>OX451736.1:1192907307-1193626254 GCA_948472305.1 Vicia faba
TCGATTCCGGAAATAGTATGTTCGGTTTATAAATATTATGTCGTGGTGTGATAAATGTTGAAATGAAATAAATGATGCTTGTTGTGCAATGTTGTGGGAATAATTCATAGGGTTGAATTATGGTGATGTATGCTTGTAATTGAGATTGGGTTAGTCTTTATTTGCATAATTGTTGTTGTTGAATTGCACACCGCATCATACGTCGTGTCAAGAGGTGATGTCTGTTAGTCTCGTGAGGCTAGTGGCTCGTCCCAAACTCATAGTGGGGGTTTGAAAGCTTAGGAATGGGCTTTTGTGATTATCTGTCTGAGGGATAGACATCGGCAAGTCCGAAGGATAATGGATGATTGGTACCACATGCATAAGTCGTGTCGTTGTGTCGGGTCGCACATACACACTTTGTTGAGTTGATGTTTTGTTGAATAATATGCTTTGTGTGCTATTTGATAATTGGAATTAATTGTGTTTGATTCCTTTGATATGATGATTATGTGAAATGGATTGAATAACCATACTTTTGTAGTTTACTCTTGAATTGGAAAAGTGTAAGAATTCCTATTTATTTAGTGTTTTCAATTGCTTTAATTACATACTTTATATTTATTGGAATTCTTACCCTTCTGTTGGAAAATGATTGCTACGGCATTGTTCAGGTATCGAAGATGGTAGTGCGAGGCTCTAGCTTAGCGGATGCATTTAGGCGTGTAGTCCGTTACTTTTTGGTTATCGAGTCGATGCTCTGATTGTAACACTGGGGGTTTAGTGTCCGCATTCGAACTCATATTTTTGTATATGCATTATATTTGTATATAATCCATTGTTTTGACTATATGATGATGTATGTATATATGACATGATGACATGAATGGTGTATGAACCATATGGCTTAATGCCTTGCATATTATATTTTGATTCCTCCTTTGGAGAAGATAATATTATTATGATTCCGTTGCATTTGCACGAAAAGAAAGTATATGTCATCAATGTATTATGTGATTAAATGATTAAAGTGACGAATATATCATGTCCGTTTTCTTGAATATGTGAATTGATGTTGTGACACTCCTTCTGTGCAAATTTTATTTTCTCTGATTTTATTTATATTGTTAATTCCGTGATTTATTAGAAGGGGTGTTACAATAGTGGTATCAGAGCATTGTCGGTCAGTTGTCAGGTCTTGACTTTACTAATCCATTGTATTTGATTGTGTGTCTGACGCGATCGATACTTTTGTGTTGTTCAAAGAAGATGGTTGCTGGAAGGAATGATAATGCACTTGTTGAGGCTTTGCGATTACTCGCGGGATCCTTGAATCAGATGCCGCAAACTAATCATGTTCAGCAAGGTGGAGGTGATGATGGATTCCGTGCTCTTGGAAAGTTTCAGAAAAATAATCCGCCTACTTTCAAAGGAGAGCATGCACCTGAAGAAGCTCAAGAATTGTTGAAGGCCATAGAAAATATTTTCCGAGTGATAAATTTCACCGATGCTCAGAAGGTGAAATTCGGAACTCACATGCTGGTGAAGGAAGCTAAGGACTGGTGGATTAATGCTAGTCAGAGGTATGATGAGGATAACACCGTGGTGACTTGGGCTATTTTCCGAGATGCATTCTTGGAGAACTACTTCCTGAGGATGTCCGTGGAAGAAAGAGGTGGAGTTTCTTGAATTGAAACAAGGAAACGGCTCTGTTGCTGAATATGCCGCCAAGTTTCAAGAATTGATTAAGTATTGTCCTCACTACAACACTGCAAATGCCGAGAGATCCAAATGTTTGAAGTTTGTGAACGGCTTAAGGCCGAATGTGAAGAAAGCTATCAGGTACCAAAAAATTACCCGCTTTTCTGAATTGGTGAACAAAAGTCGTATCTATGATGAGGATAGTCGTGATAGTAGTGCTTACTACAAGAGTTTAAGTGACAAGAGAGGCAAGGGGCCAATGCGTCCTAAGCCTTATGATGGGAAAGGGAAGCAACCAATGAATGTGGGGAAGAGTCCAAGTGGGGAGTTACTACTCCAGTGAAGTGCTTTAGATGTGGTAAAGAGGGACACCGTGATATGGAGTGTCGCCAAGCTGAGCCGACATGTTTCAAGTGTGGTAAGATTGGTTACCGATCTAATGAGTGCAAATTTGGTACCAATGTGACTTGCTACAACTGTGGTGAGCAAGGGCACATTAGTACAAAGTGCACGAATCCGAAGAAGGAGCGAGGAAAAGTGTTTGCATTGTCTGGTGTCGAGACTTCGGCTGATGAGAGGTTGATCAGAGGTACTTGCTTTATCCATAATGTACCTTTTATTTCTATTGTTGATACAGGTGCTACGCATTCATTTATTTCCTTGGATTGTGCTACTAGTTTGGGTCTTGTATTATCTAATTTGGGTAGAGGTATGGAGATAGACACGCCTGCGATGGGTTCGGTTTCTACTTCAGACATTTGTTTGAAGTGTCCTTTGCGTATGTGTGGTAGAAATTTCAAAGTGGATCTCGTGTGTCCTTCCTTTGAGTCAACTTGATGTCATTCTGGGTATGGACTGGTTGAGAGCCAACCACGTCTATATCAATTGTTTTACTAAAGCGGTTCTTTTTCTCGAGTCCGAGAAAGAAGGCGTTGCGTTATTGTCTACTCAACAAATGAAGAAATGTGTTAAGGAAGGAGCATAATTGTTTGTGTTGATAGAGAGCATGAATCTTGGTGAAAGGGGAGTGAGAAAGGATGTTCCTGTTGTTTGTGATTTTCCAGAGTGTTTCCGGAGGAGATTACGGATTTACCTCCAGAACGTGAAGTGGAGTTTACTATTGATTTGGTTCCTAGTACTAGTCCTGTTTCGATGGCTCCATATCAGATGTCACCATCGGAATTGGTTGAACTAAAGAGCCAACTTGAAGAGTTACTTGTTAAGAAGTTTATTCGTCCAAGTGTTTCTCCGTGGGGGTGCACCGGTGTTGTTAGTAAAGAAGAAAGAAGGAACGATGAGACTTTGTGTGGATTATCGGCAGTTGAACAAAGTTACTATCAAGAACAAGTATCCTTTGCCTAGGATTGATGACTTTATGGATCAATTAGTAGGAGCTTGTGTGTTCATTAAAATTGACTTAAGATTTGTTTATCACCAAATTCATGTGAAAGCTGGTGATATTCAGAAGACGGCATTTAGGATGAGGTATGGACACTATGAGTATTCAGTGATGCCTTTCGGTGTTACGAATGCACCTGGTGTGTTCATGGAATACATGAACAGAATCTTTCATGAATACCTTGATAAGTTTGTGGTGGTCTTTATTGATGACATTCTAATCTATTCGAAGAGTGAAGTGGAGCATGCCGAGCACTTAGGAATTGTGTTGTAGATTCTGAAATAGAATCAGTTGTTTGCTAAACTTTCTAAGTGTGAGTTCTGGTTGGAGCAAGTGAGTTTTCTTGGTCATGTGATATCTCATGGAGGTATTGCCGTGGATCCAACAAAGATTGAAGCTGTGTCTGAATGGGAATCTCCTAAGTTTGTTTTTGAGATTCAAAGTTTTCTTGGGTTGGCCGGTTATTACCGTAAGTTCATTGAAGGTTTTTCCAAGTTAGCTTTACCTTTGACACAATTGACGAGAAAAGGGAAAGCGTTTGTGTGGACTACTCAGTGTGAAGATAGCTTTCAAGAGCTTAAGAGGAGGTTGACTACTGCTCCTATTTTGATTCTACCTAATCCATCCGAGCCGTTTATAGTGTATTGTGATGCTTCATTGATGGGGTTAGGTTGCGTGTTAATGAAAAATAGACAAGTTGTGGCTTATGCTTCAAGGCAACTTAAGGTGCATGAGAGGAATTATCCGACTCATGACTTAGAGTTGGCAGCTATAGTTTTTGTGTTGAAGATTTGGAGACATTACTTGTTTGGATCGAGATTCAACGTTTCCAGTGATCATAAGAGCTTGAAATATTTGTTTGATAAAAAAGAGTTGAATATGAGGCATAAGAGGTGGTTGAAGTTCCTAAAAGATTATGATTTTAGCTTGAATTACCATCCTGGAAAGGCGAACGTGGTTGCCGATGCGTTGAGTAGAAAATCATTACATATGTCTATGTTAATGGTGAAAGAATGGGAGTTACTAAGACAGTTTCGTGACTTGAGTTTGGTTTGTGAAGAAACTTACTTTGGTGTGAAACGTGGTATGTTGAAGATTACAAGAGGAATCTTGGAGCAGATAAGAGAAGGACAAAAAGAGGACTTGGTTTTGGTTGACAAATTGACTTTAGTTAACCAAGGTCAAGGAGGAGAGTTTAGAATTGATGAGAACGGCGTGTTGAGATGTCGTGATCGAGTTTGTGTTCTCGATGTGGAAGATGTGAAAAAGAGGATCCTTGAGGAAGGACACCGAAATGGGTTGAGCATTCATCCC
This sequence comes from Vicia faba, assembly GCA_948472305.1. NCBI lineage: Eukaryota > Viridiplantae > Streptophyta > Magnoliopsida > Fabales > Fabaceae > Vicia > Vicia faba. The sequence goes on from OX451736.1 coordinate 1,192,911,701, forward strand.
GGTGCCACAAAGATGTATCAAGATTTGAGAAAGTTGTTTTGGTGGCCGAGTATGAAAAAGGAGATTGCGGAGTTTATGTATTCGTGCTTGATTTGTCATCCAAGATAGAGCATCAAAAGCCTTCCGGTTTGTTACAACCTTTGTCTATACCGGAATGGAAGTGGGACAATATCTCTATGGATTTTGTTTCGGGTTTTCCGAGGACTCCGAGTAACTATGAGGCTATTTGGGTTATAGTGGATAAATTGACTAAATCTGCTCACTTTATTCCAATTAGAATGGATTACTCGATGCAGAAGCTTGCAAAGTTGTATGTGGAGCGGATTGTATGTTTGCATGGTATTCGGACGTGCATTGTTTCCGATAGAGACCCGCGGTTCACATCTAGATTTTGGGAGGGTTTGCAAAGAGCTTTGGGTACTAAGTTATGTTTGAGTTCTGCTTATCATCCACGAACGGATGGTCAAACGGAAAGGACTATTCAATCACTCGAAGATATTTTGCGTTCCTGTGTGTTGGAACAAGGGGGTTCTTGGGAGAGTTACTTTCCTTTGATTGAGTTTACCTATAATAACAGTTTTCATTCTAGTATAGGTATGACTCCTTTTGAAGCATTGTATGGAAGGCATTGTCGAACACCTTTATGTTGGTATGAATCGGGAGAAAGTGTGGTGGTTGGACCGAAAATTGTGCAACAAACTACGGATAAGATTAAGTTGATTAGAGAGAAGATGCAAATTTCACAAAGTCGCCAAAAGAGTTACCATGACAAGAGGAGAAAGTCTCTTGAGTTCAAAGGATGACCATGTGTTTTTGAGAGTGACTCCTACGACGAGTGTTGGTTGGGCTCTTAAATCGCAGAAGTTGACACCTCGGTTTATTGGCCCGTATCAAATTTCAGAAAGGATTGGTAATGTGGCGTATAGGATTTCATTACCACCATCACTTTCAAATTTACATGATGTATTTCATGTGTCGCAATTGTGAAGATATATTGCGAATCCATCACATGTGGTGGAAGTGGACAATGTAGAAGTTAGAGCAGACTTAACCGTTAAGACTTTGCCGACAAGAATCGAAGATCGGAAAGTGAAACAACTTAGAGGAAAAGATATTTCTTTGTTAAGGTGGGTGGGGTGGTGCGGCTAATGGAAACATAACTTGGGAGCTTGAAAGCCGGATGCGGGATTCATATCCCGAGTTCTTCGTTTAGAGATAATTTTCGAGGCCGAAAATCTTTTAAGTGGGGGAGAGTTGTAACACCCCGTTTTAATTAATATTATTTATATTATTATTTCTAAAATGACAGATTGATAATTATTTTGGTAAATTGATATTTATTTGTCGGTTATTCGGTCCGATAGTTGATTAATTTGGTTTATTCGATTTATTGAAAAATAATTATTTTTATACGATAATATTATATTTAGTGTGTAAATATTTTATTATATGTATTATTTGATTTATTTGTGAGAATGGATTTATATTAGTATTAATTAATTTATTATAAATTAATAAGTTAATTTTATTTAATTATATTAAGTTAAGTTAACAAAAAAAAACTAGTTTTATTATATATATATATATATATATATATATATATATATATATATATATATATATATATATATATATATATATATATATATATATATATATATATATATATATATATATATATATATATATATATATATATATATATATATATATAATATATATATATATAATATATATATATATATATATATATATATATATATATATATATATATATATATATATATATATATATATATATATATATATATATATATATATATATATATATATATATATATATATATATATATATATATATATATATATATATATATATATATATATTAGTAAGTAAGTATATATTTAGTAAAGTAAATGTGTAGTTTTATATTATATATGTGTATATATTTAGTAAAGTAAATGTGTAGTTTTATATTATATATGTATGTTAAGTTAAAATAGAAAGAGTTAGTAAATAGAAAACAGAAGAGTAGTAGCAGAAGAAGAAAAGAGAGGAAATTATGGTTGAAGAGGAGAGGAGAAATTTCTGGAAAATCGACCGGTTAGCTCATTCCAGAGGATAATCAGTAAGGGTTAGACTTCCTCTAAATATCTTGTATGTTATTTATAGCATTTGATTAGTAAATTAATTTAAAAATTAGGTTATAGTGTTGTAGGAATTGTTACTGAGTTTATATGTTTTCTATTAAACAAGAAATGTCTGTGTATTTTGAAATTGGAAAATAGCAAAAGAGAAATGGAAACTGTTATTATAATATTTATTTAATTATATTAAAATAATTTAATAAAATATTAGTTTTTATTATATATATATGTTACTAACATTACAGTATATATATAAGTTTCTAACTAACAATATGTTAGTTTTATATTATATATATAAGTAAAATAGTTTTATATATATATATATATATATATATATATATATATATATATATATATATATATATATATATATATATATATATATATATATATATATATATATATATATATATATATATTATAATTAACAGTGTGATTAATTATATAATTGGTTACGGTGTATCGATAAAATTTGATATTTTGAATTCGACTGGAGATTAATTAAATTGTAGATGTGTTGTATATTTGACATGTGAGGTGAAATGTCGATTCCGGAAATAGCATGTTTGGTTTATAAATATTATGTCGTGGTGTGATAAATGTTGAAATGAAATAAATGATGCTTGTTGTGCAATATTGTGGGAATAATTCATAGGATTGAATTATGGTGATGTATGCTTGTAATTGAGATTGGGTTAATCTTGATTTGCATAATTGTTGTTGTTGAATTGCACACCGCATCATACGTCGTGTCAAGGGGCGATGTCTGTTAGTCTCGTGGAGGCTAGTGGCTAGTTCAAAACTCAGAGTGGGGGTTTGAAAGCTTAGGGAATGGGATTTTATGATTATCCGTCTGAGGGATAGACATCGGAAAGTCCGAAGAATAATGGATGATTGGTATCACATGCATAAGTCGTGTCGTTGTGTCGGATCGCACATACACACTTTGTTGAGTTGATGTTTTGTTGAATAATATGCTTTGTGTGCTATTTGATAATTGGAATTAATTGTGTTTGATTCCTTTGATGTGATGATTATGTGAAATGGATTGAATAACCATACTTCTGTAGTTTACTCTTGAATTGGAAAAGTGTAAGAATTCCTATTTATTTAGTGTTTTCAATTGCTTTAATTACATACTTTATATTTATTGGAATTCTTACCCTTCTGTTGGAAAATGATTGCTACGACATTGTTCAGGTACTGAAGATGGTAGTGTGAGGCTCTAGCTTAGCCGATGCATTTAGGCGTGTAGTCCGTTACTTTTTGGTTATCGAGTCGATACTCTGATTGTAACACTGGGGGTTTAGTGTCCGAATTCGAACTCATATTTTTGTATATGGATTATATTTGTATATAATCCATTGTTTTGATTATATGATGATGTATGTATATTATGACTTGATAACATGAGTGGTGTCTGAACCATATGGCTTAATGCCTTGTGTGATCGGTGGAAATAGAACTGACTGTTTTTTAAGCTGGTTCGCGAAATGTCGTGGTAAGCAAGAGTCGCCACCGTCTTTTATGTTCTCCAACATGGAAAGGACAAAAGCACAACAATATTCCTTTTCGAGAATGTTTCTCGGTTCGGGAGGTAAATTTATAGAAAGGGAAGGTTTTAGCACCCTTTCTATCCGTGGTTATCCACGGGCTCTTAGGTACTTGCTCTTATGTTTTCAAAATTGGTTTGCTTTTCAAGTGTGTGTGGGTTTTGAAAAAAAAGTTTCGTTTGGAAAAATTTCTAGGTAACTCTTGTATCTGTCCTCAAGAGTGTATGAAAAATTTGTTTGAAAACTTTTGAAAGTGTCTGTGTGAAAAGTTGTTTTTGTTTATTTTGAAAAGAGCAAGTACCCATGAGATCTACCTACCCTAAGGAATTACGCTGTGTAAGAGTCCTTTAGATAGTGCTATCCCACCATTGAGGTGTAGGTAACACCATCGTTGGAGTTATTCGGGTCAATTCGATTAAGGGACATATGTGGTCACCGAAGAAATAATAGGACACCTTAGAAGTAACCCTAATATCCTAGATCCTTTTTATCCGAGGAAACCGTTCGAGGCAACTGGATCTTAGACAGGAGGGCGACCTCTAAAACACCCTATACTTGACGACCACGTTCGAGACAACCAGTGAGGCGTACCCTAAGAGTGGCATGTGCTTGTGTGTTGTTTCAGTTTATCGTTGAACATGCATTTTGGTGATCTACGAGTTGTTTTTAATTTTCATACAAATCTTTCATGCATTTTAACAGTTAAGAGTACGGAAAATAAAGTGCGGAAAGGTAAATCTACGCTATTACAAGGCGCAGGTCTATACATCGCTAAAAACATAACCCGTTTTGGAAAATAAATGCGGAAAGTAAAAGAAAGCGGTAAAACCTAATTAACTATTACATCCTTTGAGCAGATACATAAATAATCAAAATAAGAATAATATGCGAAAAGAAATAGAATCAGGACGTCCTTAGGGTTTTGACCCTTTTTTGAGAAAAGAATTAAGTTTTGTCCTTTTTTGCAATTTAATGAAATATTAAACCTAAACCTAATTAATTAATTACTAATTAAAAGAAAAAATGTTTTTTATGTTTTTTAAGTTTTTAATGAAAATAAAAGAAAAGAAATTAAAAGTCAAGAAAAACCCTAGTTCTAAATTTATTTTATTTTTTATAAAAGATGTCAAAATTACCTAATTAAAACTAAGTCAATTTGGTTAGTATTTATTTACAAAATAATGAATTAAAGTGAAATTAATAATTAATAAAAATAAATAATATTTTAAGTTCCTAATTTTATTATGAAAATTAATTTATGAGTTAAACTAAATAATAAGAATAGTTATAATAATTAAAAAAGAAAATAAAAAGAAAGAAAAAAGAAATAGAAAGAAAACCAGGGGGGTGTGTTGGACCCATGAGAGGTAAAAGTTGGAAATCTTAGGCCCAATAAGCCAAGCCTGCGCTGACTTTCTTGAATCGTCCAGTGGCACGTTGACTAAGGAGCATGGTAGTCCCCCTTTCTTGGCCTTCAGATTGTTGATTGGGACACATGGCATGATGATGCCTGGAGGCATATGGTGGACATCATTACAAAGCCTGCACATGAACACATTAGGAAAAATATAATTAAAGGTTTGGGGGGACCTGGGAATCGAACCCAGGTCCCAGCGATTGCCAGACACGTCCCTTTCCACTGTACCACGCGTTTGTACCTGTTATCATAATAATCAATAAAAATAATATATGAAAAACAAATATCACGCTGGAAAACAACCAAAATGCGCGCGTTATTTGAATAACCCAATGGTACGCTTCCACGTCCTTCGTCTTCTTCATTTATCTGCAGAAAACAAAACAAATAGCGGGGGTTTTAAACCCCCACAAAGTAAAACTGCCAATAATAACGATTAGGCCCCTGATGATCAGAAATTGTTCGCGAGGGTTGGGTTGAGTTCGTCTGGCCTTGACAAATTCAACCATATGCGTCTCAAGGTCCAATTTTGCTTATGCTGTAAAGCCCTAAATTCAAAGTTTGAAAACCCTAGAAAACGTTAATGGTAGTTTATGATTCAGGACGTTTCAGGGCAATTGGACCACACCATTAGCTTCCTGTGAGTTCTATGAACATAAAACAATCAACAAAACATATCAAACGCGCATGAATAATGAGATGTAATTATGAAAAATATGTGTAAACCGTACGACTGTGTAGAGCGTTTTCTTGAGCCTTGGCACGCGAATTTGATTGCAATAGTTTCCTGAATGTCCCAACAACGTGTTTGAATCTTTAAATCTCCTTGAAAGGGCCTGGAAGTGAGAAAACAGATTTGACTTTGTTCTTGACTTTTTGGAATTTGGTTATGTTGTTTTGCAGCAGCTTGCACGTTCAAGGCTTTAGGGTTTGCTTCAGTATATGTAGTAGGATGATTTTAGGTTACAATCTTGGCCAAGAATCCATTGTATTCATGTTTTCAATATTTGATTTCAATCAAATCTTTTTCAACTTTTTTGATTGATAAAACTTTCCAAAATTGGATGATTTTGTCTCTTTGATTGGCAAACGAAATCTTCAGCATGTGTTGACCTCTTTTACATCACAAAAAGATTTGAAAATCATATCTTTTGAATTTTCCTACAATTAAATGAATTAAATGAATTAATATTAATAAAAATTCAATTAATTAATTAAAAATAAGAAAATAAATCAATTTAAGCTCAATGGGTCGTGCATGGGCCTTGGACAAAGTTTCAAGAAAGAATTTGAGGCCCATTAGCAAAAACAAGGTGTTTTAGGCAAAGTTGACTTTTGCAAATTCCCAAAAATTTCCCAACTACTCCAATGCATATCTTGCTCAATTTTGATCATATGAACATGTTCTTGGACATTTTGGAAAGGTCTTGAAGTCCTCTAACCAATGCCTTTGGTCCCATGTCATTTGGATTTACCAATCTCAAGTTATGGTCTTTGACTTAAAGTGCATTTTTGTTGACTTTTGAAAATGACCTATAATGTAGAAATTGATAACTTTTTGTGAGAGAATTTCTTGGACTTGGAATGTGAAGATTAGTTGTAGGAAATGTCATCCCCTTCAAAATAAGCATTGGATGGGATTTTTCTGATGAACCATGAAAAAGTTATGCCTTGGTCAAGTTACAGTTGACTTTTCAGCTATCCAAAAATGGAAACTTTTGCATCTTGATGATTTTTGAGCCATGCTTGGAGAATCATGATCAAGACTTGATCAAATGATGATTGTGGCTTCAAAATAATATGTTGACCAAAAATTCTGACTTTTGACTGTACAATGACCATTTTGCCCCTGCAGTTGATTATGAAGCAATTAGGGCTTTTGATTGTGCAACTTGATGCTGTGAGCCTTGAAACTTGACATGTAGATGCTTGACCATGTATATAGGCATATGGGACTTGATTGAGCCCTTGAAAACCTCAATTTCCTTGAAGGAACCAAAACCCTAATTTTGACTGGCTTAGGAGGATGTTTGACTGTGCAACCCTTGAGTAACCTTGAACCAATTGAAGATGATTCTTAGCAAACTTTAAAGAATATGGGAGGGCAAATTTTGGGATACAACAGTTGCCACTATTCAATCTTCTTAGACCTGAGGATGTAGATTGGCTTGCGTGCCTTTCGTGATCCGAAGGTGGAAGAGGATTGAACACTAGAGTGCCCAGAAATTTGCACTCACATAGTGGAGTATCAGCAGTGTGATGGTGGGAATGGGCTTACAGATGCCATTTAGAGAGATGGTGGATAGGAGGATGGGCTTATAGATGCCATCTGGAGATGTGACAGAACCTTGTCGGGAATGGGCTTATAGATGCCATTTGGAAGTGTCGATCGCGTAAGAGATTCCTTAGCGAGAACTTGCGTACCTGAAAAAGAAAGATAATTTCCTTGCCGGTTACAGGTGTTGATCTTCAATTTCTTCATGCAGATATGCCCTGGCTAGATACAGGTATCGAATCTACAGTCAAACGCTCACAGATATGCCCTGGCTAGATACAGGAATCGAATCCGGAACTTCAAAAGGTTGCTTACAGACGTGCCCTGGCTGGATACAGGTATCGAATATATAAACTATTCATGCAGATATGCCCTGGCTGGATACAGGCGTCGAATCTACAATCCAATACTCACAGATATGCCCTGACTAGATACATGAGTCAAATCTGGAATTGGTCATCTACAGATATGCCCTAGCTGGATACAGGTATCGAATCTCTAAACTCTTCATGCAGATATGCCCTAGCTGGATACAGGTGTCGAATATACAATCAAATACTCACAGATATGCCCTGGCCGGATACAGGAATCGAATCTGGAATTAGTCGTCTACAGATATGCCCTGGCTGGATACAGGTATCGAATCTCTAAACTCTTCATGCAGATATGCCCTAGCTAGATACAGGTGTCGAATCTACAATCAAATCACTCACAGATATGCCCTGGCTGGATACAAGAATAGAATATGGAATTAGTCGTCTACAGATATGCCCTGGCTGGATACAGGTATCAAATCTCTAAAATCTTCATGCAGACATGCCCTGGCTAGATACAGGTGTCGAATCTACAATCAAATACTCACAGATATGCCCTGGCCGGATACAAGAATTGAATCTGGAATTAGTCGTTTACAGATATGCCCTGGCTGGATACAGGAATCAAATCTCTAAACTCTTTATGCAGACATGCCCTGGCTGGATACAGGTATCCAATCTACAATCAATCGCTCACAGATATACCCTGGCTAGATACAGGTATCGAATCTGGAACTAGTCGTCTACAGATATGCCCTGGCCGGATACAGGTATCGAATCTCTAAACTCTTCATGCAGATATGCCCTGGCTGGATACAGGTATCGAATCTACAATCAATCACTCACAGATATGCCCTGGCTAGATACATGTATCGAATCTGGAATTGGTTGTCTACAGATATGCCCTGGATGGATACAGGTGTCGAATCTCTAAACTCTTCATGCAGATATGCCCTGGCTAGATACATGTGTCGAATCTACAATCAATTACTCACAGATATGCCCTGGCTAGATACAGGTATCGAATCTGGAATTGGTTGTCTACAGATATTCCCTGGCTGGATACAGGTGTCGAATCTCTAAACTTTTCATGCAGATATGCCCTGGCTAGATACAGGTGTCGAATCTACAATCAATCACTCACAGATATGCCCTGGCTAGATACAGGTGTCGAATCTGGAATTAGTCGTCTACAGATATGCCCTGGCTGGATACAGGTATCGAATCTCTAAACTCTTCATGCAGATATGCCCTGGCTAGATACAGGTATCGAATCTACAATCAATTACTCACAGATATTCCCTGGCTAGATACAGGTATCGAATCTGGAATTGGTTGTCTACAGATATGCCCTGGCTGGATACAGGTGTCGAATCTCTAAACTCTTCATGCAGATATGCCATGGCTAGATACAGGTGTCGAATCTACAATCAATTACTCACAGATATGCCCTGGCTAGGTACAGGTATCGAATCTGGAATTAGTTGTCTACAGATATGCCCTGGCTAGATACAGGTATCGAATCTCTAAACTCTTCATGCAGATATGCCCTGGCTGGATACAGGTATCGAATCTACAATCAATCACTCACAGATATGCCCTGGCTAGATACAGGTGTCGAATCTGGAATTAGTCGTCTACAGATATGCCCTGGCTGGATACAGGTATCGAATATCTAAACTCTTCATGCAGATATGCCCTAGCTGGATACAAGTATCGAATCTACAATCAATCACTCACAGATATGCCCTGGCTAGATACAGGTATCGAATCTGGAATTGCGACAGTTGATAGTAATCATCTTTGGATTGACCTTTTTCCTGAAAAGGCAAAACATCAGTTGTATGCAATGTCATGATGTATGAAATGCATGATGTCATGATGTTCTCAAGAATAAATGAGATTGTGTCGTATGCACTTTATCATGTATGTAAGTAGGATGTATGAAATGTGAAATGTTTATGAATGTATTTTTGTCTGGGAAAATAAATCCTTGACGAATGCCGGGAAGTTCGTTGAATCCTGGGCTGATGTTGAAGATTGGAGTTCCTCGTTTCCGCTGGGGATGATGATTGCAAGAATAAACCGGTAGGAGAAGATGACTCCGTTGGGGAATAAACTTGTTGGAGAGATTACTTTGCGGGGAAATACTCTGTGGGGAAGAGATGCTTTGTTGAGATTTGATGATAACTCCGCTGGGGATTCCCCTGATGATTTTTGTTGAGGGGTTTGATGAACTCCGCTGGGGAATAGGAAGAACTTCGCCGAGGACGATCTTTCTGTGATAATTAGCTGAGGATAACCCAGTTAGACCCTGGTGAGGAATAACCTTTGAACATGGATATGATAGATATTTGTACTCTGCAGGGGACCAGCTTCCAGACTCTACCGGGGATAAGCTTCCAGAATCTACTAGGGAGATTGATTCAACTCTCCTGGGGAAACTTTTGGGCTGTACTGGGGAAGTGGCTCCACTGGGTGTGTCTGTATTCTGCCGGGGAACAATCTTATATTAAGACTGCCGGGGATGCTTGCTGAGGAATATCTATACTCCGCTGGGGAATGATAAGATCTTCTGGGGATACCCAACTTGATGATAGGCTAACTCTGCTCGAAGGAGAGTGTTGCTGACTTGCTAGGGATACTGACCCTTTTCGGGGCTGATGGGGGACCAACTCTGCTTGGGGAGAGTATTGCTGAATCTTGTCTTACTCTCGGAGAGTGAAGGTATCTTGCTTACGTTCTTCAGCCGAACCTACCTTGGTACCTTGGTGGACGGAGTAGCTTGTACCGTTTGGACAATTCTTATTGCCCTAGTTTCTGCGGGAGAAGGTGCCTGTGGAGGTGCTTGATGACTGCCGATTGACAAATCTTCTTCTGGTAGGCAAGTGACAGATGACGGGACATAGTCGTACGCTTTTGATCCCTAACTTTTGCCTTGACTGCCCTTTCGGGTTTTCAGTCCGCCGGGACACCCATTTTTGCCCAAGCTTCCTTTTCAGGTTTTCGACTTGCCGGGTGTACAGATTTTTTCATTTTCATCCCTTATTTTTTCCCGAACCCTTTTGGTTCGCCGGGAAGCCCTTACTTTTGCCTAGGTGTGTCAACCTAGCGGGTCTTTGATTATGCGCAGTATTTTTTCGACTATGTCCACACTCTCAGGATGTAGGGAGGTGCCCCTGTTGTTGTGTTGCCATGCTACCAGCAGATGTCTGATCATGCAAGATTCATTGCTGGAATGCCCCAAGTGACTTAGGCAGAGATTTGCCCCTGTCTATTTGGCATTTGAGAGATTCTCTGAATCTTGACCTAACTGCTCCAGATGATAGGCCATGATCATGCCGTGCCCCTTGTTTGGAAGTGCTTTTGTCCACTAGATATTCTTCGTGCGGATTTCTATGCTATTCAAACAAAATAGTCGTATGCAAACAATGTTATTAGAAATGCAAAGCTTATGTCTGTCTTGAAATTTTGAAAATGCGTTTTTTCAGTAAAACAAGCAAATTTTGTAAAATGTGTTGTCAACTCATTATTTTACCGCAAGCCTTAAGGAGTCAGGATACCTTTCGTAACAGTATGCTTTCGAGCTAACCCATGCTTCAGCTAGGACTTTTTGAGGGTTATAACGTGGCCTGGTTCACGGTTTAAGAAACAAAGGATAAAGGCTCAAATTATTTGTACCCACCCGCTCTTCGTGATGTTCTTCAATCCTAAACTCAGTTGATCGTACGTTAGACCTTGTTTGAGTCTTTGCTCTGATATTCCAGTGATGGTTCGGATATTGACAATTTATTTTGAATAGGCAGTCATTTTTTTTTGTTGAGGGTTTGTAGGACCTCTTTTCTTTTTGATTGCGTTATCCCTAAATTTTGCCTGAACTGTTTCCTCTTTTGGAATTACAGTCAGCGGGATGCCCCAGTTTTGTAAGTCTCCTTCATAGGTTTTGACTTATTGGGCTTTTGTTTTGATATACAACGACTGCCTGTCTTGATGATTATTCGGAACCATCACTGTCTTTTGTTTTGTAAGGACCTCTTTGGTGCCATTCGTTATGCACTTGGATCAACTGAGAGAACTACCCTGCCCCAGGTTATGATTAAGGGTTTTAATTTTCGAAAAGAAAAACTCCAACTTCTTTGGCTCAAAGGGGTTGACGAGGGATTATCTTCCTTATAACTCCAGTGTTTAGGAATTGAAACAATGCCTGTACCTCATCAGCGGGGTCTGTTCAAAAGCATACTGTAGATTGTGGTATCGTTTTCGTCATCCTCCCTCAAGAGGCTTAGAATTTTTTTTTTCAATCAAGAGTCGGTCATCACAAAATATGAAAACAATTTGAATATAGCGAATGCGAATATATTGATTCAAAACAGACATATGCGATGCATTGATAAAGTAAAAGAGTTTGACATGAACAAATGTTTGAACAAGCAAAGAAAAATACAACTTGAAACTTCCAATGAACAAAAGGTCTTCTCGTCTAGGGGTAGTAGAAGAACTCGACCTGACCATCTGGGGTGAATTCCACTGCTCCTTCATCAATCAGGTCCTGGATCTTGTTCTTCAGAGACCAGCAGTCGTTTGTAGCATGCCCCGGGCTGTCAGAGTGATAGGCGCAGCGGGCGTCGGGGTTATACCTTGAAGGTGTCCTGTTGGAATTCTTAGGAGGGTCCCTTAGTGTGATCAGATTCAACCTCAACAGGTGTTATAAAGCTTGAGACAGCGACACGTTGGGCTTGGTAAATTACCTTCTGGGCTTACTCTGATCAACCCGTTGTTCTTGGCGAGGTTGTTGTTGGACCCTGGAGGTAGTAGCATCTTGGAGCGGTCTATTCATTGAACCAAACCTTTGACTTCTTGGAGGCTGATTACCGGTTTGGTCCCCAGCCTTGACTACTTGCTTCATACTGTCTTGCTGAAGCTGGTGAGATTGATGCTGAATTTGTGACCCTGAAGCAAGTTGAGGAGCTTTTCCCTTGTCTTCTTGTCTCAAAGGGAATTTAATGATGACTGGCTCTTCAACCTTAGATGTTTGCCCCAGTTGGTTATCCCGAAGTAGTTGGTTGACGAGAATCCTGAGCTCTTGTTGTCTTTGAGCTAAGTCTTGAATGAGAGTCATCCGCCCCAGCATCTGGGTTCTCATTGTATCCACCTCAGCTTGCAGATGTTTCAGCCGTTCATCCTTATTGTCTTCTGGACTGTTCCTGACCAAGGTCCCCGTGAGGAGTGTTCTCAGCTCTTCCTGCTCCCGAGCTAAGCCTTGGATAAGAGCCATCTACCCCAGCATCTGGGTTCTCATTGCATCTACCTCAGCTTGCAGATGTTTCAGCCGTTCGTCCTTATTGTCTTCAGGACTTTCCTTGACCAAATTCCCCATGAGGAGTGTTCTCAACTCTTCCTGCCCCTTGGATAGGTTTAGGAAGATTTCCCTGAACTGAGTCTCTTGAGTATGAAGATCCTGGTTGTCTTGTTGGAGAGCCATTGCTGAAATAAACAGCGAGAACATGAGAGACCTGTAAAGGGTGACCTGTTATGCAATGATAGGTATGTATGCAATGTTTTCAAGGATCTCACGGGGTAAACAAGAAACTGTTAGAATTTGAATTTTGCAGCTTGATTGAAGGAACTTCATGTTGCTGAGAGTCCTTCTTCAAGAGTCAGGCTCACCAAATCGAGTGGGTCATAGCCCCTAACTCAAGTCATCAACCTTGGCTAGAGGAAAATAAATCCCCTTTTCCCCTTGCTAGACCTGTTGGTTCATCATGACCTGCATCACAGACCCTTGAGATCCTTGAAATGGATTAGTCCTTATGCAGGATGCATGCAATGGTATGATGTTATACTATGCATGGAGTGATGTAAGTAGGCCCTGTAATGAGTCCTAATTAAGGACCATAAACAAAACCTGCAAGGAACCCGTGTTGTTAGATAACAAGTATGCAAGTAGTTCAAGTACGAAGGCACACAAGTCACACAGAAGAGCCCTTAGATTTTAGGCCAGCATGAAGTTTAGGTACTACCCTATTTCAGTTTCGTTGGTTAAGACCTGTCCTATCAAAAGTAACCGGGTTCTACAGGATCTCAATATCATCGACTACCCTCAATCGGTCATAACTCCAGCATCGCAATCTTTTCTTGCGGCCAGAACCATCGCGAGATTTTAGCCTCAATGAGTGTAGCATACTGGTACTGTTCTATGGCCAAGTTGGGTCAATTTAGGGTTCTAAGGTAGGTTGGTGCTTAATGACTCCTCAGAAGACCCATATTCTCCTCGTTGCAACACAAGGGATATCGGTACATACCAAGGTGTCACACCAACGTAGCCACTGCTTCACCCGTGTCGGTCTACGCCAGACAGGTCCCTCACAGCTTATGCTACCTAAAAGGGTATTCCCCAGATCCGGGTTAGGATCTATGAAACTCCGATGCAATGCCCACAAATATAAAAGCAATCAAAACAAGCAATTGAAAACATAAGTATGATCTAATCCTAAGGTAAACCTCACTTATATGGACTTATATCTAATCCTAAGAAGTTCTGATCCACAGTTTTTCTACTTATGCAATGATATGGACAACATTAATTGTGATATTTACATATTAATGATGTTCTGGATGAAAAGATGCAAAGTCAGAAAGACTTAACTTGAATCTGAAACGTGTGTTTGGAACTTGAACCGCTGCCTTCAGATGTTCTGGAGTCAGCAAGAGCAACGAAAGAGAAAATGCCAAGTTCGTTGATTCAAAGGGAAGAATAAAGGTTTGGTTTTCTGTTTGGGAATTCTGGATTTTTGATGAAGGTTGCATAATTTTCTTTTCTCTCCTTTGATGATTCTCTCTCTCCAAAAACTAACCCCTTGAACGTGTGATGGAGGCAATTATTTATAGATGGGTTTGTTGTGGTTTTGGGGGGGAAAACAAATGGGATTCAAACCTTTTCGGTATAATGTTCCATTTCTTTTTAATCACAGTTTTTGTATGCTAATTTGGTGCAAATATTGGGTTTGAGAAAAATGCAAGCATGGACTAGATCAACAGCAATTTGGAGTGTTGTAGCAGCTGGTTGCAAGACTGTGCTATAGCAGTGCAATAGGCTACTTAAACAAGGTTTTGGGGCTTTGTGATGTTCTGATCAAAGAAGACCAGAGTGAAACTCGAAGGGTGATGCTCTGATTGAAGCATATGCTGAAGAGCCATGTTCTGATTAAAGAATCATGTTCTGAACCATGTTTTCAAATTCTGATTGCACTTGCATGGAGGCTAGCTCAGAAATTCTGAAGTATCATATTCTCTTAACACTTAGAAAATTTTCTAAATGTTTAGAAATTTGATTTTTTCAAAGTAATTTCTGACTTCTGATTTTTGATGAACCAATTTCATGTCTTGATGAAATATAATTGTTGAAACTTGATTTTTGATCTAAAAGTCAAAGTTTGACTTTTCAGTGTGCTTTTGACCATTTTGCCCTTGTGAATGGTTTTCTTGGAGAATTATAATTCAAGGCTTGGAATTGGATGGAAGCAAAAATTGAGGGTACAGGATAATCCTTTGAGAAATGAGAGGGCAAATTTTGGTGTACAACAGTTGGTAAGGAGCCATATCGTTGGATGTGATGGACAGACGTGAGTCGTTGTACAGTCATAGAAGGCAACTTGTAAGATGTTTTAGCAATTGTCATAAGGGACTAAGATCGTTTATTGAATACAACGTTGAAGGATCATCGAGGGACTATGATCTTTTAATCGAGGGTCTTTGCTAAAACATCCTACATTCGAGGGACATGACTGTTTTCACCTGAGGCAACAAGTGTGGGTTACCCTAGAGGTGCATGTGTGTAAAGTGTTTTGATTCAATTATTTTGTCTTTGAATTAGGGTTTTTTTTTATGGTTTGATTTTAAGTCTTGTCTTGTAAATCGTAATTACTAACAATAATAAGGAAAGCGATAAATTACAGAATTTAAATGTCCTACACTATTACAACACTTTGGGAATGGGGGTACAATTTTATGAATAAGGGGAAGAAAGCAATAAAATCCTAGTTATCTATTACAAACCATGCACATGAATAATGATAGAATGTACAAAATGTAAAGAGGAAGAAAGATATTGTTTTTTAGGGTTTTTGATAGAAAGGTTTAAGATTAACCTAATTAACTCATTGATTTTAATTATAAGAAAAGTTAATTAATTATTTAATCAAAACAAAAAATCTAAGTTAATTAAAATAAAACTTAAGTCTAATTTAATTTGTTTAGAAAATAATTTTAATGTTAATACTAATTTGTAAAAGAAAATAAAATTCAATTTAATGAAATAAAATTCCTAAATTAAAACATTTTTAATTTAATTAAGAAAATATATTTTTTGTTTTAGATAAACTCAATAAATAAATGAAAATATAGAAAATATAAAAGAAATAAAAATAATTGGGCCTGGGTGTCAAAAGAAAAATGGGGGTTGAAAAGTAGCAAACAGGCCCAATTTAGTTTTTGTTTTGAATCAGAAAATAATAAAAAAGAAGAAGTGAGCTTGCGCTGTGTTTAGTAAAAAAAGGGTATTGGGAATAAATTCAATCAAAGGCGTAAAAACAAGTCCAAGCGCTTGCTGATTCTGTGGGGATGGCCTTCTGAAGTGCATCATGGGCTTACTCATGTGATGTGTTGGATCTACTTGTCCAATGATCAGATGGTGTTGATATGAAGTCCATGGTAGGCGCGCATGGCTTGTATGCACTGAATTTGAAACAAATAAATGTGAAACAAATGAAAGGGTACCACTGGAGCTCAAACCCAGGTCCCTATAGATCAATGGCTTATGTGCGCTTCTTCTACCACTGGGGTGGCTGTTTCATCAGTTAATAATGCAAGTTACAATAAATTTAAAATAAACTCGTTCCTGAACACAACTTCATCTTCTTCCTCACACCTACTTCCATTGTTACATTTTCAAATTTTTGAACTTTCTCATTTCGCAATCATTTTCAAAAATGTAAACATGAAAGTTTCTCCATTTTCAACACGAATTCAACATGTAAATAACTAAAACTATAAATCAATGATAAATATGAATTTTGTTTGGTACCAAATAAAACCTAATTTTTTTCCAGAAAGTTCAACTTCAAAATTCACATCACTCAAGCAACATAAATGAAAACTAAAGGCGTGGTTAGCTTCAGTGCTATGATGTCTACATTTTTCATTCACAAAGTAACCATTAATGATGCTTGTAGAGAGAGTTCAGAGTTAAGAAAACTTACCTCAAGACTGGAAATCGTGTATGGAGTTTGAGCACCCCTGGAAGTGTGGTGATGATCTGGATAGCTTCATTGGACTCCTAGGAAGCTAATGCAACTCTTACTTTGTGCTTAAGGTGTCTGAATCGTGCCGGAGAAGTCAAGTTGCAGGTTCAAATATTTGGAAATGGAGGATGATAAAGATGAAGTTACAGTGCTGAAACATGGATGAGGATAAGTTATATATGAGGTATGGAAGCTTTGTGATTGATTAAAAGGGAAAACACACGAGTGGATTGTGAGATTGAAGTTTTTATCCAGAAATGATAAACAATGGAGGTTTTGATGCAAATCTGAGTTTCAGGGAGTTTGAGAGGGTTAGAGGGCTTTTCAATTCATGTATTATCTTACAAATAGCTTTTTTATTTATAGGCAAGAGGTTTGGAAGCTTGAGGTAGTCAGAAATCAAGAATCACATGTTATGGTTATGTGACTTGATTTTGAAGCAATCTTGAAACATCTTGTTCCAATGCATAGTACAAAGGCTCCTAGGGTGGTTAACATGTTGTAGATGGTTTCTTCTTCACTTTAAAATGGAGTGTGATCAGAAGGAACAAGTGCAAAGCTCAAGGAGTTGACATTGTGATTAATGTTGTCTTTTCTAAAATGGAAGTGTTACATTTGTGCCAAAAATGGATTAACCACTTGGACAATGGATCAAATGCTTGGAAAATGGCACAATCAGTTGTGTTAACAATTAATTATGGAGTGATTTGAAAGTTAGAAGCCTTCAAAGCTAGATTTATGCAGCATGGATTGAGATTTCATCAAGTGTTCTTCATGAAAATGCCTTGTAATTCAAGAATGGATGTCCAACTTCTTCTCTTCGATTCTCCTAGCTCAAGCATGATATCTTCAAGTTATTGGAAATTTTGGAAAGCTTTAAACATTGTATGGAACCTTCATGTTGACCACTTTGTCTAAATCACTTTAGAACTTGGTGAAAAATTTCCAAGAATTTGGGACAAAAAATCTGCCTAACTTGATGAAAATTTCACTAAGTGTTTATACAAAAATGTCATGACCTCATGAGCCTATATATTCAAATCTAAGAATTTAGACATCAACCCTAAGGGAAAAAGTTGTATAACTCATCAAGATCTATAACTTTCATTTCAAAAGTTTTCCTTGAATCATCTTGCATTTTGGTGAAAAATTGTCATGAAGTAGTGGAATTATCAAGGATAAAGAACACTTAGAATTTTATAAGTATTGAAATTTTTTTACTTTTGTTGACTTTATTGATTATTGATGATCAATCTTGATATTTTTTTAAGGTCTTGATGAATTTTGATCTTTGAAATTCAATGTTGACCAAAAAGTCAAAGTTTGACCTTTTGTGTATCAATTGACTTTTCTTCAGTTGATCCAAATTTCAACTATCAATCCATTAATCATGAGAAATAATTTGAGCCATGAAATTATGTCAAGACATTGTATTTGATTCCTTGAGATCATGCTTCAAGCCATTAGGTCATGTACTAGGTCAAAAGTCACAGATCAGTCATTCTCAGTCAAAACCCTAATTTTGACAATTTTGCCCCTTTGATGATTTAAGTGCTTTTCTTGAGACATTGTGATCAACCCTTTATAAATTGATGAATATGACCTCAAAATGTTGATGTTGGCCAGAAATCACAAAGTTTGACTGTATATTAACCATAGTTGACTTTGTACCCATACAACTGATTTCCAGTCATTTGAGCAATTGACTCAGCAAATTTGTGAAGCATGACTTGAGAATTGGAATGAGTATTCTTGGAGACCTATAATGAAACATGAAAGTCATTTGAAGCATCAAAGGTCCAATTGTCCTTGAGAAAACCAAAACCCTAATTTGTGGGCTCAGTGCTTAAGAGGTGAGATTGCTTGATTAACCCTTGAGAACCCTTGAGTATTTGAGATCTTTTGATGAGGGATGTCTTGAGAAAAGAGAGGGAAAATTTTGGGGTAAAACAGAAGTCTAGCTACAAGACATATGTATCATATATTTCTCTTTATACTTGATGTTAAGCTTGATCAAATCGTTGGTGGAATTATAAGAAATCATCATGAAACTCTAATGTCTTTTGGTGAAGATTCCCAGGAAACAAAATTTGAGGAATCAAGATTGTGATTAGGATGTGGCAGACATCATGTCTGACATGTTAACACAATCTCAAGTTCATAAGGAGAAGGATGATTATTACCTTGAAGATGTGGAGGTTAATATTTCTATAGTCGATGGTTTTGTTGTTAATAACCATGATTGTGCACTTGAAGATGTGAAGACACTAGGTGAAAGTGTGAATGAAAACATTTGTACTACTAATTGCAAGGAGTAGAGATTAATTTCAAAGAACACAAAATTTATAAATTATATGATTACCCATAATGATGAAAGCGTTGAATCAAGAACCTCTATGATATATACTGATGAAGATGGAAGTTTATTTGATCTTATTACCCATCTTGAATTTATCAAATAGACTCCAAGACTATCATGTATTCTGAAGTTTAATATTTATCAAATGAATGTGAAAAGTGCTTTCCTCAGTGGGATAAAAGAGGATTTTGCTCAATGAATGTTGACTGAGAATGAGTTGAGTATGGTAAGAGATGTTAGCTACTTCTTTGATTTTCAAGTAAAGAAAATGAAGTACTACAACAGTGATTCTCAATATATACTTACTGAAAGGAGTGAAACTCAACCCTTGTTGAGTAAACAAATGCTCAAATATTGTAAAAAGGATATCTACCAGAATATGCCAGACATATTATATGGCATAATGGAAACTAAGTTCCACTACTACAAAAAATACATCTAATGTCAGACGTGTGATTCCCTCTTGATATGCATGCTAATTTACTCTGATTATGCAATATATTTGCACGTTGGAATTAGAGGGTGTTACATTACTGGTATCAGAGCATGGTCGGCCAATTGTCTAGAAACATGTTTAGGTTGAAATCCTTAATTTTTATGGTTTGACATTGTTAGGTTTTCGTGAGCAATCCTTGAATATAATGAGTAATTGTGTTTTATGAGAGATAGATTTTTACTAATTTTATTGGTGTTAATTTTGTGCATATAGTATATATATTTGAAGCATATGTATGGCATTGTTATTTTAACATTCAATTGATGCCGACCGCAACGACCTTAATTTCTTGGAAAAGATCTTGGAGGATCAGAGCTCAAAGAAACCCACTAAAGAGTTTCCCCCTATCTTCCAACCGGTCCCTATTCTTCACAATGCCAATTTGGCCATAGCGGCTTTGGTCGTCGCTTTCAACCATACCAATACCCTCATCTAACAGCAGAGCAGCTGAATGGGGGCATGCAAGGAGAAGATATTGAAGTCTCCTTCTCAGAGGCATCAACGACACTACTCCTCGATTCCGTTTCCACCAAAGCATGGTTGTCCCACCAAAGAAACGAGATTGCACGCCTCCCAGAAAAGATTTAGGCTCCCTATCTTCCAAGAAGACAAGGAGCAAACGCCGATTTGACCGCGATCGATTGTAATACGGTGGGAGAATTGACTTTTTTGGTTTTTTCCAAATGTGCGAATAGTAAGAGTCGCCACTGACTTTTATTTTATCCAATATTTAGGAAAGGTGAAAAGAAAAGGAAAGACCTTTGATAGATTTTGAGTTCGGGGGGTAAGTTATAAAAAGGGAAGGTGTTAGCACCCTTTTCATCCGTAGTTATCTACGGGCTCTTAATTACTTAGCTCACTTTGAAAACTTACTTTGTGTGTGTGTGATTTGTTTGAAAATATTTTGAAATCACCAATGTAAGGCTGACTTTGTAATGACTCTTATATCAGTCATCAAGAATGTGTACAAAATGTTTTGAAAATATTTGTTTGAAAGTGATGTGTGAAAAAATGTTTTGAGAAAAGTTGTGAGCAAGAAATTATGAGTTTCTTACCCACTAAAGTCTTTCTTATTCTTTTCCTTATCCTTTAGAAGTAGTACTATCCATACCATTAGTTGATAGATAGCCCTATCTATTGATGTGAAGGGACAAGCGTAGGGTCATCGTATGGTCATCGAAGGCAACATGTAACTATACTTTAGATATTATATCAGAGGGACTATCATCATTTTGTAGGCAACTCGGAGGGTCATCGAGGGACTATGATCTTTATTCGAAAGGGAATATGATGATTTGATCGAGGGTCTTTTGCTAAAGTATCCCCATTTTTGAGGGACATGACCAATATTCGAAGGCAACAAGAGAGGATACTCTAGAGGTGCAAGTATGCAAAGTGTATTGATTCAGTTATTTTATCTTGAGAACTTAGGGTTTTCTATGTTTGTTTGTAATCTTTCCATGCAAACCCTAGTTACTAGCAATTAAATATGTACAGAAAAATTAAAGTGCGGAATGTAAAACCTAAGCTATTACATGGCTTTGGGAGAGATACATAGGTATAACAATTTGTAGGAAAAATAAACATACGCTATTACATCCTCAGAGCAGGTACATAATTAGAAAAAGTGTGAGAAAATAAATCTATGTTATTATATCGATAGTGCAACCTATCCAATTTGTCTAATAAAATTAAATGGCTAAAAGATGAATAAGAAAAAGAATGTTAAAATGTTTTTGTGTTTTTTTTTGTGCGTAGAAAATAGTTTAAATGATAATAGTAATTAAAACCTAATTCTAATTAATTTTAATATTAAGAAGAAAATTTTAGTTAATTAATTAATTAACTAATTAGTAAATAAAAAAATATAAGAAAAATTTAATTACTAACTAAAACCATAATCCTAATTTGCTATTATTAAAAAAAAGATTAGATTATTTAATTATTAATTAAGAAAAAAATAATTAGTAAAATATGATGAAAAATATGGTTAGTAAAATAAGGAAAAAAGAATTGCACGGGGTGGGTGTTGAATCCACGCTCTTGGCCCAAAGGATTTGCATTGCTTGCCACTAGGCCAAACGCCTGTTGGTGTTTGAGAAATAGGAATTGAATAATATATATGAAACATGCACGTTAGTTGGAAAAATAACAAAAAATATTGCAAGACGCAAGGATCGAAGCCACGCCCTTCACATTACATGCCTCTGTCTCAACCAACTACATTGTTCTTCAATTCTGTTAATATAATGTAAGTCGATAAATATATAATAAATCATTGGATTTAGAGAAGCGCCGGAGCACTAGCTCCGGTAGTCTTCTCTGGCAAGGTCATTTTCAAACCTTCAAAAATAACTTGCGTTAGAGATTAAGAGGGACCCTATCCCCCTAATTTGGACCTCCTGAATCCAATGTTGATGTTTTTTTGGCATGAAACTGATTGTATCGTGAGTTTCGAAACAAAACTTAAATTATGCCCTAATAATGGTATCTCCTTATTCATGCGTTAAAGCTTACAAACAATGGATCAAAATAACTCTAAACCTCATCATAAACAGGCATACATGCATTAAATTAATTGAATACACATATATTAAAAGTTTT
Source organism: Vicia faba (assembly GCA_948472305.1). NCBI lineage: Eukaryota > Viridiplantae > Streptophyta > Magnoliopsida > Fabales > Fabaceae > Vicia > Vicia faba. Next base: position 1,192,934,166 of record OX451736.1, read on the forward strand.
GAGAATCACGAAAGTTACCAAACCGGTATACTTTGATGTAGCTGTTTTGTGTGCTTTAGGCCTCAAGAATGGCTGGGTTTGAGTCCTGGGATCTTCAGGAAGATGATGGAATGCTTGGAATGGATTTAAAATGCATGCACACAAGGTTTTCAAGTTTCCCTAGTTTTGACAAATTTTGGAATTTTTGAGAGTGTGTTCTTGAGGCAAATCTGTGTCCTTGATGGTCTTAATATGTTCTCTATTTATAGGCCATGAATTATGTCAACAGACATGAATCCAATCTTTGTATTTCATGACAATATTTGATTGGATTTTTTTACATGAAATCTTACTTTTTAAAGCCTATCATGTACCAATCAATCTCACATGTTTTTGCTATCTGGTTATCTGATTTTTAGCCTTATGATTTGATTCAAAAATAGATCCATGTGCCTTATATCTTTGATTTGGTATTTTATTTGATTTATTTTGCTTTTAATTGAATAAAATAAAAATAAAAAGAAATAAAATCCACAAAAATAAGTGGATGGATTTAAGGGTCTATTATGAGGTCAAGAACACTTATGGACCTTAAAAGATAAGCCCATTAGCCCAAAAATTCAAATTTGCTCAATTTGAACTTCATGTATTTTCTCAAAATTGGCCAATTCGCACCAATCATAACTTACTCAATTTTTGTCATATAAAGGTGATCTTTGACTCTTTATAAATCTCAATATATCCCCTATAATATTCATGTTGGTCATTTATCCATTTGAAGACATTAACTTGATGTAAATTGCTTTGACAAAAAGTGTCTTTTTTGTTGACTTTTAAAATGACCTATAATGTTTTGGCCTATATCTCTCAAATGAAGCATTTTTTAGCCTTGAGTCTAGAGAGACAAAGTTGTAGAGAATTGAATTTACTTAAAAATAAGCTTTGGTTGAGAAATTTATGATGAAGTATGTGAAAGTTATGCTTGGTCAAAGTTCAGTTTACTTCTCCTTAAGAAAACCCTAATTTAGTCAGTTTTGACTTTTGATGAATATTGAGTTTTCTTGATGAATCATGATCAACCCTTGATAAAATGATGAATTTGACTTCAAAATGTTGATGTTGACCAAAAATCTTAATGTTTGACTATAAATTGGTCAAAGTTGACTTTTTGTCCAATATAGTTAATGTTCAATCATCTGGCTGATTGACTGAGCAAACTTGTGTTGCAAGGCTTGAAACTTGATATGAGGAGTCTTTGAAGCATATAAGAAACCATGAAGTCCAATTGAGGCATTAGAAGTCCAATTTTCCTTGATAAAAATAAAACCCTAGTTATAGGTCAATTGCTTAGGAGGTGAGTTTGTCTGGTCCACCCTTGAGTAGTCTTGAGTGTTTGAGACCTTCATATGCATGAGGAGGTATCTTGAATTAATTCGTCTTTAAAAATGGGAGGGTAAATTTTGGGGTACAACATATGACCCTGTTAAAGCTTCTTAAACCTGAAGAGTTAGATTGGCATGCTCGTCATTCGTGATCTGAAGGTGGAAGAGGATTGAACACTTAAGTGCTCAGAAATTTTCACTCAAATATGCACGAAGTGACACTGTTGGTTGATTACTTTAATGTTTTTAAAGATATAATTCGAAGATGTGATAGAGCATCGTCGGAGATGGGCTTATAGATGCCATCCAAAGTAACAGTTGATAAGAGTATCAGAATGAGTCTACGCTTGACTTTATCTGAAGAATGCTTTTCAGAATGAATCTATCTGATCTTATCTGAGGGAAATGCTTTTCACAATGAATCTCTGAAGGAAATGATTTTCAAAGTGAAGCTCTGAAGGAAATGCTTTTCAGAATTAGTTTCTGAAGGGAATGCTTTTCAGAATAAATCTCTGAAGGAAATGCTCGTCAGAATTCAGTCTCTGAGGGGAATGCTTTTCAGAATAAATCTCTGAAGGAAATGCTCGTCAGAATTCAGTGTCTGAGGGGAATGCTTTTTAGAATAAATATCTGAAGGAAATTCTTTTCAAAATTCAGTCTCTGAAGGGAATTCTTTTCAAAATAAATCTTTGAAGGAAATGCTTTTCACAATTCAGTCTCTGAAGGGAGTGCTTTTCAGAATGAATCTTTGAAGGAAATACTTTTCAGAATGAAGCTCTGAAGGAAATGCTCGTCGATTTCAGTCTCTAAAAGGAATACTTTTCAGAATGAATCTCTGAAGGAAATGTTTTTCATAATGAAGCTCTAAGGAAAATGCTTTTTCTAAATGAATCTATGAAGGAAATGCTTTTCAGAATGAAGCTCTGAAGAAAATGCTTGTTAGATTGTAGTTTCTGAGGGGAATGATTTTCAGAATGAATCTATGAAGGAAATGCTTGTCATATTTTAGTCTCTGAGGGGAATCATCTGGTCATGTAGATAGTCACCTCGTCCTATTTCGGGAATTAATCTATAACCTGTCTATGAATTGCTGATAATATTCGTCTATTTGCAAATTTAACATGAAAAGACAAAGTTATTTTTATGCAATGTCATGATGCGTGAAATGGATTACGTAATGATTCTCTCAAAATAAATGAGAATATTATATGTATTTTGTATTCATATGTTATGATATTTGTAAATGATGTATGGATGCAATATGTTATTAGAGCATATTGGTAGCTTCGTGTAACAACTCTGGCCGAGGAAAATAAATCCATGATTGTTTCTCGAGATGAAGAGAGTAATTCTTCAATTTTTTTAGAATGACATTGCTGGGGATTCCTGATTTCTGTTTGAGGACACTTTGTTGGGGATGTTCGACTTCTTCTTAGGGATAGAAGAATCCAGTAAAGTCGATCCTTTGTCGTTATTTTTATTGAAGGACTTGATTCTTATATACCCTGACTGGGGATAAAAGGGATGGATATATTTCTGATGTGTTATATGACTAGGTTTCAGATACGGGTACCAACTCTTCTGAAGAGGACAACTTTGAATGACATTGAGGAATTGCAATATTGGAGAAATAAACTTTGTTAGGGAAATAAACCCTGTAGATTGTGTTGAGGAAATAATCTTTGATGGGGATTGGAATCTCATACACTCTGATGAGGAAGTTTCCTCTGTATACTGGGGAAATGATCAAACTTCCTTATCTTCTAGGGGACCTATTAGGGAAGATAATCATGTCAAGCTATCTATTAGGGGCATGGAGGTGAACTGCTGGAAGATGTCCCAATTTCTGTCTAAGTGCATATTAGATTTGCTGGGGAATATATGTATGTTGGGGATAGTTCCATGGAGGTTACTCTGTGGGGATTTGTGGATGACTTAAACATTATCCCAACTCCTAGAGTCTTTGGTAAATGCTAACCCTGTTTTCATGCATATATTTTATAAGCAGTAATCATATTCAAATGCATATGTTCATTCAACGTAATCATTGGATGTTTTTGTAAACAAAACAGAGAAAGTAAAGACAATTTTGAATTTTGAAGTATATTTGCATTGACTTTGAAAGTTTTCCTATAAGCAGGAAGTTTTATACAAGGAGACATAGATCCTAGTAAGAGGAAATCGTCGTAAAAATTGAAAAAGGGGTACAAAGTGATACACAAAGAAAGACAGCTATGTGGAAACGATCCCATCGATTTTCAACTTTACTATTTCCCCTATGCCTTTAAGTATCTCATCACTTGCTGTTGGAAGAAGATGATAAAATTGATCTGTACCGTTTGAACTTGACACTAGTAATGAAGTTGGCTGTAAGTAGATGAGTGATCCAATGGGACATAGTCGTACGCTTTGGTTCCTAACTTTTTCTTGGACCGCCCTTTCGGGTTTTCAGTTCACGGGGATATCCTTTTTTTCCCAAGCTACCTTTTTAGGTTTTCGACTTTCCGGATGTACAATTATATATACATATATATCCCTAATTTTTTACCAAACCCTTTTGGTTCATCGAGATGCCCTTATTTTTTCCGAGGTCTGTCAAACTAGCGGGTCTCTTTTATGCATAGTATTTTTTTACTATGTCTGCATTCACAGGGTGTGGAAAGTCCTCACCGTCTATGGTGGTAAGTATCATAGCCCCACTAGAAAATATATTTTTGATCACAAATGGCCCTTCTTATGTGGGAGTCCATTTTCCTCTGGGATCACCTTGTGGTAGGATGATGCGCTTTATTACCAAATCACCATCCTGGTAGATCCGATGTTTGAATTTCTTGTTAAAGGCCTTGATCATGCATTTCTGATATAACTGACCATGAAAAATATCCGTAAGACTTTTCTCATCAATTAAATTTATTTGGTCAAGTCGAGTCTGAATCCATTCGTCTTCGTCTAAATCTGCGTCTTTCATAATCCTTAGGGAAGGAATCTAGACTTCAATAGGTAAGACAACCCCCATACTGTAGACGAGAGAGAATTGGGTTGCCCAGTTAATGTACATACTAAAGTGTGATAACCATGAAGAGAAAATGATAACATCTCATGCCAATCTTTGTATGTCATTGTCATCTTCTGCAAGATCTTCTTGATATTCTTGTTTGCGGCTTCCACTGTGCCATTCTCTTGGCTGGTATGGAGAAGAATTGTGATGTTTAATCTTGAACTGCATGCAGAGTTCCGTAATCATAGTATTTTTAAGATTGGTATCATTGTTTGTGATGATCCTTTCAAGGATGCCATATCGACAGATGAGTTTATACTTAATGGACCGAGCCACAACATTCTTGGTAACAGAAGCAAAAGAGGTTTCTTTTACCCACTTCATGAAGTAATAAATAGCGACAAGGATGAAATGATGCCAATTGGAAGCATTAGGCTTAATCTCTCCAATCATATCAATGTCCCACATTGCAAACAACCAAAGATAAGTCAAGACATTCAAAGAAACCGGAGGCACATGTACTTTGTCAGCATAAATCTGGCATTTGTGGCAAGTTCTAGAATGATGATGGTAATCGGCTTCCATGGTAGACCAATAATAACCTGCGCTCAGAATTTTCTTAGCCATTGTATGTCCACTGGAGTGAGTTCCAAAGATACCTTCGTGCATATCTTCCATAACTTTCTCAGCTTCCTTCTTGTCTACACAACGAAGAAAAGTTGAATCATGGTTGCGCTTGTATAAGATCCCGTTATTCAGAAAGAACTTGGCAGAGAACCTCCTTAAAAATTCTTATCATTGAGAGATGCCCTTTCAGGATACTCTCGAGTTTCGAGGTATCTTTTTACTTTGTGGTACCAAGGCTTTTCCTCTACCTTATCAGTATAAACTTCATAGCAATGTTCCAATTCGTCTAGTCTCTCAATAGTAATTCGAGGAACTTCATTATCTATCTAACTTTGAACATAGATGACATGATATCTAATCGTCTGCCAATTGATTCTCTTCTCGTGGAATATGTTCAAAAGTTATTTCTTTGAAGTCGGAATTAATGTCAACACACACTCTCGATAAGGAATGAGATTTGGATGCTTTGTGTCCTATTCTCCTTTAATATGACTGATTACTAGGGCTGAGTCCCCATATACATTCTAGAATTTTATCCTCATATCGATGGAAGCTTTGATACCCATGACACATGCTTCGTACTCGACCATATTGTTGGTACAGTCAAAACAAAATCTGGCGGTGAAGGGCGTATGGAAACCCTTGGGAGAGACAATCACAACACCAATTCCATTACCAAGTGCGTTGGAAGCTCCATCGAAAACCATAGTCCATCGGGATCCTGGTTCAGGTCCTTCATATAGTCCAGGTTCTTCATAATTAGTAACTAACTTGATGTTCTCATCTAGGAACTCAAAATTCATAGACTGATAGTCATCTATAGCTTGATGAGCCAAATTATCTATCAGTACACTTCCTTTGATTGCCTTCTGAGTAATGTACTGAATGTCGTATTCTTTCAAGACCATTTTCCATCTTACTATTCTTTTGGAGAGAGAGGGTTTCTCGAATATGTATTTTATTAGATCCATCTTATAGATCAACAAAGTAGTATGACTCAACATATACTGTCTTAGTCAACGAGCCGCCCATGCCAAAACACAACAAGTTTTCTCAAGCAGTGAATATCTTGTTTCACAGTTGGTAAACTTTTTGCTAAGGTAGTATATTGCATGCTCTTTTTGACCAGACTCGTCATGTTGCCCCAATACACACCCTATTGAATTCTCTAATATTTTCAAGTACATGATCAGAGGTCTTCCTTCAACTGGTGGCATCAGAATTGGAGGTTCCTGGAGTTACTCCTTGATTTTGTCGAAGGCTATCTGACAATCGTTGTTCCACTTCACTACTTGATCTTTCTTCAGTAACTTAAATATTGGCTCACAGGTAGCGGTCAAATGGGAAATGAATCTGGAAATATAGTTCAAATGTTCCAAGAAACCTCTAACTTCCTTCTCACTACGGGGAGTTTTCATTTCTTGAATGGCTTTAACCTTGGCAGGATCAACTTCAATACCTTTACCACTGACGACGAAACCTAGGAGTTTACTGGATCTTACCCCAAAGGTGCACTTGTTTGGATTCAACCTCAACTTTTACTTCTTCAATCTCTCAAACTTCTTATGCAGGTGGTTGAGATGTTCTCCTTTAGTCTGGGACTTGGATATCATGTCGTCAATGCAAACCTCTATCTCATAATGGATCATATCATGGAACAAAGCTACCATATCACATTGATATGTTGCCCCGGTGTTCTTCAAACCAAAAGTCATAACTTTGTAACAGAAAGTGCCCCACTGTGTGACAAAAGTAGTCTTTTCCATGTCTTCAGGTGCCATCTTGATTTGATTATAACCAAAGAAACCATCCATGAAGGAAAATACTTTGTACTCAGCAGTGTTGTCAACCAGAACATCAATATGTGGAAGCGAAAAGTCATCTTTGGGGCTTGCCCTATTCAAATCCATGTAGTCTATACACATATGCACCTTACCATCCTTCTTAGGTACTGTCACCACATTTGCAACCCACTGAGGATAGGACGTAATAGCTAAGAAACCTGCATTGAAATGTTTCATAGCCTTAACTTTGATCTTTTCAAATATCTCGGGACACATACGATGAACCTTCTACTTTATAGGAGGATAACCTTCCTTCATCAGTAGTCAGTGAACCACAATGTCAATATCAAGCCCTGTCATGTCTTCATACGACCAAGCAAAGATCTCCACATAGTTATGCAACATATGGATTAATCTCTTTTTGACATTTTCTTCTAGGTTGGAACCTATCTTGACTTCTTTCTTGTCCTCAACAGTACCCAAGTTCACAAACTTGACTGGCTCTTCATGTGGTCGTATGCTCTTTCTTCTTGCATTAACAGCCTAGCAAGCTCTCCAGGTATTTCACAATCTTCCTCATCTTCGTCCCCGACTTGGTAGATCGGATTTTCAAAGTCATAATTGGCGATATCATAATTGTTATCAATTGGATCCAGGTTGGATATGGATCTGCAGTTTGTTGTGTGCCTGTGTGTAAGAACACATAGCTATTTTGAAAGCAATAAAGTAAAAGAAAGACATAGAGCGTAAAATTTGAATGCAAACGTCTAATGATTTATTGGATGAAAATATGCTGATGAATAATGATAACCCTAACAAACGGACCCTTGTGCCCTGGGTAAGGCACAAGGCTTAAAGTTATTGTTTAAATTACATAACCAAAAAAAACTTGAAAGTACGAAAATAGAAAATAGTATTTACTCCTGACTAAAGGAGATTGGTATAGAGTATTAAGTCTTCCAATTATTGAGCCCACTGTTGGTAGTAGGGAAGATCCAATTGTCTATGTCGCAGTCGCTATCAGCGTCTTCCACAATGTTGACTTGATTGTTGCGAACTCCATTGTTGTTGATGCGGAATGTAAGTCTCCCAGATTTAGCACGAGCACAATGGACAACCCTCTGAGCCTATAAGGTGAAACCCAAACCAAATTCGTCAGACTTGTAAGGAATATCGGGAAGCTGACCCCAAGCAGTGCCACCATCTTCTTCAACCACAACCTTAGCATCTTTTAGAGAAGCCATTTTTGGTGGAATCCTGGAAACCTTAGGAACAATAGGAGCAGCTTTGTCAACAAAGGTTGTCTGAGGAATATCTTCAAAGGTCTGGCACGGAGTCTCGAAGAATTCACCATCAATCTCAACATACTTGAAGGAATTCAAATGGCTCGCTATGTATTCTTCTTCGCCGAAAACTGTAACAATTTTTTCCTTTCATGAGATACTTCAACTTTTGGTGTAAAGTAGAAGTAACAGTTCCTGCCCTATGAATCCAAGGCATCCAAGCAAACAAGAATAGGCTGGACAAAAGTCCATCACATAGAAAGTAGAGTAAAATACCTGGGAACTCACTTTGATTGGAAGATCAACTTCTCCATGCATCATTATCTTTGAACCATCAAAAGCTCTCACCACAATGTCACTGGGTTTTAGAACAATCCTCTCACAATCAAGTTTGTCTAAAGTAGCTTTTGACAATATGTTCAATAAGGAACATGTGTCCACCAACATATGAGATAAGTTAGTTCCCCTACATTCAATAGAGATATGCAAGGACTTATTATGGTTCCTTCATGTGGGATTTAAATCAGCGTCAGAAAAAACTAGCCCATTATCAGTTGTCAGGTTAGCAACACAACTTTCGAACTTATCAATAGAGATTTTATGCGGTACATGAGCACTTTTTAGGAACTTTACCAAAGCCTGAGCATGGGCCTTAGAGCATAATAACAGGGATATCATAGATATTTCAGAGGGGGTATTCCCCAATTGTTCAACAATTTTATAGTTACTCTTCCGAATAATCTTTAGTACCTCCTCCATCTCTTGCTTGGAGGTATCTTTAACATTAACCTCTTTCAGTGCCTCTGTCTGGGTAGGTTCATTCATCTGTTCTTTGCTATGAGTCTCAGTAGTTGATTCAGTAGTAGTGATACGAACTAGTGTATTAACAGCCTTTAGAGAGATCTCTGGAGAGAAAACCCTTCCACTTCTGGTAACCTTACTAGCCCTAACAATATTTCCAATGTTGGGATCAATAACTTCAGTATTTTCATCTTCGTCAGCCAAAGGTTCTTTCTTAACGCCATGGTAGTAGACATCAACTCCATAATTCCAAGGGATATCCTTGTCAGAGGAATATGGAATTGGCCCAGGTGCGGTAATGATCAGAGGAGCAACCCTTGGTTCAGTAGTAATCTTCACAGGACCTTTAGAAGTGATCCTTACAGGAGTACCGAAAATTGTATTTACATATACATCTTGGGATATACTCTCCACATAATGAGTCTTCTCAAATATAATTACACGGCCATCCATCAAACATTAAATAACTTCTTTCAGTAGGGCACAACCATTAGATTGAGACACAGAATAGTAGCAGTTTTCAACATAACCCGGAAATAAACCGGCTTGTAGCTACTTCTTCTTAACAATCATCAGAGGAGTAGTCAAGTCATTCACAGCGGAAACATAAGAAATATCATTAATAGCATTAATTCCCTTGTCATGATTAGACATATCTGCAGTGATCACATTAGGAGTCTCAGGAGGGTGAAATTCAATCTCCTTAGAGTCAATCATGTCTTAAATCTTATTCTTCATAGCCCAACAGTTGCTAGTGTCATGCCTAGGACTATTGGAGTGATATGCATATCTTGCATTGATACTGTAACGGGGAGAGGAAGTATTGGGATTCTGAGGAGGATCCTTCAATGTAACTAGCTCTGCCTTTAGCACGTGTTGCAATGCTTGAGATAATGGCATGTTGATTCTTGTAAATTATCTCCTGAGTGCATCCTGCCTTTGCTGATTATTTTGTTGTTGTTGTACTGTCGCTGGATTAGAGATCAGCATTACCCCCACAGATTGGTTGCGGTCACTCTTCTTACGACTCTTTTGGCTGTACATAGAATTGGATTCTTTCTTACCATTATAAAACTTTTTCACAATATTTGAAGTTGTAGTCACTTGAATTTTACCGCTTCTGATTCCATTCTTAACATGTTCTCCTTTCAATATCAGTTCAGTGAAACCGGCTGAAGAAATTCCAAGTAGATGATTATAGAAAGGACTCGTTAGCGTACTCATGAAAATATCAACCAACTCTCTATCAGCCAAAGGAGATTGAACTCTTCCTTCCAGATCTATCCATTTATGTGCGTACTCTTTAAAGCCCTCCTCAGAACCCATGGACATACTCTGTAGTTGCATGCGGGTTGATGCAAAATAAGAATTGTATTGATATTGTTTATAGAAATCTGCAGCCAAATCTTCCCAAGTATATATGTTGGTACCTTTGAGTTGATAATACCATTCCAGTTGCATTTCAGACAGACTCTCTTGAAAGAAATGCAACCATAATTTCTTATCAACAATGTGTGGTTGAATTTTCCAAACAAAAGATCTCAAATGCATCTTCGGGCAAGAAATGCCATCATACTTGGCAAAGGTATGAGTTTTATAATTAGGAGGAATGACGACTCTTGAGACCAAACCTAATTCTTCAAAGTTCAAGCCAGGGACCTACTAGTTCTCCATGTTTTCAGACACTCATCCAGCATCTTATACTTCTCATCAGCATGGGGATATTGTTCATTCAAATAATCATCTCCCTCTTCATCAAGAAACTTGTTAGAACCAGAATTGTTTCTTTCTGTTTTAACGCTCTTACCATTTTCATCCTGTTTGTCATCTTCGTCTGATGGGATATCAAGGTCTTGAGATTACTTGACTAGACCTCTGAACTTTCTCCCCGTGTTAAGGATGTCAATTGGTTTCTTTTTCTTCTTCTTCTTCTTCTTCTTCTCTCGTTGGTGACGAGCACCTTCAGTTCTTCTTGTCCCTTGGATAAGTTTAGGAACATCTCTTGAGCATTCTGAGCCTGGAGTTCTTTGACTGTCTGTTCAAGAGCCATTTTTTTGCTGAAATAAATAGAAAGAAATGAGAAAACCTGTCTTGGAAACCTGTTATGCGATGATATGCATGACATGTAGATGCATATGCAATTTTTTCAAGGATCTCGTGGGATTTGAAATATTAGAAATTGAATCTGGTTACAGCTTTGTCTGAAGAACTTTGAGTCTTCATCTTTGAACGTCCTTCTATAAGAATTAAGCTCACCATATCAAGATGGTCGTAGCCTCTAACTCAAGAGAATGTACTTTGATTTTGACGACATCTGGCTAGAGGAAAATAAATCCTCTTTCCCCTTTCTAGAAATCTGGCTAATGATAATCCTGCATCATAAATCCCTAAGATCCTTGAAATGGTTAGTAAAAATGTCATGTTATGATGATATGATGCTATGATGTTATGTTCATGAGTAGAAACACAAATAAGTCACACAAGAGTCTTAGGTTTAAAGGCTTGCATGAAATCCATAAGTAAATACCCTTCCCAATTGAAGTTAAGTTGGCTCAACCTGTCCTAAAATAGTAAACGGGTTCTAGGAATCTCATATCACTGATCTTTCTCGCATGCTTTATTTTAGAACGGAAACTGGCTTGCCACTAAAACATCTCGAAGTCGAATCTCAATGAGCGTAATTTCGAGTATCAACCAACTTTGAACTGCACCAAATTTGGCTATCTCACTACTTGATAATGGCCAAGATGGGTCAATTAAGGTTCTAAAAGTAAGTTAGTGTTAACGACACCACGTAGAAGCCTAATCTTATCCTTGACTGATTCAAGGAACATCAGTACAAACCAAAGTGTCACATTAACTGTAGCCATCATTTCAACCATATCGGTCTATGCCGTACAGTCTTTATGATCCATTGCTACTTAACTAAGGAATTCTTAGATCCGGGTGTAGGATCTTACAAGCAATAATACCCAAACAAACCCTTAAATTAAAGCAAACAATTCAAATAATTAAAGCAAGTAAAAGTGATCTAAACTCTAAGGTAACCCCTCTTTTAGATAGTTCCCCAACAGAGTCTCCAGTTCTATAATACGGTAGGAGAACTGACTTTTTTGGTTTTATCCAAATGTGCGGTAGCAAGAGTCGCCATTGACTTTTATTTTATCCAATATTTAGGAAAGGTGAAAAGAATAGGAAAGACCTTTGATAGATTTTGAGCTTCGGGGTAAGTTATGAAAAGGGAAGGTGTTAGCACCCTTTTCATTTGTAGTTATCTACGGGCTCTTAATTGCTTAGCTCACTTTGAAAACTTACTTTGTGTGTGTGTGATTTGTTTGAAAATATTTTGAAATATCCAATGTAAGGCTGACTATGTAATGATTCTTGTATCAGTCCTCAAGAATGCGTAAAAAGTGTTTTGAAAATATTTGTTTGAAAGTGATGTGTCAAAAAATGTTTTGAGAAAAGATGTGAGGAAGCAATTAGGAGTTTCTTATCCACTAAAATCTTTCTTATTATTTTCCTTCTCCTTTATAGGTGGTACTATCCATACCATTAGTTTGTAGGTAGTCTTATCTATTGGATGTGAACGGACATGCGTAGGATCATTGTATGGTCATCAAAGGCAACATTTTAGGATACTTTAGCAATTGTATCAGAGGTACTATCATTATTTCGTAGGCCACTCAGAGGGTCATCGAGAGACTATGATCTTTATCCGAAAGGGACTGTGATGATTTGGTCGAGGGTATTTTGCTAAAATATCCTCACTTTCGATGGACATGACTAATATTCGAAGGCAACAAGAGAGGATACTCTAGAGGTGCATGTATGCAAAGTGTATTGATTTCGTTATTTTATCTTGAGAATTTAGGGTTTTCAACATTTGTTTTTAATTTTTCCATGCAAACCCTAGTTACTAGCAATTAAATATGTACAGAAAAGTTAAAGTGCGGAATGTAAAACCTAAGCTATTACATGGCTTTGGGAGAGATACATAGGTATAGAAATTTGCAGGAAAAATAAACATACGCTATTACATCCTCGGAGCATATACATAATTAGAAAAAAGTGCGAGAAAATAAATCTACGCTATTACATCGATAGGGCAACCTATACAATTTGTCTAATAAAATTAAATAGCTAAAAGATGAATAAGAAAAAGAATGTTAAAATGTTAAAATGTTTTTGTGGTTTTTTTTGTAGAAAATAGTTTAAATAATAATAGTAATTAAAAACCTAATTCTAATTAATTTTAATATTAAGAAGAAAAGTTTAGTTAATTAATTAATTAATTAGTAAATACAAAAATATAAGAAAATTTTAATTACTAACTAAAACCCGAATCCTAATTTGTTAGTATTAAAAAAAAAGATTAGATTAGTTAATTATTAATTAAAAAAATAATTAGTAAAATACGATGAAAATTATGGTTAGTAAAATAAGGAAAAAAGAATTGAATGGGGTGGGTGTTGAACCCACGCCCCGACCCCAAGGATTTGCATTGCTTACCACTAGGCCAAACACCTGTTGGTGTTTGAGAAATAGGAATTAAATAATATATATGAAACATACGCGTTAGTTTGAAAAATAACAAAAAATATTGCAAGACGCAAGGATCAAACTCACGTCCTTCACATTACATGCCTCTTTCTCAACCAATTACGCTGCGCTTCAATTCTGTTAATATAATAGAAGCCAATAAATATATAATAAATCATTGGATTTAGAGAAGCGTCGGAGTCCTAGCTCTTGTCGTCTTCTCCGGTGAGGATGTTTTCAAACCTACAAAAAAACATGCGTTAGAGATTAAGAGGGACCCTACCCCCCTAATTCGGACCTCTTAAATTTAATGGTGATGTTGTTTTGGCCTAAAATTGATTGTAGCGTGAGTTTAAAAAAAAACTCTGATTATGCCCTAATAATGGTATCTCCTTATTCCTGTGTTAAAGCTTACAAACAATGGATCAAAACAACTCTAAACCTCATCACGAACAGGTATACATGCATCAAATTCACTGAATATGCATATATTAAAAGTTTTGAGAATCACGAAAGTTATCAAACTGGTATACTTGGATGTAGCTGTTTTGCATGCTTCAGGCCTCAAGAATGGCTGGGATGGACTCTTGGGATCTTCAGGAAGATGATGGAATGCTTGGAATGGATTGAAAGTGGTTGCACACAAGGTTTTCAAGTTTCCCTATGTTGTGCCCCAAAATTTTCCCTCTCATTTCACAAGGCATTTCTCATAATGATTCTCAAAATTCAACCTTGCATAAGTACAAATTGGATTTTCCATCATCAAGTTAAAGAGGAAATTGTTAAAAAGGGGAAAATAGATGAAAATAATATTTTTGACAAAATTGGAGAAAAATAAGTCTCTTTCGATTTATCTCTTTCGATTGGCCTTTTGGCTTCTTTCAATGCAAGCTTGGCTTTGATTCACAAGGCAGGAGTTTCCTGTATGCCACCTTTGATTGCATCTTTGGACTCACAAGGTTCACAATGCAATGGCTGCCTATGTGCCTGCTTCGATTGGATGTTTGATGCTTGCATGCCTGTGTTGACTGGACAAATATTTCCCCCATGCTTGCTTTAATTCACAAGTTGATGATTGGCTGCATACAAGCCTTCGATTGAGCCAGAAATTCCTTCTTGCACACAAGAGGCACCCACAAGGCCAGCAGGCACAAGGCAAAAGCCTCCTGTAGCCTCCTTTGATTCCAAGGCAAAAAGCCTCCTTTTGGCCTCCGTCAATTGCATATTTTGTCTCCTGCAGGCCTTCTTCGTTTGGGGCATGTGGCCCTCCTTTGTGAAAAGCTTCGATAGTGCCCTTATCCACTGCATGCATTCTTCGTTTGGGGCGTGTGAATCCTTCAGTACAAGTTTTTGGTTACACCTTTCGTTTGGGCATGTGGTTCCCTTCATGCAAGCCTTCGTTTGAACAAAGATCTTTTGCATGTTTGCATGAAGTCACAAAGCAGGGACCCCCTACATACACTCTTTCATTTGGCCATATAACCCCTTGTAGGAAAGTTTGAGTGGGCAGTATCTCCCTTGGAAATAGCTTGCTTCAAATTGTACACTATGCCATTGTCTCATGCGTAAGAAGTACCATGGTGGAACATTTGAAGGACTTTCCAGACATGTTTGGATGTCCCAATCGAAGGACATGTTTTGTTGATCCATTCCAGGAGAATGTATTGGGACTATTCGAAGGAACCCATAAAAGGCCTGGTCGAAGGATACCCACATGAGCCCTTCGAAGGACACTTTGATTTGATAAAAGGAAATGTTGTTGAGGAGTTTGGTCGAAGGATAGGGCTAGGCGGTCAAAACAAAAGGTTGAGATGCCCAAAGGTACTTGCTAACCAAGTCTCATGCGCTGCCAAGTTCAGGCCTGATACACTGGCCATAAAACTCCAAAACTATTGCACAACAGTCCTACAACAATGCCATATTTCTTGCACCAAAATGGCATACAAACATTGTCCCTCGAAAGCTACAAAAATAACATGCCTTTTTTTGTTTAAACCTTTTGTTTTCCCTCCTAAAACATCGGCCAAGGCCATCTATAAATATGAGCCTCCACCAGACATGTTAGAGGCCCCTGAAGAGTTACAAGAGAACTCTTGTGAAAAATTCCCAAAACTCTCAAACACCTCCTGTGATTGATGGGAATATAACTGACTGTTTTTGGAATGCTGGTTCGCGTTTGCGTTTCGCAAAATGTCGCGGTAAGCAAGAGTCGCCACTGTCTTTTATTTTCTCCAACAAGGAAAGGACAAAAGCACAGCAAAATTCCTTTTCGAGATGTTTCTCGGGTTCGGGAGGTAGATTATAGAAAGGGAAGGTGTTAGCACCCTTTCTATCCGTGGTTATCCACGGGCTCTTAGATACTTGCTCACTATGTTTTCAAAAAGTTTTGCTTTTCTTGTGTTTGTGGGTTTGAAAAAAGTTTTTGTTTGAAAACTTCGATTTAACTCTTGTATCTGTCCTCAAGAGTGTATGAAGTGTTGTTTGAAAACTTTGTTTGAAAAAGTGTTAGTGCGAAAAGTTTGTTTTGTTTTGAAAGAGCAAGTACCCAAGAACCTCTACCTACTCAAAACATATTAAGCTGTGTAAATATCCTTTAGACAATGCCCTCCCACTATTGAGAAGTAGGTAGCACCGTCGTTGGAGTTTTCGGGTCAATTCGATTAAGAGACATGT
Source organism: Vicia faba (assembly GCA_948472305.1). Lineage (NCBI taxonomy): Eukaryota > Viridiplantae > Streptophyta > Magnoliopsida > Fabales > Fabaceae > Vicia > Vicia faba. The sequence continues at coordinate 1,192,950,235 of OX451736.1, forward strand.
GGTCACTAAAGCAATGGTAGGACGCCTTAGCGGTAACCCTAATGTCTTAGATCATTCTTTATCGAGGCAACCGTTTCGAGGCAACTTTGATCTTTAGACAGGAGGGAAACCTCTAAAACTTCCTATACTCAATGACCACGTCGAGGCAACCAAGTGATGCGTACCCTAGGAGTGACATGTGCGAATGTGTCAGGTTTCAGTTATGTTATCTTTGTACATATTATGGTGAGCTACGATTGATTTTAATTTGAGGATAAGTCTTGTCATGCATAGCCTAGTTAGCATACATCTAGCAGTTAATAGTTGCGGAAAATAAAAGTAAGCTATTACAAGGCGTCAGGTATTTACATCGCCAAAAACAAACCCTTGAAAAAGTAAATTGCGGAAAAATAAATAAAAGCGATAAATAATCCTAAGTTCAAAGCTATTACATCCTCGGAGCAAATACAATTATATGATAAAAAATTATGAATAAAAAATAATCATACGCGCGAGAAAAAGTTGAATTGGAGAGTTTTTAGGGTTTTGACCCTTTTTTAGGAAAGAAGGAGATTTTTTATTATTTTTGAATTAAACCTAAACTATTTAATTAATTAAATAAAAAAGAAATATATTTTTGGGTTTTTGAATGTTTAAGGAAATAAAAAATGATTAAAATGGTTAAAACCTAATTCTACATTGATTTTTATTTATTGCAAAAGTATTAAAATTAACCTAATTAAAACTAAATTAATTATATTAGTATTTATTTACAAAATAAACTAATTAAATTTAATAAAGAAAAATATTATATTTTTTATGTTTTCTGAATTTATTAGGAAAATAAATATTAATTTGTTAGTGATATAAATAATAATTATAAAATAATTAAAATGAAAGAAAAAAAATAAAAAAAGGAAGGAGAAGAAATAAACTTGTGAAGGGGGTTTGGGCCCAATTTTATGGTGTAATCAGCATGCGTAAGGCCCAATAACGTTCCAGCCTCATTGACTTTTCTGGGTTTGCTATGCGTGCGCTGACCAGGGAGCATGGTAGTCCTTCCATCTAGACCCTTGGATCAGATCTGAGGCCACTTGGACAACATCCGGATGAGGGCGTATGAAGGGCTTTGCTTGGAGTGCCACATAGAATCGCCTGAAACAAAATAACACAAATGTTTTGGGGGACCTGGGATTCGAACCCAGGTCCCAATGGACATTCCACTCACGCTTCCACCACTGAGCCACGCTGCATCTTTGTAATAATAATAAACAACAAATAATATATATCAAACAAACGCCTATGCCTGAAAAATAAAAATAAAAAAAGCGTGCTGATTTCAAACTAGCCAATGGGAGAGCGACGTGTGATCGTCTTCTTCCCCAAAACCCTGTATTTTTTTCCTGCAGATTTGATTCCGCATCAAAATCCGTGGCTCATCTCTAAAATCCACCCTAGGCTATGAAAATCAATTCTAAGACCACGACTGATCTCGTCTCCATCTCCTGATCACTCCTATACCAATTATTGTGGCCAATTTTCCCTACATCAAAAACACCTAAAAAGCAAGCGTATGAACCCTAGAACCGGGCATGACGATACAGGGCATAAAAACCAAATTGACTATTGTAATTATGTAGAAATCAAACAATAAACATGATTATGCTAATGTTTTGAAGAAAAAGTGCAAGAATAGAAGATCACGATTCCATGTTCAGAGGTCCATTCGTGACAACTTATAGTGCGCTGTAGGTGATGAAAAGGCCTGGTTTTTATTGCTTTTGCTTCACAGGATATCAGGCAAGAGAGCTACGTTCTCTTTTTGGTCTGAAAGTGCCTCTAACACCGTTCTTGATCTCACACTTTTTCAAGAATTTTTGCAATTTACTCTGGCCGTTTTTAGCAATCCTTTGGTCGTGAATTAGGTTTAGGCGGCTTGCTTGCATATAAGGCAATCAGTCTAGGTCAAAATTTGGGCTTTTATCCATGTATATTCAAGAATTAGGTTTTGACTTTATCACCATTGTTAACCTTTCCAAATATGGCCAAATCTAAGATTTTGTGCACAAATAAGCCTTGGCACGAATTGGTTAGTTGTCACACGATATATGAAAGCTGTACAAATCACAAAGATACTATTCCATTGATTTTTAGATTTTATTTGAATTATTATAGATTTAAAATGAATTAAATCAATAAAAATTAAATAAAATAGAAAAATAAATGTTTTATCCTGAAATCAAGCATGGGACACGTGTGTGGCATGACAAGACTAAATCAAGTGGAAAAAAGTGGGCCCTTTTGTCAAAAATTGGAGTTTTGAGGATAGTTGACTTTTGCAAATTCATAAAAATTTCCCAACTTCTCCAATGCACAACTTGCTCAATTTTGATCTTTTGGAGGTATTCTTTGACTTTTTAAAACCTTGAGATGTCCTCTAATCAACCCTTTTGGTCTCATCTCACTTTGATCTTCCATTCTCAAGTTATAAGCTTTGGAAAAAAAGGTGTTTTTGTTGACTTTCAAGAATGACCTATAATGTCCAAATTTGTAACTTCTTGTGAGAGCATCTTCTGATCTTGGTGTATGAATATGGATTATAGGAAATTGCATCCTCTTAAAAATGAGCTTTGGATGGGTCATTTCTCATAAAGTATGAGAAAGTTATGCTTGGTCAAAGTTGAGTTGACTTTTCCTGCAAAACCCTAATTTAGCAACTTTTGAATCTTGATGAATTTTGAGCAATCCTTGATGAGTCATGATCAACCCTTGATCAAATGATGAATTATCCTTCAAAATGATAATGTTGACAAAAAATCTTGACTTTTGACTGCAAAACGACCATTTTGCCCTCGCAGTTGACTGTAGATCAAATGGAGCTTTTGATTGTGTAAATTGGCACTGTGAGTCTTGAAACTTGGCATGTAGGTGCTTGAGAATATATATAGGCCTATGAGACTTGATTGAACCATTGAAAGCCCCAAATTCCTTGAAAGACCCAAAACCCTAATTTTGAATTGACTGCCTTAGCAGGTGATTTGACTGTACAACCCTTGAGAAATCTTGAGCAATTTGGAGATGATTCTTGACAAATCTTGAGGAATATGGGAGGGAAAATTTTGGGGTAAAATAGTTGCCCCTGTTCAATCTTCTTAAACCTGAGGATGTAGATTGGCTTGCGTGCCTTTCGTGATCCGAAGGTGGAAGATGATTGAACACTAAAGTGCCCAGAAATTTGCACTCGCATGGTGTACTATCAGCAATGTGATGTCAGGAATGGGCTTACAGATGCCATTTGGAGATTGTTGAATTGTAATTTTGTAAGTTGAGAGAAGGAACCTGTGTAGGGTTGCCTGATGATGAGTCTGTGTAAAACCTCATTTGGAGGAAGGAAACCTGTGTAGGATTGACTGATGATGAGTCAGTGTGAAACTACATCTTGGAAGGAAGGAAACCTTTGTAGGGTTGACTGATGATGAGTCCGGGTAAAACTGCATTTTGGAAGGAAGGAAACCTGTGTAGGGTTGACTGATGATGAGTTCGTGTGAAACTGCATCTTGGAAGGAAGGAAACCTGTGTAGGGTTGACTGATGATGAGTCCGTGTGAAACTGCATCTTGGAAGGAAGGAACCTGTGTAGGGTTGCTTTGCGAGGAATTTGGGTAAAACTACGTGGGGAAATTGTAAGGAGGAACCTGGGTAAGGTTACTTCGGGATAAGTTTATGTAAAACCCATGGAGGAACCTGGGTAAGTTACTTGGTGATAAGTCCGTGTAAAACTTCTGGAGGAACCTGAGTAAAGTTACTTTGATGATGAGTTCGTGTGAAACTGTATCTTGGAACGAGAAGGAGCCAGTGTAGGGTCGTCTGAGGATGAGTCCGTGTAAAACTTCATCTGAAATTGAGAAGGAACCGGTGTAGGGTCGCCTGATGATGAGTCCGTGTAAAACTTCATCTGAAATTGAGAAGGAACCCGTGTAGGGTCGCCCGATGATGAGTCCGTGTAAAACTTCATCTGAAATTAAGAAGGGACCTGTGTAGGGTCGCCTGATGATGGTCAAGTAGATAATTGTCATGTCTGGTTTCAGGTGTTAATCTCTGACCTGAGAAAGAAAAATAGTTTTCCTGGCTTGTTACAGGTATTGATCTTCAATCTCTTCATGTAGATAACTTCTCTGGCTTGTTACAGGTATTGATCTACAATCAGTCGTTCACAGATGTTTCCTGGCTTGTTACAGGTATTGATCTGGAACTTAAGAAAGGTTGATGGTAGCCATCTTTGGATTGACCTTCTCCTGAAAAGGCAAAACGTTAGCTGTATGCAATGTCATGATGTATGAAATGCATGATGCCATGATGTTCTCAAAATAAATGAGATTTGTGTTGTATGATGCGTATGCATGTCATAATGTATGAAGATGTGATGTTTTTAGTTGGGGAAAACAAATCCCGGAGCTGTTGGAGAATAGTGTTGAGTTCTTCATTTCCGCTGGGGATGATGAATGGAGATGATTGTGAGAATAAACCTGCAGGAGGAGATGACTCCGTTGGGGAATAAACCTGGTGAAGAAATTACTCTGCAGGGAATTACTTTGTGGGAAGAGATGCTTTGCTGAGATTTTAACGATAACTCCGCTGGGGATTCCGTTGATAAGCTCTGTTGGGGATTTTGATGATGAACTCCGCTGGGGATAGAAAGAACTTCGCTAAGAATGATCTTTCAGTTGCAACTTGCTGAGGATAACCCAGTTAGACTCTTGTGGGGGGTAACCTCTGAATTTAGCTGAGGAGATGCATTTGTACTCTGCAGGGGGTAAGCTTCCAAAATCTAGTGGGAAAGATGATTCAACTCTAGCGGGGAAGCTTTTTAGACTGCACTGGGAAATGGCTCCACTGGGGGTATCTTGTATTCCACCGGGGAACATTCTTATACTATGTCGAGGAATATTAAGACTGTCGGGGATGCACTTTACGCCTGCTGGGGAATATCCTTATACTCCGCTGGGGAATATTAAGACCTACTGGGGATACCCAGCCTTCTTTAGGGACGATGGTAGGCTAACTCTGCTTGGGGAGAGTATTGCTGATTTGTTCATAGTTGCAAGTCTCAGTGGGGAGAGCTACCATCACTGTTTTACTCTGCGGGGAGTGAAGGTATCTTGGTCATACTCTTCAACTGAATCTACCTTTGTACCTGGTGGATAGCACAACTTGTACAGTTCGGACAATTCTTATTGCCCCAGTTTCTGCGGGAGAAGAAGGCCTATGAGGTGCTTGATAACTGCCGATTGACAAGTCTTCTTCTGGTGGGAAAATGACGAGATGACGGGACATAGTCGTACGCTTTAATCCCTAATTTTTTCCTGGACCGCCCTTTCGGGTTTTCAGTCCATCGAGATACCCCTTTTTTGCCCAAGCCGCCTTTTCAGGTTTTCGGCTTGCCGGGTGTACATGTTTTTTTATTTTCATCCCTCATTTTTGCCCGAACCCTTTTGGTTCGCCAGGAAGCCCTTATTTTTGCCTAGGCCAGTCAACCTAGCGGGTCTTTGATTATGCGTAGTACTTTTTGACTATGTCCACGTTCTCAGGATGTAAGGAGATGTCACCGTCAGTAGTGTTGTGTTGCCATACTACCAGAAGATGTTTGATCGTGCAAGATTCGTTGCTGGAATTCATGTCCAATGCCCCAAGTGACTCAGGCGGAGATTTGCCCCTGGCTATTTGGCATTTTGAGAGATTCCTTGAATCTTGACTTGACTTCCCCAGATGATGGACAATGATCATGCCGTTCCCCTTGGTTGGAAGTGTCTTTCCACTTAAGTTGATCCTTTTTATTGAAAAGGTTTTTGTCCACTAGATATTCGTCGCGCGAATTTCTCTGCTGTTGAACAAATAGTCATATGCAAACAATGTTATTTTAAGAATGCAAAGCTTATGTCTGTCTTGAAGTTTTTTCTTTGAAAATGCAGTTTTCAATAAAACAAGTGAATTTTTTGTAAAATGTGATGTCAACTCAGGATTTACAGCAAGCCCTACAGGAGTCAGGACACCTTTTGTAACAGTATGCTTTCGGACTAACCCATGCTTCAGCTAGGACTTTTTAAGGGTTATGACATGGCCTGGTTCACGATTTAAGAAACAAAGGATAAAGGCTCAAATTTTATTTGTACCCACCCGTTCTTCGTGATGTTCTTCGATCCTAAACTCAGCTAATCATGCATTAGATCTTGTTTGAGTCTTTGCTCTTATATTCTAGTGATGGTTCAAATACCGATAGTTTATTTTGAATAGGCAGTCATTTCTTTTTTGTTGAGGGTTTGTAAGACCTCTTTCTTTTCGATTTTGTTATCCCTGTCTTTTGCCTGAACTGTTTTTTTATGATTACAGTCAGCGGGATGCCCCAGTTTTGTAAGTCTCCTTCATAGGTTTTGACTTGATGGGCTTTTATTTTTGAGAGATAATGACTGCCTGTCTTTACGATTATAGGGAACCATCAATGTCTTTTGTCTCGGAAGGACTTCTTTGATGCCATTCATTGTGCACCTGGATTAACTGAGAAAACTACCCTGCCCCAGGTTATAATTAAGGGTTTTAATTTGTGAAAAGAAAAACTCCAACTTCTTTGGCTCAAAGGGGTTGACTAGGGATTATCTTCCTTATAACTTCACTGTTTAGGATTTGAAACAACGCATGCACCTCATCAGCGGGGTCTGTTCAAAAGCATACTGTAAAGATCGTGGTATCGTTTTCGTCATCCTCCCTCAAAAGGTTTAGAATTTTCTTAATCTAGAGTTGAACATCACAAAAAATGAAGGCAATTTGAATATAGTGGAAACAATTAATTCAAAACAGACATGTTTAATGCATTAATGAAATAAAAGAGTTTGACATGATAATTGTTTGAATAAGCAAAGAAAAATACAACTTCAGAATTCAAATGAACAAAATTGCTTTCAATCCTAGCCATGTTTTGGCAAGGGAGCAGTGACCACATTGGGAGTCTCAGGAGGCTCGAATTCGATCTCCTTAGCGTCAATCATATTCTGAATCTTGTATTTCAGTGCCCAACAATCGTCAGTATCGTGCCCCGAATACCGGAATGATAAGCACACCTTGCATCCGGGTTGTAGTTAGGAGAAGAAGTCTTAGGGTTCAGATGAGGATTTATCACCGTAATTAGATTCATCTTCAACATGTGCTGTAATGCTTGTGACAATGGCATGTTGATGTTGGTGAACTATCTTTTAGGCTCGTCCGACCTTCGTTGATTTCCCTTTTGCCGTTGTCGGTGTGACGCAGAACCAGAGATCAAGACTGCCCCTACGTGTTGGTCACAACGACTCCTTTGACTGTACACAACATTGGACTCTTTCTTCCCACTGTAAGGCTTTTTATGAGCATCAGAAGGTGTAGCTTCTTGAATCTTCCCACTTTTGATGCCAGCTTCAATTCTCTCACCAGTCAAGATAAGGTCTGTAAACCCGACTGAAGAGTTCCCAATCAAATGGTTAAAGAATGGACCAGACAGGGTCCCCAGAAACATATCGATGAGTTCACAATCAGTTAAAGGAGGTTGCACCCTTCCGGCAAGGTCTCTCCATTTTTGAGCATACTCTTTAAATCCTTAACCCGTCCCTATTGACATACCCTGGAGTTGGGTATGCGTAGGAGCGAGGTCGGAGTTATACTAGTACTGCTTATAGAACGCAGTAGCCAAATCTTCCCAGTTACGGATACTGGCCCCATCCAGCTGATAGAACCACTCGAGCTGAGTCCCTGAAAGACTGTCCTGAAAGAAATGGATTCACAGATTCTTATCAGCTGTGTAAGGCTGGATCTTCCTTACATATGACCGGAGATGCAGCTTTGGACAGGAAGCTCCGTCATACTTGGCAAAGGTAGGTGCCTTGAATTTATGTGGAATCACCACCCTAGAGGATAGACCTAGGTCTCCGAAGTCCAGCCCGGGCACATTCTGTATCTCCATAGCGCTCAAGTGGTCCTCCAACTGTTTATACCTATCCTCAACAGGAGGGTACTGTTCTTCATCATAATCCGTCTCGTTGTCGGAGACCACGGGGCTAGGAACCCTTCTCTCTTGTGGGTTGTCTTTCCCTACAGATGAAGTGGTCAGATCAACCTCATTCTGCAGTCCATTTCCAAACCTGCGTCCGGTGTTGAATAGGACAGTCCTCTTCTTCTTCTTCTTCATCTCTTTCAGAATCAGGGTCTTCAGGTCCTGCTGACCCTTAGCTATGCTCATGACCAACTCTTGAAACTGGGCATTCTGGGCCTGGAGGGCCTTGATAGCTTTCTCAGTGGAAGGTTCGATAGACATGATGATTGCTGAAATAAACAGCGAAGAAGATAAGAGACCTGTAATGGTACCTGTAATGCAATGATATGTATGATATATGTATGCACTGTTTTCAAGGATCTCGTGGGGTAAACAAAGAAACTTTGTTAGAATTTGAATTTTGCGGCTTGATTGAAGGAACTTCATGTTGTTGAGAGTCCTTCTTCAAGAGTCAAGCTCACCATATCGAGTGGGTCATAGCCCCTGACTCAAGTTATTGTGCTTGGATTTCTAGACAACCTTGGCTAGAGGAAAATAAATCCCCTTTGCCCCTTGCTGGATAATTGATTTATCATAACCTGCATCACAAGCCCTTGAGATCCTTTAAATGGTTAAGGAAAATGCTATGGTATGATGTTATGATGTTATGATGTTATGTACAGGTATGCAAAAGTGTGGGGTGTAAGTAAGCCCTGCAATAAATCCAATTTATTGGATAAGGACCGTAAACACAACCTGCAGGGAACTCCTGTTGTCAGATAACAAGAATGTGCAAGTAGTTCAAGTTTGAAGGCACACAAGTCACACAAAAGAGCCCTTAGATTTCAGACTGGCATGAAGTTTAGGTACTACCCTCTTTCAGTTTCAGTTGGTTAAGTCCTGTCCTAAAAATAGTAACCGGGTTCTAGAGGATCTCAATATCACTGACTACCCTCAATCGGTCATAATTCCAGTTTGGCAACCTTTTCTTGCAGCCGGAACCATCGCGAGAGTTTAGTCTCAATGAGTGTAGCATACTGCTACTGTTCTATGGCCAAGTTGGTCAATTTAAGGTTCTAAGGTCAGTTGGTGCTTAATGACTCCTCAGAAGACCCATATTCTCCCCGTTCCAACGTATCGGTACAGACCAAGGTGTCACACCAACGTAGCTACTGCTTCATCCGTGTCGGTCTACGCCGGACAGATCCCTCACAGTTTATTGCAACTTACCTAAAAAAGGGTACCCCCGGATCCAGGTTAGAATCTATAAAACTCCGATACAAGCCCACAAAATTTAAAGCATACAAAGCATACAATTGAAAACACAAGTGATCTAGTCCTAAGGTACACCTCACTTATAAGATGTCCCCAGCAGAGTCGCCAGTTCTATGATCGGTGGGAATAGAACTGACTGTTTTTGGAATGCTGGTTCGCGTTTGCGTTTCGCAAAATGTCGCGGTAAGCAAGAGTCACCATCGTCTTTTATTTTCTCCAACAAGGAAAGGACAAAAGCACAGCAAAATTCCTTTTCGAGATGTTTCTCGGGTTCGGGAGGTAGATTATAGAAAGGGAAGGTGTTAGCACTCTTTCTATCCGTGGTTATCCACGGGCTCTTAGATACTTGCTCACTATGTTTTCAAAAAGTTTTGCTTTCCTTGTGTTTGTGGGTTTGAAAAAAGTTTTTGTTTGAAAACTTCGATTTAACTCTTGTATCTGTCCTCAAGAGTGTATGAAGTGTTGTTTGAAAACTTTGTTTGAAAAAGTGTTAGTGCGAAAAGTTTGTTTTGTTTTGAAAGAGCAAGTACCCAAGAACCTCTACCTACTCAAAAGAAATTAAGCTGTGTAAATATCCTTTAGACAGTGCCCTCCCACTATTGAGAAGTAGGTAGCACCGTCGTTGGAGTTTTCGGGTCAATTCGATTAAGAGACATGTGGTCACTAAAGCAATGGTAGGACGCCTTAGCGGTAACCCTAATGTCTTAGATCATTCTTTATCGAGGCAACCGTTTCGAGGCAACTTTGATCTTTAGACAGGAGGGCGACCTCTAAAACTTCCTATACTCAATGACCACGTCGAGGCAACCAAGTGATGCGTACCCTAGGAGTGGCATGTGCGAATGTGTCAGGTTTCAGTTATGTTATCTTTGTACATATTATGGTGAGCTACGATTGATTTTAATTTGAGGATAAGTCTTGTCATGCATAGCCTAGTTAGCATACATCTAGCAGTTAATAGTTGCGGAAAATAAAACTAAGCTATTACGCGCGAGAAAAAGTTGAATTGGAGAGTTTTTAGGGTTTTGACCCTTTTTTAGGAAAGAAGGAGATTTTTTATTATTTTTGAATTAAACCTAAACTATTTAATTAATTAAATAAAAAAGAAATATATTTTTGGGTTTTTGAATGTTTAAGGAAATAAAAAATGATTAAAATGGTTAAAACCTAATTCTACATTGATTTTTATTTATTGCAAAAGTATTAAAATTAACCTAATTAAAACTAAATTAATTATATTAGTATTTATTTACAAAATAAACTAATTAAATTTAATAAAGAAAAATATTATATTTTTTAAGTTTTCTGAATTTATTAGGAAAATAAATATTAATTTGTTAGTGATGTAAATAATAATTATAAAATAATTAAAATGAAAGAAAAAAAATAAAAAAAAGAAAGGAGAAGAAATAAACTTGTGAAGGGGGTTTGGGCCCAATTTTGTGGTGTAATCAGCATGCCTAAGGCCCAATAACGTTCCAGCCTCGTTGACTTTTCTTGGTTTGCTATGCGTGCGCTGACCAGAGAGCATGGTAGTCCTTCCATCTAGACCCTTGGATCAGATCTGAGGCCACTTGGACAACATCCGGATGAGGGCGTATGAAGGGCTTTGCTTGGAGTGCCACATAGAATCGCCTGAAACAAAATAACACAAATGTTTTAGGGGACCTGGGATTCGAACCCAGGTCCCAAAGGACATTCCACTCACGCTTCTACCACTGAGCCACGCTGCATCTTTGTAATAATAATAAACAACAAATAATATATATCAAACAAACGCCTATGCCTGAAAAAAATAAAAAAAGTGCGCTGATTTCAAACCAGCCAATGGGAGAGCGACGTGTGGTCGTCTTCTTCCCCAAAACCCTGTATTTTTTTCCTGCGGATTTGATTCCGCATCAAAATCCGTGGCTCATATCTAAAATCCACCCTAGGCTATGAAAATCAATTCTAAGACCATGGCTGATCTCGTCTCCATCTCCTGATCACTCCTATACCAATTATTGTGGCCAATTTTCCCTACATCAAAAACACCTAAAAAGCAAGCGTATGAACCCTAGAATCGGGCATGACGATACAGGGCATAAAAACCAAATTGACTATTGTAATTATGTTAGAAATCAAACAATAAACATGAATATGCTAATGTTTTGAAGAAAAAGTGCAAGAATAGAAGATCACGATTCCATGTTCAGAGGTCCATTCGTGACAACTTACAGTGTGCTGTAGGTGATGAAAAGGCCTGGTTTTTATTGCTTTTGCCTCACAGGATATCAGGCAAGAGAGCTACGTTCTCTTTTTGGTCTGAAAGTGCCTCTAACACCATTCTTGATCTCACACTTTTTCAAGAATTTTTGCAATTTACTCTGGCCGTTTTTAGCAATCCTTTGGTCATGAATTAGGTTTAGGAGGCTTGCTTGCATATAAGGCAATCGGTCTAGGTCAAAATTTGGGCTTTTATCCATGTATATTCAAGAATTAGGTTTTGACTTTATCACCATTGTTAACCTTTCTAAATATGGCCAAATCTAATATTTTGTGCACAAATAAGCCTTGGCATGAATTGGTTAGTTGTCACACGATATATGAAAACTGTACAAATCACAAAGATACTATTTCATTGATTTTTAGATTTTATTTGAATTATTATAGATTTAAAATGAATTAAATCAATAAAAATTAAATAAAATAGAAAAATAAATGTTTGATCCTGAAATCAAGCATGGGACACGTGTGTGGCATGACAAGACTAAATCAAGTGGAAAAAAGTGGGCCCTTTTGTCAAAAATTGGAGTTTTGAGGATAGTTGACTTTTGCAAATTCATGAAAATTTCCCAACTTCTCCAATGCACAACTTGCTCAAATTTGAATTTTTGGAGGTATTCTTTGACTTTTTAGAAACCTTAAGATGTCCTCTAATCAACCCTTTTGGTCTCATCTCACTTTGATCTTCCATTATCAAGTTATAAGCTTTGGAAAAAAAGGTGTTTTTGTTGACTTTCAAGAATGACCTATAATGTCCAAATTTGTAACTTCTTGTGAGAGCATCTTCTGATCTTGGGGTATGAATATGGATTGTAGGAAATTGAATCCTCTTAAAAATGAGCTTTGGATGGGTCATTTCTCATAAAGTATGAGAAATTTATGCTTGGTCAAAATTGAGTTGACTTTTCCTACAAAACCCTAATTTAGCAACTTTTGAATCTTGATGAATTTTGAGCAATCCTTGATGAATCATGATCAAACCTTGATAAAATGATGAATTATCCTTCAAAATAAGAATGTTGACAAAAAAGCTTGACTTTTGACTGCAAAATGACCATTTTGCCCTCGCAGTTGATTGTAGATCAAATGGAGCTTTTGACTGTGTAAATTGGCACTGTGAGTCTTGAAACTTGGTATGTAGGTGCTTGAGAATATATATAAGCCTATGAGACTTGATTGAACCATTTAAAGCCCCAAATTCCTTGAAAGACCCAAAACCCTAATTTTGAATTGACTGCCTTAGGAGGTGATTTGACTGTACAACCCTTGAGCAATCTTGAGCAATTTGGAGATGATTCTTGACAAATCTTGAGGAATATAGGAGGGAAAATTTTGGGGTACAACACCTCCCAACGTATTTTTTTCCAAACACTTCAAAAAAAACTCAACCCCCTTTGAACACTAAGTGAATCCTTCGATTCACCCCCCAAGTGACCATATAACTAGCCTTCGACCCATTTCCCCAACTATAATATACTAACCCTTTGATTCATTCTGTTACTTGTTATAGAAAAAACCTTCGATCCACTCACACACCCTCCTTCGATTCACTGACTGCTTGAACTAAGTAGTAACTGTATTAGTCTCAGGAAGGCCCTAACGAACTTCCATTCACCACCAAGGAAGACACTTGCAGTTTGCTTCGATTCAAGAACTTCAAGAGGTAATTTCCCTTTAAACTTGAAACTACTTTATTTAAATATCATATACACATGCCAATAAATAAAAAATGTAGATATTTCCTATATAGAACTTGACCTTGTTTTAACCTTCGATTCTGACTTCCCATGTGTTGAAAATCTAAACTCTGACTAGTTAGGCTTTGGACTTTGAGACCCAATAATTTTGTGCTAACCCCTCGCCTGTAGCTTTCGAAAGTTACACTTGAATGTTGCATTTTAAGAATTTAAAACAGGTTCACTGTACCCTTCGATTGGCTAAGTACTCAAGCCTTTCGAATCTCAACCTGTGGGCTTAGCATGCTTGCAGTCGAAGGAGTCATCAAGGAGCCTGAGGCAAAGAATGCACCTCACACTGGCTCCAGACCTCAAACAAAGGAAGTAGCCAATAGAATGCACCTCACACTGACTCCAGGCCTCAAACGAAATAAGTAGCAAGAAAGGTGGCCTTGCTGACTTCTAACTCCCAATTGAAAGGAACAGGCAAGGGGTGAAATCGAAGGACATGACCTTGCTGACTCCAGGACCAAATCGGAGGAATTCAAGAAGTGCAAATTGAAGAGTGTGGCTTCCTGAATCTAAATACCCCCTTTTTACTTATTTATTTTATTTTGCCTTTATATTTTCTTGCTAATTTAATATGATTGTAATAGTGTAGGATTTATTTTTCTGCATTTTTATTACTTTTGTATAAATGTTAGTAATTAGGATGTATGGCAAGATAAAATCAACAAGTAGACAACCTAAAATTCAAAGAAAAAATGCATGCAATCCAACACACTATTCACACACATGCACCCCTAGGTAATCTCACTTGTTGCCTCGAAAAACTAGTCATGTCCCTCGAATATGGGCGTTTTAGAAAAGACCCTCAATAAAAGGTTGTAGTCCCTTGATGACCCTTAATGTTGCCTTCGGTATACGATATAGTCCCTAAACGATATTTCTAAAATGTTCCATAGGTTTCCTTCTATGACTATATAAACGTCCCACGCCCGTCCCTTCACATCCAATGATAGGGCTTCTTACCAAAATAATGGTAAGATAACAACATCTAAAGGAGGAGGAAAAGAACAATAAGACCTTTTGAGTAGGTCGGATGCTCCTAGTTTCTCGTTTGCTCATAACACAAACATTTTATACACCCACACTCTCATTTTGTAGCATTTTCAAAAGACAAAACACTTTGTACGCATTCTTATAGAAACGAGAACCATTACAAAGACACTTTCCAAAATCACTTTCAAAAACACATTCCACAAACACCTCTTTGAACTATTTTCAAAACAACACTTTGTACGCGCTCTTATAGAAAAGAGAACCATTACAAAGACGTTTTCAAAATACTTTTGAAACTCACACCACAAGCACATTTTCAAACAAAAGCAAGTGATCTAGCAAGCAACTAAGAGCCCGTAGATAACCACGGATGAAAAGGGTGCTAATACCTTCCCTTTTTCATATCCTATCCCCCGAACTCAAGAAAATAATCTCAAAGGTCTTTCCTGTTCTTTTAAACCTTTCCTTTTGGATAAAATAAAAGTCGGTGACGACTCTTTCTAACCGCAACAATTGCGATCAAACGCAAAACATCCCAAGTAAGTTCTCCCACCGTATTACAGAACTGGCGACTCTACTGGGGACTTATCTTAAAAGTGGGGTTACCTTAGGGCTAGATCACCTTTACTTTATTTTCATTGTTTGTCTTGTTTGCTTTACATTATGGTTCCTTGTTTGGGCTTGTTTTGATCCTCTACTCGGATCTGGGGCACCTTTTTAGGTAAGTAGCAATAAGTTGTGGAAACTGTGCGGGGTATACCGACATGGTCAAAGAAATATCTATGTTAGTGTGACACATTTGTTGGTACCGGTAGCCCTTGAGTAGTCAAGGAAAATACGGGGCCGTTGTATGGTGTCACCAAGCACTAACTGACTTTAGAACCTTTACTTGAACAACTTGGCCATTAGGAAGTAGTGAGGTAGCCGACTTTGGTGCAGTCTAAAGTTGGTTGATATTCGATACTACGCTCATTGAGATCGTATTTTTGGGATATTTCGGTCGCTAATAAAGAAGCTTGTGCTAAAACAATGCCCGATGAAGAAAGATCAGTGATATTGAGATTCCCTAGAACCCGTTTACTTTCTAGGACAGGTTGAACCAACTAAACTTCAAGAGGGTACTTACCTATGAACCTCATGCAAGCCTAAACCTAAGGAATTGTTTGATTAACTTGTGCATATGCTTGTACATTACATCATGGCATCATACCATAGCATTTTAGACTAACAATTTCAAGGATTTTGAGATTCATCTTTGTTCTGTTTTGTTGGACATGACTCCCACTCACAGGAATACAATCTAAGTCAACCTCGTACAAGTACCTTTTTAGCTCAAAGAGTTAGCATCAAGGGTCCCTGAGAAATCTCCGTTCACCAAAAGACATGGACGACTTCTCAACTTAGTTTCCTCAAGCTTTGATGAATATATGATGAAGGTTCTTTTCCAGTTCTTCGACCCTTTGCACCATTTCTTTACCTTCCCCGATTACCAGCTTGTACCTACTATGGAATAATTCACTCAACTCTTGGGAATTCCTATTCTCAATCAACTACCTTTCAACGGTATTGAAAGAGACCCAAGCCCTGAAGAGATTGCCCGAGCTTTACACTTGCAACAATCTAACATCACGGCTAACTGGGAAACAATAAGTGGTGTCAAAGGGTTCCTAGCCTTGTTCTTGTTGGAAAAAGCTCAAGATTGTTGGAACACTCTGGATTTATAAGCTTTTGAAGAAATCTTGGCTCTTCTCATCTATGGGATGGTAATATTTCCAAATCCTGACAAACTTATAGATGTGAATGCTGTCAAAATCTTCATGTCTCGCAATCCAGTGCCTACTTTGTTGGGAGATATCCTGCATTCTCTCCACTCTCACACCATGAAGAGGAGAGGAGCCCTCATGTGTTGCACCCCTTTGTTGGCTAGGTGGTTTATTTCACATCTCCCTCGATCCATTGTGAAGAACGAGTACGGTTTGAGATGGTCTAATAGGTTGATGTCACTCAGACATTCGGATATTCATTGGTGTTCTCGATCCTTGAAGGACATTACTATCATCGACCGTTGTAGGGAATTCCCTAATGTCCCTTTGCTTTGACTTAGGGGAGGTATCACTTACAACTCTTGCTTAGCTTTGCGACAGTTTGGGTATGCACGAAGAGATGGTCCTCAAGATGCACTAATCCAAGGTGTGGTGTTCGACTATGAGAGCAACGACCAAGGCTACCGTCAAAGGTTTATATGAGCTTGGAGGATGGTAAACAAAGTGGATAGTAAGACATTGGGGCACAAAAATTCTATTCCCCTTGAGCCTTACCTTAGGTGGGTACGAGCTCGTGCTTAGAGTATCGTAATGCCTTACCCCTCCATCTTACCTGTTATCGTAGAGCCTATTGTTGAAGGAGATGTTCTGTACACTGCCCTTTATCCCAATATGCCTACCTCGCTTGAAGACTTGCAAAAGGATTGGATTCGGCTAAAGGAAGAGCGAGACACCTTCGAAGCCCAATTCTACGCCAGTGAGAAGAAAGTTCTGGAACTCACCAAGCAGCTTCGTGAGGAGCGGAGTTTGAACGCCTACATTGCACCAAAGAGGACGCATTCGACCTTTTTATCTTAGGAGTTTTTGTATTTTATTTCTTTCATTGTAAGCCCAAAGAGGCATGATGTACTCGAACTTGGATTTATTAATACAATGTGTGTTTCCTTTTTGTCTAAACAAATTTAAATCTCTAATTTCCTTGAAATCATTTGCATATGCATTTTCATTCATCATAACACAAACAAGTTTCTTACAACATGTCTCCTTATCTTTCTACTATTTATTTCAGTGAGATGGATATTGAACAGACAGTAAAGGATCTTCAAGCGTAAAATGCTCAATTCCAATAAATGTTCTTGGCTCTGGCTAAAGGACAAGAGGACTTGAAGGCCCTTACGATCAAAGATAAGAAGAAGAAAGCGAAGAAACCAGTCGGCATTTTGAATCTGGGAAGAAGGTTCAAAGGACCAGCCAGGCAAACTCTAGATTTTGCAACCTCTTCGGGTGAAGGAGATAATCAAGAAGGAAAGAACAAGGAAGGAAATGACAGCCCAAAGACTGAAGAAGAAGAAGAAGAGGTTGACTACTCTGAAGAATAATATCCTCCTATTGATGATAAATACAAACAGCTGGAGGATCACCTCAATGCAATGGAGATCCAGAGGGTACCCGGATTGTATTTTGAAGAGCTAGGACTTATCTCAGGGGTCATCATCCCGCAGAAATTCAATGTCCCCACTTTTGCTAAATATGACAGTGTCTCTTGTCCTAAGCTGCATTTAAGGTCATACACCAGGAAGATTCAACCCCATACTACTGATAGGAACCTATGGGTACATTTCTTCCAAGAAAGTTTGTCAGGGACACAGTTGGATTGGTTCTATCAGTTGGAAGGAACCAACATTCTCAATTGGGAAGATTTGGCTACTGCTTTTTACAAGAAATACCATTATAATGCTAACCTAGCTCCAACTCAAACACAATTACAAGGCATTTCTATGGGTTCTGGTGAAGGTTTCAAAATTTATGCTAGAAAACTGAGGGATCTCACGGGAAGAGTCCAACCCCATTTATCTGACAGAGAATTGGTGGATATGTTCTTAGGTACGTTGTCTGGTCCATTCTTCAACCATCTGATCGGAAGCTCTTCGGATGGATTTACTGAACTAATCATGATTGGTAAGCGGGTAGAAGCCGGTATTAAGAGAAACAAAATTCAAAGGGATGTATCCTCAAGCACGATGAAGAAACCCTTTACCGGAAAGAAGGAGGTCAGTGTTGCATATGACCATAGGAATCAAAACAAAACTGAACACCGCCCAACGGTAGGGGCTGTTGTGATCTCCAATCCTGTATCAAATCAACAACGAAACTATCAACGCAGGCCAGAGGTGCCCATATAACGATTCACCCAGATCAACATGACCTTGTCCCAAGTTTTTCCGCATCTATTGAAGTCCAATCTGGTGACTCTAAAGGAAGCTCCCAAGAATCCCAATACTGCTTCTCCCTGCTACAACTTGAATGCTCGATGTGCCTATCATTCTGAAAGTCCGAGACATGATACAAACAATTGTTGGGCCTTGAAAAATAAGGTACAAGACCTTATCGAGGTGAAGGAGATTGAGTTTGACCCCCCAGAAACACCTAATGTAATAACGGCGCCAATGCCCAAACTCGGTCAAGGTGTCAATGCTGTTGATAATGACTGTTTTATTTCCTCTGTGGATGATTTAACTACTCCCCTTTTGGCCGTTAAACATAATCTATTGCAAGCCGGTCTGTTTCCAGGATGTGATGAAAGTTGTCACTTATGTATGTCTCTACCAGATGGCTGTTTGTTACTGAAGATGGGCGTCCAACGCCTGATGGTTAACAAAGAAATCCTGTTCGAGAAATTTCCTCTTTCCAGAAATTCATGTGAAGACGTTTCAATAATCACCATTTCCGACAATCCTCCCAGGGTCTCCATCAAAAGACCCGTCAGGATTACATCTGTTCCAAATTCTGCTCCCCTAATCATCACCAGGCCGGAGCCAATACCATATTCTTCGGATAAAGCTGTCCCCTAGAACTATGGGGCTGACGTCTATTACCATGGCGACAAGCAAGATCTACTGGCTATCAAATACAAAGTTGCTGAAGGCACTGATCCTGACGTTGACAATATCGTTGGGACCAGTAAGATAACAAGAAGTGAAAGGGTTTTCTCCCCCGAGATCTCTCTAAATACCATTGTTACTCCTGTAATTATTCCCGCTACCACTTCTGTAAGTATTCCCAGTGTTACTCCCATTTTTTTCCCTATAGTTATCCCTGATACTGAGACACGGGGAAAAGAGGTATTGTTTGAGCCTGTCCAGACGAAGGCACATCCAGAAGTCATTCTTGAGGCTTCTAGGAAGTAGATGGAAGAGATATTAAAGATAATCAAGAAAAGTGACTACAATGTCGTAGAGAAGTTGGGGAAGACCCCCTCAAAAATATCAATGCTGGCTTTACTTTTGTGCTCCGAGGCCCACGCTAAGGCCTTAGTAAAATTTCTGAATACCGCCCACGTGCCCCAAGAGACCTCCATTGATCAGTTCGAGAATTGTGTGGCTAGTCTAACTGCTAATAATGGACTGGGTTTTTCTGACGCTGATTTAACTCCCAAGGGAAGGGAACACAATGATGCCCTTCATGTCTCCATTGAGTGCAGGGGCACTATACTAGCCCATGTTCTGGTGGATAAGGTTCGTCGCTGAATGCCTTACCCAAGAACGCTCTTGACCGGTTAGATTGCGAAGGACTCACGTTAAATCCCAGCAACATTGTGGTGAGGGCCTTTGACGGTTCTAAAAGAACAGTTCACGGAGAAGTAGACATCCCTATCAAAGTTGGAACTCAGAATTTTGATTCAACCTTCTATGTGATGGATATCCGCCCGTCCTATTCTTGTCTATTGGGTCAACCCTAGATCCATGGTGCTGGTTCCGTCACCTCTACCCTACATCAGATGTTAAAGTACCCAATCAAGGGAAAGATCATCACAGTCCATGGGGAGGAGGAGTACATGGTTAGCCACCTGAACTCTTTCAGGTATGTTGAAATGGATGGCGAGTTCATTGAGACCCCATGTTAGAATTTTGAGGAGGTTCCACAGACGATTGCTGCGACCAAGACTGCTACTAAAGCTCCGAAGATTACCAGACCTCCATTGAAAATGGCCTCTCTAAAGGATGCTAGAGCAGTATTTGAGGAAGGTGTATGTACCATCTGGGGTCAACTTCCAGATATTCCCCACAAATCGAACAAATTTGGTTTGGGTTTTACTTCGGAGGCCGAAAGATTTGTTCGACGTACTCGCACTGGGGGACTACCTTTACGTATCAGCAATCAGGGAGTCAATGCATTGGAAGAGAGTGATAGCAGTTGTGACATGGACGAGTGGATTCTTCCAACCATCGGCGGAGGACTCAAAAATTGGGAGGCCAAAGATTTTATTCCTATTACTTTTATTCAAGAGTAATTGTCTCTTAAATTTTTCGGACTTGTAATATTTAAATAATTTAGACTTTAAAACCTTTTGTCTTACCCGAGGCACAATGGTCCATCTGTGAGGGTTGTTACTTCATCTTCATATGTTATTAATAAATCATGAGACGTTTTTGCATGCAAATTTTACGCTCTTTGTTTTTATTTTTCTACCTTTTATTTTATCAAAGATAGCTATGATCTTACACACACTCACATATCGAAATGCAAATATACATCCACTAAGGATCCCATGGGTAACGATTCTGCTATGGCCTATCATGACTTTGAAAATCTGATCTACCAAGCCGAGGATGAAGGTGACGAAGATTGTGAGGTACCAGAGGAACTTGCTAGATTATTACAACAGGAAGAAAGGACCATACAACCCCATGAAGAGCCGGTTGAAACAGTTAACTTAGGTACTTAAGAGGACAGGAAAGAAGTCAAGATATGTGCCAACCTGGAGCATAGTGTCAATAAGCGCTTAACTCAGTTACTACATGACTATGTTGAGGTCTTTACCTAGTCATACGAAGACATGCTAGGACTCGACATTGATATCGTTGTCCATCGTCTACCGAAAAAAGAAGACCGCCCTCTGGTGAAACAGAAGGTTCATCGTATGCAGCCAAAAATGTCAGAAAAGATCAAGACCGAAGTCATGAAGCAGTTCAACACCGGATTCTTAGTTATCACCTCCTATCCATAATGGGTCGCTAATGTTGTTCCAGTGCCTAAGAAAGATGGTAAGGTACGTATGTGTGTGGATTACAGATACCTGAATATGGCGAGCCCCAAGGATGACTTTCCGCTTCCCCATATCGATATTCAGGTTGACAACACTACACAACATAAAGTATTCTCCTTCATGGATGGTTTCTCCGGATACAATTAGATCAAAATGGCACCCGAGGACATGGAGAAAACAACCTTCGTCACACAATGGGGCACTTTCTGTTACAAAGTTATTCCATTTGGGTTGAAGAATGCCGTGGCAACCTATCAGCAGGCCATGGTAGATTTGTTTCACGATATGATCCATCATGAGATAGAGGTCTATGTGGATGATATGATAGCCAGATCTCAAACTGAAGAGGAACACCTGGACCACCTACATAATCTATTTGAAAGACAGAATAAATACAAACTGAGGTTGAACCTAAATAAATGCACTTTTGGAGTAAGGTTTGGTAAGCTCTTAGGTTTCGTTGTCAGCGGTAAAGGTATTGAAGTGGACCCTACAAAGGTAAAAGCGATACAAGAAATGTCTTCTCCTCGCACTGAAAAGGAAGTTAGGGGATTCTTAGGATGGCTAAACTACATCGCCAGATTTGTTTCCCATCTGACAAATACTTGTGAACCAATCTTCAAATTACTGAAGAAAGATCAAGTGGTGGAATGGAATGACGACTGTCAGGCTGCCTTTGACAGGATCAATGAGTACCTTCAAGAGCCTCCCATTTTAATGCCGCCAGTTTAAGAAAGACCTCTGATCATGTACCTAACATTTTTGGAAAATTCAATGGGGTGTGTGCTGGGGAAGATGACGAGTCTGGCCAAAAAGAGCATGCAATATGCTACCTGAGCAAAAAGTTTACCGACTGTGAAACCAGATATTCACTGCTAGAGAAAACTTGCTGCTCTCTGGCATGGGCTGCTCGTCGGCTAAGACAGTATATGCTGACTCACACTACCTTATTAATGTCCAAGATGGATCCAATTAAATACATATTCGAGAAGTCCACCCTCTCTAGAAGAATAGCAAGATGGCAGATGGTCCTGAATGAATACGACATTCAGTACACTACCCAAAAAGCAATAAAGGGAAGTGTACTAGCTGATTGCCGGGCTCATCAGGCTGTAGATGACTATCAATCCATGAATTTCGAATTCCCGGAAGAAGACATCATGTTGGTAAATAATTGTGAAGAACTCAGACTATATGATGGACCTGAACAAGGATCCCGATGGACCATGGTTTTTGACGGAGCTTCCAACGCACTCGGCAACAACATCGACATTGTGATCATATCCCCTGAAGGTTGTCATACTCCATTCACTGCCAGGATTTGTTTCAACTGTAACAATAATATGGCTGAGTATGAAGCGTGTATTATGAGTCTCAAAGCTTCCATAGATTTGGGGATCAAGTCCTTAAGAGTATTTGGAGACTCAGCCTTAGTCATCAGTCAGATCAAAGGAGAATGGGACATGAAGCATCCCAATCTCATCCCTTAAAAAGAACACGTGTTGATGATGATCCCATATTTTGAGGAAATTACCTTTGAGCATTTTCCACGAGAGGAAAATCAACTAGCGGATACGCTGGCCATTATGTCATCCATGTTCAAAATCGGGTGGGGTAATGAGGCTCATCAGATCACTATTGAGAGGATGGATGAACCAGCTTACTGTCACGAGATTGATACTGAAGAAGTAGTGGACAAGCCTTGGTTCTATGAAATTAAGAGATATCTCAAGGCCCAAGAATATCCGAATGGAGCTTCAGTCAATGATAAGAAGTTCCTGAGAAGGTTTTCTGCTAAATTCTTCCTCAGTAACAGAATCCTTTATAAGCGCAACCACGACTCTACTTTGCTTTGGTGCATAGACAAGAGTGAGGCAGATAAGATCATGGATGATTTACACTAAGGTACCTTTGGCACCCATTCTAGTGGGCACACGATGGCTAAAAAGATCCTACGGGTAGGATACTACTGGTCCACCATGGAAGCGGATTGTCATCAGCATTCACGAACTTGTCACAAGTGCCAGATCTATGATGACAAAGTACATGTGCCTCCGGTTCCGCTAAACGTCCTAACTTCTCCTTGCCCATTCGCAATGTGGGGCATTGACATGATTGGAGAGATCAAAACTACGACTTTTAATGGACACCGCTTTATCTTAGTTGCCATTGATTACTTCATGAAGTGGGTCGAGGAAACTTCATTCGCTTTTGTTACCAAGAACGTTGTGGCCCGATTCATCTAACAAAATCTTATTTGTCGGTATGGTATTCCAGAGAGAATCATTACAAATAATGGTACCAATCTCAATAATACTATGATCACCGCATTATGCGTGCAATTTAAGATCCAACATCATAACTCTTCTCCTTACCGACCAAAGATGAATGGCGCTGTAGAAGCCGCTAATAAAAACATCAAGAAGATCATACAAAAGATGATAGTGACCTATAAGGACTGGCATGAGATGTTACCATTTTCTCTCCACGGTTACCGAACCACGCCGCGCACATCAAAAGGGGAAACTCCTTTCTCTTTTGTATATGGCATGGAAGCTGTCCTACCAATTGAGGTCTAGATACCTTCTCTGAGAATCGTAAAGGATGCATGTTTGAATGAAGATGAATGGATTCAAACTCGACTTAACCAGTTGAACTTAATTGATGAGAAGAGGCTTACGGATGTCTGCCATGGTCAGATGTATTAAAAACGTATGATTAAAGCTTTTAACAAGAAGGTCAGACGTCATGTATATCAAGTTGGTGATCTAGTAATCAAACGTATCATACTGCCACAAGGTGATCCCAGAGGAAAATGGACTCCTACATACGAAGGACCATTTGTGATAAAAACATATTTTCTGGTGGGACAATGATCTTAACCAATATGGATGGCGACGACCTTCCACACCCTGTAAACAGGGACATAGTTAAAAGATAATATGCATGAAAAATACTCACTAGGTTGACTGGCCTAGGAAACAATTAGGGATAAATACAAAAAAATCTATACACTCGGCAAGCTGAAAACCTGAAAAGGCGGCTTGGGCAAAAAAGGGTATCCCGGTGGAATAAAAACCCGAAAGGGCGGTCCATGTAAAAGTTAGGGATTTAAAGCGTATGACTATGTCCCGTTGGATCACCTTACAGCCAATCTTCAGTATCAATCGTCAAACTCAAACGGTTCTAATCAATCCAATCAGCTTCCGACAAAGCAGCAATTAGATGAGACGCTCAGAGACATGAAGGCTATAGCAGAATGGGAACCCCATGGGATTATTTCACATAACTGTCTTTATTTGTATTAGTTTTCATTTTCACGACGACATTATCTTACTAGGATGTTCGTCTCTTTATACAAAAATACTTATTCAAGTTAATACAAAGATATTCCTTTAAAAGTGAAAAACTATTTGTTTTTCTTTTATTTTCCTGTTTTGTTCGCAAAAATGTCCAGTGACTATTTTTGAACATATGCATTTAAACGTAATTATTGTTTACAAATGAGCACATAAGAAAGGAAAAGAAAATAGATAGACAATTACTAATGGCTTTAAGAAATAGGATAATATCTATAGGCCATTCCATAAAATCACTGCAAGTACTTTCGCAAGCAGGAGCAAAAGCAAGGACATCCTGCTACAGGATCACTGCCATATCTCCAGTATGCAACCTAATGGTATCCGATTTTCTCATATCCCCGACTGAGCAAAACTTCCAATTACCACTCCAAAGATACCCCAGTGAAAGTCGCCCAGCCTCTCAGGATTCCCCAATAGGATTTCACCAAGTCAACAAGCAATGCACAGTGTTTCCCTTCCAAACAAAGTTTATTTCTCTATTGATGGAAACCCATCTATCAACACTTCAATTTCAACAAAATATGAAGACTTACACTCCACATTCCCAGCAGCAGTCAGGGATTTATTTCCCCCAGTCTAAACAACACTGCAACAGAACAACTAATATGTTCATACATTGCATTCATACATCATAACATCAACAACACAAATGCATATACCGCAATCTCATTTATTTTGAGAAACATAATTATGCCATGCATTTCATACATCATGGTATTTCATACAACTAACTCTTTACCTTTTCAGGAAAGATCAATCAACAGAAAATTATCATCAACAAATTTTCCACAAGACAAGACAACTATCTGTGTACAAATCAATTATAGATCAATTCCGGAAACAAGGCTGGGTGACTATCTGCATGAAAAGTACTTCTTTCATACTTCTGCTTTTTTAGTTTAAATCAATCAGTGGTTTATCCTGATTCCTTCCCAGTAGAAACTTCTCTGGTTTGGTTAAATCGCTCCAAAGATTTATTCTGATTCTTTCAAGTTAAATATTATTCAAGACTTCTGCTGGTTCAGTTTAAATCGATCAATGGTTTATCCTGATTCCTTCTAAGTAGACACTTTCTCTGGTTCAGATAAATCGCTCCAAAGATTTATCTTGATTTGTTTCCAGTTAGAGATTATTCAAGACTTCTGCTGGTTCAGTTTAAACTGATCAATGGTTTATCATGATTCCTTCCCAGTAGACACTTTCTCTGGTTCAGATAAATCGCTACAAATATTTATCCTGATTCCTTTCCAATAGACACTTTCCCTGGTTCAGATAAATCACTCCAAGGATTTACCCAGATTCTTTCCATTTAATGATAACTAAAGACCTCGGCTGGTTCAATTTAAATCGATCAATGGTTTATCTCGATTCCTTCCTAGTAGACACTTTCTCTGGTTCAGATAAATCGCTTCAAAGATTTATCCTGATTTCTTTCCAGTTAAAGATTATTCAAGACTTCTGCTGGTTCAATTTAAATCGATCAATGGTTTATCCTGATTCCTTCCCAGTAGACACTTTCTCTGGTCCAGATAAATCGCTCCAAAGATTTATCCTGATTCCTTTCCATTAGACATTTTCCCTGGTTCAAATAAATCACAACAAATACTTACCCTGATTCTTTCCAGTTAAAGATTATTCAAGACCTCTTCTAGTTCAGTTTAACTCGATCAATGGTTTATCTTGATTCCTTTCCAGTAGACACTTTCTCTGGTTCAGATAAATCACTCCAAAGACTTATATTGATTCTTTCTAGTTAAAGATAACTCAAGACCTCGACTAGTTCGGTTTAAATCGACCAATAATTTATCCTGATTATTTTCCAGTAGACACTTTCTCTGGTTCATAAAAATCATTCCAAAGATTTATTTTGTTTCTTTTCCAGTTAAAGTCAATCTTAGACTTAGTCTAATTTCTGTCAACATTCACCTTTAGATGGCATCTATAAGCCCATCTCCAACAACTATCTGTCATTTCTCCAAATGGCATCTTTAAGCTCATTCCCTACACAATCAAACACAAGATCATTAAGTGCAAATGTTTGGGCACTCTAGTGTTCAATCATCTTCCACCTTTAAGTCACGAATGACAGATTTGCCAATCTGACTCTTCAGGTTTAAGAAGATTGAACAGGGGCAGCTGTTGTACCCCAAAATTTGCCCTCTCATTTCTCAAGACATTTCTCATAATGACTCTCAAAATTCAAGCTTACATAAGTACAAATTGGATTTTCCAGCATTAAGTTAAAGAGGAAACTGTTAAAAAGGGGAAAATAGATGAAAATAATATTTTTGACAAAATTGGAGAAAAAATAAGTCTCTTTCGATTGGCCTTTTGGCCTCTTCCGATGCAAGCTTGGCCTGCATCCTTCGACTGGGCGTGGGCCTCTGGCACATTGGCTTTGATTCACAAGGAAGGATCTTCCTGCATGCCAGCTTCAATTGCATCTTTGTCCTCACAGGGTTCACAATGCAATGGCTGCCTATGTGCCTGCTTCGATTGGATGTTTGATGCTTGCATTCCTGTGTTGATTGGACAAATATTTCCCCCATGCTTGCTTTAATTTGCAAGTTGATGACTGACTACATACAAGCCTTTGATTGAGCCATAGATTCCTTCTTATATGCAAAATGCACCCACAAGGCCAGCAGGCATAAGGCAAGAGCCTCCTGTAGCCTCCTTCGATTCCAAGGAAAAAAGCCTCCTTTTTGCCTCCGTCGATTGCATATTTTTCCTCCTGTAGGCCTTCTTTGTTTGGGGCATGTGTCCCTCCTTTGTGGCAAGCTTCGATAGTGCCCTTATCCACCGCACGCATTCTTCGTTTGGGCCGTGTGAATCCTTCAGTACAAGTTTTTGGTTACACCTTTCGTTTGGGCATGTGGTTCCCTTTATGCAAGCCTTTGTTTTAACAAAGATCTTTTGCATGTTTGCATGAAGTCACAAAGCAGGGACCCCCTGCATACACTATTTCGTTTGGCCATATAACCCCTTGCAGGCAAGTTTGAGTGGGTAGTATCTCCCTTGGAAATAGCTTGCTTCAAATTCTACACTATGCCATTATCTCGTGCGAAAGAAGTACCAGGGTGGCACATTCGAAGGACTTGCCAGACATGCTTGGATGTCCCAATCGAAGGACATGTTTTGTTGATCTATTTCAGGAGCATGTATTGGGACCGTTCGAAGGAACCCATAAAAGGCCTGGTCGAAGGATACCCACATGAGCCCTTCGAAGGACACTTTGATTTGAAAAAAGGAAATGTTGTTGAGGAGTCTGGTCGAAGGGTAGGGCTAGGGGGTCAAACAAAAGGTTGAGATGCCCAAAGGTACTTGCTGACCAAGTCCCATGCGGTGCCAAGTTCAGGCCTGATACACTGGCCATAAAACTCCAAAACTGCTGCACATCAGTCCTACAACACTACCCTATTTCTTGCACCAAAATGGCATACAAACACTGTCCCTCGAAAGCTACAATAACAGCATGCCATTTTTTGTTTAAACCTTTTGTTTTACCTTCTAAAACATCAACCAAGTCCATCTATAAATATGAACCTCCACCACACATGTTAGGGGCCCCTGAAGAGTTGCAAGAGAACTCTTGTGAAAAATTCCCAAAACTCTCAAACACCTCCCAACGTTTTTTTTCCAAACACTTCTAAAAAACTCAACCCCCTTTGTACACTAAGTGAATCCTTCGATTCACCCCCCAAGTGACCATATAACTAGCCTTCGACCCATTTCCCCAACTATAATATAGTAACCCTTTGATTCATTCTATTACTTGTTATAGAAAAAACCTTCGATCCACTCACATACCCTCCTTTGATTCAGTGACTGCTTGAACAAAGTAGTAACTGAATTAGTCTCAGGAAGGCCCCAACGAACTTCCATTCACCACCAAGGAAGAAACTTGCAGTTTCCTTCGATTCAAGAACTTCAAGAGGTAATTTCCCTTTAAACTTGAAACTATTTTATTTAAATATCATGTACAATGCCAATAAAGAAAAATGTAGATATTTCATATAGAGAACTTGACCTTGTTTTAACCTTCGATTCTGACTACCTATGTGTTGAAAATCTCAACTCTGACTAGTTAGGCTTTGGACTTTGAGACCCAATAATTTTGTGCTAACCCCTCGCTTGTAGCTTTCGAAAGTTGCACTTAAATGTTGCATTTTAAGAATTTAAAACAGGTTCACTGTACCCTTCGATTGACTAAGTACTCAAGCCTTTCGAATCTCAACCCGAGGGCCTAGCATGCTTGTAGTCGAAGGAGTCAGCAAGGAGCCTAAGGCAAAGAATGCACCTCACACTGAATCCAGACCTCAAACAAAGGAAGTAGCCAGTAGAATACACCTCACACTGACCCCAGGTCTCAAACGAAGGAAGTAGCCAGAATGGTGGCCTTGCTGACTTCCAGCTCCCAATCGAAAGGAACAGACAAGGGGTGAAATCGAAGGACATGCCCTTGCTGACTCCAGGCCCAAATTGAAGGAAGTCAAGAAGTGAAAATAGAAGAGTGTGTCTTCCTAAATCAAAAGACCCCATTTTCCTTCTTTATTTTATTTTGCCTTTATATTTTCTTGCTAATTCAATTTGGTTATAATAGTGTAGGATTTATTTTTCTGCATTTTTATTACTTTTGTATAAATGTTAGTAATTAGGATGTATGGAAAGATAAAATCAACAAGTAGATAAGCTAAAACTCAAAGACAAAATGCATGCAATCAAGCACACTATTCACACACATGCACCCCTAGGGTAATCTAACTTGTTGCCTCAGAAAACTAGTCATGTCCCTCGAATATGTGCGTTTTAGAAAAGACACTCAATAAAAGGTTGTAGTCCCTCAATGACCCTTAATGTTGCCTTCGGTAAACAATCTATTCCATAAACGACATTGCTAAAACATCCCATAGGTTGCCTTTTATGCCTATACAAACGTCCCACGCCCGTCCCTTCACATCCAATGATGGGGCTTCTTACTAAATCCATGGTAAGATAGCAGCATCTAAAGGAGGAGGAAAAGAACAATAAGACATTTTGAGTAGGTAGGATGCTCCTAGTTGCTCGCTTTCTCACAACAAAAACCTTTTATACACACACACTCTCATTTTGAAACATTTTTAAAAGACAAAACACTTTGTACGCGTTCTTATAGAAATGAGAACCATTACAAAGACACTTTTCAAAATCACTTTCAAAAACACATTCCACAAACACCTCTTTGAACTATTTTCAAAACAACACTTTGTACGCGTTCTTATAGAAACGAGAACCATTACAAAAACATTTTCAAAATACATTTAAAACCCACACCACTAGCACATTTTCAAATAAAAGAAAGTGATCTAGAAAGAAACTATTAGCCCGTAGATAACTACCAATGAAAAGGGTGCTAATACCTTCCCTTTTTCATAACCTACCCCCTGAACTCAAGAAAATAATCTCAAAGGTATTTCCTGTTCTTTTCAACCTTTACTTTTGGATAAAAGAAAAGTCGGTGGCGACTCTTGCTAACTGTAATAATTGCGATCAAACATAAAACATTCCAAGTCAGTTCTCCCACCGTATTACACCCTAGTTTTGAAAAAAATTGGAATTTTTTAGAGTGTGTTCTTGAGGAAAATTTGTGTCCTTGATGGTCTAAATAAGTTCTCTATTTATAGGCCATGAATTAGGTCAATAAACATGAATCAAATCTTTGTATTTCATGACAAAATAATTGATTAAAATTTTCGCATGAAATCTTTCTTTTTTAAGCCAATCATGTACCAATCTATCCCACATGTTTTTGCTAGCTGGTCATCTGATTTTTAGCCTTATGATTTGGTTCAAAAAGAGATCCATGTGCCTTATATCTTTGATTTGGTATTTTATTTGATTTATTTTGCTTTTAATTGAATAACATCAAAATAAAAAGAAATAAAAACCACAAAAGTAAGTGGATGAATTTAAGGATCTATTATGAGGTCAGGAACACGTTTGGACCTTAAAAGATAAGCATATTAGCCCAAAAATTCAAATTTGCTCAATTTGAACATCATGCATTTTCTCAAAATTGCCCAATTCGCACCAATCATAACTTACTCAATTTTTATCATATGAAGGTGATCTTGGACTCTTTGGAAATCTAAAGAAATCCCTTACAACCTTCACGTTGGTCATTTTTCCATTTGAAGACTTTAAATTGATGTAAATTGCTTTGACAAAAAGTGTCTTTTTTGTTGACTTTTAAAATGACCTGTAATGTTTTGACCCATATCTCTCAAATGAAGCATTTTTTGGACTTGAGCTTAGAGAGACAAAGTTGTAGATAATTGAATTTAATTCAAAATGAGCTTTGTTTGAGAAATTTCCGATGAAGTATGTGAAAGTTATGCTTGGTCAAAGTTCAGTGGACTTCTCTTTAAGAAAACCGTAATTTAGTAACTTTTGACTTTTGATGAATCTTGAGTTTTCTTAATGAATCATGATCAAACCTTGATCAAATGATGAATAACACTTCAAATTGTTGATGTTGACCAAAAATATTGAAGTTTGACTATAAATTGGTAAAAGTAGGCTTTTTGTCCAATACAGTTGATTTTCAATCATCTGGCTGATTGATTGAGCAAACTTATGCTGCAAGGCTTGAAACTTGATATGAGGATTATTTGAAGCATATGAGAAACCATGAAGTCCACTTGAGGCATTAGAAGTCCAATTTTCCTCGAGAAAAACAAAACCCTAGTTGTTGGTCAATTGCTTAGGAGGAGAGTTTGTCTGGTCAACCCTTGAGTAGTCTTGAGAGTTTGAGACCTTCATCTGCATGAGGAGGTATCCTGAATTAATTTGACTTGAAAAATGGGAGGGAAAATTTTGTGGTACAACACTGATCACCATCTCCCAAGCCAAGACAATAACGAAGAGGTAAATCTCCCCACTGAGACAACATCCTCTTGCAAGGAAGGGACCATCATTCCCCGCCTCCATCTCCCAAGGTAAGTGATGATGACGAGCCACGAGGTTCGTTATCAAGAGAGATCACAGAATCCACGCTCCCAGTCGGCCCGAAGAAACCTTCTCTGTTGGGATCATACACAGTATAATTGATCCTAATGAGCATATTGAAAATATCTATGCCTGGCTTGACTACCAAGGTATTAGAGGCACCATTAAGTGCAGGCTATTCCCAACTACCCTGAGGAAAGGTGCCATGTCTTTGTTCAAAAGTCTTCATGATGAATCTATCACTTCTTGGAAGCAGTTGGGAAAGATGTACTCAAGGAACTTCACGGTATCTCACCGACATCCCAAGTTGGAAGCATCTTTGGAGGTGATCATCCAAGGAAAGGACGAGTCTCTCTGAGCATACATCGAGCGCTTATACCAAGAGGTCGTGCAGGTCCTTACAAACGACGGCTTGAAAAAATATATCCTCGAGTGTGGACTTTGTTCCCGTAGTGACTTTTCCAAGGCAGTTGGCATAGAATCACCAACCACCCTGGATGCTCTACTACTCAAGGCACATGCGTACATCCAGTACGAAGAAATGGGGAAACTAACCACACGAGGGACTTACGACATAAGGAGAATGTGAAAATCCCAAAGAACGATGAGCCCTCGATATTCCGTCGAGGAGGAGAAAAACAAAGGGAGGACAAGTCCCGAGATTCAAGAGACTACAAGGGACAACTGGTCATTTTCACGACTACACCCCTCTCAACGCTTCACACGAGCCTATCCTTACTGATTGCACCAACACAAAATTCAAAATTGATGGGGTCCGTTTTCCCTTACAAACAACATCTAAGTCAGCGGCAGATAAAAGCAAGTACTACAGATTCCACAAAAGTCATGGGCACATGACAAAAGACTGCATCCATCTTAAAGATTCCATCGAGATCCTCATAAGGGATGGACATATAAAACAATATCAGAAGAAAGATGCTCCCTAGGAAGATGCTCCTGAATCAGAGAAGGTCGAGGAAGAAAATCCCTCCTCTAACAAATCTCTCATGCCCGTCGCCATGAGCATCACCAGACCATAGGATTTCTACTTCCGTGACATGGAAGAAGTCCCTCTGTACTTCTCGTCGCACAACCCTTGAAAATTATTCCCATCAGCAATGGTCATCTCCGGTGGGGGATTCAACAAGTGCACAGTGGGCTAGGTAAAGAGGAGGTTCGAGCAGCTGATAGAAGCCAACTCTGACATGAGTGTCACCCTCGATAAATTTGGAGGAGGCTCCCACCCCCTCGCATTATATCGAGAAGAACTTCTAGGAGGAGCTCCCAACTCCAGCATCCCCTTGCTCATTCAAGCGTGCATGGCAAGCTTCGATGTCAGGTGTAATGCCCCAGACTGACTTTGAGATTATCGACTGACCCCACAAACCAACACGAGTCTTATTCAGCATGCTTATGGAATGGGCTACCGAAAAAAGATGCATCTTGTTAGTATAGGTAGTACCAATTAATCCTTATATGCCTTCCTTCAACCATGCAGTCCTATACCTGCATAGCCTCGAGATCCTTCTCATTCCGATGTGGCGACCACCTTTGCCCTCTTCGGTCTCAAGTGTTACATGCGGTGCAACCACTCCTCGCCCTTCTCTGCCTCGAATGTTACATGCCCACCAGCTTCTGCATGGTTCATCCTCGAACCACATCATACTGGGAGAGGTATGGCTCTGATACCATTTGTAACACCCCAGACTGACTTCGGGATTACCGACTAACCCCACAAACCAACACGAGTCTTTTTCAGCATGCGTTGGCCTGACTCGCACGCTTTCCGAGAAACTTCCCAGAAGGT
Organism: Vicia faba; assembly: GCA_948472305.1. Taxonomy (NCBI): domain Eukaryota; kingdom Viridiplantae; phylum Streptophyta; class Magnoliopsida; order Fabales; family Fabaceae; genus Vicia; species Vicia faba. Next base: position 1,192,983,513 of record OX451736.1, read on the forward strand.
CACCCATCCCAATACTACTCTAAGTCAAGCACGCTTAACTGTGGGTTTCTTATGGGACGAGCTACCGAGAAGATGATACATCTTGTTAGTATAGGTAGTACCAACTAATCCTTATAAGCCTTCCTTCAACCATGCAGTCCCATATCTGCATAACCTCGGGATCCCTCTCATTCCAATGTGGCGACCACCTTTTCCCTCTTAGGCCTCGGGTGTTACATATGGTAAAACCACTCTTCGCCCTTGTCGGCCTTGAATGTTACATCAGGCATATCTTGGTCGACCAAGATAGCTCGGTGGACATGATGTACACCAGATGTTCAACAATCTACAACTGAACGAGACCCATCTAACCCCATATGTGGGATCGAATCTCCATGGATTTAACAGTTTCGTCACAAGACCCTGGGGATATGTCGAGCTGATCGTCACCTTTGGGGCAGGTGAAACGCCCAAAGCCATCAAAACCTTAATTTATGGTAGTGGACTTCCCGTCACTCTACCAATGCATCTTAGAGAGACCCACTTTGACCGAGCTGATAGTGGTGCCCTTCATCGTGCATTTGAAAATGAAGTACTGCACTGCAAAGGGACTGGTCACCATCCACCACGGGGATGTCCAGGCCACAAGAAGGTGTTTCGAAGTAGCTGCAAAAGGTTTGAGCTCCATCAGCACTTAATCCAGGGCATCCAGCAAGCCCACTCTCCCCACCAGCTCTGAGGATCCGAAGCCACTGCCACACTTCGACACGGTCGACCTGGATAATCGCTTTATAAAAGAGGATCTCAGAGATCGGAAGAAGAAGAAGGGGAAAGAACCCATGATGGACTCTAAAGATCCCTCCTCATTAAAAAGTAGCGAGGAGTCCACACACCCGATGCAACCTATTACAGACAGAGATTTCGAAATTATCCCTCTCGAAAGCAACCCCTCCAGAGGAGTTAGAATTGGCGTTGAGCTCACCGACCTGGTGAAGAGACAACTCTTAGCATGCCTGAAGGAGAACACAGACTTATTCGCTTGGAGCGTAGTAGAGATGCCCGACTTAGATCATGAGATAGCTTGTCATCATCTAACAATAGATCCTACCCTTAAGGCAGTTGCCCAACGTAGGCGCGAGAAATCTCCAGAGAAAATGGAGGCTGCCGAGCAGGCTATAAAAGACCTTCTAGAGGAAAATTTTATTTCTAAAGCCTAGTACACAACCTGGCTCTCTAATGTAGTCTTTGCTAAAAAATCTAATGAAAAATGGCGCATGTGTGTTGATTATATTGATATTAAAAGGGTTTACCCTAATGACTCTTATCCTTTTACCAACATAGATAAATTGGTAGACAATTCTACAGGTTTCAAATTACTTTCATTCATGGATGTTGTTGTATCCGAAAATTTGCCCTCTCTTTTCTCAAGACATTTTCTCACAAGGATTTTCAAAATTCCAAGTTTACACAAGTACAATTGGATTTTTGGCTTTCAAGAATCAAATCGAAGAAAGAGTAAGCTTTGATTGGGCATCTAAAATCCTTCGAGCGAGCTTTTGTTTCAAGGTCTTCGATTGGGAATTTGGTCCCATTCGATGCAAGCCTGATTCACAAGATTCGATTGGGCCCTGAGCCCCCTTCGATCAAGTCCAATTCACAAAGCTTCGACTGAGCATTGGCTGCTTCAGGCTTGCCAGTGATTCACAAGGCAAGAACTTCCTACATGCCTGCTTCGATTCACAAAGAAGTAGTCTCTTGCAGGAAAGCTTTAATTGATCATTGGCCTCTTACGTGTCTGCTTTGATCCACAAGACAAGTGCTTCCTCTGTGCGTGCCTTCAGCGCATAAGGCAGAGACTTCCTCTTCATGCTTGCTTGCGATTCACAAGGTAAGAGCTTATTTCATGTGTGCTTCGACCCACAAGGAAATGACTTCCTCTGTGCGTGTCTTCAGCGTACAAGGCAAAAGGCCCCTTCAACTTGCCTTTGACCCACAAGGCAAAGGCTTCTTCAGGATTACCTTTAATTCCCAAGGAAAAGGCTTCCTCAGATTTGCCTTTGATCCACTAGGAAAAGGCTTCTTCATGCTTGCCTTTGATTCACAAGGAAAAGGCTTCTTCAGACTTGCCTTCGATCCAGAAGGCAAAGGCCCCTTCAATTTGCCTTCGATTCACTAGACAAAAGTTTTTTTTCATGATGAGTCTTGGTCAAAGATGTTTGGTGGACAAAATCCTACATGATGTCAAGCCCGAGCCTCCTGTATAATTACATTTGAAGGAGATAACAAAAGAAGTTTTGACTGGCCAGAAAGGAGTTTTCGATTGGGCTAGTTGAAAAGTTTCAGATCAAGCTACTAAGGTAGATAATGGTTCAATCAAAGAAGCCATAATCATGAGGCTTGGAGCCATTCGAAGGAAGCAACTCAGGGCCAATCAAATAACCAAGTGTGGAGGCATTCGAAGGAGTCAGGGATGTCCAGGTTCATCCTAAAACCCAAAAGGTTAGGAATCCATCAAAAATGACAATCCTTTAATTTGTATGATTTTGCCTTTAAAGCCTGGTTAAAGGATGTCCCTTTGCATTTCCATTCCCCTCCACACCCCTATAAATACATGCCTAAGGATACATTTCCAGGGACAAAAAAAGAGACAAGAAAAACATTGCCACATAAACATTCTTACACACTGCATCACACAAAATACTTATTGCCAATTGAAGCTACAGGATGACCGCCCACAGAAACATTTTGGCCTATACACGCATCATCCAGACAAAAACCTTGCCTTTAAGTACACACACATTGCTCCATACAAGCCACACGAAGACTGTAAGAAATACGACAAAGCTTCCAAAATTGAAGCACACTTTGCAAGCCATCTCCATCCAAAACAAAGCATCCCATTGGTAACAAACCTTCGATCTTAAATTCATCTCATGTGTAATTTAATTTTCATTGTTTCATGACTTTTGTGATTGTTAAGTAACAAGATACTTTTATTAAGGCATGTGAAACAGATTCCTTCAAATCTCAATCCAGGCATCCCTCTCCTTTTGGCTTGTGTAGCATGCATGTAGGGATTTAGAATTATATATATATATATATATATATATATATATATATATATATATATATATATATATATATATATATATATATATATATATATATATATATATATATATATATATATATATATATATAATTCGTTTGGTAATCGAATGTTATGATTTTATTTGTACTAACAAACAACTTAGATGGTAAAGGGGAATGTGTGCAATCGAAAGGGCCTGGGTTCGATCCCCAGGTCATGTATTATGTTTTTCTAACATGTCATTTGCAGATCCAGTACTGGTAAGTCCCACGCATGCTTACCATACACCATCAAGTCCATGCCATCAGATGCACATCTGATCTGGATCTAGCGCAACCTCTGGGCTCCCTTTGACTCGGGCCTATGTTGTTTTCAAGATCATACCACCCTTGTTTACTTTTGCTGCCTTCCCCTTTTCCTTTCTTTTTATTTATTTGTTTTCATTGTTTTCTTTATTTCTATTTCATTACAAACATTAAAATAAAAAATCATAAGAAACATTAGGCTTAGTTTCTTTTTTAGATTAAAATTTGTTAATTAATTATTTAATTCCCTTAACATCTTTCTTAAAAGTAAAATTAATTTAGACTTAGGTCTTAAATATTAAAATCAAACCACAAAAATGCCAAAAAATATTTTTCTTAATACTTAGGTTTTTTTAAGGATTTTCTTTCCAAGCAATCTCTTCTCATTTTTGTTTTCTATTTTTATTTTGTTATTTAAATTCTAGAAAGAATGTATAGGTCGCTCATTTGATCTTTTAATAGTTAGTTTATATTTTCGCATTTTTTTCTTCTAAATATTGTAACTGCTCATGGGATGTAATAGAGTAGGATTTACTTTCCGCATTTTATTTCCTGTACATATTAACTGTTAGATGTATGGTAATAGGATTCCATGATAAGAATTAAAACCAACGCTAGAAAACATAACACAAGAAAAAAATAACTGAAAACAAACACACTTGCACATGCGCACCTCTAGGGTACTCCCATTTTGGTTGCCTTTGAAAAAATAGTCACAACTCTCGAAACTTGAGATATTTTAGTGACTACCCCTGGTTTAAAAAGATCATAAGTCCCTCGATGATCCTCTCGACGTTGCCTCGGTAAACAATAATCTTAAAACCCTAGGGTAGTTACTAAAACTTCTTGCCAAGTTGCCTTCGTGACTATAAAATGTCCATTCGAATGTCCCTCAAACATCCAACGATTGGGCTACCTACTTACTAATAGTAGGATAACACTGTCTAAAGGAAAAGAGGAAAAGAACGAACCTTTTGAGTAGAGTAGATAGTTCCTAGATGCTATGCTCAAAAACAAACTTTTACACATACACAAAATTCTTTCAAAACATTTTCAAAAAAACGCTTTATCAACACTCTTGAGGACTGATACAAGAGTTATTATAAAGCAAATCTCCGCACTAAGGCATTTCAAAACACTTTTCAAAAAACACACAAAAACACAAGGTATTTTTCAAATGAGCTAAGCATCTAAGAGCACGTAGAAAACTACATATGGAAAGGGTGCTAACATCTTCCCTTTCCATAATCTACCCCATTTACTCAGAAACATCTCGAAATGTCTTTTTCTGTTCTTTTCACCCTTTCCTTGATTAGATAAAAGAAAATTCGATGGAGACTCTTGCTTACCGCAATATTTGCAAACACAAAATGCAAAACCAGTATAAACAGTCAGTTCTGCCACGGTATTACGGAACTGGCGACTCTACTGGGGATATATTTAAAAGTGTGGTTACCTTAGAGCTCAGTTCATCTTTAAATTGCTTTACATTGTGTGTTTGTATGATTTATCTTTAAGGGCTTGCTTGGGTTTACTTGTAAAGATCCTATACCCGGATCTGAGGCACATTTTTAGGTAAGCAACAATAGATCCTAGAGACTGTATGGCGTAAACCCATATGGTTGAAATGATAGCTGCATTAGTGTGACACATTTGTTGGTACCGGTATCCCTTGTATTAAATCGAGGAGAATACAGGGCCGTTGTGTGGTGTCATAAAGCACTAACGGACCTTAGAACCTTAGTTGAACAAACTTGGCCATTAGAAAGTAGTGAGATAGCCGACCTCGGTATAAAGCTGAGGATTGGTTGATACTCGATGCTACACTCATTGAGATCGAACTTTCAGGATATTTAGGCCACGAGAAAATATCGCATGATCTGAAACAAAGCCTGATAAAGAAAGATCAATGATATTGAGACTCCTTAGAACACGATTAATATTACTAGGACATATTGAGCCAACTCAAACTTCAAGAGGGTACTTACCTTTAAACCTCATGCAAGCCTTTGAACCTAAGGCTATTTGTGTGACTTGTTTGCCTTCATTATCTAACAACTTAAATTCCTTTTAGGATTTGTTTATAGTCATTACCCAGTAACCTGGAATTCTTGCAAGACTCCCTTCTCTTCATCACCTTGCCCTTTTTCTTGGTGAATAGCATACACATCATGACATCATGCCATAGAATTTTGTTAACCATTTCAAGGATCTCAAAGGGACTGTGATACAGGTTATGATGAACCAGGCGTCTAGCAAGGGGCAAGGGGATATTTTTTCCTCTAGTCAATGCCGTCAAAGGACCAAAACACGATAACTTGAGTCAGAGGCTATGACCCACTCGACATGGTGAGATTGATTCTCGTAGAAGGACATTCAACGATACGAAGTTCTTTAATCAAAGCTGTAGTCAACTCCTAACATCTTCTTGTGTTTACCCCGCGAGATCCTTGAAAACATTTACACATCATACATGTCATTACATAACAAGTCTTCCAGTACATGTTTCTCATTTTCTCGCTGTTTACCACTGCAAGGAAAATGGCTATTAAACAGAATGATAGAGATCTCCAAATTCAAGATGCTCAGTTCAAGGAAATGTTCCTAAACCTATCCAAGGGGCAGGATGAATTGAAAGCACTCCTCAACGGGAACTTGGCCAAGAAACATCCTGACTACAACAAATATGACCAGTTGGAACAACTGCAGGCTGAGATGGAATGGATGAGAATCTAGATGAGTAATTAGATGGATCTTATCCAAAGTTTGGCTCAGGGACAAGAAGAGTTAAGGATCCTCATCAGCAAACTTCATCAAGACGGACGTAATCGTATGAAGCAAACAGTCGAGGCTGGGGATCAAGTTATTAATCAGTCCCTGATGAGACAATAATTTAGCTTGGTGGAGAGTAGACCTTTCCAAATTGTTGCTACGTCACAACCTCACCAATAACGACAGGGTAATCAGCGTAAGAGAAATACATCTAAAAGATGCTTTACCGAAATCAATGTGTCATTGGCTCATGCATTACAGCATGTGTTAGAGGCCAAGCTGATTACATTGAAGGATCCTCCTCAGAATCCCAACATTGCTTCCCCAATGTACAATCCAAATGCAAGACGTGCGTATCACTCCAACAGTCCTAGACATGACACTAATAGTTGTTGGACATTGAGAGATAAGATTCAAGACTTGATCGACAAAGGATTTCTAGAGTTTACACAAGATGGTCAAGCTGAATTCTTCTGCTATCCCTAAAAGGCACATCATCTGAAGTGTCAAGTTCTGGCAAGGAGGCTTTTCGTTCATTATAATTTTCAAATTGTAATTTTCTTTTGATTTGTTCGAACACTTATTTATGTCAAACTTTGTTATTTCATCAATGCATTGCATATGTTTATTTTGAATCAATTCATTCGTATTCACTTTATCAAAACTATGTTTTTACTTCCTTTTTGTGATATTCAACTCTTGATTAAAATCTCTAAGCCTTTAGAGGGAGGATGACGAAAATGATACCACAATCTCATACAATATGCTTTTGAACATACCCCTTGACGATGTATAGGTGTTGTTTCAAATCCTAAACAGTGGAGTTATAAGGAAGATAATCCCTAGTCAACCCCTTTGAGCCTAAGAAGTAGGAGTTTTTATTTTTTACACAAATTAAAACCCTTAATCATAATCCAGAGCATGGTAGTTTTCTCAGTTAATTCAGATGTACATTCAGTCGTAAACTCTACCATCATACATGACAAATGGTGTAGAAGATGCTCTTCAAAAGATGGTGATGGTTCCACATAATCTTTAAGATAGGCAGTCATTATCTCTCAAAAGAAAAGTCCGCTAAGTCAAAACCCATGAAGGAGACTTAAGAAAAAAAACTAGGGTATCCCGCTGACTGTAATCGTAAAAGAAACAATTCAGGAAAAATGTAGGGATAATAAAAAAAAGTAAAAAAAAAGAGGTTGTTACAAATCCTCAACAAAAAGAAAAGGTTTCGAAAATGACTACCTTCTCAAGTAAACTTTTAGTATCTGAACCATCACTGATATATCAAGACCAAGATTCCAGACTCAATGGGAATCTAAACGCACAATTAACTGAGTTAGGATTGAAAAACATCACGAAGAATGGGTTGGGTACAAATAAAGTTTGGGCCTTTATCCTTTGTTTCTTAAACCGTGAACCAGGTCGTGCTACAAACCTTAAAAGTCCTAACTGAAGCATGGGTTAGTTCGAAAGCATACTTTTACCAAAGGTATCCTGACTCCTGTAAGGTTTGCTATAAATCTTGAGTTGATATCACACTCTTACAAAATTTGTTTGTTTTACTAAAAAAATGAATTTTTCAACTTCAAGACAGACATAAACTTTGCATTTTTAAAATACCTTTGTTTGCATATGACTATTTGTTCAACAACAGAGAAATTCGCACGACGGATATTCGATGAACATAAATCCTCTCGGTGGACAGAATCACCTCAGATGGAAATATATTTCCAGTAATAGGCCTTTCATAATCAAGGGGCATGGCATGGTGTCTAACTGATTTGGGGCAGTTAAGTCAAGGTTCAAGGAATCTCTCAAAAATGGCCCAATAGCCAGGGACAGATCTCCATCTGAATCACTTGGGGCATTAAACATGCATTCCAGCAAAGAGTCACAAATGATCAAGCAAACGAATGATTAAACATGTTCTTGAGGAATTATGGTCCAAACTTGATCAAATGACACATATGGGTTTAGAAGTTTTATGTGGATCAAAAATTATGAAGTTTGACTGTAAATTGGCCATGGTTGACTTTTCCCCCAATATAATTGATTTTTAGGTCAACTATTCAATTGACTTACCAAAAGTGTGATCCAAGGCTTGAAATTTTACATGGGTAATCTTGAGGGTCCATAATGATCCATGAAAGTCATATGGGGTATTGGAAGTTCAGAAATCCATGTGCAAACTCAAATCCTAATTTTCAGTCATAAGTGCTTGAGGAGGTGTCTTGAGCTGATCAACCCAAATGCAGTCTTGATCCAAAGGAGATCTTGTGAAAATCCATGATAAGTGAGAGGGCAAATTTTAGGGTACAACAACTGCCCATGTTCAATCCTTTTAATCTTGAAGAGTTAGACTGGAAAGTTTTGCCATTCGTGACTCGAAGGTGGAAGATGATTGGACACTAGAGTGCCCAGAAATTTGCACTCGGCAATGTGATGGTAGAGGGAATGGGATTAAAGATGCCATTTGGAGAGGTGATAGAAAGCTGTAGGAGATGGGCTTGCAGATGCCATCCAAGAGTGATTGTTGAATTTGTAATTTGTAAGATGAAAGGACGAGTATCAGAATGGCGTCTGTGTCTGAAGCGTATCTGAAAGTTGAATCTGAATGAGTATCAGAACAACATCTGTGTATGGAGCGTATCTGAACTGTATCTGAGAGTTGAATCTGAATGAGTATTAGGATGGCATCCGTATCTGAAGCGTATCTGAACTGTATCAAAAGGTTGAATCTGAATGAGTATTAGGATGGCATCCGTATATGGAGCGTATCTGAACTGTATCAAAAGGTTGAATATGAATGAGTATCAGGATGGCATCCGCATCTGGAGCGTATCTGAACTGTATCAAAAGGTTGAATCTGAATGAGTATCAGGATGGAATCCGTATCTGGAGCGTATCTGAACTATATCAAAAGGTTGAATCTGAATGAGTATCAGGATGGCATCCGTATATGGAGCGTATCTGAACTGTATCAAAAGGTTGAATCTGAATGTGTATTAGGATGGCATCTGTATCTGAGGGTATCTGAATTGTATCAAAAGGTTGAATCTGAATGAGTATCAAGATGGCATCTGTATCTGGAGCGTATCTGAACTGTATCAAAAGGTTGTATCTGAATGAGTATCAGAATGACATCCGTGTCTGGAGCGTATCTGAACTGTATCAAAAGGCTATATCTGAATGAGTATCAGAATGGAATCCATGTCCGGAGCTTATTTGAACTGTATCAAAAGATTTTGGGATTTTGTTAATGGTAGTTGTTAACCTTATCCTTAAAAGGGTAAAATGTTATCTTAAAATAATATGTTTATGTTGTATGAAATGCATAGTATAATGCATTCATGTCATCAATGTTTATGATATATGGATGCAATGTATGCGTATGTGAGCTAGTTTGCTCCATTGTTGTTGGATTGGGTAAAATAAATCCCTGACTATTGCTGAGGATATGTAAGTCTTCATGTTATAAAGTCTAAGTGTTGATGAATTTCTGCTTAGAGAAATAAACTATGTTGTAAGGGAAATGTCGTATACTGCTTGTAAAATTCCATTGGGGAATCCTGAGAAATTCGACGACTTCTACTGGGGAGCGATAACTGGGAGTTTTGTTCCGCTGGGGATTAAACAACGTACTGTGGGGACTTCTTAGGTAATAGCGTATAGGCATTTCCTTATCCATTCAACCCATTAGTAATTGCCTTTTTTCATTTTGTTTATTTGTAAACAGTAATTATATTCAAATGCATATGTTCAACAATGAATCATTGGACATTTTTGTAGACAAAACACAAGCGTAAAGAAAAACAGATAGTTTTTTCACTTTCAATGAGATGTTTTTGCGTTGATTTTGAGTAATATATTTTTTTATACAAGGAGACAAACATTCTAGTAAGAGAATGCCGTCGTAAAACAAAAATGAAAATTTTGATACAAAGAAAATATATCTATGTGTAAAAATCCCACGGGGTTTCCATTCTGCTATAGCCTTCGCATCTCCGAGCGTCTTGTCTATTTGTTTCCTTGTCCGAAGCTGATTGAATTGATCAGAACCGCTGAATTTGTTAGTTGAAGCCAAAGGTTGTCCGTAAAGTGATCCAACGGGACATAGTTATACGTTTTAATTCCCTAACTTTTGCCTGGACCGCCCTTTCGGGTTTTCAGTCCACCGGGAAACCCTTTTTTCCCCAAGTCGCCCTTTCGGGTTTTCAACTTGCCGAGTCTACAATTTTTTGATTTTATCCCTAATTTTTTCCCGAACCCTTTTGGTTCGCCGGGATGCCCTTATTTTGCCTAGGTATGTCAACCTAGCGGGTCTCTTATGCGTAGTATCTTTTGACTATGTCCGTATTTGCAGGATGCGGCAGGTCGTCACCATCCATGGTGGTCAAGATCATTGCCCCACCAAAATAAATGTTTTTGATTACAAATGGTCCTTCATAGGTAGGAGTCCATTTTTCCCTAGGATCACCTTGTGGCAGTATGATGCGTTTGATCACCAGATCTCCAACTTGATACACTTGGCGTCTGACCTTTTTGATGAAAGCACTGATCATCCGTTTTTGATACATTTGACCATGGAAAATAGCAGTAAGTCTCTTCTCAATAATCAAGTTTAGTTGATCAAGTCGAGTATGGATCCAGTCGTCTTTGTTCAGCCCTGCATCCTTCATAATCCTCAGAGAGGGAATCTGGACCTCGATAGGAAAGAAAACTTCCATGCCGTAAACCATAGAATAGGGTGTTGCCCAGGTTGATGTGTGAGCCGTGGTACGATACCCGTGGAGGTGGAATGGTAACATCTCATGCTAGTCTTTGTATGTGACTGTCATTTTCTGTATGATCTTTTTAATGTTCTTATTCACAGCTTCGACAACACCATTCATCTTTGGCCAATAGGTAGAAGAATTGTGATGCTGAATCTTGAATTGCTCGCACAATGCGGTGATCATAGTGTTGTTGAGATTTGTACCGTTGTCAGTGATGATCCTTTCCAGGATACCGTACCGGTAAATGAGATTTTTCTTGATGAAGCGGGCAACAAGATTCTTGGTAACGGAAGCGAAGGAAGCTGCTTCCACCCATTTTGTAAAATAGTCAATGGCCACTAGGATGAAGCGGTGTCCATTGGAGGCCGTCGGCTTGATTTCCCAAATCATATTAATCCCCCACATAGCAAAGGGCCAAGGAGCCGTCAAGACATTCAGAGGGACCGGAGGTACGTGCACCTTGTCAGCATAAATCTGGCATCTATGGCAGGTCCGAGAGTGTTGATAGAAATTTGCTTCCATGGTAGACCAGTAATAGCCTTCCCGTAGGATTTTCTTTGCCATCGTATGCCCACTGGAATGGGTACCAAAAGTGCCCTCGTGCAATTCAGCCATGATCCTTTCAGCTTCAGCCTTATCTACGCACCGAAGTAACACATAGTCATGATTGCATTTATACAGGATGCCGTTACTATGGAAGAACTTAGCAGAGAATCTCCTTAATAACTTCTTATCATTGATTGAAGCTCCTTCTGGATATTCTTGAGACTCGAGATACTTCTTGACTTCGTGAAACCAAGGTTGGTCCATTACTTCTTCAGTATTAATCTCGTGACAGTGTGCTGGTTCCTCCATTCGCTTGATGGTGATCTGGGGAGCCTCATTATCCCAATTAAGTTTAAACATAGATGACATTGTTGCTAGAGCGTCTGCTAGCTGATTTTCTTCTCGCAGGAAATGCTCAAAGGTAATTTTCTCAAAATGTGGTAGCAATGTCAAAACATGTTATTTGTAAGGGAAAAGGTTTGGAAGTTTGGTGTCCAATTCCCCTTTGATCTGGCTGATAACCAAAGCTGATTCTCCGAAGACATCCAATGATTTGATTCCCAAGTCTATGGCTGCTTTGAGACCGAAGATGCATGCTTCGTATTCCGCCATGTTGTTTGTACAATTGAAGCAAAGTATGGCAGTAAAGGGAGTATGACATCCTTCCGGAGATATGAGTACAACACCAATACCATTGCCGAGTGTGTTAGATGCTCCATCAAGGAATAGGGTCCATTGGGATCCTTGTCCAGGTCCGTCATATGGCCTGAATTCTTCACAGTTGTCTAATGTCATGATTTCTTCATCTCGAAATTTGAATTTCATGGACTGATAGTCTTCTACAGCTTGGTGAGCAAGGTGACCGACTAATACACTGCCCTTTATTGCTTTCTGGGTAGTATATTATATTTCATATTCCGTCAGAATCATCTGCCATCTCGCTATTCTCCCTGAAAGAGCAGGCTTCTCGAAGATGTATTTTATCGGATCCATTTTAGATATCAACAAGGTAGTATGAGTCAGCATATACTGTCTTAGCGACAAGCAGCCCATGCCAGAGCGCAACAATTTTTCTCGAGCAGTGACTATCTGGTTTCGCAGTCGGTAAACTTTTTGCTCAGGTAGTAAATAGCATGCTCTTTTTGACCAAACTCGTCATGCTGCCCAAATACACACCCCATTGAGTTTTCTAAAATAGTCAGATACATGATTAATGGTCTTCCCTCGACGTGTGGCATCAACACGGGAGGCTCTTGTAAGTATTCCTTGATTTTGTCAAAAGCAACTTGGCATTCATCATTCCATTTGACTACTTGATTTTTCTTCAATAGTTTGAAGATTGGCTCACAACTAGCTGTCAGGTGAGAAATAAATCTGGCAATATAGTTCAAACGTCTCAAGAATCCTGACTTCCTTTTCAGTGCGAGGAGCAGGAATCTCTTGTATTTCTTTAACTTTGGCAGGATCGACATTTATACCTTTGTTGTTGACGATGAAGCCTAGGAGTTTACCAGACCGTACCCCAAATGTGCACTTGTTCGGGTTCAACCTCAGCTTGTACTTCTTCAGTCTCTCAAACAGTTTTTGTAAGTGATCAAGATGCTCTTCCTCTGTTTGAGATCTGGCTATCATATCGTCCACGTAGACTTCTATTTTGTGATGTATCATGTCGTTAAATAGAGCTACCATGGCACGCTGATAGGTTTCCCCAGCATTCTTTAGTCCGAATGGCATCACCTTATAGGAGAAAGTGCCCCACTGCGTGACAAAGGTTATTTTCTCCATGTCTTCAGGCGCCATTTTGATTTGGTTGTAACCTGAGAATCCATCCATGAAGGAAAACACTTTTTGTTGTGCTGTATTGTCAACTAGGATATCAATGTGGGGAAGTGGAAATTCATCCTTAGAGCTTTCCCTATTCAAATCTCTGTAGTCCACACACATTCGCACATTTCCGTCCTTTTTGGGAACTGGAACAACATTGGCAACCCATTGAGGATAGGAGGTGACGACCAAGAATCCAACATTGAATTGCTTCATGACCTCTGCTTTAATCTTTTCTGACATATCCGGCCTCATTCGATGAACCTTTTTCTTTACTGGAGGGCAATCCTCTCTTGTAGGCAGACGATGTACCACAATGTCTTCATCAAGTCCTGGCATGTCTTCATACGACCAGGCAAGGACTTCGACATAATCGTGTAACAACTGAATCAGACGCTTCTTGACACTGGGTTCCAGATTGCAACCCAATTTGACCTTTTTTTTGTCTTCTTCGGTACATAGTTTGATTGTATCCACGGGTTCCTCGTGAGGCTGGATGGTTCTCTCTTCTTGTTGTAGTAGTCTAGCAAGTTCCCCTGGTACTTCACAATCATCCTCACCTTCGTCTTCGACTTGGTAGATTAGATTCTCAGAGTCGCAAAAGACCATAGCAGTATCGTTACCCATGGGATCCCGAATGGATGTATACCTGCATTTGTGAGTGTGGGTGTGTGTAAGGGTATAGCTATCTTTGAAAGAAAGTAAAATGTAAAAGAAAAACAATGAGCACAAAAGTTTGTATGCGAAAATGTCCATGATTCATTGATGTCATATGAAAATGAGATAATAACCCTTATAAATGGACCATTGTGTCTCGGGAAAGACACAAGGTTTTAAGAGTGCGGATTGTTTTGAATATTACAGATCCAACAAAATGTAAAGACAAATTACTGAGGGATAAAAGTGGTCGGGATGAAGTCTCCAGCCTCCCAATTGCTGAGCCCTCCATTGACAGTTGGGAAGATCCAATCCTCCAGGTTACAGCCATCTTCACCATCTTCTACTGCGTTGACTTCACGGTTGCTGATCTTCAAGGGTGTCCCTCCAGCACGGGCACAATGTACAACCATTTGAGAAATTGAAGTGAAACCTAGGCCAAACTTGTCAGACTTATATGGGATGTCTAGGAGTTGTCCCCATATAGTGCACCCACCTTCTTCCACCACTGCTTTGGCATCCTTCAGTGACAACATCCAAAGTGAAGGCCTTGTAATCTTGGGAACAACCTTGGTCACTACCACATCTTGAGGGACCTCTTCAAAGTGTTAATGGAGTTTCAATGAATTCACCGTCTAATTCCACATATATGAAGGAATTGAGATGGATGATCATGTATTCTTCCTCTCCATGAATGGTGATAATCTTCCCTTGAACTGGATACTTCAACATTTGGTGCAACGTAGAAGTAACAGCGCCAGAATTATGGATCCATGGTCGGCCTAGTAGGCAGGAGTATGAAGGGCGGATGTCCATCACATAAAAATTTGAATTGAAGGTTTGGGTTCCAACCTTTATGGGAATGTCTACCTCCCCATGTACCATCATTTTCGAGCCGTCAAAAGCCCTTACTACTATGTTGCTTGGCTTCAAAGTCAACCCCTCACAGTCAAGTCTATCAAGAGCTTTTTTGGGTAACACATTCAGAGATGAGCCAGTATCCACCAAAACATGTGCCAGAGTTGTGCCCCTACATTCTACTGAGACATGCAATGCCTCATTATGCTTTCTTCCCCTCGGCGTGGATGAAAAGGGTGCTAGCACCTTCCCTTTTCATAATCTACCCCCCGAACTCAAGAAAACATCTCAAAGGTCTTTCCTGTGCTTTTTGACCTTTCCTTAGGATAAAATAAAAAGTTGGTGGCGACTCTTGCTAAACCGAAACATTTGCAAACACAAACTCAAAATCCCAAGTCAGTTCTCCCACCGTATCATAGAACTGGCGACTCTGCTAGGGACATTTCTAAAAGTGGGGTTACCTTAGGGTTTTATATCACCTTTACATGCTTACTTTAATTGCTTTACTTTTTGGGTTCCATGTTTGGGTTTGTTTTAAATCCTACACCCGGATTTGGGGACACCTTTTAGGTAAGTAGCAATAAACTATGAGGGAATTGTGCAGGGTATACCGACATGGTTGAAGCAGTAGCTACGTTAGTGTGACATATTTGTGGGTACCGATAGCCTTTGAGTTAATCAAAGAGAATACGGGGCCGCTTAGTGATGTCATGAAGCACTAACGAACTCTTAGAACCTTACTTGACCATCTTTGCCTTTTTAGGGGTAGTGAGATGACCGACTTTGGTGCAATCCGAAGTTGGTAGATACTCGATACTACACTCATTGAGGATTGTTTTATTGGAATATTTTGGTCGCCAGTTAAGTGGCTAAACCAAAACAATGAACACAGAAAACTCCAGTGATATTGAGCTCCTTAGAACCCGGTTTCTATTTTAGGACAGGTTGAGCCAACTAACTTCAAAAGGGTACTTACCTACGAACCCCATGCAAGCCTAAACCTAAGGACTTGTTTGCTTTGTGTGAATATAATTACTTGTATATAAACTTACTTACTTTTGCATACATGTACATAACATCATAACATCATACCATAGCATTTTCAATAACCATTTCAAGGATCTCAAGGGTCTTTGATGCAGGGTCACGTTGAACCATATGTCTACCAAAGGGCAAGAGGATCTTCCTCTAAACAAACACCGTCAAAGATCAAGTGCAACAACTTGAATCGGGGGATATGACCCACTTGACATGGTGAGCTTGATTCTCGTGGAAAGACATCCACCAATACAAAGCTCTCCAATCAAATATTTGTTGATCAAAGTTCAACCTCTAACATTTTCTTGTGTTTACCCCGAGGGATTCTTGAAAACATGCATCCACATATTATGCATTGTATTATAACACGTTTTCCTTTTCAGGTTTCCTTATTCTCCTACTGTTTATTTCAGTAGAGATGGCTCTAGAGAGGACTATCGAAGATATCCAGGCTCAAAACGCTCAATTTCAAGAATTGTTCTTGAACCTGTCCCAGGGGCAAGAAGAAGTGAAAAATCTCCTCACAAGGGGCATGGTCCTAGGGAATCCTTGCGGCGTCAGGAATGATCAGTTGGAAGAACTACAGATTGAACTGGCAACAATGAAGATCCAGATGATGGGACAACTGGTGGGCCAGATGGCTCTCATTCAAGACCTGGCTCAAAGACAAGAAGAGCTCAGGGTTCTCGTCAACAAACTTCTTCGAGATAACCAAGTGGGGCAAACAACTAGGGTTGAAGATCAAGTCATCATTCAACCTCCTTTGAGACAAGAAGACAAGGGAAAGGCTCCTCAACTTGCTTCAGGGTTACAAGCCCAACAACAACCTCGCCAGCATCAACGGGGTAATCGGTGTAAGCAAAATACATTTGGAAGACAGTTCACTGAGACTGACATACCATCATCTCTAATACTGGAACGCTTGTTGGAGGTCAATCTGACTGCTTTAAAGGATCCTATTCGGAAGCCCAACACCTCTGCTCCTAGCTATCACCCCGATGCATTTTGTGTATACCACTCCTATAGTCCTGGACATGACACCGACGACTGTTGGGCTTTGAAAAACAAAATTCAAGATTTGATTGACAATGGAGTGTTGAAATTCATGCCGGATGGCGAGATGAAAATCTTCCGCTGAGGGTTCTCCACCTGAAATGACAAGTTCGAACTAAGAGACTTTTGTTTCATTTGAATTTTCAAGTTGTAATTTCTTTTTTTATTCAAACAATTATATGTTGATGTCAAACTCTGTTTCATTAATGCATTGCATATGTTTGTCTTGAATTCATCCATTCGTTTTCACTATTCTTGAATTATGCTTTCTACTTTCTTTATGACATTTAACTCTTGCAAAAAAACTACAAGCCTTTAGAGGGAGGATGACGAAAACAATGCCATAATCTCATAACAATATGCTTTTGAATAGACCCAGCTGACGATGTACAGGCATTTGTTTCAAATCCTAAACACTGGAGTTATAAGGAAGATAATCCCTAGTCAACCCTTTCGAGCCAAAGAAGTAGAAATTTTTGTTTTAAACACAAATTGAAACCTTTGATTAAACCTGGGGTAGGGTAGTCTCTCAGTTAATTCAAAAGATGCGCATTGAAGTCGCAAACTCTCAGTTCGTAATACAACGAATGACATCAAAAACATTCCTTTGGAACCAAAAGACAGTGATGGTTCCTTATCTCATAGGCAGTTATTATCTCTCAAAAGAGAAAAGCCCACTGAGCCAAAACCTACAAAGGAGGCTTAAGAAAGCTGGGGCATCCCGCTGACTGTAATCTCGAAAACAAGAACAGTTAGGCAAAAGTTAGGGATATTAAATCAAAAGAAAGAGGTCATTATAAATCCTCAACAACATGAAAAATGTTGCAAAGATGACTGCCTTCCCATAAAATTCAACTGATGTGAACCATCACCAAAACGTCGTTCCAAACTCGAATAGAGTTCGACGCACAATTAACTGAGTTTAGGATTGAAGAACATCATGAAGAGAGGGTGGGTACAAATATACTTTGAGCCTTTATCCTTTGTTTCGTAAACCGTGAACCAAGCCACGTGACAACCCTTCAAAAGTCCTAATTGAAGCATGGGTTAGTTCGAAAGCATACTGTTACAAAAGGTATCCTGACTCCTGTAAGGCTTTGCTCTAAATCTTGTGTTTAATTTGTCTTATAAAATGTTTTCTGCTAAAAAATGCATTTTTTCAAAACTTCGAGACAAGCATAAACTTTGCATTATTTGAATATCTTTGTTTGCACGTGTTTATTTGTTTGACAGCGAAGAAATTCACAACAGTGAATGTTCGGAGGAACGAAAGCTCTCTCAGTGAATAAAATCACCTCAAGTGGGATGACACTTCCGTTACAAAAATCTCCTATCAACAAGAAGGGGACTTGGTTTGGTATTGTCCAGCAAATCTGGGGCAGTCCAGTCAAGATTTCAACAAATCTTTCAAAGTCCACTAAATCCGGGGCAGTCCAGTCAAGATTTCAAGAAATATCTCAATTGAAGGATAACCTGGGGCAAGTCTCCCTCACCATCACTTGGGGCATTTAAACGTCAATCTCATCATAGGGTTACGTACCGTCCAAGTTTCCTGACAGTGCTACAAAGATCTGATACTAGGGGCAGTGACGAATCTCCCCGAAATCTTTCTGAAAAGTAATTCAAGCGTCCTCGAGAAGTTCATCACCTCTCTAGCAGACCAGCAGTCATGTTTTTATTTCCCCAACATTTGTCAAGGATTTATTCTCCAAAACAAATTACATTTCAAATTGATCGGTCGTAAAAATTCCTTCATCACCTGTTGGAAGTTTCGGTCGTCATCAAAATTCCTTCATCGCCTGTTGGAAGCCACGGTCGTTAAAAATTTCCTTCATCACCTGTTGGAAGTTACGGTCGTCATCAAAAAGTTCCTTCATCACCTGTTGGAAGCCACGGTCGTTAAAAATTTCCTTCATCACCTGTTGGAAGTTACGGTCGTCATCAAAAAATTCCTTCATCACCTGTTGGAAGCCACGGTCGTAAAAATTCCTTCATCACCTGTTGGAAGTTACGGTCGTCATCAAAATTCCTTCATCACCTGTTGGAAGTCACGGTCGCAAAAAGATTCCTTCATCACCTGTTGGAAGTTACAGCCACCAACAGAATAACGGATAACTGAAGCTCCTAAAAATCTGTTTCTCTCAAGAATGAAGATTCTCATTCTTAAAAACTCAGAAGATTGGTATACTCCCAAGCTACTGACCCTTAACAGAATGAAGATTCTCATCCTTAAAACCTCAGAAGATTGGTATACTCCCAAACTCTTGATGCCGTTAACAGATTGAAGATTCTCATCCTTAAAACCCCAGTAGATTGGAATACACCCAACCTCCTGATTTTCCCCGACAGAATGAAGATTCTCATTCTCAAAGTGGTATACAATTCAACTTCATGATATTCCCGACAGAATGAAGATTCTCATTCTCAAAGTTGCATACGACTTGACTTCTGAACTTCCTCCAAACAGGAATAAGCCCCTCCAACAGGATAGCTACTTTTCAAACAGTATGGCTATTCCCCACAGAGTTTCTTATTCCCCAAAAAAATCAAGACTCTCGTGTTTGATTCTCCGGAGCTTTCTTTACTCTCAGTTTGAACTTGTCAGAATTTCAAATTCCCCAAGCAGAATGAAGACTCTCATTCTCAATTCCTCAGAGTTTTTTCAGATATTCCCCGGCGAAGATCTCCTCAAAGCAGGAATCCCCAGTAGATTGGCATACAACCCAAACTCCTGATTTCCCTAACAGCGGTCCCAAGACTTCTCATTTTCAATGATCAAAGGATTTTCAATCCCCGACAATAGTCAGAGATTTATTTTTCCCGACAGCGGTCAAAGATTTTATTATCTCCAGCTATCCAGGATTTATCTTCCTCAGCAAGACACCTAATCAGCTTACATACACATTCATTACAATCATTGCATCATACAACATAACTTTGTGTTTCAGCTAATATTTTACCCTTCGCAGGATAAGTTTAGCAAGTTTTGAGCTTCAAAGATTTCTGAAAACGGTTTACGGATGCCTCCCGACACGGATGCTAATCTGTTGCTTATTCAGACCCCCATCTCAAAGACGTTCCAAACATGGATACCTTTCTGATACTCATCCACTCACCTGCAACATACAATTCAACAAACATTCTTGGATGGCATCTTTAAGCCCATCTCCGGCAAGATTCTGTCACATCTCCAAATGGCATCTTTAAGCCCATTCCCTCAACTATGCTTTGACGAGTGCAAATTTTTGGGCACTCTAGTATGCAATCATCTTTTACCTTCGAGTCGTGAACGACAAACTTGCCAATCTAACTCTTTAAGTTCAAGAAGATTGAACAGGGGCAACTGTTGTACCCTAAAATTTTCCCTCCCTTTTTCACAAGAAATCACAACCCCAGGGTTTTCTCTGATTTTTCAGATTAGCTCAGGAATCGGTCAAACTGACTTTTCTTTGGTAGTAATCCAGAATTAGGGTTTTCTCTGATTTGTTAAGGCTGACTCAAGAATCGATTAGACAGATCTTTCTTTGGCAGTAATCCAGGATTAGGGTTTGCGCTCGCGTTTCTCAAAAGAAACGGAATCCTCAGAAATTCAGTTGACTGTTACATTATTTTTACGCTTGTTTAAGATTACTGGTTGTTTCTCAAAACCTAAATATCTGGGATAGGAGGTGAGACTTTTGTTTGGAACCTTAAGGAATTTGCTTGATCAGTGGAGTGAAAGGTTTATGGAATGCTTGTTTGTTTAAATGTACAACGCATATGTTAATTGGAATACCAGGCGTACTGTGATTAATGCAAGGTTGCGAGACGGCAAGTTTGTTGATTATTTATTTCGTCTGGATTAAAGTTATTGGGATACATTTCCAGTTATTTTAATTTAAGAGTCTTAAATAATTAAATAGACAATACAAGGAAAGTTTGGAATATTTGACAGTAGAAAATTATTTTTGGATAAAGACTTTTATTTATTTTCAAAGTGTTGTTACAAATTTTATTCAAATATTGTAAGAATACAACTTATAATATTTACAATAAAATTTGTTCACAATAAATGAAAAGATGAATCTAAGCCTAATCTCCTAAGGTCTTTGACTTCTACTGCTTCCTCTATCATCCAACTGGTACTTACCTTCAAAAGACAGAAGAAAAAGAAATCAGTGCAATTAACTGAAAAGAATTTTCAAGCAGATAAATAAAAAATCATCATTAAAGCTTGTTGGCCGGAATCCGAATTCTATTGGATTCATCATGTTTTTACTTGTTCTCTTTGCAAATCACAAGAAGATTTCTCTTCTTGGTTCCCAAAGAGAAAAGTAAAAATAATTTGCAAGCATACAATTAATTTAAAATGCAAAGATATAAGGCAGCAAGGCAAAGCAAACTGAATTCCCAAACTGCATTAGTCAACCAAGTCAGCATGAGCAAGCATGGCAAGCTAACTACAAATGCAAACTGAATGTCAAACCAAGTTGAAAAGCTATCAAAGAAAGCATATAATGCAGGAAATATGGAAACAAGTACACAATGCAGAAGATGAACCAAGTTACAAGCAAGCAGGCTTGTCAATTTCATCATCATTTTCTGGCCCAACAAGCTTTTCAGAATAATATAATAAGCAATTAAAAGTGCTCTTATGGAGAGAGAAAGAGAGAACCAGAAAAGAGTTTGCAGTTTTGGCAAAAGCAGGCTATTGTTCAAGATAATAAGAGAACACAAAAGATAAAAAAGAGCAAGATTGCATAGCAGTCCAGGGGAGCCCACAGAAACTCAACCAGAAAAACCTGCTATCAAAGCAGAAAACTGCATAAAACTGGGATCAAACCTGTAAAACTAGGGTTACAGTTCAAAAGGAAAAACAAAAACTGCAAGTTACAAGCCTGCCTTCAGAAACTGCAAGTTACAAGCCTGCCTTCAAAAAAACTGCAAGTCCAAAACCTGCTTAAAAACTCATCAGCCTGCTTACTAAAACGATCCTAATTGTGACAATAACAAGAAAACCTGCTTAAACTGCATCAGCCTGTTCAAACAAACATTGATCAACCAAAGTTCAAAAAACCTGCCTTACAAACACTAAAACCTGCTGAAACTGCATAACCTGCAAAACTCAAAAAAAACTCAAGCCAAGTTCATCAAAACCTGCATTACAGGTTTCCAAAACTCAAAAACTCATCAGCCTGCCTTACAAATGACAAGAACCTATAAGCATATCCAAACTGCAAAACTTGCCTAAACACAAGAAAGCCCAAAACTTGCAAACCAACACTACAAGTCTGCAAAACCAACTGCAAACTGCCTCTCAAAAACTCAAAACTGCAAATCACACAAACAGTCTACAAGCTAACATCAAACCAACAAATTATCCAGCCATCAACAACAAGCAAATCTCAGAATATCATCATCATTGACAAAACCAGAGAGAGGAAGAGGAAGAAGCATAGTTCTCAGAACAACAAAATCATCAAGCTAGCGTTTTTTTTAGAACCATTTTATCAACAATATTCAACAAAGAGGCGAATCTCAGAAAATCATCATCATTGATATCCAATAAAAACATATCAATAAAAGAGAAGAAGAGCATTCAAAATCAGTAACCTTCAACATACAAAGAGAAAGAGATAAAGATTCAGAAGCCCACGAAAGTCTAAGAAATTCATCATCATCGATATCCATATCAAAACCAGAAAGAAAGGAAGAGTTTTAGAAGTAAAAGAGACAAATCTTAGAATATATTCATCATCAAATAGTCAGGGTCAATAAAGGAGAAGAGGAAGAGAAAATCAGAGGCAAGCAAGTTTCAGAGTTTCATCATCATCAACAAACAAAGAAGCAAGCAAGAACAAGTAGGTTTTCAGAAGCGAAAGCTCGTCATCATCAAACAACATAAATACATAAATACCAGAAACGAGCAGCCATCACGCCCTCCTCCGCCTAGCCACCAAGAGCGCCGCCGTTCCAAGCCCTCTCCCTCTATCCATTTTCCAGAAGCCAATCACCAAGGTATGATCTCTCTTCTAAAACATAACTGCATCTTAGACGCAAATACCTTGGATTAAAAGATGAAACCATAACATAAATGTTCAAAAGAACTACAAATGCAAACTGAAAAAAACGCGTTTCGACCGAGAAAGAGATACCTTCTAAACCACAGCCTTGTACCATCGTGGAGGGGAGATGGATGAAGGTTGCGCTCTGGCGGCTTGAAGGTTGGAGGAAAGATCAGAAGCCCCTTGGTTGAGAGAGAAGATGAGAGAACGAAGAGAAGGAGGCGCCGCTGTACCAAAACTGTAAACCCTAATTCTAAGTACACTAATCCTCAACCCTAACAAACTTGTTCAAACATCCACTTGGGCCTTCGCCCTAAACAAGTGCCTAAGGCCCACTTCATCCTTACTAATACACGCACCTCTCCTTTCCCTTTCTTCTCCCTAATTATTTGTTCTTCTTCATTCTCTTTGGGCCATAACTCATAGGCCCATCTTTTTTTAAAAAAACTAACATTTTTCTTAAAATCACTTTCTTTCTTTTAAGTAATAAAAAAACACTAATTAAATTTTTGTTTTACTTTCTTTTTACACTATTTTTATTTTTCTTTATTAATATTGTTTTAATATAATAAAAGTACAAAAAAAAAGAATAGTTAGCTTAATTTGAGCAATTTTGTTTTTTAACCTTTTTTAATTAATAAAATATAAGAATTATCTTAAACATTAATTTAGGAAATTAATCCTTTCTTTTCATAATTAATAAAAAAATACAAAAAAAATAATAAATAACACTTAATCTTCATTAGGTTAAATTTTTGTTTGTTCATTTGTAAATAAACACACGCATCTCATATTTCTTTGATTTTAATTATCTTATACTTTGTTATAATTTTACATTGAAAAAGCGACATTTCAATTTGGTTGTAATATATATATATATATATATATATATATATATATATATATATATATATATATATATATATATATATATATATATATATATATATATATATATATATATATATATATATATATATATATATATATATATATATATATATATATATATATATATACTTGGACATTATTATTCTGATAAGACTCATCCCCATTTGTAAACATTTGTACCCCCATCCCCGGATACTTATTTGTAATAACTTAGACTTTAAATTCCCGCAATTTATCCCTTTCGATATACTGTATAGTAATTAGGGTTTGTATGTGAAGATTCAAAATCAATCGCTAGATGACCTAATACAAGATAAATGCATGAAAATCAATACACAATTCACACTTGCACCTCTAGGGTAACCTCGCTTATTGCCTCGGAAAATGCAATCATGTCCCTCGAGTATGAGACACTCTAGCAAATTCCCCTTCGATAAACAAAGATCGTAGTCCCTCGATGACCCTCGATGTTGCTTTCGATAAAACAATCTCGTCCCTTACAAAATTGCTAGAGCGTCTCACAAGTTTCCTTCAATGATTGTATACGATGACCCGCGCCTGTCTCGTTTAACATCCTAACACAAGGTTGTTCATCAAACACAGTGATGAAACAACACTGTTAAAAAGGGTTAAAAACATGAGAAAGATCTTTGAGTAAAATAGGGTAGACAATTCTTAGTTACTTAATCAAAAATCTTACAAAACATCCTTGCCATTTTCAAACACACTTCACAAACACAATCTCCAAACAACTTTCAAAACATTGAAATATCTTTTCAAAAAGACACACACCTTTGTATATATTCAAACAATAATCATTACAAAGGTTGCCTAGACAAGGCATCTTTTTCAAAAAAATTTCAAAACCACACACACAAAGCACCATTTCAAACAATTGAAAAGCAAAGGCAAGTGATCTAAAACAAGTAACTAAGAGCCCATGGTTAACCATGGATGAAAAGGGTGCTAGCACCTTCCCTTTTCATAATCTACCCCCCGAACTCAAGAAAACATCTCAAAGGTCTTTCCTGTGCTTTTTGACCTTTCCTTAGGATAAAATAAAAAGTCGTTGGCGACTCTTGCTAAACCGAAACATTTGCGAACACAAACGTAAAATCTCAAGTCAGTTCTCCCACCGTATCACAGAACTGGCGACTCTGCTGGGGACATTTCTAAAAGTGGGGTTACCTTAGGGTTTTAGATCACCTTTACATGCTTACTTTGATTGCTTTACTTTTTGGGTTCCTTGTTTGGGTTTGTTTTAAATCCTACACCCGGATTTGGGGACACCTTTTAGGTAAGTAGCAATAAACTAAGAGGGAACTGTGCAGGGTATACCGACATGGTTGAAGCAGTAGCTACGTTAGTGTGACATATTTGTGGGTACCGGTAGCCTTTGAGTTAATCAAAGAGAATACGGGGCCACTGAGTGATGTCATGAAGAACTAACAAACTCTTAGAACCTTACTTGACCATCTTGGTCTTTTTAGGGGTAGTGAGATGACCGACTTTGGTGCAGTCCGAAGTTGGTAGATACTCGATACTACACTCATTGAGGATTGTTTTCTTGGAATATTTTGGTCGCCAGTTAAGTGGATAAACCAAAACAATGAACACAAAAAATAATCCAGTGATATTGAGCTCCTTAGAACCCGGTTTCTATTTTAGGACAGGTTGAGCCAACTAACTTCAAAAGGGTACTTACCTACGAACCCCATGCAAGCCTAAACCTAAGGACTTGTTTGCTTTGTGTGAATATAATTACTTGTATATACACTTAATTACTTTTGCATACATGTACATAACATCATAACATCATACCATAGCATTTTCAATAACCATTTCAAGGATCTCAAGAGTCTTTGATGCAGGGTCACGTTGAACCAGACGTCTACCAAAGGGCAAGAGGATCTTCCTCTAAACAAACGCCGTCAAAGATCAAGTGCAACAACTTGAATCGGGGGCTATGACCCACTTGACATGGTGAGCTTGATTCTCGTGGAAAGACATCCACCAATACAAAGCTCTCCAATCAAATATTTGTTGATCAAAGTTCAACCTCTAACATTTTCTTGTGTTTACCCCGAGGGATTCTTGAAAACATGCATCCACATATCATGCATTGTATTATAACACGTTTTCCTTTTCAGGTTTCCTTATTCTCCTACTGTTTATTTCAGTAGAGATGGCTCTAGAGAGGACTATCGAAGATATCCAGGCTCAAAACGCTCAACTTCAAGAATTGTTCTTGAACCTGTCCCAGGGGCAAGAAGAAGTGAAAAATCTCCTCACAAGGGGCATGGTCCTAGGGAATCCAGGCGGCGTCAGGAATGATCAGTTGGAAGAACTACAGATTGAACTGGCAACAATGAAGATCCAAATGATGGGACAACTGGTGGGCCAGATGGCTCTCATTCAAGACCTGGCTCAAAGACAATAAGAGCTCAGGGTTCTCGTCAACAAACTGCTTCGAGATAACCAAGTGGGGCAAACAACTAGGGTTTAAAATCAAGTCATCATTCAACCTCCTTTGAGACAAGAAGACAAGGGAAAGGTTCCTCAACTTGCTTCAGGGTTACAAGCCCAACAACAACCTCGCCAGCGTCAATGGGGTAATCGGCGTAAGCAAAATACATTTGGAAGACAGTTCATTGAGACTGACATACCATCATCTCTAATACTGGAACGCTTGTTGGAGGTCAATCTGACTACTTTAAAGGATCCTATTCGGAAGCCCAATACCTCTGCTCCAAGCTATCACCCCGACGCATTTTTTGTATACCACTCCTATAGTCCTGGACATGACACCGACGACTGTTGGGCTTTGAAAAACAAAATTCAAGATTTGATTGACAATGGAGTGTTGAAATTCATGCCGGATGGCGAGATGAAAATATTCCGCTGAGGGTTCTCCACCTGAAATGACAAGTTCGAACTAAGAGACTTTTGTTTCATTTGAATTTTCAAGTTGTAATTTCTTTTTTTATTCAAACAATTATCTGTTGATGTCAAACTCTGTTTCATTAATGCATTGCATATGTTTGTCTTGAATTCATCCATTCGTTTTCACTATTCTTGAATTATGCTTTCTACTTTCTTTATGACATTTAACTCTTGCAAAAAAACTACAAGCCTTTAGAGGGAGGATGACGAAAACAATGCCATAATCTCATAACAATATGCTTTTAAACAGACCCTGCTGACGATGTACAGGCATTTCTTTCAAGTCCTAAACACTGGAGTTATAAGGAAGATAATCCCTAGTCAACCCTTTCGAGCCAAAGAAGTAGAAATTTTTGTTTTAAACACAAATTGAAACCTTTGATTAAACCTGGGGCAGGGTAGTCTCTCAGGTAATTCAAAAGATGTGCATTGAAGTCGCAAACTCTCAGTTCGTAATACAACGAATGACATCAAAAACATTCCTTTGGAACCAAAAGACAGTGATGGTTCCTTATCTCATAGGCAGTCATTATCTATCAAAAGAGAAAAGCCCACTGAGCCAAAACCTACAAAGGAGGCTTAAGAAAGTTGGGGCATCCCGCTGACTGTAATCTCGAAAACAAGAACAGTCAGGCAAAAGTTAGGGATATTAAATCAAAATAAAGAGGTCATTATAAATTCTCAACAACATGAAAAATGTTGCAAAGATGACTGCCTTCCCATAAAATTCAACTGATGTGAACCATCACAAAAACGTCGTTCCAAACTCGAATAGAGTTCGATGCACAATTAACTGAGTTTAGGATTTAAGAACATCATGAAGAGCGGGTGGGTACAAATATACTTTGAGCCTTTATCCTTTGTTTAGTAAACCGTGAACCAAGCCACGTTACAACCCTTCAAAAGTCCTAATTGAAGCATGGGATAGTTCGAAAGCATACTGTTACAAAAGGTATCCTGACTCCTCTAAGGCTTTGCTCTAAATCTTGTGTTTAATTTGTCTTATAAAAAGTTTTCTGCTAAAAAACGCATTTTTTTCAAAACTTTGAGACAAGCATAAACTTTGCATTATTTGAATATCGTTGTTTGCACATGTTTATTTGTTTGACAGCAAAGAAATTCACAACAGTGAATGTTCGGAGGAACGAAAGCTCTCTCAGTGAATAAAATCACCTCAAGTGGGATGACACTTCCGTTACAAAAATCTCCTATCAACAAGAAGGGGACTTGGTTTGGTATTGTCCAGCAAATCTGGGGAAGTCCAGTCAAGATTTCAACCAATCTTTCAAAGTCCACTAAATCTGGGGCAGTCCAGTCAAGATTTCAAGAAATCTCTCAATTGCAGGATAACCTGGGGCAAGTCTCCCTCACCGTCACTTGGGGAATTTAAACGTCAATCTCATCATAGGGATACATACCGTCCAAGTTTGCTGACAGTGCCACAAACATCTGATACTAGGGGCAGTGACGAATCTCCTCGAAATCTTTCTTAAAAGTAATTCAAGCGTCCTCGAGAAGTTCATCACCTCTCTAGCAGACCAACAGTCACGGTTTTATTTCCCCAACATTTGTCAAGGATTTATTCTCCAAAACAAATTACATTTCAAATTGATCGGTCGTAAAAATTCCTTCATTACCTGTTGGAAGTTACGGTCGTCATCAAAAATTCCTTCATCACCTGTTGGAAGCCTCGATCGTTAAAAATTTTCTTCATCACCTGTTGGAAGTTACGGTCGTCATCAAAAAATTCCTTCATCACCTGTTGGAAGTCACGGTCGTAAAAATTCCTTCATCACCTTATGGAAGTTACGATCGTCATCAAAATTCCTTCATCACCTGTTGGAAGTCACGGTCGCAAAAAATTCCTTCATCACCTGTTGGAAGTTACAGCCACCAACAGAATAACGGACAACTGAAGATCCTAAAAATCTGTTTCTCTCAAGAATGAAGATTCTCATTCTTAAAACCTCAGAAGATTGGTATACTCCCAAGCTCATGACCTTTAACAGAATGAAGATTCTCATCCTTAAAACCTCAGAAGATTGGTATACTCCCAAACTCTTGATGCCGTTAACAGATTGAAGATACTCATCCTTAAAACCCCAGTAGATTGGCATACACCCAACCTCCTGATTTTCCCTGACAGAATGAAGATTCTCATTCTCAAAGTGGTATACAATTCAACTTCCTGATATTCGCAACAGAATGAATATTCTCATTCTCAAAGTGGCATATGACTTGACTTCTGAACTTCCTCCAAACATGAATAAGCCCCTCCAACAGGATAGCTACTTTTAAAACAGTATGGCTATTCCCCACAAAGTTTCTTATTCCCTAACAAAATCAAGACTCTCGTCTTTGATTCTCCGGAGCTTTCTTTACTCTCAGTTTGAACTTGTCAGAATTTCAAATTCCCCAAGCAGAATGAAGACTCTCATTCTCAATTCCTCACAGAGTTTTTTCAGATATTCCCCGACGAAGATCTCCTTAAAGCAGGAATCCCCAGTAGATTGGCATACAACCCAAACTCTTGATTTCCCCAACAGTGGTCTTAGGACTTCTCATTTTCAACGATCAAAGGATTTTCAATCCCCGGCAACAGTCAGAGATTTATTTTCCCTGACAGCGGTCAAAGATTTTATTATCTCCAGCTATCCAGGATTTATCTTCCTCAGCAAGATGCCTAATCAGCTTACATACACATTCATTACATTCATTGCATCATACAACATAACTTTGTGTTTCAGCTAATATTTTACCCTTCGCAGGATAAGTTTAGCAAGTTTCGAGCTTCAAAGATTTCTGAAAATGTTTTACGGATGCCTCTAGACACGAATGCTAATCTGTTGCTTATTCAGACCCCTAACTCAGAGACGTTCCAAACATGGATACCTTTCTGATACTCATCCACTCACCTGCAACATACAATTTAACAAACATTCTTGGATGGCATCTTTAAGCCCATCTCCGGCAAGATTCTGTCACATCTCCAAATGGAATCTTTAAGCCCATTCCCTCAACTATGCTTTGATGAGTGCAAATTTTTGGGCACTCTAGTGTCCAATCATCTTTTACCTTCGAGTCGTGAAAGGAAAACTTGCCAATCTAACTCTTCAGGTTCAAGAAGATTGAACAGGGGCAACTGTTGTACCCTAAAATTTGCCCTCCCCTTTTCACAAGAAATCACAACCCCATGGTTTTCTCTGATTTTTCAGATTAGCTCAGGAATCGGTCAAACAGACTTTTCTTTGGCAGTAATCCAGAATTAGGGTTTTCTCTGATTTGTTAAGGTTGACTCAAGAATCGACCAGAGAGATCTTTCTTTGGCAGTAATCCAGGATTAGGGTTTGCGCTCGCATTTCTCAGAATAAACGGAATCCTCATAAATTCATTTGACTGTTACATTATTTTTACGCTTGTTCAAGATTACTGGTTGTTTCTCAAAACCTAAATATCTGGGATAGGAGGTGAGACTTTTGTTTGGAACCTTAAGGCATTTACTTGATCAGTGGATTGAAAGGTTTATGGAATGCTTGTTTGTTTAAATGTACAACACATATGTTAATTTGAATACCAGGTGTACTGTGATTAATGTAAGGTTACGAGACGGCAAGTTTGTTGATTATTTATTTCATCTGGATTAAAGTTATTGGGATACATTTCCAGTTATTTTAATTTAAGAGTCTTAAATAATTAAATAGACAATACAAGGAAAGTTTGGAATATTTGACAGTAGAAAATTCTTTTTGGATAAAGACTTTTATTTATTTTCAAAGTGTTGTTACAAATTTTATTTAAATATTGTAAGAATACAACTTATAATATTTACAATAAAATTTGTTTACAATAAATGAAAAGATGAATCTAAGCCTAATCTCCTAAGGTCTTTGACTTCTACTGCTTCCTCTATCATCCAACTGGTACTTACCTGCAAAAGACAGAAGAAAAAGAAATCAGTGCAATTAACTGAAAAGAATTTTCAAGCAGATAAATAAAATATCATCATTAAAGCTTGTTTGCCAGAATCATAATGCTATTGGATTCATCATATTTTTACTTGTTCTCTTTGCAAATCACAAGAAGATTTCTCTTCTTGGTTCACAAAGAGAAAAGTAAAAATAATTTGCAAGCATACAATTAATTCAAAATGCAAAGATATAAGGCAGCAAGGCAAAGCAAACTGAATTCCCAAACTGCATTAGTCAACCAAGTCAACATGAGCAAGCATGGCAAGATAACTACAAATGAAAACTGAATGTCAAACCAAGTTGCAAAGCTGTCAAAGAAAGCATATAATGCAGGAAATATGGAAACAAGTACACAATGCAGGAGATGAACCAAGTTACAAGCAAGCAGACTTGTCAATTTCATCATCATTTTCTGGCCCAACAAGCTTTTCAGAATAATACAATAAGCAATTAAAAGTGCTCTTATGGAGAGAGAAAGAGAGAACCAGAAAAGGGTTTGTAGTTTTGGCAAAAGCATGCTATTGTTCAAGATAATAAGAGAACACAAAAGATAAAAAAGAGCAAGACTGCATAGCAGTCCAGGGGAGCCCACAGAAACTCAGCCAGCAAAACCTGCTATCAAAGCAGAAAACTGCATAAAACTGGGATCAAACCTGTAAAACAAGGGTTACAGTTCAAAAGGCAAAACAAAAACTGCAAGTTACAAGCCTGCCTTCAGAAACTGCAAGTTACAAGCCTGCCTTAAAAAAAAAACTGCAAGTCCAAAACCTGCTTAAAAACACATCAGCCTGCTTACTAAAACGATCCCAATTGTGACAATAACAAGAAAACCTGCTTAAACTGCATCAGCCTGTTCAAACAAACATTGAGCAACCAAAGTTCAAAAAACCTGCCTTACAAACACTAAAACCTGCTGAAACTGCATAACCTGCAAAACTCAAAAACAACTCAAGCCAAGTTCATCAAAACCTGGATTACAGGTTTCCAAAACTCAAAAACTCATCAGCCTGCCTTACAAATGACAAGAACCTATAAGCATATCCAAACTGCAAAACTTGCCTAAACACAAGCAAGCCCAAAACTTACAAACCAGCACTACAAGTCTGCAAAACCAACTGCAAACTGCCTCTCAAAAACTCAAAACTGCAAATCACACAAACAGTCTACAAGCTAACATCAAACCAACAAATTATCCAGCCATCAACAACAAGTAAATCTCAGAATATCATCATCATTGACAAAACCAGAGAGAGGAAGAGGAAGAAGAATAGTTCTCAGAACAACAAAATCATCAAGCTAGCATTTTTTTAGAACCATTTCATCAACAATATTCAACAAAGAGGCGAATCTCAGAAAATCATCATCATTGATATCCAATAAAAACATATCAATAAAAGAGAAGAAGAGCATTCAAAATCAGTAACGTTCAGCATGCAAAGAGAAAGAGATAAAGATTCAGAAGCCCACGAAAATCTCAGAAATTCATCATCATCGATATCCATATGAAAACTAGAAATAAAGGAAGAGCTTTAGAAGTAAAAGAGACAAATCTCAGAATATATTCATCATCAAATAGTCAGGGTCAATAAAAGATAAGAGGAAGAGAAAATCAGAGGCAAGCAAGTTTTAGAGTTTCATCATCATCAACAAACAAAGAAGCAAGCAAGAACAAGTAGGTTTTCAGAAGCGAAAGCTCGTCATCATCAAACAACATAAATACATAAATACCAGAAGCGAGCAGCCATCACGCCCTCCTCCGCCTAGCCACCAAGAGCGCCGTCGTTCCAAGCCCTCTCCCTCCATCCATTTTCCAGAAGCCAATCACCAAGGTATGATCTCTCTTCCAAAACATAACTGCATTTTAGACGCAAATACCATGGATTAAAAGATGAAACCATAACATAAATGTTCAAAAGAACTACAAATGCAAACTGAAAAAAACGTGTTTCGACCGAGAAAGAGATACCTTCTAAACCACCGCCTTGTATCGTCGTGGAGGGGAGATGGATGAAGGTTGCGCTCTGGCGGCTTGAAGGTTGGAGGAAAGATCAGAAGCCCCTTGGTTGAGAGAGAAGATGAGAGAACGAAGAGAAGGAGGCGCCACTGTACCAAAACTGTAAACCCTAATTCTAAGTACACTAATCCTCAACCCTAACAAACTTGTTCAAACATCCACTTGGGCCTTCGCCCTAAACAAGCGCCTAAGGCCCACTTCATCCTTACTAATACACGCACCCCTCCTTTCCCTTTCTTCCCCCTAATTATTTGTTCTTCTTCATTCTCTTTGGGTCATAACTCATAGGCCCATCTTTTTTTTAAAAAACTAACATTTTTCTTAAAATCACTTTCTTTCTTTTAAGTAATAAAAAAAACACTAATTAAATTTTTGTTTTACTTTCTTTTTACACTATTTTTATTTTTCTTTATTAATATTGTTTTAATATAATAAAAGTACAAAAAAAAGAATAGTTAGCTTAATTTGAGCAATTTTGTTTTTTAACCTTTTTTAATTAATAAAATACAAGAATTATCTTAAACATTAATTTAGGAAATTAATCCTTTCTTTTCATAATTAATAAAAAAATACAAAAAAAAATAATAAATAACACTTAATCTTCATTAGGTTAAATTTTTGTTTGTTCGTTTGTAAATAAACACACGCATCTCATATTTCTTTGATTTTCATTATCTTATACTTTGTTATAATTTTACATTGAAAAGGCGAAAATTCAATTTGGTTGTAATATATATATATATATATATATATATATATATATATATATATATATATATATATATATATATATATATATATATATATATATACTTGGACATTATTATTCTGATAAGACTCATCCCCATTTGTAAACATTTGTACCCCCATCCCCGGATACTTATTTGTAATAACTTAGACTTTAAATTCCCGCAATTTATCGCTTTCGATATACTGTATAGTAATTAGGGTTTGTATATGAAGATTCAAAATCAATCGCTAGATGACCTAATACAAGATAAATGCATGAAAATCAATACACAATTCACACTTGCACCTCTAGGGTAACCTCGCTTGTTGCCTCAGAAAATGCAATCATGCCCCTCGAGTATGAGACACTCTAGCAAATGCCCCTTCGATAAACAAAGATCGTAGTCCCTCGATGACCCTCGATGTTGCTTTCAATAAAACAATCTCGTCCCTTACAAAATTGCTAGAGCGTCTCACAAGTTTCCTTAAATGATTGTATACGATGACCCGCGCCTGTCCCGTTTAACATCCTAACACAAGGTTGTTCATCAAACACAATGATGAAATAACACTGTTAAAAAGGGTTAAAAACATGAGAAAGATCTTTGAGTAAAATAAGGTAGACAACTCTTAGTTAATTGATCAAAAATCTTGCAAAACATCCTTGCCGTTTTCAAACACACTTCACAAACACAATCTCAAAACAACTTTCAAAACATTGAAATATCTTTTCAAAAAGACACACACCTTTGTATATATTCAAACAAGAATCATTATAAAGGTTGCCTAGACAAGGCATCTTTTTCAAAACATTTTCAGAACCTCACACACAAAGCACCATTTCAAACTATTGAAAAGCAAAGGCAAGTGATCTAAAACAAGTAACTAAGAGCCCATGGATAACCATGGATGAAAAGGGTGCTAGCACCTTCCCTTTTCATAATCTACCCCCCGAACTCAAGAAAACATCTCAAAGGTCTTTCATGTGCTTTTTGACCTTTCCTTAGGATAAAATAAAAAGTCAGTGGTGACTCTTGCTAAACCGAAACATTTGCGAACACAAACGCAAAATCCCAAGTTAGTTCTCCCACCGTATCACACTTGTCATCAGCTGGAGGGTATTGTTCTTCAGAGTAGTCCTCTTCTTCCTCTTCCTCTTTTGATTCTGACGGGATAACTATTTCCTTTCCTTTACCATCTTGGTTGTCTCTTTCACCGGATTTTGTTGCAAACTCCAAAGTCCTTCTTGTCTGTCCATGAAATCTTCTTCCCATGTTTAAGACTCCGGTTACTTTCTTTGTTTTCTTTTTCATCTCTTCAGCCTGCAACGTCTTCAATTCTTCTTGTCCCTTGGCTAGGGTCAAGAGCAACTGTTAAAATTGTGTATTCTGAGCTTGGAGATCCTTCACTGTTTGCTCAAGATCCATCTTACTGAAATAAACAGTAGAGAGATGAGGAGACTTGTTGCAAAAGACCTGCTTATGTTATGATGAATGGTATATGCATATGCAATGTTTTCAAGGATTTCAAAGACTCAAATTTGTTTTAGACAAAAAGGAAACACACATTATATTAATAAGATAAAGTTTGAGTACATCAATTCCCCTTGGGCAAAATAATACAAAAACTCTAAGATAGAAAAGTAGTACGCATCCTCTTCGGTGCAATGTAGGCATTCAAATTCTTCTCCTCATGAAGTAGCCTAGTGAGTTCCAAAACCTTCTTCTCGCTTGCGTAGAATTTGGCTTCGAACGTATCTCTCTCTCCTTTGATTTGTATCCAATCCCTTTGTAGGTCTTCAAGAGATGTGGGCATGTCAGGATGTAGAATAGTGTATGGAACATCTCCCTCCATGACAAGCTAAATGATTACCAGGAGAATGGAGGGGTAAGGCATCATAAGACTCTGAGCGCGAGTTCGTATCCATTTGAGGTAAGGCTCAAGAGGGATGGAATTTTTGTGCCCCAAAGTCTTGCTGTCCACCTTGTTCAACATCCTCCAAGCTCGGATAAATCTCTGGCGAAGACCTTGATCGTTGTTGTCGTAGTCAAATACCAAACCTCGAATCAGCATCTCATGCACGCCATCCCTTTGGGCATAACTAAACTGACTTAAGGCCAAACAAGGGTTGTAGGTGATACCTCCCCTAATGCCAAGTAAAGGGACATTAGGAAATTATCCACAATGGTCGACAATGATAACATTCTCTTTGGATCGGGAGCACCAATGAATGTCTGAATGTTTGAGCGTCATCAACCTTTGTGACCACCTTGAACCTTGATCATTCTTTAATACAGATTGGGGAAGATGAGAAATAAACCATATTGCCAAGAGAGGAGTGCAACACATAAGAACACCTCGTTTCCTCATTGTGCGAGTGTGAAAAGAGTGTAGGATATCCCCTAGCAGTGTAGGCATCGGGTTGCGTGATATGAAGATTTTGACGGAGTTTACATCTATGAGTTGGTCAAGATTTGGAAATAAAACCATCCCATAGATGAGGAGAGCCACAATTTCCTCAAAGGCTTGCAAGTCTAAGGAATTCTAACAGCTTTGGGCTTTCTCAAACAGGAACTTTGCTAAGAAACCTTTGACACCACTCCTTGTTTCCCAATGAGTTGTGATATCAGATGAGTGCAAGTGTAGAGCTTGAGCAATCTCTTATGGCCTTGGGTCTCTTTCCATACCATTGAAAGGTAGTTGATTGAGAATGGGAATCCTCAAGAGTTGGGATAATTCTTCCAAAGTAGGCACAAGTTGATAGTCGGGAAAAGTGAAGCAATGGTGTAAAGGATCAAAGAACTGAAAGAGCACCTTCATCATGTCCTCATATGTGTTGGAGGTGACCAAGTTGAGTAGGCGACCATGTCTCTCGGTGAATGGAGAGTTTTCAGGGGTCCTTGAAACTAGCTCCTTAAGTTGTGGAGGGATTCTCGCAAGGTTGACTTGAATAGTTTTCTTGCGAAGTGAATCAATATCCTACAAAACAAAAACAAAGATGAATCCCAAAATCCTTGAAATGGTTAGTGGATGTATATGATGTTCATGATGTTATGTTCACGTATGCATATACAAGAAAAGCAAACAAGTCCTTAGGTTTAGGCTTGCATGGAGTTTTATAGGTAAGTACCCTCTTGAAGTTCAGTTGGCTCAAACCTATCCTAGTAATAGTAACCGGGTTCTAAGGAGCTCAATATCACTGGTTTGTTTCCTTGGTCATTGTTTCAGCTCAAGCCTCTTTAATGGAGATCGAAATATCCCAAGAAACCAAACCTCAATGAGTGTAGTATCGAGTATCTTCCAACTTCGGACTGCACCAAAGCCGGTCATCTCACTACATCCTAAATGGCCAAGTTGGTCAAGTAAAGGTTCTAGAAGTTCATTATTGCTTTATACCATCACTCAGCGGCCCCGTATTCTCTTTGATTAACTCAAAGGCTACCGGTACCCACAAATATGTCGCACTAACGTAGCTATTGCTTAGACCATGTCGGTATACCCCGCACAGTTTCCACAATGTATTGCTACTTACCTATAATGTATCCCAAATCCGGGTAGAGGATTCAAACCCAAACAAAGAACCATAATGTAAAGAATACAAGTCAAACAATGTAAGAAAGTAAATATGATCTAATCCCTAAGGTAACCCCACTTTTAGAATTTTCCCCAGCAGAGTCTCCAGTTTTGTGATACGGTGGGAGAACTGAATTAAGGGTTTTGCATTTTATCACAAATGTTACGGTTAGCAAGAGTCGCCACCGACTTTTCTTTTATCCAAAAGGAAAGGTGAAAAAGCATAGGAAAGACCTTTGAGATTGTTTCTTGAGTTCGGGGGGTAGATTGTGAAAAGGGAAGGTATTAGCACCCCTTTCATCCATGGTTTTCCATGGGCTCTTAGTTACTTGCTAGATCACTTGCTTTTTTTTGAAATTATGTTTTGTGTGGTTTTTGAAAGTATTTTCTAAAGAGGCCATTGTTTAGGCAATCTTTATAATGATTCTCGTTCGTAAGAATGTATACAAAGATGTTGATCTTTTGAAAATGCTTTCAATTTTGTAAGATGTTTTGAAAGTGTATATGATTGTTTTGAAAATAGCAAGGATATTTGATTTGAGATGGAGCAAGTAATTAGGAGCAATCTACCTACTCAAATGTCTTTCTTGTTCATTTTATTTTCCTTTGATATTGTTGTCTTACCATTGATTTGGTAAGCAACCCTATCTTTAATGTAAACGGGACGGGCGTGGGTCATCGTATAGCCATGATTAGCAATGTTGCAAGGTATCTTAGCCTTCTTTTTTGAGGGACTAAGATCATTTTGTAAGGCAACTTTGAATAGCTTCATCGAGGGACTATGATTTTGTATTTGTTTGTTTGTTTTGCTAAGATACCTTACATGCGTAATATGGCCATTTTTGTAAGACAACCAAGTGGGATAACCCTAGGGGTGCTTGTGTGCAAAGGGTGTCATTTTCATGCTTATTTTTGTCTTGGATTATGATTTTCTATTTGATTGGTTTTATTCTTTCCATACAAACCCTAATTACTAGCATGTTATGTAAAAGCGATAAATTGCGTAATTTAAAGTTACTACGCTATTACAACATTTGTGGGAGGGAGTATACAATTTACTAATGAGGATCGCAATAATATAAACCTAATTTATCTATTATAACCAAATTGAGTTATTGTACAAATAATTGAAACAAATAATATGCAAGGTGAATTAAATATGCAAGAAATGTAAATGCAAAGAAAAGATTTTTTGTTTGGCTTCTTAAGAAAAAGGGTCTTGATTTTAACCTAACTAGAGAAAAAAAGTAATTAATTTAAATAAGGAAATTAATTAAGAAAGATTTTAATTAAGAAAAGATTTTTTTGGATGAAACCCTAAATCTATTTTAGTTGATCAAAAGGAAATAAGTTTAAAGGAAAAGTATTTTTGTATTTTTTTATATTTGTAAATAAAATGTTGTGTCATGAAATATTTTGGTCTTTTTTATATTAAAAAATAAGTGTATTTAAATAAATAATAACTTAGTTTTATTTAAATATTTACAAGGAAATTAATAAAAGTAAATAAAGTGTGATAAATAAAATAATTTTTTTGTAGAAAAATAATTAAATTATGTCAAAATATAAATCTATATCTTTTATATTTTTATGATTTTTTTGGTATTTTAGAAAATATATTTAAAAGAAAAAGAAATAAATAAATGAATGAAAATAAAGATGGGCCAGGGAGGTGCAAATATGAAACAAAGAGGTAAATGTTAGGAAAAAAACAAAGGCCTAAAGAAGTAGAGGCCCAGCGCTGCAAGAGATAAAAAAAATGTGAAAAAATGTGAGAAAATGCACAAGGCAGCGCGTTGAGACTCGAACCCTTGACCTCTAGCAATAACGCGCGCTGCCTTACCACTGGGGTGGCTGTACATCCGTTTATATAGGAAAAACCATAAATATATAAGGCAAATTGCTTTCTGAAGGCAACTTCATCTTCAACCTTGAGCCATGGCTGGACCACCTGTATCTTCCTCATTTCTCCATAAAAATGGAAACTCCAAACATGAAAGTTATAGTGTTTCTTCTCACGAATTCAAACATATAACTTATGTAAACTAAATGTCAAAGATAAAAACTAATTTTCCTGGCCCTAAATTGAAACCTAATTTTCTCAGAAATTTCAAATCCAAAATTCTCTATACATAGTCAATATAAATGAAAATTATGAACATGGTTAGCTTTATAGCAAGGATATCTACATTTTGTTTTCACAAATCAGGATCTAATGATGCTTGTATGAAGAGATAGACGTTTGAGTTTTTACCTCTGGCAGCTGGAGTCGTGAATGGAGTTTGAGTGACTTTTGAGATGGCCTGAGGATCTGTTTAGCTTGCCTGGACCTCCTTGAATGTATCCAAACTCTTACTTTGCCTTGAATGTCCCTGAATCTCTCTACTCAAGTCAACCTGCAAGCTTGGTTTTTGAAAATGGTGGATAGTGATGGAGGAGTTACAGTGAGGAAACAAGGGTATGGATTACTTTGGTATGATGTTTAGAAAGTGTTTGAGTGATCAGTTTTCAAAACGCACGAGTGGAAATGAAGATCATGAGTTTTTGTTCAGAACTGTATGTTAATGGTGCTCTTGAACAAATTTTTGGTTCTTGGATGTTTGAGGCAGTTTCAGGCCTATATTATTCGTGTGTCAACTTGCAAATAGTGTGTCTACTTATAAGCAAGAGGTTTCAAGACTTGTATCAACTCAGATTTCAAAAACTCACATGTTTTGCTTGGTTACTTATTTTTGAAGCAAAGCTAGCAAGCATGGTTTCAAGGTGAAGTACATAACTTGTAGAGGGGCTGAGACCTTTAAGCACACTTGTTCTAATTGTGTGGAGTGTGTTTATGCAGAAATAACCAATGCAAGGCTCAATGCAAGCTGACTTTGCATAAAGCTTACTTTTCTAAAATGGCAATGTTGCCTTTCTCCCAAAAATGGAATTAAGTTTGTACAATGCATTGAATGATTGGGTTAAAGCTTCCAACAACTGTGAAAATATTTAATTATGGAGTGAAAGTCAAGTTAGAAGCCTGCAAAGTGGGATTTGTACAACATGCTTGTAATCCAAGTGACAAAACACCAACTTCATCTCTTCGATTCTCCCTATTCAAGAATGATCTCAAGGAGTTATTGGATATTTTGGAAAGCTTGCAATGTTCTCTACAACTCATCTTTGAATTGCTTTTGAAGATTCCCCTTGGAACTATGTGAAAAATTGCCATGAAGTTAGGTCAAAAATCTGCCTAACTAGGGCAAAATTTTACTAAGTCATTTTTAGTTCATGAGCATGTATTCACAAAATTATAACTTGAGATCCAAGCATTTTTAGGAGAAATTGTGTGAAGAAAAGTTGTAGATTTCATGGAGATCTACAACTTTCATGTTGAAAGTTTCTCTTGAATCACTTTGCATCATGATGAAAACTTGGCTCAAAGTTGTGAAAAAATAAGAAATTTTCTATACTTAGAAAAATTTCTAAGTTAAGAAATTTCAACTTTTCAACATAAAATATTAAATTCTTGATTTCTTGGTGAACAAGTTTCATGTTTTGACATGTTTTGATGAATTAAGATCTTTGGCATTTGAATTTGACCAAAAAGTCAAAGTTTGACTTTTCAGTATACAGTTGACTTTTGATCAGTTGACTGAAAAATTCATCTGTCAATCCAATAGACTTGTAGTGTTTTGAACCATGTCATTAGGTCAAAGTGATGAAATTGGACTCTTGAGATCATACCTTAACTCAATTGACCATTTGCTAGGTAAAAAAAAACATAAATTGCCCTCTCTCAAACAAAACCCTAATTTTGACCATTTTGCCCTTTTGATGATTTGATCAAATTTCTTGAGGAATTATGGTCCAAACTTGATCAAATGACACATATGGGTTTAGAATTTTGATGTGGATAAAAAATTATGAATTTTGACTATAAATTGGCCATGGTTGACTTTTTCCCCAATACAACTGATTTTTAGGTCAACTGTTCAATTGGCTGACCAAAAGTGTGATCCAAGGCTTGAAATTTGACATGGGTCATCATGGGGGTCCATAATGATCCATGAAAGTCATATGGGGCATTGGAAGTTCATAAATCATTGTGAAAACTCAAACCCTAATTTTCAGTCATTAGTGCTTGAGGAGGTGTCTTGAGGTGATCAACCCAAATGCAGTCTTGATCCAAAGGAGATCTTGTGAAAATCCTTGATAAGTTAGAGGGCAAATTTTGGGGTACAATAGTAATATATAAAGGAAAAGATACATTGAGATACAATGACCACTATTCCCTCTAACAACTTTGAAATCTTGAGTAGCAGCGTCTGTTGAAGTATGGTGAGGATCCAAGAAGATTGTTGCTTTAATGATCAAGTCTGGTCTGATTCAGTTACTTGCCAAGAAAGTCCCTAACTTTTTCCTAAGCTGCCCTTGTAGGTTTTCAACTTAACGGGAAATTGTATTCTGTTCATGTCTCTAATTTTTGCCTAGATGGCCCTTTCGGGTTTTTGGTCTACCGAGACGCTCTTTTTTGCCTAAGTCGCCCTTTCAGGTTTTCAACTTAGCGAGTTGTTATTTTATTTCTTTAGGAGAAGTATTTCTTGATTGCATTAGCATTCATGGGACGTGGGAACTCCTTGCCATCCATAGTTTCAAGAATTAATGCACCACTGGAGAAGGGTTTCTTGACGAAATATGGGCCTTCAAAATTGGGAGTCCACTTGCCCCTAGAATCACCGTTAAAAGACATGATCTTCCTGAGCACAAGGTCGCCTTCTTTGAATTCACGAGGTTTGACCTTTTTATCAAAATATTTCTTCATTCTCTTCTGATATAACTGCCCATGACAC
Organism: Vicia faba; assembly: GCA_948472305.1. NCBI lineage: Eukaryota > Viridiplantae > Streptophyta > Magnoliopsida > Fabales > Fabaceae > Vicia > Vicia faba. The sequence continues at coordinate 1,193,025,405 of OX451736.1, forward strand.
AAAGCCGTCATTCTATTCTCTTCAATCAAATTCAATTGGTCAAACCTGTTCTGGACCCATTCAGCCTCTGACAACTTAGTTTCCATTATCACACGCAAAGAGGGAATCTCAACTTCGATTAGGAGCACAACTTCCATTCCATAAACAAGGGAGAACGGGGTTGCTCCTGTTGAAGTGCGGACAAATGTCTGATATCCATGTAAACAAAAGGGAGCATTTTCTGCCAATCTTTATAAGTAACAACCATCTTTTGGATGATCTTCTTGATATTTTTATTTCCAGCTTCAACAACCTCATTCATCTTCAGCCTGTATGGAGATGAATTGTGATGGACAATCTTGAATTCTTCACACAGTTCTGTCATTATCTTGTTGTTCAGATTCGAGCCATTTTCGGTGATGATTATGCTCGGCACACCATACCGACATATGAGATTATTCTTAATGAAGCGCACAACCACCTACTTAGTAACATTAGCATATGAAACAACTTCCACCCATTTGGTGAAGTAATCAATTGGTACCAAGATAAAATGGTGTCCATTAGTAGCTTTGGGTTCTATCATCCTGATCATGTCAATACCCCGCATAGAGAAAGGCCACGAGGAAGAAATAACATTTAGAGGTGTCAGAGGCACATGAATCTTGTCCGCATAAATTTGGCATTTATGGCACTTCTTTGCAAATCTGTAACAGTCAGATTCCATTGTCATACAATAGTAACCTTCCCTTAGCATATTTTTGGCCATCAAATGTCCATTGGCATGAGTGCCAAATGAACCTTCATTAATCTCATGCATCAACATGTCTGCTTCGTGTCCATCCATGCATCTGAGCAAGACCATGTCATAACTTCTCTTGTACAACACCTTTTCGCTGAGGAAGAAACTGCCAGCCAATCTTCTCAATGTCTTTCTATCTTTATTCGATGCACCAATCAGGTATTTCTGAGTCTGGATAAAATGCTTGATATCATAATACCAAGGTTTCTCATCTGCTACCTCTTCTCTTGTAAACACATGAGCGGGCCTATCCAGTCGCCAAACTGTAATTCGAGGTATATCATTCCAAGTTTTCACTTGATACATAGAATCCAGAGTTGCCAAAGAATCCGCCATTTGATTTTCATCTCTAGGGATGTGATGGAATTCAACTTTATTAAAGAAGGGTAACAATCTTCTAGCATAATCTTTGTAAGGGATCAAGTTAGGGTGATGAGTGTCCCACTCTCCTTTAATCTGATTTATTACCAAAGCTGAATCTCCATACACATCTAGAATATTAATTGAGATCAATAACTTCCTCGAGACCCATGATGCAAGCCTCATATTCTGCCATATTATTAGTATAATCAAATGTCAACCTTGTAGTAAAAGGAAAATGTGATCCATGTGGAGTAAAAATCACAGCACCAATTCCTTTACCATAAGAATTCACAGCTCCATCAAATATTATCTTCCAGCGAGATTCATGATCAGGACCTTCCTCAGGCAATGGTTCATCATAATCTTTCACTTTTTGAAACATCACATCCTCATCGGGGAAATCATACTTCACGGACTGATAATCATCAACTGGTTGGTGAGCAAGATAATCTGCCAACATGCTGCTTTTAATATCTTTTTGAGTGCAATATTCGATGTCATATTCAGATAACAACATCTACCAGCGGGTAATTCTCCAAGTAAGAGCAGGATTTTCAAAAATGTACTTGATTGAATCCATTTTGGATATCAACCAAGTAGTGTGATTCATCATATACTGCCGCAAACATTTTTCTGCCAAGGCCAGAGCACAACATGTCTTTTCTAGCATGGAATACCGTGATTCACAATCAGTAAAATTTTTACTGAGATAATAAATGACATACTCTTTATTCCCTGTTTCATCTTGTTGTCCTAGAATACAACCCATGGAATTATCTAACACTGTCAGATACATAATCAATGGTCTTCCTTCAACAGGAGGGAGCAAGATAGGAGGTCCAAGAAGATATTCTTTAATACTTTCAAATGCCCTTATGCAGTCATATATCCACACACAACCTTGATCTTTCTTTAACAACTTAAAGTTCATTTCACAGGTTGCAGTCATGTGGGAAATAAATCTGGAAATATAACTCAAATGCCCGAGGAACCCTCTGACTTGCTTTCCATTTCTCGGCGCTGGCATTTCTTGAATTGCTTTGACTTTATCAGGGTCAACTTCAATCCCTTTCTGGCTAACAATGAAACCCAACAATTTCACTGACCAAACACCGAAGGTACATTTATTTGGATTCAAGCAGAGACGATACTTCCTCAAACGCTGAAATAACTTCAACAAATCTTCTACATGCCCTTCTTCAGTCTGGGATTTAGAAATCATATCATCAACATATACCTCAATTTCCTTGTGCATCAGATCATGGAATAGGGTCGTCATAACCCTCTGTTACGTTGCACCATCGTTCTTCAATCCGAAGGGCATCACTCTGTAATAGAATGTTCCCCAGGGTGTGATAATCTGCTTTAGAACTTCCTCTTTGATCTTCATTTCCATATCCGGGTGAGTTCTTCACAACTTTTGTTTGGTTGGCGGACACTTTGGCTTCAGCGGCAAACAATGCTCTACAATATCTGTATATAAACCAGGCATATCCTGGTAAGACCAAGCAAAAATATCCACATATTCTTTCAACATCTCGATCAACCTACTCTTCACATCAGGGTGTAGCAATGCTCCAATCTTGACTTCCTTTGGATCTTCTTCTGAAACCAAATTGATTACTTCCAATGGCTCTTTATATGGATGAATGGAATTTTCCTCACGCTCAAGAAACTATGATACCTCTTCAGGAATATCATCATAGTCTTCTTCTTTGGCCCCATACACATGACATTCAAAGTTTGGAGAGGTTGCAGGGTCATTGTGTTCAACGAGTTTTTTTAATTAATCTGCATATATGATTTATGATTGCTTTTAGAATCTGACACATATAACAAATGATCATGCATATTGAATTTCAGTTATTATTTATTTTGAAAGGTTTTTTTATTACCATTTTCCAATATAAAGCAGAAAATAAAGACACAATTTGAGAAACAAAGACAACTTTTATTATTGATTTTAAAAATCAAAGCAAACGATAAGCCCATACAATATCAATACTTTCACCTTAGGCATAGTGAAAGTTTTTCATAAAGATTAAAAAAACAAATTACTTTGAAACATGTATGCAAGAGGTAACATCAATGATGATCCAGTTCTGAACCCTAACTCCGTGCGTCACATGATTCGGCATTTCTGGCTCTGTTTCATCTTCCACAATGGCATTAATCCCGAAAACAGTTGGATGAAGATAACCTCTTCTACGAAAGATGTCTTGATACTTGCCTGCAGCAGCCTTCAGCTTCATGCTCTTACCTTTATCATCCTTCACAGAGAACCCCAAATCAGTTCTATTCTTATTTGCAGGTGGATCAACAATTTGTCCCTATACGTCACTACAACCTTTACGCACAACCTTCTGCGCATCTTTAAATGAAGTTATAGAGTTCTCATTTCCTCTTATATTATCAATGGATAAAGCTTGGAACTGGGTTCCAACAACAGCTTCATCCGCCTCCACAATGCTGAAAGAGGACAAATGAGATGTCAATAATGCTTGTTCACCATTTATAATTACCACTTTTCCTTCACGTACAAACTTCAGCTTCTGGTGTAAATTCAAAGTGACAGCTCCCGCCTCATGTATCCATGGCCGCTCCAACAAGCAGCTATAAGCGGGTACAATATCCATGACCTGGAAAGTAATCTGAAATAAATGTGGGCCTATATGAATAGGCTAGTCCACTTCACCAATAACAGATTTCCTTGATCCATCAAACGCTTTAACAATAATGCCACTTGGGCGCATGTGCGTTCCTTGATATTTCAACTTCATAAGTGTACTCCTCGGTATAACGTTCAATACAGATCCATTATCAATCATCACATTGGATAACGAGTCATTTTTGCAGTTCATAGACATGTGGAGGGCTAAATTGTGATTCCTACCTTCACCGGGTAGCTCATCATCGCAGAAACTCAAGTTATTACATGAAGTAATGTTCCCTACTACACTGCTGAATTGGTCTACAGGCATGTCACTTTCCATGAAAGCTTGGTCCAATACCCTCATCAAAGATTCTCTGTGAGCAGAGAAGTTCATCAATAAAGTCAAGATAGATATTTTTGAAGGAGTCTGCAGTAGTTGATCTACAATTTTGTAGTCACTCATCTTGATTATCTTCCAAATATCATCCACCTCTTTCTCTAGCATAGCTCCACTAGATCCACCGACTGCCTTCTTGGTTTCAACATCTTCAACAATTTTCTTTCCAGTACTAACATCTCTATGAACAACTGGAGCAAATACACGACCACTACGGGTCACTCTGCTAGTCTCAGCAATATTTCCAACATTAGGCATTGGCTAGATGGGAACTTCCACACCATCCTCTAAGATTGTAGCATTATATTTATAGGGTACAACCTTGTCTGACTTGTAGGGGACAAGACCTGGCAAACTAATCACCAATGGAGTAACAGCTGGCTTGCTATGATATTCAACTTCAAAATGGGCGGGTGCACCAAAACAAGGCACAATAATGTTTACTCCCTCTTCAACAGAATCAGTTATTACAAAGTCATCTCTGGAAAACAAATCTTCATTTGAGGAGAAGTACTCATCTGCAGAGGCTTACTTATCATCTGACTCTTCTTCATCCAAACAAACCTCAATCACATCAACTTCATGGTAATCATCCCTTTGGCTTGTAACCTTGATAGTTCCATTATCCAACAACAACTGAATACCTTTCTTAACAATTGAACATCCTTGAGAGTCCCGATAGCAAATTCGGTAAGATCCATATTGATGTTCTACCTGACCAGTCATGTGGCAGAAAGTAGCATGCAATTGCACAAGATCCTCATTCATATATTCCACATCAAAGATTTTGAATTCTCCAGGACATCCAGAAACCATGTTTAATTCCTCTTCATACTCTTCCCTAGGCCTGATTATTTGGATGAGGCCCTCATCCATCATCTCCTACAAATCAGCCTTTATCTTGTCACAACCATGTATATTTGTACTGCAAATAGCACAATCAACATGGTCAAGTGTATAGTAGCTAAATTCACAAAGGTCTGCATGCTTTTTTACAAAATCCCCTCTAACCAAATTAATATCAAGAATACGGAAGTCGCTTGGACAAACGACCACCATGTTCACAACATTCGCTCCTCCATGCTTTGGAAGAGGGTTATCTTTCACATTAGGGCCAACATCCTTGAAAGACAAGATACCAGACTTCACCAACTTTTGTACTTCAGCTTTTAAAGGATAGCAGTTCTCAACATTGTGCCCTGGTGTTCCCTGATGAAAAGCACAGGTTTGGTCTTCCTTGTAATACCAAGGCAATGGTGATGATACAACAAGAGGTGGTCGGGTATGAACCAACTTCTTCTCAATTAACGTCGGGAGTAATTCGGTATAGCTCATAAGGATATGATCATAACTCTCCCTTCTCTGATTATACCCTTGATTCCCCTGATGGGATGGTCTTTGATAAGCAATGGTGGTTGGAGCTACACCAACAACTAGAGTAACTGAGGAGACTTGCCGATGACGCTGATAATTTATTCTAGGAGGATTAACCATTTTTTCTTGCATGACAGTGTTTATATCTCCTTCCTTCGTTTTGGCAAACCCATAGGATGGCTACTTCACACTTCCAGAACTTTCACTTTTTGTTAGACGGACCTATCTTACAGCCTCTTCTAAGCGGATACCCATGCCTACCATTTCAGTAAAGTCACTTAGCGCACTCGCTACCATCCTTTCATAGTAGAAAGCATCCAGAGTCTTCAATAAAATATTTTTCATCTCCTTCTCTTCCATGGGAGGAATCACTTGGGCGACTACCTCAGGCCATCTCTATGCATATTCTTTGAACGATTCCCTGTATTTCCGGACCATGTCCTTGAGTTGATCACGGTCAGGAGCCATGTCCATGTTGTATTTGTATTGTCTGATAAATGCTTCTCCCAAGTCATTGAAAGTATGGACATTGACGCTTTCCAAACTCATATACCACTTCAGCGCAACACCAATCAAACTATCCTGAAAAAAGTGAATCAACAGACGTTGATCATCAGTATGGGTAGACATTATTCTTACATACATCACAAGATGAGCACGAGGAAAAGTGATTCTCTTGTACTTCTCAAATTCAGGGACTTTAAAATTCACAGGTATCTTAACATTCGAGACCAAGCATAAATCATTCACATTCTGTCTGAACAATTCCTTTCCCCTGAGGGCCTTCATCTCCCCCATGCATCTTGTCAAAGATTTCTTGAAAACCATCCATTCTATCATAGAGACCTAAGTCTTCACTTGGTGGAGGAAAAGGACGACACATGTCATCATTAGCAAATGGAACCATATTCGCCGAAGGAGGTGAAACAGGAGAAACATGCACCACAAGAGGTGCATGAGTAACAATAGTTTGGACAACTGGAGTATCTTGAGGACCAAGATTGGAACCTTCGGTCACAAAGTTCTATAGAGTTCCCCATGGATAGCCTTGAAGCATGCGATTCTAAACAATAGCTGGAGTAGTAGACATAGGAATAGTCGGAGCTTCAGTAGTCACCCTTGTTGGTTGAGGTTGAACACTCGGTGGCTGATTCTGAGCAGCCACCAGAGATTCCATCAGAGCAGTAAGATTGGCCATGTCGGCCTTCAAAAGCAGAAACTTCCTCGCGCAACTCGCGATTCTATTGTTCTAAGTTGTCCATCTTCCTTCTGAAATTATCCTGAGTGTTGTAGTGGTGAGACAACTTGCTGGATGAAGTAAAGAAGCTTGGTAAGACACCTGGATATGCATAACAAATGCAAGAAATATGTGCAATATGGTGCATGATATGCAATGCACATGATTTATTTTATTATTAACATTTCAAGGGACTTACAGATTTATAGACACATTGCAAATATTAAAGTGATAACACGTTTGAAATACTAAATTTTTTTATTATAATAACTTCAAAATGGATTACAAGTTTCAATAATCCCAAGTACAAGATTAAAATAAAGTCTAAAACCCTAAGAAGTAAAGTTGACGAAGATCACTCTACACGCTGGCGCTTCCCTGTAAGCCTGGAATTCTGAGCCTTCAACCTCTGGTTTTCTTCCGCATATCTGGTGGCAACCTTCTTCCAGTCTCTTAAATCAGGAAGTGAGCAACTAGCATCTGACTGAGGCTTAGGAGAAAATAAATCCCCTTACCTCTCCATGGTATCTACAACCCGACTCTCAAGAATCTCAATCAATTCATCTTTCTCCTTCAAGTCTGCTCTATAGGAAATCTATAAAGTTTGGCACTTATTCTTCCAAGCATCCTTTTCCTGCTGCATGCTGACCAAAACAACTGTAGCTCTTCTATATCATCCAATAAGGGAGGAGTGGTCTTCACAAACAAATCAGGCATAGGTGCTTCCCGGGAATATGACATCTTCAACTGAATAACTCTCGTTTGGACCCACTGAAGATAAGGCTCCAAAGAAATAGCCCCCTTAGGTCCCAAGTCTTTCCTACTCTTCTTATGAATGTGACGCCAGGCCTTCGCAGTCTGCTCCCTAGCTTCCTTGTGGTCTTCTCCATCCTTCAGAAATAAATTGCTCAAATGAATACTATTTGGTTTATCCCTCATCGGATAACCAAGTAGTCGTCGTGCAAGAACAGGGTTATAATTAATTCCTCCCTTTGTACCAAGAAGAGGTGCATTGGGGAAACTACCACAACTGTCGATAATCTCTACATCCTGGTAAGCTCGATGATACCAATCAATATCCGAGTGAGTAAGTTCCATGATCTTAGGAGCCCAACTAAGTTCCTTCTTGACATCCTAGAAAGCATCAGACTGAGGCATATGAGAAATGAACCACCAGTATAATAGAGGCGTGCAACAGACAATCATCCCCCCATGATAAGAATTACGAAGATGAATAGAGTAATAAGCATCACCCGAAAATGTAGGAACTAGGTTTCCAATCATGAAGATCCTGATAGCATTAATTTCAACAAACTTGTCCACATTAGGAAATAAGAACAACCTGTAAGCAAGTAGAGCAAAGATGGCCTCAAAAGAGACTGTACTCTTCATCTTAGCCAAGTAACGAGCTTTCTCCAATAAGAACTGAGATGGTAATCCTCTAATCCCTTCTTTAGTAGTTTTTGTAACCCAAAATTTTCCCTCTCATTTCTCAAGTAATCTCTCACAAGATCTCCATTAATTCAAGACTACATAAGGTTTGATCAGCTTAAGACACCTCCTCAAGCACTGATGACTGAGAATTAGGGTTTGAGTTTGCACAAGGACAAATGGACTTGTAATGCCCCATATGACTTTAATGGATCATTTTGGACCCCCAAGATTGCTCATGTCAAGTTTCAAATCTTGGATCACATTTTTGCTCAGTCAATTGACCAGTTGCCCTAAAATCAGCTGTATTGGGGAAAAAGTCAATTATGGTCAATTTACAATCAAACTTCATAATATTTGGTCCATATCAACATTATGAACTCATATATGTCACTTTATCAAGTTTGGACCATAATTCCACAAGAAATTTGATCAGATCATCAAAAGGGCAAAATGGTCAAAATTAGGATTTTAACTGAGAAGGTGCAATTTCTGATTTTTTACCTAGAAAATGAATTATTGGTTTGAGACATGTTCTCAAGGATTAAAATACTTCATTTTGACCTAATTGCATGGCTCAAAACATTTCCCAAGTTCAATTGATTGACAGTTGAATTTCAATCAACTGATGAAAAGTCAATTGTACACTGAAAAGTCAAACTTTGTCTTTTTGGTCAAAGTCAAGTATCAAAGATCATAATTCATCAAGACATGTCAAAATATGAAACTTGTTCATCAAGAAATCAAAAGTCAAGATTTCATTTTGAAAAGTCAAAATTTCTAAACATAGAAATTTTTCTAAGTGTTGGAAATTCACTTTTTTTCATAACTTTGAGCCAAATTTCCACCATGATGCAAGATGATTCAAAGGAAACTTCCAAAACGAAAGTTGTAGATCTCAATGAGATCTAAATTATTGTATAACAAAAATTCTCCTAGAAATGCTTGGATTTCAAGTTATGATTTTAAGAAGACATGTTCATGGAACTTGAAAAACTTAGTGAAATTTTGCCTTAGTTTAGGCAAGATTTTGACCTAACTTCATGGCAATTTTTTACATAGTTCCAAGATGAATCTTCAAAAATGTCCAACATAGAGGTTGTAAAGGATTTTACAATCTTTCCAAAATGTCCTAGAACTAATTGAGATCATACTTGAGCAAGGAGAATTGAAGGCAAGAAGTTAGGGTTTCATTCTTGAATTACAAGTCATTTCTTGATGAACACATAATTCAATCTCAATGTTAGGCTGCATAATCTTGCTTTTTAGGCCTTTTAACTTGTGTATCTATCCATAATTAATGGATTAAACAAACTTTTGAGCTATAATCCAAGTGGTTTAAGCATTATCCAATTGAAATTGCCATTTTGGGAAGAAAGTGAAGAATGCCATTCTTGAAAAGCAAGCTTTATGCACAAAGTAAATTCTCGAGCCTCTAACTTGTTCCCTCTGATCACACTCCATCTACAAAGTCAAAAGCAAGTTTGTTTAAAGCATAATCACTCTACATTAGCAAGTACACAAGACATTGAAACTTTATTTCCCAAAAATCACATGTTGAGCTTAAACATGTGATTTTGAATTCTGATCAAAGACAAGCCTCCAAACTTGTTGCTTATAAATAGAGGCACTTTTGTAAGCTAAGACACGAGCTTAAGCACCCTGAAATCCTCCCAAACTCCCTCAAGCCAGAAATTGCCCAAAAACACCATTGTTGCATAGTTTCTGACTTTGAACTTGTTACTCACATTTCCCTCGTGTGTTTCTTGGCTTTTCACTTCCTAAAGTTCCTATACATCAAGCATAATCCATCCTTGACCCTGTTACATAACTGTAACTCCATTTACATCAACCTCCATAACTAAAAAATTGATTATGCACATTGACTTCTCCAAGCCATTTCAGCCATCCATTGCTCAAGCTAATCATCGCATTAGCTTCCTGGGAACTTGAGGAAGCTAACCTGATCATCACAACTCCTTGAAAGAAGCTCAAACTCATTTCACGATTTCCATTTTTGAGGTACATTTTCTGAACTTCTATCTTTTCATTTAGGCATTGTTAGGCTTGCATTGGTGAAGATAAGATGTAGACATCATTGTCCTGAAACTATACATGTCCATAGATTTCATTTATATTGCTTGAGTAGTGAGAATTTTAAGTTTGAACTTTCTGAAATAATTAGGTTAGAATTTGGTACTTTTAGAAATTCTCATTCATCTTTGATTTATAGCTTATGATATTTATATGGTTGGATTCGTATTGAAAAATGGAGCAACTTTCATGTTTGCATATTTCATTTTTGTTGAGAAATGGTGAAGTTACAGATGTTTTGGCTGGAGGTTGAAGATGAAGTTACATTCAGGACATGACTTGTGTTATGTATTATTTGTTTTGTTTATGTTACCGGATGTACAGCCACCCCAGTGGCAAAGGTAGCGCGCATTTGTGTTAGAGGTCAGGGGTTCAACACCCAACGCTACCTTTTGTGCATTTTTCTCATATTTTCTCTCTTTTTTTTGCTCTATACAGCCAGTGTCTGGGCCTCATCAATGGGCCTTCCATTTGTTCGCTTCTTCTAACCCCCTGCCTTACTTTTGCACATCTGACCCAATTCCCTTTTTTTTTTCATTCTATTTATTTTCTTTTATATTTTACATTATATTTTCATTTTCTTTATTATTTTTTATTACTACTATTATTATAATTATTATTATTTTTATTAATAAAAATTCCAAAAATATTTTATTTGTTTATTCACATATTAAAAAATACTCATTTATATTTTATTTCCTTATAAAACAAAAGAACAAAAATATTTTATTAACAATTTAATTTTCCTTTTAATAAATAAATATTTAGATTTAGGTTTAATTAATTTTTTTCCTTTTTTTATTAATTTAGAACATAGGTTTCTTTTAATTAATTAATTTTCATATTATTTTCATTAAGTTAAAACCTTTTCATAAAAATCCTAAAAAATGCTTCAAACTTAATTTAATTCTTAATTTAGTTTAAGTTTTTTTTTTAATTTTAATTAATCATTTTCTTAATTAGGTCAAAACTAAACCCTTAACAAAAATCAATCAAAAATCATTTCTTTTTCCATTTATATTCTTGCATTTCATTTTCAATTCTTGTATATTATTCAATATGGTTGTAATAGATAAGTAATTTTACTTTCCGCGATTTATCGCTTTATATAAATGTTAGTAAATTAGGGTTTGTATGGCAAGACTAAAACCAACAAATATCAAACCCTAATTCAAGATAAATAATTCATGTAAATCAAGCACACTTGCACACTTGCACCCTTAGGGTAATTCCACTTTGTTGTCTTACCAAAATGGTCATGTTATGCATGTGGGATGTCTTAGAAAAAACAAATAAAAAATACAAGATCATAGTCCCTCGATGACGCTATCAATGTTGCCTTTCAAAATAATCTTAGTCCCCCAAATAAAAATGCTAAGATATCTCACGACATTGCTATCATGAATATACGTTGACCCACGTCCGCCCCTTTACATCCAAAGATAAGGCTTCTTACCAAATCAATGGTAAGATAGAAATATCAAAAGAAAGGAGGAAATGAACAAAGACTTTTGAGTTTGTAGATTATTCCTAGTTTCTTGCTCATTTTCAAATCAAACACCCTTTCTTATTTTCAAAACAAACATCAAACACTTTCAAAAACACTTTCAAAACATTTTCCAAACATGAAACATTTTCAAAAGTCCAACACTTTGTATATGTTCTTACGAACGAGAACTATTACAAAGTTTGACTAAACGAAGGCGCCTTTTCAAAATACTTTCAAAAACCACACAAAGAACATTTTCAAACAAAAGCAAGTGATCTAGCAAGCAACTAAGAGCCCATAGATAACTATGGAGGAAAAGAGTGCTAATACCTTCCCTTTTCATAATCTACCCCCCGAACTCAAGAAACAATCTCAAAGGTCATTCCTGTTCTTTTCAGCCATTCCTTTTGGATAAAAGAAAAGTCAGTGGCAACTCTGGCTAACCGCAACATTTGAGATAAAATGCAAAATACCCAAGTCAGTTCTCCCACTGTATCACAGAACTGGCGACTTTGCTGGGGAAGAACTTAAAAGTGGGGTTACCTTAGGGCTAGATCACCTTAGGGATAGAACTTAAAAGTGGAAATTGTGCGAGGTATACTGACATGGTCTAAGCAATAGCTACGTTAGTGTGACACATTTGTGGGTACCAGTAGCCCTTGAGTAGTCAAGGAGAATACTGGGCTTCTGTGTGGTGTCATGAAGCACTAACTGACTTTTAGAACCTTTATTTGACCAACTTGGCCATTAGGACGTAGTGAGATAACCGGCTTTGGTGCAGTCCGAAGTTGGTTGATACTCGATACTACACTCATTGAGATTTGACTTCTCTGGATATTTCGGTCGCCGTGAAAGAGGCTTGCACTGAAACAATGCCCGATAAGACGGATCAGTGATATTGAGATCTCTTAGAACTCGGTTACTATTTCTAGGACAAGTTTGAGCCAACTACACTTCAAGAGGGTACTTACCTATGAGACTCCATGCAAGCCTAAACCTAAGGATTTGTTTGCCTTGTTTGTATATGCTTACTTTTTCATAACATCATAAACATCATAACATCATACTCATTCTCACTAACCATTTCAAGGATCATTAGGATTTATCTTTGTTCTATTTTGTAGGACATGGCTTCCCTCCACAAGAACACTATCCAAGTCAATCTCGTAAGAATTCCTCCTCAACTCAAAGAGTTAGCATCAAGGGTCCTTGATAATTCTCCATTCACGGAAATACATGGTCGCCTCCTGAACTTGGTTACCTCCCTCACTGATGAAGATATGATGAAAGTGCTTTTCCAATTCTTTGATCCTCTACACCATTGCTTCACTTTCCCCGGTTATCAGCTTCTACCAACTTTGGAAGAATTCTCTCAACTATTGAGGATTCCTATTCCTAATCAACTACCCTTCAACGGTACAGAAAGAGATCCAAAACCTGAAGAGATTTCCCAAGCATTACACTTGCAACAATTTGATATCACAACTAATTAGGAAACAAGGAGTGGTGTCAAAGGTTTCTTAGCAAAGTTCTTGTTCGAGAAAGTTCAAGATTGTTGGAATTCTTTGAAATTACAAGCTTTTAAAGAAATCTTGGCCCTTCTCATATATGGGATGGTTTTGTTACCAAACCGTGACCAACTCATAGATGTAAATGCTGTCAAAATCTTCATGTCTTGTAATCCAATGCCTACTTTGTTGGGAGATATCCTACATTCTTTTCACTCTCGCACTATAAAGAAGAGAGGGATCCTCCTGTGTTGAACTCCTCTCTTGGATATATGGTTTATTTCGCATCTTCCTCGATTTGTGTTGAAGAACGAGCAAGGTTCGAGAATGTCCCATGGGATGATGATGCTCAGACATTCAGATGTTCATTGGTGTTCTCGATCCTTGGAGAATGTTACTATCATCGACCATTTTGGGGAATTCCCTAATGTCCCTTTGCTTGGAATTATGGGAGGTATCAATTACAACCCTTTCTTATCCTTACGACAGTTTGGTTACGCCCGAAGAGATGGTCCGCATGATATGCTCATCCAAGGAGTGGTTTTCGACTACGAGAGCGACGATCAAAGTTACCATCAGAGGTTTATACCAGCTTGGAGGATGGTAAGCAAAGTGGATAGTAAGACGATGGGACACAAGAATTCCATTCCCCTTGAGCCTTAACTTAGGTGGGTATGAGCTCGTTCTCGGAAACTTGTGATGCCTTATCCCTCCATCTTACCAGTTATCATAGAACCTGTGGTTGAAGGAGATGTCCCGTACACTGTCCTCCATCCCGACATGCCTACTTCTCTCGAAGACTTGCAAAAAGGTTGGATTCAGCTAAAGGAAGAACGAGATACTTTCGAAGCTCAATTATATGCTAGTGAGAAGAGGGTCTTGGAGCTTACAAAGCAGCTACAAGAAGACCAAAGTGTGAACGCCTACCTTGCACCGAAGAGGACGTGTTAAGTCTTTTTATCTTAGAAAGTTATTTTGTAAGCCCAAGAGGCGTGTTGTAATAATTTTGAACTAATTAATGAAAATTGGCGTTTGTTCATTCTGTGTCTATACAAATTTAAATTTGATAAGTCTTGAAATCATTTGCATATACATATACCATGCATCATAACATAATAGGTTTTCACACAACAGGTTTCCTTATCTTTCTGCTGTTTATTTCAGCAAAATGGATCTAGAGAAAGCTGTGAAGGATCTTCAGGCACAAAACACTACATTCCAAAAGACTCTACTGGCCCTAGCCAAGGGGCAACAAGATAAGATGGCATTGCTGGAAGTTAAGAAGAAACCCAAGAAGAAATACCTGGTCAACATGGGTAGAAGGTTCAAAGAGTCGGTTCATCAGATCTCGATAGTGAAAGACTCATCTGAAGAAGACGAGAATCAGATTGGTGAAGTCAGGAGTACCCAGGCTGACTATATTAATGATCAAGAATCTGATGATGGTTATTTTGACGAGCAGTATCCACCTGCTGATGTCAAGTACAAGCAGTTAGAACACAGATTAAATGTCGTCGAGATCCAAGCCTTCCCCGATTTATATTTTGATGATTTGGGTTTGATCTCCGGGGTTGTTATTCCCCACAAATTCAAAATACCTGTATTTGCAAAGTACCATGGAGTTTCTTGTCCAAAACATCACCTGAAATCTTATGTGCGCAAGATACAGCCACACACTACTGATAAGAAACTATGGGTTCATTTTTTTCAAGAGAGCTTAACTGGAACACAACTAGAAGAGTTCTACCAGTTGGATGGTTCCCACATCAATAGTTGGGAAGACTTAGCTATCGCCTTCTACCATAAGTACCAGTATAATGCCGAATTGGTGCCGACAAGAGTTCAGTTGCAAGATTTGATAATAGAGAAGAATGGTGGATTTAAAGAATATGCACAAAAGTGGAGAGACCTTGCAATTAAGGTTCAACCACCTTTGACTGATAGGGAGAACATTGACATGTTCATGGGTACTTTATCTGGTCCATTCTTTAACTTGTTGGTTGGCTGTTATTCTTCTGGTTTCACCAAGCTAATCTTAACTGGTGAAAGAGTTAAAAGAGGCATCAAAAGTGGGAAGATTCCCGTGGCATCTGCCCCCACTTCCAATCCTGTAAAGAAACATTTTGCTGCAAAGAAGGAAATCAATGCTATGTATGGGGAAAGGGCCCGTGCCAAGAAGAATGATCATCTGTCTGTTAACATTATCTGAATCTCCAATCCAACTTCTGCTCAAAGACCATCTGCAAATCATCAACGGTTTAAAACTCCGAGAAGACAATTTACGAGGATAGGAATGTCACTATCCCAAGCCTTACAACATTTTCTAAAGGCTAAGTTGGTGACATTGCGCGATCCTCCTGCCAACCCAGATACCTCTTCACCAAAGTACAACCTGAATGCTAAATGTGCTTACCACTCAAGTAGCCTCGGGCATGAAACTGACCAATGTTGGGCTTTGAAGAATAAGGTTCAGGACTTGATTGATAACAAGACCGTTGAATTTGACCCTCCTCCAACTCTGAATGTAATCACCGCGCCTATACCAAAGCATGACAAGGGTGTCAATGAAGTTAACACTGTAGGTGACTCTAATGAGGAAGTTGCATTTGAAGATTGGGTGTATCCTACTACGACGGAGCTGAAGAATTGGCGTGCAAAGGACTTCGTGCCCATATTCTTCATTGATGAGTAATCTACTTGTTTATTGCTTTTAATTCAAGAACATTTTGTCTGTAATATTTTAACAATGATCTTTAAGCCATGTGCTTGTCCCGAGGCACTTTGGTCCATTTATCAAGGGTTTTATTTATGTTCATCTAATCATATGATCATTCAATACAAATCCATTGGACTCTTTTGCATTCAAATCTTTGTGTTCATTGTCCTTCTTTTCTTCAAATACATTTTTCAAAATAGCCATGTGTTGTACCCTAAAATTTTCCCTCCCATATTCCTCAAGATATGTCAAGAATGATCTTCAAATTGCCCAAAATGGCTCAAGGGTTGTACAGTCAAACCACCTCCTAAGACAACTGAAATTAGGGTTTTGGTTCTTTCAAGGAATTTGGTGTTCTCAATGGTTCAATCAAGTCTCATAGGCCTATATACATTCTCAAGCACCTACATGCCAAGTTTCAAGACTCACAGTGCCAATTTGCATAGTCAAAAGCCCCATTTGATCTACAGTCAACTGCAAGGGCAAAATGGTCATTTTGCAGTCAAAAGTCATAATTTTTGGTCAACATCTTATTTTGAGTCCACAATCATCATTTGATCAAGTCTTGATCATGATTCCACAAGAATAGCTCAAAAGTCATCAAGGTGCAAAAGTTACTATTTTTGGACAGTAGAAAAGTCAACTGTACTTTGACCATGGCATAACTCTTTCATGGTTTATCAGAAAAATTCCATCTAAGGCTCATGTTGAAGAGGATGCAATCTCCTACAATCCATCTTCACACTCCAAGATCAGGAAATGCTCTCACAAAAAGTTACCAATTTTTACATTATAGGTTAAGTTCAAAAGTCAACAAAAGTACACTTTGAGTCAAAGGCCATAACTTGAGATTGGTAAATCCAAATGACATGGGACCAAAGGCATTGGTTAGAGGACTTCAAGAGATTTCCAAAATGTCGTAGAACATGGTCATATGATCAAAACTGAGCAAGTTGTGTAATGGAGAAGTTGGGAAATTTTCATGAATTTGCAAAAGTCAACTTTGCTCAAAACATTTTCTTTTTGCTAATGGGCCTCAAATCTCTTCTTGAAACTTCATCCATGACCTATGCACGACCCACCAAGCTGAGTGGGATTTATTTTCTTATTTTTATTGATTAAATGGATTTTTAATACATATTAATTCATTTAATTAATTTAAATTATAAGAAAATAGAAGATTTGATTTTTTAAATTAATTTGTGAAGCAAATATGATCAAAACATGCTGGCAAATTCGTGCACAAGTCAAAGATACAAAAAAATCCAAATTTGGCAACATTGTTCAATCATGGAAAATCAAGAATATTTGATTTCCAATCAAAGATTTAAACATCAATGCACATGGATATTGGCCCAACATTTAACCTAATTTGATTCTCCTATATGTATGCAAGCAAACCATGACCTAGTACACGATTGAAAGCTGCAGAAACAACCCTGTCAAATTCAAGAATTTTCAAGAAAACTGAAAACCTGTTCTTGCATTCTAGGTCGATTCAAGGCATTTTGTTCATCCAAACACCTTGCAGGAGGCACTAGGATTGATTTGCAATCAAATTCAAGCATCAAAGCTCAAGGAATCACGATACACAGTCCCACGGTTTGCACTTTTGATTCATAATCGTATCTCTTAATTCATGCTCATTTAATATGTTTTTGTGATGGTTTTGCATTGCTAGAGATCATACAAAGCTGATGGAATGGTTCAATTGAACTGTAATGCCCTGAATCGAGATATGCCATGACTGAATCTCTAGGGTTTTCAAGCTTTAAATTAGGGCTTTCTAAACCAGGAAAAATTGGGACTAATAGGATACATGATTGAAATCGTGAGACCAAGACGAATACAACCCATACCTCGCGAAATATTTATGATTACTGTGGTTCTATTCGCTATTTTTCCTTGCAGGAGTTAGTGGAGGTTTAAAAACCCCCGCTATTTGATATTATTTACACAGGAAAAAGGTTGAAGACGATGATGTGTTAACATCCCATTGGCCCGTTTAAATCTTAAGCGCGTTTTTATTTGTGCCAGTATAATAATTGTTTTGTCCATATATTATTTATGTTGCATTCCACTAACGAATGAAACAGGTTGGTTGAAGTGGCTAAGGCATTGGCATGTGAACACTGGGACCTGGGTTCGAATCCCAGGTCCCCCAAATATTTGTTACAATTTTTTCTTATGTATTCATGTGCAGCACCCCACGCGTGGTATACCATATAACATTGCTTCATCTAGCGCTAGATGGCCATCAGGCCAAATCTGATGGTCACAAGATGATGACTACCATAGTCCCTGGTCAACATATGCGTGGATAACTGGAAAAGTCAAAGCAGGCTTGAGCGTTATTGGGCCATAAAATTCCAGAATCACCTCCTAATTTGGGCCAACACCCCCCTTCAAGTTTATTTCTTTTCCTTTCTTTTTTTTTATTTCTTTCATTTAATTATTTTTTATAATTATTATTTTCACTAACAAATTAATATTTATTTTCATAATAAAAATCAGAAAACTAAAAAATAATATATTTTTTTTATTATTATTTATTAAAATTAATTTCACCCTTTCATTATTTTTGTAAATAAATAAATAATTAATTAGTTTAGTTTTAATTAGGTTAATAATAATATTTTCACAATAAATAAAATTAATGTAGAATTAGGGTTTTTAATAAATTTTAATCATTTTATTTTTTCCTTAAACCTTCAAAAAAACCAAAAACATTTCTTTTTATTAATTAATTAGTTTAGGTTTATTAAATGCAAAAATAATACAAAAATCTCTTTCTTTCTCAAAAAAAGGTCAAAACCCTAAAAACTCTTCGATTCAATTTTCCTCGCGCGTATTATTTTTTATTCATATTTTTATCCATATTATGTAATTGTTCCGAGGATGTAATAGCTTTAATTAGGACTTTTTATCGCTTTCATTTAATTTTTCGCATTTACTTTTTCAAGGGTTTGTTTTTGGCGATGTAAATACCCGACGCCTTGTAATAGTTTAGTTTTATTTTCCGCAACTATTAACTGCTAGATGTATGCTAACTAGGCTATTCATGCCAAGATCTCTCTTAGATTAAAATCAATCGTAGCTCACCATAACATGTACAAAGATAACATAACTGAAACCTGACACACTCGTACATGCCACTCCTAGGGTACGCCTCACTTGGTTGCCTCGACGTGGTCATTGAGTATAGGGTGTTTTAGAGGTCGCCCTCCTGTCTAAAGATCAAAGTTGCCTCGAAACGGTTGCCTCGGATAAAAATGATCTAGGACATTAGGGTTACCGCTAAGGCGTCCTACCATTGCTTTAGGGACCACATGTCCCATAATCGAATTGACCCGAAAACTCCAACGACGGTGCTACCTACTTCTCAATAGTGAGATAGCACTGTCTAAAGGACATTTACACAGCTTAATTTCTTTTGAGTAGGTAGAGGTTCTCAGGTACTTGCTCTTTCAAAACAAAAACAAACTTTTCGCACTTACACTTTTCCAACAAAAGTTTTCGAACAACACTTCATTCACTCTTGAGGACAGATACAAGAGTTAAATCGAAGTTTTCAAACAAAACTTTTTCAAAACCCACAAACACAAGAAAAGCAAAATCTTTTGAAAACATAGTGAGCAAGTACCTAAGAGCCCGTGGATAACCACGGATAGAAAGGGTGCTAACACCTTCCCTTTCTATAAGCTACCTCCCGAACCCGAGAAACATCTCGAAAAGGAATTTTGCTGTGCTTTTGTCCTTTCCTTGTTGGAGAAAATAAAAGACGGTGGCGACTCTTGCTTACCGCGACATTTTGCGAAACGCAAACGCGAACCAGCATTAAAAAACAGTCAGTTCTATTTCCACCGATCATAGAACTGGCGACTCTGTTGGGGAATGTTTATAAGTGAGGTGTACCTTAGGATAAGATCACTTATGTTTTCAATTGTATGCTCTGTATGCTTTAATTTTGTGGGTTTGTATCAGAGTTTTATAGATCCTAACCCATATCTGGGGGTACCCTTTTTTAGGTAAGTAGCAATAAACTGTGAGGGATCTGTCTGGCGTAGACCGACACGGATGAAGCAGTAGCTACGTTGGTGTGACACCTTGGTCTGTACCGATATCCCTTGTGTTGGAACGAGGAGAATATGGGTCTTCTGAGGAGTCATTAAGCACCAACTGACCTTAAAACCTTAAATTGACCAACTTGGCCATAGAACAGTAGCAGTATGCTACACTCATTAAGACTAAACTCTCGCGATGGTTCCAGCCGCAAGAAAAGGTTGCCAAACTGGAATTATGACCGATTGAGGGTAGTCAGTGATATTGAGATCCTCTAGAACCCGGTTACTATTTTTAGGACAGGTCTTAACCAACTGAAACTGAAAGAGGGTAGTACCTAAACTTCATGCCAGCCTGAAATCTAAGGGCTCTTTTGTGTGACTTGTGTGCCTTCAAACTTGAACTACTTGCACATTCTTGTTATCTGACAGCATGAGTTCCTTGCAGGTTTTGTTTACAGTCCTTATCCAATAATTTGGATTTGTTGCAGGGCTTACTTACATCACCTCACACTTCTGCTTAAACGCATAGCATACACATCATAACATCATACCATAGCATTTCCTTAACCATTTCAAGGATCTCAAGGGTTTGTGATGCAGGTCAGGATGAACCAAATGTCTAGCAAGGGGCAAAGGGGATTTATTTTCCTCTAGCCAAGGTTGTCCAGAAATCTAAGCACGATAACTTGAGTCAGGCGCTATGACCCACTCGATATGGTGAGCTTGACTCTTGAAGAAGGACTCTCAGCAACATGAAGTTCCTTCAACCGAGCTACCAGATTCAGATTCTAACAGTTTCCTGTTTACCCCGCGAGATCCTTGAAAACATTGCATACATATATCATACATATCTTTGCATAACATGTCACCCTTTACAGGTCTCTCATGTTCTCGCTGTTTATTTCAGCAATGGCTTTCCAACAAGACAACCAGGATCTTCATACTCAAGAGACTCAGTTCAGGGAAATCTTCCTAAGCCTAACCAAGGGGCAGGAAGAGTTGAGAACACTCCTCATGGGGAATTTGGTCAAGAAGAGTCCTGAAGACAATAAGGACGAACGGCTGAAACATCTGCAAGCTGAGGTAGATGCAATGAGAACCCAGATGCTGGGGCAGATGTCTCTTATCCAAGGCTTAGCTCGGGAGCAAGAAGAGTTGAGAACCATGATCAACCAGCTTCATTAAGACAGATACAACAGTATGAAGCAAATAGTCAAGGCTGAGGATCAAGTCATTAATCAAATTCCGAGAAGTCGAAGGTTTGGTTTGATGAAGAATGGACCTCTCCAAATTGCTACTACCTCACAGGTCCAACAATAACCTTTCCATAAGCAACGAGTTACTCCGAGGCCGTTTACCAAGCTCAACATGCCGTTGTCCCAAGCTTTGCAACACTTGTTGAATTTGAATCTGGTGACGTTGGTAGGACCTCACCCGAATCCTAAGACTTCTTCACCCAACTATAATCCTGATGCCAGGTGTGCATACCATTCTAACAGCCAGGGGCATGATACTGACGACTGTTGGAAGTTGAGGTACAAAATCCAAAACCTGATTGATGAAGGAGCATTGGAGTTCGCACAAGATGGTCAGGCTGAGTTCTTCTACTATCCCTCCAAGGTTCACCATTTGAAGTGACGAGTCCTGAGACGAGAAGACTTTTTGGTCATTATAATTTTCAAGTTGTAATTTTCTTTTGATTGTTCGAACAGTTACTCATGTCAAACTTTATTACCTTATTAATGCATTGCATATGTCTGTTTTGAATCAATCCATTCGTATCCACTATATTCAAATTGCTTTCATTTTTTGTGATGTTCAACTCTCGATTAAAAAATTCTAAACCTTTTGAGGGAGGATGACGAAAATGATACCAAAATCTCTACAGTATGCTTTTGAACAGACCCCGCTGACGATGTACAGGCATTGTTTCAAATCCTAAACAGTGGAGTTATAAGGAAGATAATCCCTAGTCAACCCCTTTGAGCCAAAGAAGTTGGAGTTTTTCTTTTCACAAATTAAAACCCTTAATTACAACCTGGGGCAGGGTAGTCTTCTCAGTTAATCCAGGTGTACAATGAATGGCATCAAAGAAGTCCTTCTGAGACAAAAAGACAGTGATGGTTCCCTATAATCGTCAGGACAGGCAGTCGTTATCTTTCAAAATAAAAGCCCAATAAGTCAAAACCTATGAAGGAGACTTACAAAAACTGGGGCATCCCGCTGACTGTAATCATAAAAGAAACAGTTCAGGAAAAAAAGACAGGGATAATAAAATCGAAAAGAAAGATGTCCTACAAACCCTCAACAAAAAAGAAATGACTTCCTATTCAAAATAAATTATCAGTATCCGAACCATCACCGGTATGTCAGAGAAAAGGCTCAAACAAGATCTAATGCATGATTAGCTGAGTTTAGGATTGAAGAACATCACGAAGAACGGGTGGGTACAAATAAAATTTGAGCCTTTATCCTTTGTTTCTTAAACCGTGAACCAGACCACGTTATAACCCTTAAAAGTCCTAGCTGAAGCATGGGTTAGTTCGAAAGCATATTGTTACAAAAGGTATCCTGACTCCTGTAGGACTTACTGTAAAATCCTGAGTTGACATCACATTTTACAAAATTTGTCTGTTTTACTGAAAAATGCATTTTCAAAAACTTCAAGACAGACATAAGCTCTGCATTCTTAAAATAACATTGTTTGCATATGGCTATTTGTTCAAACAGCAGAGAAATTTGCACGACGAATATCCAGTGAACAAAAACCTTCTCAGCAAAAAGGATCACCTCAAGTGGAAAAACACTTCCAATCAAGGGGCACGGCATGATCATTGTCCATCATCTGGGGCAGTCAAGTCAAGATTCAAGGAATCCCTCAAAATGCCAAATAACCAAGGGCAAATCTCCATCTGAATCAATTGGGGCATTGGACGTGAGTTCCAGCAACGAATCTTGCACGATCAAACGAAGATCTTCTGGTAGTATGGCAACACAACACTACTGACAGTGACAACTCCCTACACTCTGAGAGCGTGGACATGGTAAAAAAAAATACTACGCATAATCAAAGACCCGCTAGGTCGACTGGCCTAGGCAAAAATAAGGGCTTCCCGGTGGACTAAAAGGGTTCGGGAAAAAATAAGGGATGAAAATAAAAAATCTGTACACCCGGCAAGTCGAAAACCTGAAAAGGCGGCTTGGGCAAAAAAAGGGTATCCTGATGGACTGAAAACCCGAAAGGGCGGTCCAGGCAAAAGTTAGGGATCAAAGCGTACGACTATGTTCCGTCATCTCGTCACTTGCCTACCAGAAGAAGATTTGTCTATCGGCAGTTATCAAGCACCTCATAGACCTTCGTCTCCCACAGAAACTAGGGCAATAAGAATTGTCCGAACTGTACAAGCTGCTCTGTCCACCAGATACAAGGTAGATTCAGCTGAAGAATATGACCAAGATACCTTCACTCCCCCAAGAGTAAGACAGTAATGGTAGCTATCCCCCACTGAGACTTGCAACTATAAACGAATCAGCAATACTCTCCCCCAATCAGAGTTGATCTACATCAACCCTAAAAGGGATGGGTATCCCCAGTAGGTCTTAATATTCCATAGCGGAGTATACAGATATTCCTCAGCAAGCATCCCCGACAGTCTTAATATTCCTTGACAGAGTATAAGAATGTTCCCCGGCGGAATACAAGATACCCCCAGTGGAACCATTTCCCAGCGCAGTCTAAAAAAGCTTCCCCGCCAGAGTTGAATCGTCTTCCCTAGTAGATTCTGGAAGCTTGTCCTCTGCAGAGTGCAAATGTATCTCCCCAGCCATATTCAGAAGGTTATCCCCACAAGAGTCTAACTGGGTTATCCTCAGCAAGTTGCAACTGAAAGATCATACCCAGCGAAGTTCTCTCTATCCCCAGCAGAGTTCATCATCAAGATCCCCAACAGAGCTTATCAACGGAGTCCCCATCAGAGTTATCGTTAAAATCTCAGCAAAGCATCTCCTCCCCACAGAGTAATTCCCCTCGGAGAATCTCTCCGTCAGTTTATTCCCCAACGGAGTCATCCTCTCTTGCAGGTTTATTCTCACCGTCATCTTCGTTCATCCTCCCCAGCGAAAACGAAGAATTCAACGTCATTCTCCAGCAGCTATCCGGGATTTATTTTCCCCAGCTAAAACATCACATCTTCATACATCATGATACATGCACATACGCATCATATCATACGATCTCATTTATGTTGAGAACATCATTGCTCGATCCATATCAGGCATTGCATATGAATGACCTTTACCTTTCAGGAAAGATGCAGTTAAATGCTCAGCTATGTCAAAGGAGACAAAACCAGATAAATCGATTCCTAAAGATTTTTCTGATGCTAATACAGTCAAAGGAGACAAATCCCGTCAAAAGAGACAAATTCAGTCAATGGAGACAAAATCAGTTAAATCGATTCCTAAAGATTTTTCTGAGGCATATTCAATCAATGGAGACAAAATCAGTTAAATCGATTCCTAAAGATTTTTCTGAGGCAGAGCCAGTCAATGGAGACAAAATCAGTTAAATCGATTCCTAAAGATTTTTCTGAGGCAGAGCCAGTCAATGGAGACAAAACCAGTTAAATCGATTCCTAAAGATTTTTCTGAAGCCAGTCAATGGAGACAAAACCAGTTAAATCGATTCCTAAAGATTTTTCTGAGGCAGAGCCAGTCAATGGAGACAAAACCAGTTAAATCGATTCCTAAAGATTTTTCTGAAGCCAGTTAATGGAGACAAAACCAGTGAAATAGATTCCAAAAGATTTTTCTGAAGCCAAGTCAATAAATGGAGACAAAATCGGTTAAATCGATTCCTAAGGATTTTTCTTAAGCAATCCAGTCAAAGAAGACAAACCCAGCTAAATCGATTCCTAAACATTTTTCTGAAGGCAGTCAATGGAGACAAAATCAGTTAAATCGATTCCTAAGGATTTTTCTGAAGCAATCCAGTCAAAGAAGACAAACCCAGCTAAATCGATTCCTAAAGATTTCTCTGATGCTAATTCAGTCAAAGGAGACAAAACCAGTTAAATCGATTCCTAAAGATTTTTCTGATCTGAACCCGTCAATAGAGACAACCCGTCAATGGAGACAACCCGTCAATAGAGACAACCCGTCGCCAGAGACAACCCGTCAATAGAGACAACCCGTTGCTAGAGACAACCCGTCAATGAAGACAACCCGTCAATGAAGACAACCCGTCAATGAAGACAACCCGTCAATGAAGAAAACCCATCAACGAAGACAAAATTCCCTACCAACAATCTCCAGGTGGCATCTATAAGCCCATCCTCCTATCCATCATCTCTCCAAATGGCATCTGTAAGCCCATTCCCGACATCACATTGCTGATACTACACCATGCGAGTGCAAATTTTTGGGTATTTTAGTGTTCAATCATCTTCCACCTTCGGATCACGAAAGGCACACAAGCCAATCTATATCCTCAGGTTTAAGAAGATTGAACAGGGGAAACTGTTGTACCCCAAAATTTTCCCTCCCATATTCCTCAAGATATGTCAAGAATGATCTTCAAATTGCCCAAAATGGCTCAAGGGTTGTACAATCAAACCACCTCCTAAGACAGCTGAAATTAGGGTTTTGGTTCTTTCAAGGAATTTGGGGTTCTCAATGGTTAAATCAAGTCTCATAGGCCTATATACATTCTCAAGCACCTACATGCCAAGTTTCAAGACTCACAGTGCCAATTTGCATAATCAAAAGCCTCATTTGATCTACAGTCAACTGCAAGGGCAAAATGGTCATTTTGCAGTCAAAAGTCATAATTTTTGGTCAACATCTTATTTTGAGTCCACAATCATCATTTGATCAAGTCTTGATCATGATTCCACAAGAATAGCTCAAAAGTCATCAAGGTGCAAAAGTTACTATTTTTGGACAATAGAAAAGTCAATTGTACTTTGACCAGGGCATAACTCTTTCATGGTTTATCAGAAAAATTCCATCCAAGGCTCATGATGAATAGGATGCAATATCCTACAATCCATATTCACACTCCAAGATCAGGAAATGCTCTCACAAAAAGTTACCAATTTTTACATTATAGGTCAAGTTCAAAAGTCAACAAAAGTACACTTTGAGTCAAAGGCCATAACATGAGATTGGTAAATCCAAATGACATGGGACCAAAGGCATGGGTTAGAGGACTTCAAGAGCTTTCCAAAATGTCCAAGAACATGGTCATATGATCAAAATTGAGCAAGTTGTGTATTGGAGAAGTTGGGAAATTTTCATGAATTTGCAAAAGTCAACTTTGCTCAAAACATTTTCTTTTTGCTAATGGGCCTCAAATCTCTTCTTGAAACTTCATCCATGACCTATGCACGACCCACCAAGTTGAGTTGGATTTATTTTCTTATTTTTATTGATTAAATGGATTTTTAATACATATTAATTCATTTAATTAATTTAAATTATAAGAAAATAGAAGATTTGATTTTTTAAATCAATTTGTGAAGCAAATATGATCAAAACATGTTGGCAAATTCGTGCACAAGTCAAAGATACAAAAAAATCCAAATTTGGAAACATTGTTCAATCATGGAAAATCAAGAATATTTGATTTCCAATCAAAGATTTAAACATCAATGCACATGGATATTGGCCCATCATTTAACCTAATTTGATTCTCCTATATGTATGCAAGCAAACCATGACCTAGTACACGATTGAAAGCTGCAGAAACAACCCTGTCAAATTCAAGAATTTTCAAGAAAACTGAAAACCCGTTCTTGCATTCTAGGTCGATTCAAGGCATTTTGTTCATCCAAACACCTTGCAGGAGGAACTAGGATTGATTTGCAATCAAATTCAAGCATCAAAGCTCAAGGAATCACGATACACAGTCCCACGGTTTGCACTTTTGATTCATAATTATATCTCTTAATTCATGCTCATTTAACATGTTTTTGTGATGGTTTTGCATTGCTAGAGATCATACAAAGCTGATGGAATGGTTTAATTGAACTGTAACACCCTGAATCGAGATATGCCATGACTGAATCTCTAGGGTTTTCAAGCTTTAAATTAGGGCTTTCTAAACCAGGAAAAATTGGGACTAATAAGATACATGATTGAAATCGTGAGACCAAGACGAATACAACCCATACCTCGCGAAATATTTATGATTACTGTGGTTCTATTCTCTATTTTTCCTTGCAGGAGTTAGTGGAGGTTAAAAACCCTTGCTATTTGATATTATTTACACAGGAAAAAGGTTGAAGACGATGATGTGTTGACATCCCATTGGCCTGTTTAAATCTTAAGCGCGTTTTTATTTGTGCCAATATAATAATTGTTTTGTCCATATATTGTTTATGTTGCATTCCACTAACGAATGAAACAGGTTGGTTGAAGTGGCTAAGGCGTTGGCATGTGAACACTGGGACCTGGGTTCGAATCCCAGGTCCCCCAAATATTTATTACAATTTTTTCTTATGTATTCATGTGCAGCACCCCACGCGTGGTATACCATATAGCATTGCTTGATCTAGCGCCAGATGGCCATCAGGCCAAATCTGATAGTCACAAGATGATGACTACCATAGTCCCTGGTCAACATATGCGTGGATAACTGGAAAAGCCAAAGCAGGCTTGAGCGTTATTGGGCCATAAAATTCCAGAATCACCTCCTAATTTGGGCCAACACCCCCCTTCAAGTTTATTTCTTTTCCTTTCTTTTTTTTATTTCTTTCATTTAATTATTTTTTATAATTATTATTTTCACTAACAAATTAATATATATTTTCATAATAAAAATCAGAAAACTAAAAAATAATATTATTTTTTTTATTATTATTTATTAAAATTAATTTCACCCTTTCATTATTTTTGTAAAATAATTAATTAGTTTAGTTTTAATTAGGTTAATAATAATATTTTCACAATAAATAAAATTAATGTAGAATTAGGGTTTTTAATAAATTTTAATCATTTTATTTTTTCCTTAAACCTTCAAAAAAACCAAAAACATTTCTTTTTATTAATTAATTATTTTAGGTTTAATTAAATGCAAAAATAATACAAAAATCTCTTTCTTTCTCAAAAAAGGGTCAAAACCCTAAAAACTCTCCGATTCAATTTTCCTCGCGCGTATTATTTTTTATTCATATTTTTATCCATATTATGTAATTGTTCCGAGGATTTAATAGCTTTAATTAGGACTTTTTATCGCTTTCATTTAATTTTTTGCATTTACTTTTTCAAGGGTTTGTTTTTGGCGATGTAAATACCCGACGCCTTGTAATAGTTTAGTTTTATTTTCCGCAACTATTAACTGCTAGATGTATGCTAACTAGGCTATGCATGTCAAGATCTCTCTTAGATTAAAATCAATCGTAGCTCACCATAACATGTACAAAGATAACATAACTGAAACCTGACACACTCGCACATGCCACTCCTAGGGTACGCCTCACTTGGTTGCCTCGACGTGGTCATTGAGTATAGGGTGTTTTAGAGGTCGCCCTCCTGTCTAAAGATCAAAGTTGCCTCGAAACGGTTGCCTCGGATAAAAATGATCTAGGACATTAGGGTTACCGCTAAGGCGTCCTACCATTGCTTTAGTGACCACATGTCCTATAATCGAATTGACCCGAAAACTCCAACGACGGTGCTACCTACTTCTCAATAGTGGGATATCACTGTCTAAAGGACATTTACACAGCTTAATTTCTTTTGAGTAGGTAGAGGTTCTCAGGTACTTGCTCTTTCAAAACAAAAACAAACTTTTCGCACTTACACTTTTCCAACAAAAGTTTTCGAACAACACTTCATACACTCTTGAGGATAGATACAAGAGTTAAATCGAAGTTTTCAAACAAAACTTTTTCAAAACCCACAAACACAAGAAAAGAAAAATCTTTTGAAAACATAGTGAGCAAGTACCTAAGAGCCCGTGGATAACCACGGATAGAAAGGGTGCCAACACCTTCCCTTTCTATAATCTACCTCCCGAACCCAAGAAACATCTCGAAAAGGAATTTTGTTGTGCTTTTGTCCTTTCCTTGTTGGAGAAAATAAAATACGGTGGCGACTCTTGCTTACCGCGACATTTTGCGAAACGCAAACGCGAACCAACATTAAAAAATAGTCAGTTCTATTTCCACCGATCACACCATGTATCTTACATGCACACACATACACACAATCTTGCAGGTCCTCACCCACTCTGAATCTTATTGCCAATGACTCTATTATTGTCGACTATGACTTTGAATGTCCAATTAACCAAGCCGAAGACGAAGGCGAGGAAGATTGTGAAATACTGGGAGAACTAGCCAAACTTCTATTACAAGAGCAAAAAGCTATTCAGCCGCACGAAGAGTCGGTTGAAGTCATCAATCTGGGTACTGAGACGAACAAGAAAGAGGTTAAGATCGATGCTAACTTAGAAGACAGTGTCAAGAGCAGGTTAGTTCAAATGTTGCATGATTATGTGGAAGTGTTTGCTTGGTTGTGTGAAGATATGCCATGGTTGGATACTGACATCGTAGTTCATTGTATGCCGACAAAAGAAGACTATCCTCCTGTCAAACAAAAGGTTCGTCGCATGAGGCCTGATATGTCTGAGAAGATAAAAGCTGAAGTGATGAAACAATTTGATGCAGGATTCCTAGTTTTGACATATTATCCCCAATGGGTTGCAAATGTCGTTCCAGTACCAAAGAAATATGGAAAAGTTTGCATGTGTATAGACTATAGGGATCTGAAGAGGGAAAACCCCAAGGATGACTTCCCTCTACCACACATTGATGTCTTGGTCGATAATACTGCTCAGCATAAAGTCTTCTCTTTCATGGATGGCTTCTCCGACTATAATCAGATAAGGATGGATCCTGAAGACATGGAGAAGACAACTTTCGTTAAATAATGGGGCACCTTTTACTACAAGGTCACGTCGTTCGGGTTGAAGAATGCAGGGGAAACATATCAAAGGGATATGGTAGCTTTGTTTCATGATATGATCCATCATGAAATAGAGGTATACGTGGATGATATGATTTCCAGATCACAAACAGAAGAGGAACATCTCGATCACCTCTACAAACTATTCGAAAGGATTAAAAAGTACAAGTTGAGGTTGAACCCTAACAAGTGCACATTCGGAGTACGATCTGGAAAGCTTCTAGATTTTTTCATCAGCAATAAAGGAATTGAAGTTGATCCTGCCAAGGTAAAGGCCATCAAAGAAATGCCCGTCCCCCACTCTGAAAAGGAAGTTAGAGGATTCTTGGGTCGTCTCAATTACATCGTCCGCTTCATATATCACTTGACTGCTACTTGTGAGCCAATCTTCAAACTCTTGAAGAAAGATCAAGTAGTCAGATGGAATGATGAATGCCAATATACCTTCGACAAAATTAAAGAATATATGCAATAACCTCCTATTCTCATTCCTCCAGTTGAAGGAATACCCTTGATCATGTACTTGACAGTACTAGAGAACTCTATGGGGTGTGTTTTGGGCTAACATGACGAGTCTGGCCGAAAATAGCATGCTATTTATTACCGGAGCAAAAGGTTTACCGAATGTGAGATCAAATATTCATTGCTCGAGAAAACTTGCTGCTCTCTGGCATCGGCTCCTCGCTGGCTAAGATAGTATATGTTGATTCATACCACTCTGTTGATTTCTAAGATGGGCCCAATCAAGTACATCTTCGAGAAGCCTGCTCTTTCCGGACGGACAGCAAGATGGCAAATGATCTTGACTGAATACAAAATTCAATACACAACATAAAAGGCCATCAAAGGAAGCGTACTAGCAGATCATTTGTTCCACTAGGCTGTTGATGATTATCAGTCCATGAACTTCGACTTCCCTGATGAGAACATCATGCTAGTAACCGATTGTGTGAAACCTGGACCGTATGACGGACCTGAACAAGGATCTCGATGGACTATGGTCTTCGATGGGGTTTCCAACGCCTTGGGTAACAAAATTGGTGTTGTGATCATCTCTCCTGAAGGTTGCCACATACCATTTACTGTCATACTATGCTTCGATTGGATGAACAATATGGCTGAATAAGAAGCATGCACTTTGGGTCTGAAAGCTACCATTGATTTGAGGATCAAGCATTTGAATGTGTTTTAGGATTCCGATCTAGTGATTAGCCAAGTAAAAGGAAATTGGGACACTAAGCACCCTAATCTCATCCCTTACAAGGAAGTTGTGCTATCCCTGATTCCCTACTTCGCAAAGATCACCTTTGAACACTTTCCTAGGGAAGAAAATCAGTTGGCTGACGCCTTGGCAACTATGTCTTCTATATTCAAATTCAGATGGGACAACGAAGCTCCTATGATTACAATTGAGAGATTCGACGAACCTGCGCACTGCTGTGAGCTTGACACTGACACAGAAAAACCATGGTACCATGAGGTGATGAGATATCTTGAAGCACAAGAGTATCCAGAGGGAGAATCCATCAATGACAGAAAGTTCTTCCGAAGATTTCCGGCTAAATTCTTCCTAAGTAACAAAATATTGTACAAGCGCAACCATGAATCTACTCTACTCCGATGTGTGGATAAGAAGGAGGCATAGGAAATTATGGAAGACATGCAATATGGTCTCTTTGGAACTCACCCAAGCGGACATACAATGGCCAAGAAGATCTTGAGAGCTGGTTACTATTGGTCAACAATGGAGACCGATTTCCATAAACACTCTAGGACTTGTCACAAATGCCAAATCTATGCTGACAAAGTCCATGTGCCTCTTATCCCTTTGAACGTCATGACCGCTCCATGTCCATTTGCAATGTGGGGCATTGACATGATTGGAGAGATCAAGCCCACCGCTTCTAATGGACATTGCTTCATTCTGGTCGCTATTGATTACTTCACAAAATGGGTCGAAGCCGCCTCATTTCCTCAGTCACCAAGAACGTGGTAGCAAGATTTATCAAACAAAACCTCATATGCCGCTATGGTATCCCCGAAAGGATCATCACTAACAATGGGACTAACCTCAACAATGTTATGATTATCAAACTTTGCACTCACTTCAAGATCAAGCATCATAATTTTTCTCCATATAGACGTAAAATGAATGGCGTAGTCGAAGCGGTCAACAAAAACATTAAGAAGATTGTGCAGAAGTTGGTAGTAACCTATAAGGATTGGCATAAGATGTTACCGTTTTCTCTACATGGCTACTGTACTTCAACTAGGACATCAACTCGGGCAACTCCTTTTTCCTTAGTCTATGGCATGGAAGATATTTTGCTAGTGGAAGTTCAAAGTCCCTCATTAAGGATTATGAATGAAGCAGGTCTAGTCAAAGATGAGTGGATTCAGACGAGATTAGATCAGTTGAACTTGATCGATGAGAAGCGACTGGCTACTGTTTGTCATGGTCAGACGTACCAAAAACGTATAATCAAGGCTTTCAACAAAAAGATCAAGCCTCGAGTATATCAAGCTGGTGACTTGGTGATAAAGCGCGTCATTTTGCCACAAGGCGACCCTAGAGGCAAATGGACTCCCACCTATGAAGGGCCATTTATTGTCAAGAGAGTATTCTGTGGCGGTGCAATAATACTGACTACCATGGATGGTGAAGACTTCCCACATCCTATAAATGCGGACATAGTTAAAAAATACTATGCATAAGAGACCCGCTAGGTTGACACACCTAGGAAAAAATAAGGGCATCCCGACAAACCAAAAGGTTTGGGCAAAAATTAGGGATATATGCAAAAGATTGTACACCCGGCAAGTTGAAAACCTGAAAGGGCGACTTGGGGAAAATTGGGTATCCTGGTGGGTTGAAAACCCGAAAGGGCAGTCCAGGAAAAAGTTAAGGATTGAAAGCGTATGACTATGTCCCGTGGAATCACCACATTCAACTTTATCACCAAGGTCCGAGTTCAAACGGTCCAAGATCAATCCAATCAACTTCTATCAACGGCAAGGGGTATTCGAAGAAATTGGGACAATAGTAGAGTTGGGATGCAATGAGATCATTTCACATGGCTATTATTTTTGTTTTCAATCTTTGTTTTTCCTTTCGACGATTTCCTCTTACTAGGATCTCCATATCTTTGTACAAAAAATGCCTATTCATGGGCAAAATATCAATACAAATATACTTTGAAGTGCAAACTTTCTGTTTTTGTTTTGAATGCAAAATTATCCAATGACTAAAATTGAACGAACATATGCATATGAACATAATTAAAACTATTCGGCACATGTGTCCTGGTAAACTGTATCAAGCATATCTTTAATGTATATGGAATATCCCCACAGAGTTATTTCATTAAGCATTATCCCCACCAAGACGGCTACAATAAACCAATCTTCAACAAAGTTTCCCACAATGTCTCTTTGAAAGGTTAATCTCCAACCAGAGTTTCAATCTCTTGGAAGCTATCTACCTAGCTAAGTTGATCCTACAATTAGAAGCCTTGTGGATCTCTTCCTCAAAGGACTCATCTCATCAGCAGTTCATCAAGTTTTCATCAACAAGGTTTATTTCCCCAACATGGTTTATTTCCCAACATACAACAATCAGCAAATTCCCCTGGCATAGCCTATCTTCCCCAGCTGAGCCTGCCTTCCCCAAGCTGAGTCTGTCTTCCCCGACTGAGTCCACCCTCCCCAGCTTGAGTTTTCCTTTCAGACTATTATAAATAATAGGGCCACAACCCCTAATCCCCAGTAAATTCATAAACAAAACCTTTACTACCTACAAAAGATACTATGAAGCCTGGACTCGACCAGATATTAATCAACTTTCAAAAACTATGAAACCTAGACCTGACCAGATAATAGTTTAACTCTTCAAGATATAGAAGAATCTGGGCTCAACCAGACTAGGGTTTAACTTCTTTCCTCAATAGAGTTTTCCTCTACCCCAGCAAATTACTGTGAAGCCTGGATTCGACCAGATATCAGTTTTCAACTTCATCTCTTCAAGCATGTTATTGTGAAGCATGGATCCGACCAGATAGTAATTCCCCTCAGAAGTTTGTTTTGAAACCTAGAATCTGGCCAGATAACAATTAAATTCCAAACAAGTTACTGTAAAGTCTGGACCCGACCAGATACCAGTTCAACTCTATCTCTTCAGACAAGTTTATTATGAAGCATGGACCCGACCAGATAACAATTAACTTCATCCACCTTAAAATCTATAAAGCCTGGATCCGACCAGATATTAGTTCAACTTCGTCTATTCAAGCAAGCTATTTTGAAGCCTGGAATCCGACCAGATAACAACTAGCTACAATCCCCAGCAAAACTATGAAGCCTGGACCCGACTAGATAGTAGTTACCACTTCAAGTTACTATGAAGCCTGGACCCGACCAGATATCAGTTCAACTTCATCCTTTCTAGAAAGTTACTGCAAAGCATGGAATCTGACCAGATAACAATTAACTTCCTTATCTCTACCAGGTTATTGTGAAACTAGGAATCCAACCAAATAACAACCTAACTTCACTCTCCCCAAGAAATTTTCTACAAATCCTAGAATCCGACCAGATAACAGTTAATTTATTCTTCCCCAGTAAGTTACCGTGAAGCCTGGATCCGACCAGATAGCAGTTGGTTTCCTCACCCTCAGCAAATTGTGAAGCCTGGATCCGACCAGATAACAATTGTCATTTAAGAGATATTCCCCAGCGGAAGCATCCTTTCAATAAGTTTGAAGATATGTATACTCTTCATCCCCAACAGCAATCCGAGATTCAACTTCCCAAGAACTCCTCAGCAACAGTCAGGGATTTATTTTCCCGGACAAACATACATCTCACATTCATACATCCTAGCATATACATACAAAATGCATTTAGCATAATACCATATCTTGTGAACATCATGCATACGTCTGTATTTCCCTAACCCTTTTCCACAGGTAAAGCATCAAGTTCTAGTATAAATCGACCAAAGATTTGTGTTGATACTTCTTATAGTGTTTACGAACATTCCTCCAAATGGCATTTATAAGCCTATTCATAATACATATTCGAGTGCAACATTCTGGGCACTCTAGTGTTCAATCATCTTCCACCTTCAAGTCACGAATGGCAAATGCGCCAATCTAACTCTTCAAGTTTAAAAAGATTGAACAGGGGCAGCTGTTGTACCCCAAAATTTTCCCTCTCATTTCTCAAGTAATCTCTCACAAGATCTCCTTTAATTCAAGACTGCATAAGGTTTGATCAGCTCAAGACACCTCCTCAAGCATTGATGACTAAAAATTAGCGTTTGCGTTTGCACAAGGACAAATGGAATTTTAATGCCCCGTATGACTTTCATGGATCATTTTGGAACCCCAGTATTTCTCATGTCAAGTTTCAAATCTTGGATCACATTTTTGCTGAGTTAATTAACCAATTGACCTAAAATCAGTTGTATTGGGGGAAAAGTCAATTGTGGTCAATTTAAAGTCAAACTTCATAATTTTTGGTCCATATCAATATTATGAACTCATATATGTCATTTGATCAAGTTTGGACCATAATTCCACGAGAAATTTGATCAGATCATCAAAAGGGCAAAATGGTCAAAATTAGGGTTTTGACTGAGAAGGTGCAATTTCTGATTTTTGACCTAGCAAATGACTTATTGGTTTGAGACATGTTCTCAAGGATTCAAATACTTAATTTTTACCTAATGGCATAGATCAAAACATTTCTCAAGTTCAATTGATTGACAGTTGAATTTCAGTCAACTGATGAAAAGTCAAATGTACACTAAAAAGTCAAACTTTGACTTTTTGGTCAAAATCAAGTATCAAAGATCATAATTCATCAAGACATGTCAAAATATGAAACTTTTTCATAAAAAAATCAAAAATTCAAGATTTCATTTTGAAAAGTCAAAATTTCTAAACTTAGAAAATTTTCTAAGTGTTGGAAATTCACTTTTTTTTCTATAACTTTGAGCCAAATTTTCACTATGATGCAAGATTATTCAAAGGAAACTTCCAACATGAAAGTTGTATATCTCAATGAGATATAAAACATTGTAGAACACAACTTCTCCTAGAAATTCTTGGATTTCAAGTTATAATTTTAAGAAGACATATTCATGGAACTTGAAAAACTTAGTGAAATTTTGCCTTAGTTTAGGCAGGATTTTGACCTAACTTCATGGAAATTTTTCACATAGTTCCAAGATGAATATTCAAAAATTTCCAACATAGAGGTTTTATAGGATATTAAAATCTTTCCAAATTGTCCAAGAACTCATTGAGATCATACTTGAGCAAGGAGAATCGAAGGCAAGAAGTTAGGGTTTCATTCTTGAATTACAAGTCATTTCTTGATGAACACATAATTCAATCTCAATGTTAGGCTGCATAATCTTGCTTTACAGGTCTTCTAAATTGTGTATCTATCCATAATTAATGGATTACACAAACTTTTGAGCTATAATCCAAGTGGTTTAAGCATTATCCAATTGAAATTGCCATTTTGGGAAGAAAGTGAAGAATGCCATTCTTGAAAAGCAAGATTTATGCATAAAGTCAATTCTTGAGCCTCTAACTTGTTCCCTCTGATCAAACTCTATCTACAAAGTCAGAAGCAAGTTTGTTTAAAGCATAACCACTCTACATTAGCAAGTACAGAAGACATTGAAACTTGATTTCTCAAAAATCACATGTTGAGCTTAAACACGTGATTTTGAATTCTGATCAAAGACAAGCCTCCAAACTTGTTTCTTATAAATAGAGGCACTATTTGTGAGCTAAGACATGAGCTTAAGCACCTTGAAACCCTCCCAAACTCCCTCAAGCCAGAAATTACCCAAAAACACCATTGTTGCATAATTTCTAACTTTAAACTTGGAACTCACATTTTCCTCGTGCATTTCTTGGCTTTTCACTTCCTAAAGCTCCTATACATCAAGCATAGTCCATCCCTAACCCTGTTACATAACTGTAACTCCATTTACATCAACCTCCATAACGAAAAAACAAAGTCTACACATTGACTTCTCCAAGCCATTCCATCCATCCATTTCTCAAGCTAATCATTGTATTAGCTTCCTGGGAACTTGAGGAAGCTAACCTGATCATCACAACTCCTTGAAAGCAGCTTAAACTCATTTCACAATTTCCATTTTTGAGGTACATTTTCTGAACTTCTATCTTTTCATTTAGGCATTGTTAGGCTTGCATTGGTGAAGATAAGATGTAGGCATCATTGCTCTGAAACTATATATATATATATATATGTCCATAGATTTAATTTATATTGCTTAAGTAGTGAGAATTTTAAGTTTGAACTTTCTGAAATAATTAGGTCAGAATTTGGTACTTTTAAAATTTTTCATTCATCTTTGATTTATAGCTTATGATATTTATATGGTTGGATTCATATAGAAAAATGGAGCAACTTTCATGTTTGCATATTTCATTTTTGTTGAGAAATGTTGAAGTTACAGATGTTCAGGCTGGAGGTTGAAGATGAAGTTACATTCAGGATATGACTTGTGTTATGTATTATTTGTTTTGTTTATGTTACCGGATGTACAACCACCCCAGTGACAAAGGTAGCGTGCGTTTGTGTTAGAGGTCAGGGGTTCAACACCCAGCGCTACCTTTTGTGCATTTTTCTCACATTTCTCTTTTTTTTTGCTCCATACAGCCAGTGCCTGGGCCTCATCAATGGGCCTTCCATTTTTTGCTTCTTCTAACCCCCTGCCTTACTTTTGCACATCTGACCCAATTCCTTTTTTTTCTTCATTTTATTTATTTACTTTTATATTTTACATTATATTTTCATTTTCTTTATTATTTTTCGTACTACTATTATTATCATTATTATTATTTTTATTAATACAAAAATCCAAAAATATTTTATTTGTTTATTCACATATTAAAAAATGCTCATTTATATTTTATTTCCTTATAAAACAAAAGAACAAAAATATTTTCTTAACAATTTAATTTTCCTTTTAATACATAAATATTTACATTTAGGTTTAATTAATTATTATTTTTTTCCTTTTTTATTAATTTAGAACATAGGTTTCTTTTAATTAATTAATTTTCGTATTATTTTCATTAAGTTAAAACCTTTTCATAAAAAATCCTAAAAAATGCTTCAAACTTAATTTCTTTCTTAATTTAATTTAAGTTTAATTTTGTTTAATTTTAATTAATCATTTTCTTAATTAGGTCAAAACTAAACCCTTAACAAAAATCAAACAAAAATCATTTCTTTTTCCATTTATATTCTTGCATTTCATTTTCAATTCTTGTATATTATTCAATATGGTTGTAATAGATAATTAGGTTTAATTTTCTTGCAAATCCCCATTTGTAAATTTGTATACCCCCTCCCCTAATGATGTAATAGCTTAGTAATTTTACTTTCTGCAATTTATTGCTTTATATAAATGCTAGTAAATTAGGATTTGTATGGCAAGACTAAAACCAACAAATAGCACACCCTAATTCAAGATAAATAATGCATGTAAATTAAACACACTTGCACACTTGCACCATTAGGGTAATTCCACTTTGTTGCCTTACCAAAATGGCCATGTTATGTATGTGGGATGTCTTAGCAAAAACAAATAAAAAATACAAGATCATAGTCCCTCGATGATGCTATCAATGTTTCCTTTCAAAATGATCTTAGTCCCTCAAATAAAAATGCAAAGATATCTCACGACATTGCTATCATGACAATAAGATGACCCACGCCTGTCCCTTTACATCCAAAGATAAGGCTTCTTACCAAATCAATGGTAAAATAGCAATATCAAAAGAAAGGAAGAAATGAACAAAGACTTTTGAGTAGGTAGATTATTCCTAGTTGCTTGCTCATTTTCACATCAAACATCCTTGATTATTTTCAAAACAAACACTAAATACTTTCAGAAACACTTTCAAAACATTTTCCATATATGAAACATTTTCAAAAGTCCAACACTTTGTATATGTTCTTACGAACGAGAACTATTACAAAGTTTGCCTAAACGAATGCGCCTTTTCGAAATACTTTTAAAAACCACACAAAGCATATTTTCAAACAAAAGCAAGTGATCTAGCAAGCAACTAAGAGCCCATAGATAACTATGGATGAAAATAGTGCTAATACATTCCCTTTTCATGATCTACCCCACGAACTCAAGAAACAATCTCAAAGGTCTTTCCTGTTCGTTTCAGCCTTTCCTTTTGGATAAAAAAAAGTCGGTGGCGACTCTTGCTAACCGCAACATTTGTGATAAAACGCCAAACACCCAAGTCAGTTCTCCCACCATATCACAGTAGTCATATGGGCTTCAACCTCAGACTTCCCTAGATGGATCAAAGCA
This sequence comes from Vicia faba, assembly GCA_948472305.1. Classification (NCBI taxonomy): domain Eukaryota; kingdom Viridiplantae; phylum Streptophyta; class Magnoliopsida; order Fabales; family Fabaceae; genus Vicia; species Vicia faba. Next base: position 1,193,064,863 of record OX451736.1, read on the forward strand.
GCAATCTCATGTGGTTTTGGCTCACCCTTCAAACCAGTAAAAGGAAAATGATCAATAATAGGTAAATCCAACAGATAAGAATACTCCTCTAGTGTAGGCATCAACTGGTAACCAAGGAAAGTAAAGCAATGATACATCGGATTGTAGAACTTGACCAAGGTCGAGAGAATACCCTCCTTCATCCTATGCTTAAAGAGAGGAATGATGGATCCATACTTTTTCCAAAAATCTGCAGATTACTTAATCTCAGAAATTAGACTGATCAACTCATCTATCTTGGGATCTTTGAAACTATATTTTCTGGTCTTTCTTTTTCCAGAATCCATGGTCAAAAGGTACCTGAGATATTCAATGGTCAACTTTCAAGTCCCTTGAAAACAAATTCTTCAAAAGATGCTTATGAGTGCATGGATGCATGATGCAACAATCACACATAAGATCACAAACATAGTGTTCATAGGTTCAACGTCACGAGCATGAGGTCGAAGGTACTACCCATAAGGTATGGTCTAAAAGTTATCACTTGTCGAACAAGGTTCTAGAGGTTCCTAGAGTCTACATCCTTCCTTCGGATATTACCAACTTCCCGATTAACTCAGTAATTAGTAATATTCTAAAGAAAAACTCGTCTGAGCGTAGTATCGCGTGACAACTATTTCTGGATTACTCCTTCATAGATTCCACACTACACCTAAAAGGCCAAGATGGGTTAGGTATTCTACGTTCCTCAGCTACATCAGGCTCCCAGGTCGAAAGTAGTACGTCTTCCCGATTACTCGGTAAACGACACTACAATCAAAGGGGCCTCCACTTAGTGGGGGATCTCATGCCTCCTTTTTTGGGATTAATCCCTCAAAGTTAACATGACTATACCGCCTGTCCTATCTTAAAGTTTTCCCAAGTCCGGGTATAGTACTTATAAGTAATCACCAAGCACCATGAAAACCAGGAAAATCCAGGCAAACATATATACAACATATAACACATAAACAATAATAGCACATATACAGATATAAACAAAGATATGCTCAACCCACTTAGGGATGGACCAACAAGAGGTCAATCTTTCCCCAGTGAAGTCGCTATTTTTCTGTAGCGATAGAAATGTTTAAGGCTAAGCCATTGGATTGACTAGACTTATACAGATAAAAATAAAAATCTCCACCGCACTTTATTATTTCCAAAGGAATGGGAAAAGAGTGAGTAACCCAAAAGAGGGGGAAAAATTCAAGGTAAGGGGGTTGGTTATGCAAAGGGAAGGTATTAACACCCTAAGCATCTAAGGTACTCCGGATGAACCTCTTTGTAAAATCTGTATATTTTGACTATAAAATGTTGTATGTAAAATAGATAGGGGAGATGAGAAAAAAAATATTTTTTATGATTTTTGCACTCACCGCGGTTGTGAACCTTTAGTGCCTACGTACCATATTTCGTGCAATAGGGGGATCAAGGTACACGTAGTTCACCTTTAAAAATTTTAAAATACAAATGTGTTGGTTAATTTTATGTGATAAGACATCATTGTCATTGTCCGTGTGGAAAAACATACTTACTACCCACAATCATGAGAAAGGAGAATTTGCATCATCTCAAAGTAGAGGATATGGCATGGATTTTAGAATCAACAATGCCTCACTCAACACCCAAGTGGAAAATATCTCTCTTCACTACATATTATAGGAGTATAGTTGTTTGCATCACTACAAGGATTGACAAGAGTCTAATCTTTTGAGAAAGGTTTTTTAAATAAAAAGCCAAAGTGGCAAAATGATTTGAAATGAGATTGATTGACTTTTAGTATTCTCACAAAAAAATGTCAAGGCATTATTTAGTTGATTGGAGTTTATTTATGAAAAAAGTTTTGAAAATGCATGGACCTAAGTCCAAATTTATTATGAAAATGGTTCAAGTTTTAAAAAAAACAAGAAGAGTTTTCAAAAGGAGGAAGAAGATTTTTGAAATTAAAGAAGATGAGAGGAGAAGAAGATACTATCATAAAGCATAAGGTAAAAGCTAGGTGTTGTACCCCAATGCCCTCTCATTTCTCAAAGGATCACCCTGGACACTCAAGTTTGTTTCCATCCAATTTCAAGCCTTGAATTACAGACTTTACAAGAAAGTCATTCACAAGGGTAAAATGGTCATTTGCACACTGAAAAGTCAAACTTTGACTTTTGGATCAAAATCAAGCTTCAAGAATCATATTTCATCAAGACATGTTGGAATGTGAGATTTGTTTCGTCAAGAAATTCAAAAGTCAAATTTAATTTGGAAAAGTCAAATTTCTAAATACTTAGAATTTTTCTAAGTGTTTAAGAAATATGACAAGTTCAGAACTTTTGATCAGATTATAACCATGATGCAAGTTGATTTTGGAAGAACTTCTAACACAAGAGTTTTAGATCTCAATAAGGCATAAAATATTACAGAACAGAACTTCTCCTGGAAATGCTGGAATTTCAAGTTTTAAATGTTCAAAGACACGTCCATGAAACTGAAGCACTCAGCAAATTCTGGACACTTTCAAGACAGAGTTTGGTTAAACCTTCTGGGCGAGTTTTCACATAGGTTTAGTCAGAAGTTGCAAGAGAAATTCAAAGAAGGTTTACAAAGCGTGTTTCAAGCTTCTTGGAAAGTATGAGAGCTCATTCAGAATATGTTGGAGCAAGGAGATACAAAGATCAGAAGTTGGATGTCTACTCTAAGTTATGCTGAAGCTGAACTTCTGGTCCAGAATTACGCAATGATGCAGAATCTCACATTGCAGGATTTCTGGTTTGATCAATCTCATCATCATTTAATGCTCACAACCACTTTTGGGTCTTTTTCCAAAGGATTTCCCCACGTGTGGCATAGAAGTACCATTACTGTCTTGGAAAAGCAAACTTTTGTACAAGAGTGTGCTGGGCCCATGCGTTGCTTTTTATTTTGAGGTTACCTTTCCTTAATTCCTGCTTACGAATCCGACTTAGGCGCGGATAAAGCTGCTAAACACCAAACCTATTTGAATTTACTTCAAGAACAAGTCAGCGCCAAGCATATGATGGTTGTACCCCTTGACCTCTCCAAGCGACTAAACCTTTTCCTATAAATTGGACTTCATTGGAAACTGTAAAAGGGTTGAAAATTGGAGAAAGAAAAATCCTTGAACCCCTTCTAAAATTCCAAGAGTCCAAAACTGCAAACACAAAATATAAAACCTATTAGCTTTTGATTCTTGCATTAAAACTCCATTTTCCTCAAGTGTTTCTTGACCAAAATCACCCATACAGTTTCTGATATACATTTAGAAACCATCCTAACTTCCGTGTTCAGACTGTGACATACCCTCCATCAACATTCACTTCAAAGAAGTAAGAACTTTGCTCTTTGGTTGTTCCATAATTTTCCATCCATTCATAGTTCAAGTAAAAAGTTTCTAGCCTACTGGGCACGTGAGGAAGCTAGTCAGAACATCACAAGCGGTCAGAGCCATACTCCAGCTCACAGAACATTTTCCAGCTGCAAGGTAAGCTTCTGCTGACTCTCGTCATATTACTTAGGCATTGTTAGACTTGCATGTTCAAAATACAATGTAGATATCCTGATTCTGATGTTGTACATATTCTGAGGTTTCGTGTATTTTCCTGCCTAAGTAGAGATAATTTCAGTCCATAACTTCTTGAAGAAATTAGGACTCGGAATTAGGATTAGCAAATTCATGCTTGCTTCTGATTTATAGTTCTGATATCTCTTGTTTCTGAAAAATTATGAAACCTGCCATAACTGTTATATGCGCATCTTCTGTTTTGTTGAGAAATGACTAAATTGCAGATGCTCTGACTAGCATGGAGAGGGAGACGAAGTTCTTCCAACGCCATCAGAACTTCTGAAATCTTCTTTGTTTCCAGTGTACCCAAAACCTCTGACCTTCCCTATTTTTTGCTAACATGTTATTTCTGTCTTGTAGCTTGCCAGAGTCAGAAGTTTTGATTTCTTTATTTCAGCAAAGCGCTGATTCCGTTTTCTTTCTCCTTATTATTTTTTCCATCACTTTTATTAATCAAAAACACCAAAAATATTTCATATTCACATGTCCTATTTATTTTAACATAAAAAAATCAAAATATTTTCTTAAACAAAATTTATTTGTTTTTCTTAAACAAAACAAGTTCATTTTATATTTCTTGTACATTCTTATGCATTCAATATGGTTGTAATAGTAACTTAGGACTTAATTTTACTTGCAATCCCCATTTGTAAATATATAACCCCATCCCTAAAAGATTGTAATAGCGTAGTAACTTTAAATTCCGCAATTTATCGCTTTATATATAACATGCTAGTAATTAGGGTTTGTATGGAAATACTAAAACCAATACTTAGAAAACCCTAATCTAAGACAAAATCAAGCATGAAAAAAATACACATGCACACAAGCACCCCTAGGGTAAATCCACTTGGTTGCCTTTACAAAATGGTCATATTACGCATGCGAGGTATCTTAGCAAAAACAAAGCAAAATACAAGATCATAGTCCCTCGATGACGCTATCTAAGTTTCCTTTTCAAATGATCTTAGTCCCTAAAATAGAATGCTAAGATATCTTGCAACATTGCTAATCATGGTTATAAAATGACCCACGTCCGTCCCGTTTACATCCAAAGATAGGGTTACTTACCAAATCAATGGTAAGATAACGATGTCAAAGGAAAGACGAAATGAACATGACAGACTTTTGAGTAGGTAGAATGCTCCTAGTTACTTTCTCACTTTCAAAACAAAACATCCTTTCTATTTTCAAAATAAACACCTACACTTTCAAAACATCTTATAAACTTGAAAACATTTTCAAAAGATCAACATCTTTGTATACATTCTTACGAACGAGAATCATTACAAAGTTTTCCTAAACAATGGCCTCTTTAAAAAATACTTTCAAAAACCACATAAAGCACAATTTCAAACAAAAGCAAGTGATCTAGCAAGTAACTAAGAGCCCATGGAAAACCATGGATGAAAATGGTGCTAATACCTTCCCTTTTCATAATATACCCCCCGAACTCAAGAAATAATCTCAAAGGTCTTTCCTGTGCTTTTTCACCTTTCCTTTTGGATAAAAGAAAAGTCAGTGGCAACTTTTTCTAACCGCAACATTTGCGATCAAACGCAAAACACCCAAGTCAGTTCTCCACCGTATCACAGAACTGGCGACTCTGCTGGGGAAAATTCTAAAACTGGGGTTACCTTAGGGTTAGATCATATTTAGTTGCTTTCATTGTTTGACTTGTTTGCTTTACATTATGGTTCTTTGTTTGGGTTTGAATCCTCTACCCGGATTTGGGTTACCTTATAGGTAAGTAGCAATACATTGTGGAAATTGTGTGGGGTATACAAATATGGTCTAAGAAATAGCTACGCTAGTGCAACATATTTGTGGGTACCGGTAGCCCTTGAGTTAATCAAGGAGAATACAGGGTCGTTGAGTGATGTCATGAAGCCCTAATGAACTTTTAGAACCTTTACTTGACCAACTTGGCCTTTAGGACGTAGTGAGATGACCGACTTTGGTGTAGTCCGAAGTTGGTAGATACTCGATACTACACTCGTTGAGATTTGACTCCCGATATTTGTTTGGTGGCAAGTCAGTTGTCAATCGGAACGAAGTTTGTGGGAAAGATCAGTGATATTGAGACCCCTTAGAACCCGTTTACTATTACTAGGACAGGTTAAGAAACCTAAACTTCAAGAGGGTACTTACCTATAAACTCCATGCAAGCCTAAACCTAAGGACTTGTCTGCTTTGTGTGTATATGATTATTTACATATAAATTTGCTTACTTTGAATACTTTGTACATAACATCATGACATCATACTATAGAATTTTCAATAACATTGAACCATAGCATTTCAAGGATCTCAAGGATTTTTGATGCAGTGTCACGTTGAACCAGGCGTCTATCAAGGAGCAAGAGGATTTATTTTCCTTTAACCAAACACCGTCAAAAATCAAGTACAACAAACTTGAGTCAAAGGCTATAACCAACTTGGCATGACGAGCTTAATTATCGTGGAAGGAGATCCACCGACACAAAGTTCTCCAATCAAAGCTGTAAGTGACTACTAACATTTACCCTGCGAGATCCTTGAAAACATGCATCCATATATCATGCATCATATCATGACATGTTTCTCTCATACAGGTCTCATTATATTCCTACTGTTTATTTTAGTAAGATGGATATGGAACAAATGGTGAAAGACATCCAGGCTCAAAACACTCAACTACAAGGATTGTTCTTGAACCTATCCAAGGGACAAGAAGAGGTGAAAGCTCTCATAACCAGGGGCACGATCATGGGAAATCCTGGGGACGATAGAGATGACCAATTAGAGCGGCTACAAACTGAGATAGCCATAATGAAGGTCCAAATGATGGGACAACTAGTGGGCCAGATGGTTCTTATCCAAAATCTGGCTCAAGGACAAGAAGAGCTGAAATTTCTTGTCAACCAACTTCGCCAAGACGGTTACAACCGTATGGGGCAAACAACTAGGGTTGGAAATCAAGTCACTGCTCAGCCTCCCATGAGATAAGAAGCCGGAAGACCTTCTGTGATACGGTGGGAGAACTGACTTGTTGTTTTGCGTTTGATCGCAAATGTTGCGGATAGCAAGAGTCACCACCGACTTTTCTTTTATCCAATAAGGAAAGGCTGAAAAGAACATGAAAGACCTTTAGAGATGTTTTCTTGAGTTAGGGGGGGGGGGGTAGATTATGAAAAGGGAAGGTATTAGCAGCCTTTTCATTCATGGGCTCTTAGTTTAATCACTAGATCACTTGCTTTTGTTTGAATGTGTGCTTGTGATGTGGGTTTTGAAAGTATTTTAAAAATGTGACTTTGTAATGGCTCTCGTTTCTATAAGAACGCGTACAAAGTGTTGTTTTGAAAATATTTCAAAGAGGTGTTTGTGAAATGTGTTTTTTGAAAGTGATTTTGAAAAGGTGTCTTTGTAATGGCTCTTGTTTCTATAAGAATGCGTATAATTTTTGAAAATGTTTCAAGATGAAAGAGTTGGTGTATAAAAATACTTTTGTTGTGAGCAAGCGAGCAACTAGGAGCAAATATACCTACTCAAAAGGTCTTAGATGTTCTTTTACTCCTTCTTTAGATGTTGCTATCTTATCATTGATTTGGTAAGAAGCCCCATCGTTGGATGTGAAGGGACGAGCGCATGACGTTTTTGTATAGTCATAGAAGGCAACCCATGGAACGTTTTAGCAATGTCATGTTAGGGACTAGATCGTTTATCGAAGGCAACATCAAGGGTCATCGAGGACTACAATCTTTTATCGAGGGTCTTTTTGCTAAAATGCCCATGTTCGAGGACATGACTATTTTTCGGATAGGCAACAAGGCGGGATTACCCTAAGGGTGCTAGTGTGCAAGTGTGTTTGATTGCATGCATTTTAGTCTTGATTAGGGTTATCTATTTGTTGATTTCATATCTTGCCATACAGATCCTAATTACTAGCATTTTATATTTGGAAAAGCGTTAAATTGCGGAAGTATAGAAGTCTTACGCTATTACAATATTTTAGGGATAGGGTACATATTTACAAATGGGGGGTTGCAAGAAATTAAATCCTATTTAAATATTACAACCATATTGAAATGTACAATGCAAGAGAGAAAAAGCACTTGTTTAGAAAATGGTTTTTTTGTATTAATGAATTAAGAAAAATAAATTAATTAATTAATAAAAGAAAATATTTTTATGTCTTTTTTATATTAATAAAAAAAAGGGATTAATATTGATACTGATAAAAGGAAAATAAATGAAAGATAGAAACAGCGCACTGCTGTAAGCAAAACAACAAGGATCAGAAGTTCTGAAGCCAAGCGCGTGGTGACTCAGAAAGGAACTTCAGTGGAATCAGAAGTTCTGGATTGATACACTCTAAGGCCATGCAAGAAATGTCAGAGGGAAAGGAAACATAGGTTCTGGGTGGCATTCAGACAGTGAGCCAAAAGTCAGAAGTTCTGTGTGTTAAAATGGTGAATGAAAACATCAGAAACTCAGTATGTTTAACAGTAAGAAAGCCTAGAAGTTCTGTGCGTTTAACAGTAAGGAGAACTTAGAAGTTATGTGTTGTGTTAAGACCGTGAGTGAACATCAAAAGTTCATTGTGTTGTCAGCGTGTGAAAATCAGAAGCTCTAAGTGTTAAAACAGTGAATGAAACATCATAAGATCGATATGTTTAACAGTAAGAAAGCCTAGAAGTTTTATGTGTTTAACAGTAAGGAGAACTCAATTTCTGTTCTATGCTAAAACAGTGAGTAAAAAAACAGGGGTTCTGTGCCACATTTTAACTCCTTCCTCATATTAATCAGCACATCAGAAATTTATTAAGTATTTAACAAACAGCAGGTCAGAAAGATAAAAGCACAATAATTTATAGAATTTCAAATCCCTAATATGAGCCTAGCCCTAATTAAGAAGTTCTGATCCACAGTTTTCCTACTTATGCAATGATATGGACAACATTAATACTGTGATATTTACATGTTTTAATGATGTTCTGAATGAGAAGATGCAAGGTCAAAAAGACTTACCTTGAATCTGGAACGTGTGCTTGGAACTTGAACGACTGCCTTTAAGTGCTCTGGAGTCAGCAAGAGCAACAGAAGAGAAAATGCCAAGTTCTTTGATTCAAAGGGAAGAACAAAGGTTTGGTTTTCTGTTTGGGAATTCTTGAATTTTACGAAGGTTTCACAATTTTATTTTCTCTCTTTTTACAATATTCTCTCTAAAAAAACCAGCCCCTTGAACATGTGATGGAGCCACTTATTTATAGATGGATTTGTTGTGGTTTTGGGGGGGAAAACAAATGGGATTTTTAACCTTTTTGGCATACTGTTCCATTGCTTTTTAATCACAGTTTTTGTATGATAATTTGATGCAAATATGGGGTTTGAGAAAGTGCAGGTATGGACTGGATCAACAGGTAATTGCTAAACTGTGATATAGTAGGGCAGCAGGCTGCTTAAATGAGGTTTTTGGATTTTGTGATGTTCTGATCGCAGAAGATCAGAAACATAACCTCCATATGCTGAAGGGTCGTGTTCTGACCAAAGAATATTGCTTTCATATGTTCTTATTGAAGCATCATGTTCTGAACTGTGTTTGCAAGTTCAGATTGCACTCGCGTGAAGGTTGTCCCAGAAGTTCTGAAGTATCGTATTCTCTTAACACTTAAAAAAATTTCTAAATGTTTAGAAATTTGATTTTTTTTCAAAGTAATTTCTGACTTCTAATTTTTTGATAAACCAATTTCATGTCTTGATGAAATATAATTGTTGAAACTTGATTTGATCTAAAAGTCAAAGTTTGACTTTTCAGTGTGCTTTTGACCATTTTACCCTTGTGAATGATTTTCTTAAAAAGTTATAATTCAAGACTTGTAACTTGATAGGAGAAAACCTGAGGGTCCAGGATGGTCCTTTTAGAAATGAGATGGCAAATTTTGGGGTACAACAGCTTCCCTTGTTCAATCTTCTTAAGTATGAGGATGTAGATTGGTCGGTCTGCCTTTCGTGATCTGAAGGTGGAAGATGATTGAACATTAGAGTGCCTAGAAATTTACACTCGCATGAATTAGTACTGATTGGTGATATCGGGAATGGGCTCGCAGATGCCATCCCGAAAAGATCGGTTGCATAAGAGATTCCTTGGCGAGAATTCTTGTACCTGCGATTGAGGAGGACTTCACCGGGGAATTTTGATTTATGTCCTGGGAAGTAGAGTCTAGGAGCTTCAGTTGTCCATTACTCTGTTGGGGAATAACTCTTGATTGAGGAGGTGAAAGTAGAATGCAAATCTGGTTAGGGTCCAGGTTGTACATAGGCTTACCGGTGAAATGTGAAATCGACCGTATCTGGTCGGGTCTGGGCCTTACAGTGCTGTAAACTGTTGTCTGGAGATAAGAGAGAAGGAACCTGGATAGTAGGGTTACTTCGAGATGAAAGCCTGAATAGTAGGGCCACGAGAAGGAACCCGGGTAGTAGGGTTACTTCGAGATGAAAGCCTGGATAGTAGGGCTATGAGAAGGAACCTGGGTAGTAGGGTTACATCGAGATGAAAGCTCGGGTAGTAGGGTTACTTCGAAATGAAAGCCTGGATAGTAGGGCTATGAGAAGGAGCCTGGATAGTAGGGTTACTTCGAGATGACAACCTGGATAGTAGGGCTATGAGAAGGAACCTAGGTAGTAGGGTTACTTCGAGATGAAAGCCTGAATAGTAGGGCTATGAGAAGGAACCTGGGTCGTAGGGTTACTTCGAAATGAAAGCCTGGATAGTAGGGCTATGAGAAGGAACCTGGGTTGTAGGGTTACTTCGAGATGAAAGCCTGGATAGTAGGGCCATGAGAAGGAACCTGGGTCGTAGGGTTACTTCTAAATGAAAGCCCGGATAGTAGGGCTATAAGAAGGAACCTGGGTAGTAGGGTTACTTCGCTTGATCATGTAGATTAGTTGACCCATTTAGTTTCGGGAACTGATTTTTTCATCAGCTGTCTGGAGATATGACATGTATAATTGTTGGAATTGTTGGTGATAACTGTATTTCCTGAAAAGATAACAGGGTTAATCATATGTGATGCATGAAATGCATTGTGAGATGATGTTCTCAGAATAAATGAGATTATGTTGTACATGATATGTATGCGCATGTCATGATGTATGAGCATGAGATGTTATTTGTGTCATATCCAAGTCTGGGAAAATAAATCCCTGACTGCTGCTGGAGAATATAGTATTCCTGACTGTTGTAGAGAATTGTGGTTCTTCTACTCCTATTAGAGAGGGTGAACGAAAATGACTGTGCCGGAGATTTACCCCTCGCTATTTGTGAATATTATGTCAGGTAGGGACTTCGTACGAGAATAACTATGCAGGGGAAAGACTCTGTTAAGCTCTGTTAGGGATTGAGCTTCTGTATCCAGAGAAACAAACTCTGCTTGGGGAGATAAAAATTTAGGATGATCCGCTCGCGATTATGAAATTCGACTGGGGGATATAGATGTCAGGTTTTTGGACGACCCTGGCTAGGGAGATTACTTCCCGTTCTGAGAGAACTGACATCAATGCTTTGATTACCTTTACACTGTAGGGAATACAAATGTTACAAGGTCGCATGTATTGATGACTGTGCTCCAAAGCTGTCTCTGCCCTGATACCTGCTAGACAGAGTAACTGTCGGGTTTTGACATTTATTATTTTTGCCCTTGTTTCTAGAATTACGAGTAATTATCTTTTGTTTCTTTATGTAAATATTTATGAGCAGCGATCATATTTAAATGCATATGTCAAAAATAAATCATTGGACGTTCTTACAAAACAAAACAGAAAAAGAAAAACTCAAAGTTTCTTATGAAAATGATTGTGTATTGATTTTTTGAAGTTGGCTTGTAATAGGCATTTTTGTACAAGGAGGATGACGTTCTAGTAAGAGAACGCCGCCGTAAAAATAGAAGTTATACAATATTGTGTAAAAAGGAAACAACTATGTACAACAATCCCATTGGGTTCCAATTCTTCTATTGCTGCTATGTCTTCGAGCGTCTCATCACTTTGCTGCTTGTTCGAAGCTGATTAGGTTGATCGATGTTGTTTGAACTCGACAATTAATATTGAGTTCAGATCACAGGGTGATCCAATGGGACATAGTGATACGCTTTTCATCCCTAACTTTTTCCTGGACCGCCCTTTCGGGTTTTCGGTCCATCGGGATACCCTTTTTTGCCCAAGTCGCCTTTTCAGGTTTTTGACTTGTCGGGTGTACAATTTTTTCATTTTCATCCCTAATTTTTCCCCGAAACCTTTTGGTTTGCTAGGAAGCCCTTATTTTTGCCTAGGTCAGTCGACCTAGAGGGTCTTTTATCATGCGTAGTATCTTTTCACTATGTTTGCATTGACAGGGTGAGGAAATGGCTCCACCCGAGAAAATGTTTTTAATCACAAATGGACCTTCGTATGTGGGAGTCAATTTGCCCCTGGGATTACCTTGTGGTAGTATGATACGCTTGATCACTAGATCCCCGAATTGATATTCTTGACACCTGACTTTCTTGTTAAAAGCCTTGATCATTCGCTTTTGATACGTCTGACCATGACATATAGCAGTAAGTCTCTTCTCATCGATCAAATTCAGTTGATCAAGTCGAGTCTGGATCCAATCATCTTCATTCAGACCTGCATCATTCATGATTCTCAGAGAAGGGATCTGGACCACAATGGGTAGGACTGCCTCCATGCCATATACCAGAGAGTAGGGTGTTGCCCCTGTCGACGTCCGTACTGAGGTACGGTACCCATGTAGAGCAAATGGTAGCATCTCATGCAAGTCTTTGTATGTCACCGTCATATTCTGTACAATTTTCTTGATGTTCTTGTCAGCTGCTTCAACAGCGCCATTCATCTTCGATCGGTAGGGAGAAGAGTTATGATGTTGTATCTTGAACTGCTTACAGAGTTCAGTGATCATCATGTTATTGAGATTCGTACCATTATCGGTGATAATTCTCTCTGGCACACCATACTGACAGATCAGGTTATGCTTGATAAACTGCGCCACAACATTCTTGGTAACAGTAGAAAAAGAGGCCGCCTCAACCCATTTCGTGAAGTAATCGATGGCCACCAGGATGAAGCGATGCCCATTGGAGGAAGTGGGTTTGATTTCTTCGATCATGTCAATTCCCCACATTGAAAAGGGCCATGGAGCTGTCAAGACATTCAAAGGAACAGGAGGCACATGCACCTTATCAGCATAAATTTGGCACTTATGACAAATTCGGGAGTGCTGATAACAATCTGCTTCCATAGTGGACCAATAGTATCCTTCCCGTAGGATCTTCTTAGCCATGGGATGTCCACTGGAATGGGTTTCGAAGGTACCTTCATGTAGATCTGTCATGATTCTCTCTTCTTCGCTCTTGTCTACACACCGTAGTAAGGTAGAGTCATGGTTGCATTTGTAGAGGATTCCATTACTGAGGAAAAATTTCGCAGCGAACCTTCTCAGAAACTTCTTATCATTGACAGATGCCCCTTCAGGATACTCTTAAGCCTCGAGATACTTCTTTACTTCATGAAACCAGGGTTTGTCTGTCACCTCTTCAGTATAAATCTCACAGTAGTGGGCTGGTTCATCCAACCTTTCAATGGTGATTCAGGGAGCTTCATTGTCCCACCTAACTTTGAACATAGAAGACAGGGTAGCTAGCACGTCTGCTAACTGGTTTTCCTCCGGTGGGAAATGTTCAAAAGTCACCTCCTCAATGTGTGGGAGCAATGTCAGTACGTGCTCTTTGTATGGGATGAGATTCGGATGCTTCGTATCCCATTCTCCTTTGATCTGACTTATCACCAAGGCTGAATCCCCAAAGACATTTAGGAACTTGATTCTGAGGCTAATAGCCGCTTTGAGACCCATTATGAAGGCTGCATACTCTGCCTTGTTGTTAGTGCGGTTGAAACATAATCGGGTAGTGAAAGGAGTGTGACAACCCTCAGGGAGTATGATTACAGCGCCGATGCCATTACCAAGTGTGTCCAAAGTTCCATCAAAGACCATAGTCCATCGGGATCCTTCTTCAGGTCCTTCATCTGGTCCAGGTTCTTCGTAGTCAGTCAGCAGCATAATGTTCTCGTCCGGGAACTCAAAATTCATGGGCTGGTAGTCATCCACAGCCTGATGAGCCAAATGATCAGCCAATACACTCCCCTTGATTTCTTTCTAGGTTGTATATTGTATATCATATTCGGTTAAGATCATATGCCATCACGCTATTCTTTCGGAGAGTGCGGGCTTCTCGAAGATGTATTTGATTGGATCTATCTTAGATATCAACAGAGTAGCGTGGGTTAACATATACTATCTTAGCCAGCGAGCAACCCATGCCAAAGCACGACAAGTTTTCTTGAGCAGTGAGTATCTTGTCTCACATTCGGTAAACATTTTGCTAAGGTAGTATATTGCATGCTCTTTTCGACCAGACTCATCATGCTGCCCCAGCACACACCCCATTGAATTGTCTAGCACTGTTAAGTACAATATAAAAGGTCTCCCTTTGACCGGAGGCATCAGAATTGGCGGTTCTTGAAGGTATTCCTTGATCCTTTCGAAATCAGTCTGGAATTCGTCATTCCACTTTACCACTTGATCTTTCTTCAGAAGCTTGAAGATGGGCTCACAAGTAGCAGTCAGATGTGAAATGAACCTGGCGATATAATTCAAGCGGCCCAAGAAACCTCTAACTTCATTCTCAGTATGAGGAGCCAGCATCTCTTGTATGGCCTTTACCTTTGCGGGGTCTACCTGAATACCTTTGTCACTGATGATGAAACCCAGAAGCTTCCCAGACCTTACCCCGAAGGCGTACTTGTTCGGATTCAACCTCAGCTTGTATGTCTTCAACATGTCGAACAACCTTTGTAGATGGTCCAGGTGTTCCTCTTCAGTTTGAGACCTGGCTATCATGTCATCAACATAAACCTCGATCTCATGGTGAATCATATTGTGGAACAAAGCGACCATGGCTCACTGATAGGTTGCCCCAGCATTCTTCAACCCAAAAGGCATCACCTTGTAACAGAAGGTGCCCCACTGTGTGACGAAGGTCGTCTTCTCCATGTCTTCAGGAGCCATCTTGATCTAGTTGTAGCCAGAGAAACCATCCATGAAGGAGAAGATTTTATGCTGCACGGTGTTGTTAACAAGAACATCAATGTGGGGAAGCGGGAAGTCATCCTTGGGGCTTGACCTATTCAGATCTCTAATCCACACACATTTGTACCTTGTCTTCCTTCTTAGGTACCGGAACTACATTAGCAACCCACTGCTAATAGGAGGTGACAACTAAGAACCTCACATCGAACTGCTTCATGACCTCTGCCTTGATCTTCTCTGACATTTCAGGGTGCATACGGCAGACCTTCTATTTAACAGGAGGACAATCCTCTTTAGTTGGCAGACGGTGTACCACAATGTCAGTATCTAAACTAGGCATGTCTTCATATGAACAGGAAAAAATCTCAGTGTAGTCGCGCAAAATCTATATCAACCGCTGTTTGATCTTAACTTCCAGATTTGCGCCGATCTTGAATTCTTTTCTGTACGTCTCTGTGCCCAAGTTTATCGTCTCAACTGGCTCTTCGTGAGGTTGTATAGCCCTCTCTTCCAGTTGTAATAGTCTAGCCAGTTCTCCAGGCACCTCACAATCGTTCTCACCCTCGTCCTCGGCTCGGTTGATCGGATTTTTGAAGTCATAGCTGGTAATAGCAGGTATATTATCAATGGGATCCAAAGTGGATATGGATCTGCAGTTTGATACGTGAGTGTGTGTAAGAGCATAGCTGTATTAAACAGTAAAAGCAGAAAAGAAAAATAGAGAACACAAAATTTATATGCAAGGAACTTCCAATGCTTTATTGATGACATGTGGAATGACATATAATAACCCTCACAGATGGAACCATTGTGCCTCGGGTAAAGCACTAGGCCAAAAAATTTAAAAATTGTTCATTACAAATTCAGAACACAAGTAAGACAATTACTGCTGAATAAAAGAAATTGGAATAAAATCTCTAGCCATTTAATTATTCGGTCCACTGTTGGTAGTCGGGTAGATCCAGCTGTCAATGTAAGGGTCTTCATCATTGTATTCAATAAAGTTGACCCCACGATTGCTGATGCGTAGGGGAGGTCCTCCAGCCCGAGTGCGTCGAACAACCCTTTGAGCCCCCGAAGTAAAGCCCAAACCAAATTTGTCAGTTTTGTGAGTAAAATCAGGGAGCCGTCCCCAATTGGTACACCCACCTTCCTCAACCACTGTTCTGGCGTCCTTGAGAGAAGCCATCTTTAGAGGAGGTTTGGTAGTGGTGGTAGTCTCGGTCGACGCCAAAATCTAGGGAACCTCTTCAAAGTTTTGACAAGGGGTCTCTATGAATTCCCCATCCATCTCCACATACCTGGAGGAGTTCAGATGGCTCACCATGTACTCCTCTTTGCCATGCACAATGACTATCTTCCCCTTCACCAGATACTTCAATATTTGGTGTAGTGTAGAAGTAACAGCCCCAGCTTCATGGATCCAAGGACGACCCAACAAGCAAGAGTACGATGGCCTGATGTTCATCACGTAAAAGGTGGACTTAAAAGTTTGAGAGCCTATCTTTACAGGGATGTCCACCTCTCCATGCACCATTCTCTTCGACCTGTCAAAAGCCCTTACCACAATGTTACTGGGCTTTAGGGTCAAGCCTTCACAATCTAGCCGATCGAGAGCCTTCTTAGGCAGGGAATTCAGTGAAGAACCAGTATCCACCAGCACATGAGCCATAGTGGTGCCCCTTCATTTGATCGAGACATGCAAAGCATCATTGTGTTTTCTCCCTTTCGGAGTTAAGTCGCATCCGAAAAACCCAGCCCATTGTCAGCAGCCAAGCTGGCCACACAATCTTTGAATTGATCGACTGAGGTTTCTTGTGGCATATGCGCGGTCTTGAGGAATGCAATCAAATCCTTTGCATGGGCCTCGGAACATAACAGCAAAGACAACATTGATATCTTCGAAGGGGTCTACCCTAGTTGCTCGACCATATTGTAGTCGCTTTTTTTATTTATTTTTAAGATTTCCTCTATCTCTTGCTTAGAGGTTTCTACGATAACCTTTCTAGGTGCCTCCGTCCGGGCAGGCTCACATATAGCTTCTTTGCCTCGAGTCCCAGATGACTCTACGACATGAGTAACAATTGGAGTAAGAACAGGAGTAGCGACGGAAGTACTGGTAGGAACAATAGATGAAATAACAATAGGCTTAATGACATTCTTTGGGGAGATATCAGGAGAGAAAACCCTTCCACTTCTAGTAATCCTACTGGTCCCGACAATGTTACTGACATCGGGATCATCCTCTTCATTCTTCAGGTCTTGTTTAACGCCATGATAGTAGATATCGGCGCCATAATGCCAAGGGACAACTTTGTCCGAGGTGTACGAGATAGGACCAGGACAGGTGATTATTAACGGAGCAACTCTTGGAGCGGGTATAATCCTAACAGGTCTTCTCGAGGAGGCCTTGGAAGAATTTGCGAAAATGGTTATGATAGCAACATCTCTGAATGGAAAAGCTGGAATCAAAATTTTCTCGAACAAAATTTCTCTGCTGTCCATCAGGCGTTGGACACCTGTCTTTAGAAGATAGTAACCAAAAGGCAGATATGAACACATGTGGTAACCTTCACCACAACCCGGAAATAAACCGGCCATCAAAAAATTCTTCTTAACAGTCATAAGGGGAGTAGAAACTTCATCAACTGAGGTCACAAACAGATCGGTGTCAACGGCGTTAACTCCACGATTGTGCCTAGGCATGGGAGCAGTTATGACATTGGGCTTCTCCGGAGCGTCGAAATCAATATCCTTGGCTTCAATCAAATCTTGTACTTTATTTCTTAGAGCCCAGCAATCATTTGTATTGTGACCAGGACTCTCAGAATGGTAGGCACACCAAGTATTTGGATTGTACCGAGGAGAGGAGGTATTAGGATTCTTGGGAGCCTTTTTCAAAGTTGTCAAGTTGGATCTCAACAGATGGGGTAGAACCTCTGTCAATGTCATGTTAATCAGGTTAAACTACATTTGTGGTCTTTCCACCCTTTGCTGATTATTGCTTTGTGGGGAAGCCGCAGGCATAGGTATCATTACAACATTTACCGTCAGACGATGTTCAACTCTACCATGACCTCTTGGGCTATAGATAACACTGGCTTCCTTCTTACCAGTGAAAGGCTTATTTACTGAACTCGAGGAGGTGTCTTTCTGTATTTTACTGCTCCAGATTCCAGCTTCTACCCTCTCTCCAGTTAAGATCAGCTCTATAAAACCAGCCGATGAGCTACCGATTAAATGGTTGAAGAATGGACCAGACAGCGTCCCAAGAAACATGTCGACCAACTCCCTATCAGACAAAGGGGGTTGGACTCTCCCAACCAAATCTCTCCACTTCTGTGCATAGTCCTTAAAGCCTTCACCTGCTCCCATGGACATACTCTAGAGTTGAGTATGAGTAAGGGGCCAGATCAACATTGTATTGATACTGCTTGTAAAAATCAGCAGCCAAATCCTCCCAGTTCCGGACATTGGTTCCTTCCAATTGGTAGAACCATTCGAGCTGAGTCCCTGACAGGATATCTTGAAATAAGTGAACCCACAAGTTTCTATCAGCGGTGTGGGGCTGGATCTTCCTTACATAGGAACAGAGATGAAGCTTTGGGAAAGACACCCCATCATACTTTATGAAAACTGGAGCCTTAAATTTCTGCGGGATGACCACTCCCGACACCAATCCCAGTTCTTCGAAGTCCAACCCAGGTATTCTCTGGACTTCCATGGCACTCATCTGATCCTCTAACTGCTTATATCTATCCTCAATGGGAGGATATTGCTCATAATTATAGTCGGTATCATTGTCAGAAACTTCAGGACTGGGGTCCTCTTCCCTTGTCTTCCTCTCTTGATTCTCCCATTCTTTGGACGAGGAGGTCAGATCGACTGATTGCTTTAGCGGCCCCCCGAATCTTCTGCCCATATTAAGGATACCAACGGGTTTCTTCTTCTTCTTCTTCTTCTCTTTCAGGATGAGGGCCTTCAGATTCTCCTGCCCTTTTGCCAGAGTTATGAACATCTGTTGAAATTGGGCATTTTGTGTCTGAAGATCTTTGATGCTTTGTTCAGAAGACATTTTTGCTGAAATAAACAGCGAAAAAGATGAGAAACCTGTAATGGTACCTGTTTATGCAATGTTATGGATGTGATGCGTATGCGATGATTTCAAGGACTTTGGGAAATTTAAACTTTGCAAACCAAAATGAAACAAATATTTTATTAGTAGAATTCAAAGTATAATTTCCTCTTAGGCGTTACAATTAAAAATTCTAAAAACTAAAAAAATCAAGTTTCCCATGGATGCTTCCTCTTCGTGCTGAGATAGGCATTAAGGCTTCTTTCCTCATGAAGCTGCATTGTGAGCTCTAAAACCTTCTTCTCTTAGGCATAGAACTGGTCTCTATAAGTATCCCGCTCCTTCTTCAACTGGATCCAAGACCTCTGTAGTTCTTCAAGATCAGCGGGCATATCAGGATGAAGAACTGTGTAGGGAATATCCCCTTCAGTAATGGGCTCCACAATCACTGGTAAGATGGCTATGTAGGGCATCATAATTTTTTGAGCCCGAGCTCGTACCTATTGGAGATAAGGTTCCATAGGAATGGAATTCTTCGGCCCCAAAGTCTTGGCGTCAGATCTGTTTATCATGCCCCAAGCTCGTATGAACCTCTGGAGAAACCCATGAATATTCCCCTCATAGTTAAATATAATGCCATGGATAAGTAACTCTTAAGGAGCGTCCCTTCGAGCATAACCAAATTGTCGTAGAGCCAAACAAGGATTATATGTTATGCCTCCCCTAATGCCAAGTAGTGGGACATTAGGGAACTCCCCACAACGGTCAATAATAGAAACATCTCCCATAAATCAGGAATACGACAGAATATCCGTGTGAGAAAGTGACATTATCCTTTGCGACCAACCCAAACCTTCTTCATTCTTCAGCACTGACTTAGGGAGGTGAGAAATAAACCACCTCGACAGTAATGGCATGCAGCACATAAGGACCCCTCTTCTCTTCATAGTACGAGTATGGAGAGCGTGTAAGACATCTCCGAGCAAGGTAGGCACAGGGTTGCAAGAGAGGAAAATCTTGATAGAGTTCACATCTATGAGTAAGTCTGGATTAGGCAATAGCACTAACCCATTGATTAGAAGGGCCAAGACCTCCTCAAAAGCCTGAAAGTCCAAATCATCCCAAAACAGTTGGGCCCTGTCTATTAGGAACTTGGATAGAAAACCCTTGACTCCGCTTCTTGTTTCCCAATTGGATACCACATCGGCCTGTTTTAGATGCAAAGCTGAGGCAATGACTTATGGCTTCGGAACCTCTTCTAAACTTGTGAAAGGCACTTGGTTAATAATGGGTATATTCAATAATTGAGAGAACTCTTCCATGGTAGGCACCAACTGATAATTTGGAAAGGTGAAGCAGTGGTGCTCGGGATCAAAGAACTGAAAGAGTACACCCATCATCTTTTCATCAAAGCTTGAAGTAACCAGGTTGAGAAGTCGAGCATGTCTCTTGGTGAACACAGAAGTTTCAGGAACCCTCGATACTAGTTCCTTAAGTTGGGGAGGTATTCTCACAAAGCTGATTAGGATAGTGTTTCTACGAGTGGAAGCCATGACCTACAAAATAGAACAAAGATAAAATCCCTCTGTCCTTGAAGTGGTTAGTGTAATAAGAATGAAGGCGATGTTATGATGCATGATATTATGTTCAAACAGAGTAAATCACACACAAACCAAGCACACAATAGACCTTAGGTTCAACGGCTTGCATGAGGTTAAAGGTAAGTACCCTCTTGAAGTTTAGTTGGTTTCAAACCTATCTTAGAAAGGTAACTGGGTTCTAAGGATTCTCGATATCACTGATCATCCTCTATCGGGCATTGTTTCAGCTCAGGCAATCTTTTCTTGCAGCCTAAATATCCTGAAAGTCTGATCTAAACGAGTGTAGTATCGAGTATCAACCAATCCTCAACTTTATACTGAGGCCAACTATCTCACTACTTTCTAATGGCCAAGTTTGTTCAACTAAGGTTCTAAGGTCCGTTAGTGCTTCACGACACCATGCAGCGACCCCGTATTCTCTTCGTTTCCACACGAAGGATACCGATACCAACCAAAGTGTCACACCAACACAACCATTGCTTAAACCATATCGGTCTATGCCGTACAGTATCCACGATCTTTTTCTGTTTACCTAATAAGTTCCCCCAGATCCGGGTGTAGGATCTTTAACAATACCAAAGCAGAAAAACCCTTAAATGTAAAGCAAACAAGTCAAACAAAGAAAATAAAGTAAAGGTGATCTAACCCTAAGGTAACCCCACTTTTAAATTCCCCAACAGAGTCGCCAGTTCTGTGATATGGTGGGAGAACTAACTTGTTGTTTTGCGTTTTATTGCAAATGTTGCACATAGCAAGAGTCACCACCGACTTTTCTTTTATCCAATAAGGAAAGGCTGAAAAGAACAGGAAAGACGTTTAGAGATGTTTTCTTGAGTTCGGGGGGTAGATTATGAAAAGGGAAGGTATTAGCACCCTTTTCATCCATGGTTTTCCATCGACTCTTAGTTTACTCGCTATATCACTTGCTTTTGTTTGAATGTGTGCTTGTGATGTGGGTTTTGAAAGTATTTTAAAAATGTGACTTTGTAATGGCTCTCGTTTCTATAAGAACGCGTACAAAGTGTTGTTTTGAAAATAGTTCAAAGAGGTGTTTGTGAAATGTGTTTTTTGAAAATGATTTTGAAAATGTGTCTTTGTAATGGCTCTTGTTTCTATAAGAACGCGTATAATTTTTGAAAATATTTCAAGATGAAAGTGTTGGTGTATAAAAATATTATTTTTGTGAGCAAGCGAGCAACTAGGAGGGAATCTACCTACTCAAAAGGTCTTAGATGTTCTTTTCCTCCTCCTTTAGATGTTGCTATCTTACCATTGATGTGGTAAGAAGCCCCATCGTTGGATGTGAATGGACGGGCACAAGACGTTTTTGTATAGTCATAGAAGGCAACCCATGGAAAGTTTTAGCAATGGCATGTTAGGGACTAGATCGTTTATCGAAGGCAACATCGAGGGTCATCGAGGGACTACGATCATTTATAAAGGTTGTTTTTGCTAAAACGCCCATGTTCGAGGGACATGACTATTTTTCCGATAAGCAACAAGGTGGGATTACCCTAAGGGTGCTAGTGTGCAAGTGTGTTTGATTGCATGCATTTTAGTATTGATTATGGTTATCTATTTGTTGATTTCATATCTTTCCATACACATCCTAATTACTCGCATTTAATATTTGGAAAAGCGTTAAATTGCGGAAGTATAAAAGTCCTACGCTATTACAATATTTTAGGGATGGGGGTACATATTTACAAATGGGGGGTTGCAAGAAATTAAATCCTATTTAACTATTACAACCATATTGAAATGTACAATGCAAGAGAGAAAAATGACTTGTTTAGAAAATGGTTTTTTTGTCTTAATGAATTAAGAAAAAGAAATAAATTAATTAATAAAAGAAAATATTTTTATGTCTTTTTTATATTAATAAAAAAAGGGGTTAATATTGAAACTGATAAAAGGAAAATAAATGAAAGATAGAAACAGCGCGCTGCCGCAAGCAAAACAACAAGGATCAGAAGTTCTGAAGCGAGGCACATGGTGACTCAGAAAGGAACGTCAGTGGATTCAGAAGTTCTGGATTGATACACTTTAAGGCCCTACAAGAAACATCAGAGGGAAAGGAAACAGAGGTTCTGGGTGGCATTCAGACAGTGAGCCAAAAGTCAAAAGTTCTGTGTGTTAAAATGGTGAATGAAAACATAAGAAACTCTGTATGTTTAATAGTAAGAAAGCCTAAAAGTTTTGTGTGTTTAACAGTAAGGAGAACTCAGAATTCTGTGTTGTGCTAAGACCGTGAGTGAACATCAGAAGTTTAGTGTGTTGTCAGCGTGTGAAAATCATAAGCTCTAAGTGTTAAAATAGTGAATGGAAACATCAAAAGCTCAGTATGTTTAACAGTAATAAAACCTAGAAGTTCCGTGTGTTTAAGAGTAAGGAGAACTCAGAAGTTTTGTGCTATGCTAAAATAGTGAGTGAAAAAAACACGGGTTCTGTGCCACATTTCAACTCCTTCCTCATATTAATCAGCATATCAGCAATTTATTCAGTATTTAAAAAACAGCAGGTCAGAAAGATAAAAGCACAAAAGTTTATAGAAGTTCAAATCCCTAATCTGAGCCTAGCCCTAATTAAGAAGTTCTGATCCACAGTTTTCCTACTTATGCAATGATATGGACAACATTAATACTGTGATATTTACATGTTTTAATGATGTTCTGAATGAGAAGATGCGAGGTCAGAAAGACTACCTTGAATCTGAAGCATGTGCTTGGAACTTGAACAGTTGCCTTCAAATGTTCTAGAGTCAGCAAGAGCAACAAAAGAGAAAATGCTAAGTTGTTTGATTCAAAGGGAAGAACAAAGGTTTGGTTTTCTATTTGGGAATTGTGGATTTTTACGAAGGTTTCACAGTTTTCTTTTCTCTCTTTTTACAATTTTCTCTCACAAAAAACCAGCCCCTTAAACGTGTGATGGAGCCACTTATTTATAGATGGATTTGCTGTGGTTTTTGGGGGAGGGGGAAAACAAATGGGATTTTTAACCTTTTTGGCATACTGTTGCATTTCTTTTTAATCACAGTTTTTGTATGCTAATTTGATTAAAATATGGGGTTTGAGAATGTGCAGGCGTGGACTAGATCAGCAGCTGATTGAAGGACTGTGATATAGCAGGGCAGTAGGCTGCTTAAACGAGGTTTTGGGATTTGGTGATATTCTGACCGCAGAAAATCAAAAACGTAACCTCCATATGCTGAAGGGTCATGTTCTGACCGAAGAACATTGCTTCCATATGTTCTGATTGAAGCATCATGTTCTAAACCGTGTTTGCAAATTCTGATTGCACTCGCGTGAAGGCTGTCCCAGAAGTTCTGAAGTATCATATTCTCTTGACACTTAGAAAATTTTCTAAATGTTTAGAAATTTGATTTTCTGTTTCAAAGTAATTTCTGACTTCTGATTTTTTGATGAACCAATTTCATGTCTTGATTAAATATAATTGTTGAAACTTGATTTGATCTAAAAGTCAAAGTTTGACTTTTCAGTGTGCTTTTGACCATTTTTCCCTTATGAAGGATTTTCTTAAAAAGTTGTAATTCAAGACTTGCAACTTGATAGGATAAAACCTGAGGGTCCAGGATGATCCTTTGAGAAATGAGAGGGCAAATTTTAGGATACAACACCTTCCCAATTGGCTACTACCTCACGGGTCTAACAACAACCTCGCCACCAACAACAGGGTAATCAGCGTAAGTAGAATACAGTTGAAAGATGCTATACCGAAATCAACATATCATTGGCTCAAGCATTGCAACACATGCTGGAGACCAGGCTGGTTACGTTAAAAGACCCCCCTCAGAATCCCAACACAACCTCCCCAAGGTACAATCCGAATACAAGATGTGCGTACCACTCCAACAGTCCTGGACATGACACCAATAGTTGTTGGACGTTGAGAAATAAAATTCAAGATCTGATTGATGAAGGAACGCTAGAATTCACACCAGATGGTCAACTGGATTCTTCTGCTGTCCCTCAATGGCTCACCACCTAAAGTGACAACTTCAGACAAAGAGGCTTCTGTTCATTTGAATTTTCAATTGTAATCTATTTTATTGTTTAAACAATTATCTATTAATGTCAAACTTTGTTACATTAATGCATTGCATATGTTCGTCTTGAATTAATTCATTTGTTTTCATTTAATTTAAATTATGCTTTTTACTCTCTTTATGACATTCAACTCTTGCTAAAAGATACAAGCCTTTAAAGGGAGGATGACGAAAACAATGCCTTAATCTCATACATTATGGTTTTGGACAGACCTTGCTGATAATGTACAGACATTTCTTTCAAATCCTAAACACAGGAGTTATAAGGAAGATAATCCCTAGTGATTCCCTTCGAGCCAAAGAAGTAGAAGTTTTCTTTTTTACACAAATTGAAACCTTTTATCAAAACCTGGGGCAGGATAGTCTCTTAGTTAATTCAACTGCGCGTTTAGCCGCAAACTCTCATCTCGTAATACGACGAATGACATCAAAATCATTCCTCTGGAATCAAAAGACAGTGAGGGTTCCCTACCAAATAGGCAGTCATTATCTCTCAAAAAAAGAAAAACCCACTAAGTCAAAACCTACGAAGGAGACTTAAGAAAAAAATTGGGGCATCCCGCTGACATAATATCAAAACAAGAACAGTAAGGCAAAAGTCATGGATGACAAATAAAAAAAAAGAGGGTCGCTATAAATCCTCAACAACATGAAAAATTTTGCAAAAATGACTGCCTTCCGATAAACTTAACTTGTCTGAACCATCACCAAAACGTCATTCTAGACTCAATTGGAGTTCAAACGCACAATTAACTAAGTTTAGGACTGAAGAACATCACGAAGAGCGGGTCGGTACAAATACACTTTGAGCCTTTATCCTTTGTTTCTTAAACCGTGAACCAAGCCACGTTACAACCCTTCAAAAGTCCTAATTGAAACATGGGTTAGTTCGAAAGCATATTGTTACAAAAGGTATCCTGACTCCTGTAAAGCTTTACCCTAAATCCTGAGTTTGAATTTTCTTACAAAACTTCTTTACTTGCTAAAACGCATTTTCAAAATTTCAAGACAAGCATAAACTTTTCATTATTTGAATATCGCTGTTTGTATATGGCTATTTGTTTGACAGCAGAGAAATTCACACAACGAATATCCAATGAACGAAAACTCTCTCAGTGAACAAAATCACTTCAAGTGGGATGACACTACCAAATGATAAATCTCCTGTCAACAAGGGGGAATGACATGTCATTATCCAGCACACCTAGGGTAGTCCAATCAAGATTCCAAGAAATCTCTCATGAAGTGCAGAATAATCAGGGGCGGGTCTCCATCTCCTTTACTTGGGGCATTGAACGCCAATACCGACAAAGGGTCACGTAAAGTCAAACATTTCCTGGAAGTACTACCAACACCTGCTACTAGGGGCAGTGACAAATCTCCCCCAAATCCTTCTCATAGGATGACTCCCAGCCAGAGTTTCAATCTCTGAAAACATTTCCCCCAGCTAAGCGACCTCAAGAATCCTCGAGGATTTTATCCAATGAAGTCGTTGGCTCTCCAACAGACTGACAACAGGGTTTATTTCCCCAACGAACTACAGATTCCCCAGCTTAAGTTTTCCTCTCCGACTACTACAAATCAGAGGATCACAACTCCTCTTCCCTGGTAGACTACTCTACAATCCCCATCAAGTTACTGTGAAGCCTGGACCCGACCAGACATCAGTTTAACTTTGACTCCCCAGTAGATCAACAGATAATCGAGGCTCCTGAACTTTTTCCCCAAGCAGGAATCAACACTCTCTAGAGTTTTCAACTTTCCCCAGCGGAGTTCTCTTCAACAAAACAGGGATCCTCGGTGGAAACATTCCAAGCAAAGTTTGAAGACACACTTACCCTTCAACAGTAATCCGGGATTTAATAACCCCCCAACGCGTGTCAAGGATTTATTTTCCAAGACAAAATTAAATTTCAACAACATTCATAGCATGTGTATACAAAATACATATAACACAAATCTCATTTATTTTGAGAACATCATTACGCAATGCATACATCATGACGTTGCATACAACTAACTCTTTACCTTTTCAGGAAAGATCAATCAACAGATAAAGGTAATCATCTTTTTGAGGTAGTAATCATATAAGATTCCTTCATCATTCTGCTGAAGTAGTAATCGTCCAAGATTCCTTCATCATTCTGCTGAAGTAGTAATCTTCTAAGATTCCTTCATCATCCTGCTGAGGTAGTAATCATCCAAGATTCCTTCATCATCATGCTGAGCTTTCAGATACAGTTCAGATACGCTCCAGATACGGATGCCATTCTGATAATCATTTAGATTCATTCTTCAGGTACATTTCAGATACGCTCAAGACACGAATGTCATTCTGATACTCATTCAGATTCAGCTTTCAGCTTTCAGATACAGTTCAGATATGCTCCAGATACAGATGCCATCCTGATACTCATTTAGATTCAGCTTCTAGATACAGTTCAGATACGCTCCAAAGATGGATGCCATTCTGATACTCACTTATATTCAGCTTTCAGA
Organism: Vicia faba; assembly: GCA_948472305.1. NCBI lineage: Eukaryota > Viridiplantae > Streptophyta > Magnoliopsida > Fabales > Fabaceae > Vicia > Vicia faba. The sequence continues at coordinate 1,193,091,821 of OX451736.1, forward strand.
TACAGTTTAGATACGGTCTAGACACAGATTCCATTCTGATAATCATTTAGATTCAACTCTTAGATACAGTTCAGATACGCTCAAGACACGGACGCCATTCTGATACTCATTCAAATTCAACTTACAGATACAGTTCAGATACGCTCCAGATACGAATGCCATCCTGATACTCATTCAGATTCAACTTTCAGATACAATCAGATACGCTCTAGAAACGGATGCCATCCTGATACTCATTCAAATTCAGCTTTCAGATACAGTTCAGATACGCTCCAGACACGAACGCCATTCTGATACTCATTCAGATTCAGCTTTCAGATACAGTTCAGATATGCTCCAGATACGGATTCCATCCTGATACTCATTCAGATTCAGCTTTCAGATACAATTCAGATACGCTCTAGACGCGGATGCCATTCTGATACTCATTCAGATTCAAGCTTTAAGATATAATTCAGATATGCTCCAGACACAGATTCCATTCTGATACTCATTCAGATTTAAGCTTTCAGATACAGTTCAGATACGCTCTAGATATGGATGCCATCCTGATACTCATTCAGATTCAGCTTTCAGATACAGTTTAGATACGCTCCAGACACGGATGCCATTCTGATACTCATTCAGATTCAAGCTTTCAGATACAGTTCAGATACGCTCCAAACACGAATTCCATTCTGATACTCATTCAGATTCAGCTTTCAGATACAGTTCAGATACGCTCCAGACACGGATGCCATTCTGATACTCATTCAGATTCAAGCTTTCAGATACGCTCCAGACACAGATTCCATTCTGATACTCATCCAGATTCAAGCTTTCAGATACATTTCAGATACGCTCCGAATATGGATACTCATTCAGATTCAACTTTCAGATACAGTTCATATATGCTCCAGACACAGATGCCATTTTGATACTCATTCATATTCAAGCTTTCAGATACAATTCAGATACGCTCCAGACGTGGATGCCATTCTGATACTCATTCAGATTCAGCTTTTAGATACAGCTCAGATACACTCCAGATACGGATGCCATTCTAATACTCATGCAAATTCAACTTTCAGACTCAGCTCAGATACACTTTAGACACGGACGCCATTCTGACACTCATTCAGTTTCAACTTACAGATATGATTCAACAATCATTTCTGGATGGCATCTACAATCCCATCTCCAACAACTTTCCATCACCTCTCCAAATGGAATCTTTAAGCCCATTCCCTATACCATCGACCATCATATCACCGAGTTCAAATTTCTGGGCACTCTAGTGTCCAATCATCTTCTACCTTCGAGTCACGAATGGAAGATTTACTAATCTAACTCTTCAGGTGTAAGAAGATTGATCAGGGGCAACTGTTGTACCCCTAAATTTTCCCTCTCATTTCTCAAAGATCACCCTGGACCCTCAAGTTTGTTTCCATCCAATTTCAAGCCTTGAATTATAGACTTTCCAAGAAAGTCATTCACAAGGGTAAAATGGTCATTTGCATACTAAAAAGTCAAACTTTGAATTTTGGATCAAAATCAAGCTTCAAGAATCATATTTCATCAAGACATGTTGGAATGTGAGATTTGTTTCCTCGAGAAATTCAAAAGTCAAATTTACTTTGGAAAAGTCAAATTTCTAAATACTTAGAATTTTTCTAAGTGTTTAAGAAATATGGCAAGTTCAGAACTTCTAACACAAGAGTTTTAGATCTCAATAAGGCCTAAAATATTACAGAATAGAACTTCTCCTGGAAATACTGGAATTTCAAGTTTTAAATGTTCAAAGACACGTCCATGAAACTGAAGCACTCAGCAAATTCTGTACACTTTCAAGACAGAGTTTGGTTAGAACTTCTTGGCGAGTTTTCACATAGGTTCAGTCAGAAGTTGCAAGAGAAATTCAAAGAAGGTTTACAAAGAGTGTTGCAAGCTTCCTGGAAAGTCTGAGAGCTCCTTCAAAACATGCTGAGCAAGGTGATACATAGATCAGAAGTTGGATGTTTATTCTAAGTTATGCTGAAGCTGAACTTCTGATCCAGAATTAAGAAATGATGCAAAATCTCACATTGCAGGATTTCTGGTTTGATCAATCTCATCATCATTTAATGCTCACAACCACTTTTGGGTCTTTGTCCAAAGGATTTCCCCACGTGTGGCATAAAAGTACCATTATTGTCTTGGAAAAGTAAACTTTTGTACAAGAGTGTGTTGGACCCATGCGTTGCTTTTGCTTTTGAGGTTACTTTTCCTTAATTCCTGCTTACAAATTCGGATTAGGCGCGAATAAAGCTTCTAACCACCATACCTATTTGAACTTACTTCAAGAACAAGTCAGCGCCTAGCATATGATGGTTTTACCCCTTGACCTCTCCAAGCGACTAAACCTTTGCCTATAAATTGGACTTCATTGGCCACTGTAAAAGGGTCAAAAATTGGAGAAAGAAAAAGCCTTGAACCCCTGCTAAAATTCCAAGAGTCCAAAATTGCAAAGAAAAAATACAAAACCTGTTAGCTTTTGATTCTTGCATTCAAAATCCATTTTTCCTCAAGTGTTTCTTGACCAAAACCACCCATATAGTTTCTGATATACATTTAGAAACCATCATAACTTCTGTATTCAGACTGTAACATACCCTCCATCAATATCCACTTCAAAGAAGTCAAAACTTTGCTCTTTGGCTGTTCCAGAATTTTCCATCCATTCATAGTTAGGGTAAAAGGTTTCTAGCCTGCTGGGCACGTGAGGAAGCTGGTCAGAACATCACAAGCGGTCAGAGCCAGACTCCATATCACAGAACATTTTCTAGCTGCAAGGTAAGCTTCTGCTAACTCTCGTCATATTACTTAGGCATTGTTAGACTTGCATGTTTAAAATACAATGTAGACATCCTGATTATGATGTTGTACATATTCTGAGGTTTCATGTATTTGCCTGCCTAAGTAGAGAAAATTTCAGTCCAAAACTTCTTGAAGAAATTAGGACTCAGAATTAGGATTAGCAAGTTCATGTTTGCTTCTGATTTATAGTTCTGATATCTCTTGTTTCTGAAACATTATGAAACCTGCCATAACTGTTATATGCACATCTTCTGTTTTGTTGAGAAATGACTAAGTTGTAGATGCTCTGACTAGCATGGAGAGGGAGATGAAGTTCTGCCAGCGGCATCAGAACTTCTGAAATCTTCTTTGTTTCCAGTGTACCCAGAACCTCTTACCTTCCCTTGTTTTTTGCTAACATGTTATTTCTGTCTTGCAGCTTGCCAGAGTCATAACTTCTGATTTCTTTATTTCAGTAAAGCGTTGTTTCCGTTTTCTTTCTCCTTATTATTTTTGCCATCACTTTTATTAATCAAAAACACCAAAAATATTTCATATTCACATGTCCTATTTCTTTTAACATAAAAAAATCAAAATATTTTCTTAAACAAAGTTTATTTCTTTTTCTTAAACAAAACAAGTTCATTTTACATTTCTTGTACATTCTTATCCATTTAATATGGTTGCAATAGTAACTTAGGACTTAATTTTACTTGCAATCCCCATTTGTAAATATGTACCCCCATCCCTAAAGTATTGTAATAGCGTAGTAACTTTAAATTCCGCAATTTATCGCTTTATATATAACATGCTAGTAATTAGGGTTTGTATGGAAATACTAAAACCAATACTTAGAAAACCCTAATTCAAGACAAAATCAAGCATGAAAATAATACACTTGCACACAAGCATCCCTAGGGAAATCCACTTGGTTGCCTTTACAAAATGGTCATATTACGCATGCGAGGCATCTTAGCAAAAACAAAGCAAAATACAAGATCATAGTCCCTCGATGGAGCTATCTAAGTTGCCTTTTCAAATGATCTTAGTCCCTAAAAGATAATGCTAAGATACCTTGCAACATTGCTAATCATGGTTATACGATGACCCACGCCCGTTCCGTTTACATCCAAAGATAGGGTTACTTACCAAATCAATGGTAAGATAAAGATGTCAAAGGAAAGAGGAAATGAACATGAAAGACTTTTGAGTAGGTAGAATGCTCCTAGTTACTTGCTCACTTTCAAAATAAAACATCCTTTCTATTTTTAAAACAAAAACCTACACTTTCAAAACATATTACAAACTTGAAAACATTTTCAAAAGATCAACATCTTTGTATACATTCTTACAAACGAGAATCATTACAAAGTTTGCCTAAACAATGGCCTCTTTACAAAATACTTTCAAAAACCACATAAAGCATAATTTCAAACAAAAGCAAGTGATCTAGCAAGTAACTAAGAGCCCATGGAAAACCATGGATGAAAAGGGTGCTAATACACTCCCTTTTCATAATCTACCCCCCGAACTCAAGAAATAATCTCAAAGGTCTTTCTTGTGCTTTTTCACCTTTCCTTTTGGATAAAAGAAAAGTCAGTGGCGACTCTTGCTAACCGCAATATTTGCGATAAAATGCAAAACACCCAAGTCAATTCTCCCACTATATCACACTAGGTATAAGAACCATCTAACCAACAAGAAGCAAATACTTGACATTATGAGTCAAGATAGAATTCCCATTCTTCGGATTGAAACCAAATAAACAAAATACTAGACCTCTTGAGAGAACCAAACTTTAAGTGTATTAAGTCTTCACAAAAATTGGTCAGAGTAACGGCTGTATACGGGTGAATTCCAAATTACGAACAAAGTGTCTAATCACAATGACCTGCACACAAAATAAACAAACAACCCAATGTCTTGAGGTAAACCTCAAGAATTCCATACAAAACATCAATTAAGATCACAAGGTCTCCAACATAGGCCAAGGTTTCTAATCCAAAGTCCAAGAAGTCCAATACTCCATAATGCCAAGGATAGTAACCAAATAGTCCAAATATCATTAAAGGTTGTTATGGTTCATGTTGATTATTAGGTGTCTTAGAAGAGAAAAGAAAAGCTCAACTGAGCAAAATGAAAATGACAAGAAAGTAAATGCTCAAGTGAGCAAAATAAAAATGGCATGAAATGTAATGCTTAAAGTAAATGGTACATAAAGCATAAAAAATAAAAGCATAAAATAAAAATATTTAATAATTAGCACTTAGTTGGATGACCATCTTGAAACTTGCATTTGGAACTCATAAGAGGATTGGTAGAACCAAAGCCTTCACACAACCAGTTGCATTTGCTTTTTGTCAAGCATATCATCCATTTGGAATCCTCAAAAGTAAAATGTAATGATCAACGATGTTTAAGTAATCCGCGTTGACCCAAATTGATGAAGATCCATTAGAGGATTGGTAGAACCAAAGCCTCCACACAATGAATCTCAAGATTATTGGATCAAAGAGACCAAACTAACATACTTGGGCTTGCAAACATAGGTTTGGGCCACAAATGATCATTTATTCGAATCAGGACAAAATTTAGCGCTACGTTAAGAAATCGTAAGTTGACTTATATAGAAGTCGCACCTATTTTGAGGCCGGTCAATAGCAATATATGCACTGTTTGTTTTGAGACATGATATAGAGATCATGCTCCAATAAAACTTAGTACAATAAGAAAGGAATCAGATGAAGAGGGGTGGGAAAGAAAATAAACCACATTTGAATTAAAATTTAATCAAACTATTATTAAAATCATTCATCCATTTTTTTATGGAGTTAGACTCAACACCATGGATTCAATGATGTTAATAAAGTTCATGATAAAAAATTTAACCCAAGATCAGCCAGAAAATAATCACAAAATAATATTGCATTTAATATATATATATTAAAAAGGTTTTTAAAATGTTTTAAAATAGAAATAAAAGAGAAAAATATCAACTATATTCAAATTAATCAAGAAATAAAAAGTAAGACCATAGAAAAATCATAAAATGACTCAAATATTTTTCATAAAATTTTTGGTGATTTTTTAAAGTCAGAAACTGTTTTTTAAAATTAAAAGAAATGAGTAAAATAAACCAAAAATGATTAAAAAAATACCAAAGTCAGCAATAAAAAATTAATGAGGTCACCAATATTTGTCACGATATCATTCGATCACTCCATATTTTTTTCAGAATTTAAAAATGCATAAAACTATTTTTAAACATTTAAAACAATTCAAATAAAATGAAAATTTATTTAAAAAATCAAAAACACAAAATAAAATTGTGAAAAAATAAAAATCAGAAAGAGAAAAATCAAAAGTATTTTTCATAATTGTTTCAGATTTTTTGGACTAAAAATGAATTTTCTATGATTTTTTGAAATTTGAAACAATTAAATATAAAAATCAGAAAAGAAAAATAAAGTCAAAAATATGTGGACCATTGGATGAGAGTCAAAATGTGTTAGTAATTAAATCCAAGGGCTCTGGCGCGCTATGCATAGCATGGTCATTAGTGAATAAAGCATAGAATCAAATATAAAATCAGATTTAAAAAAAAAAACAAGTGGCACACCATCATTGGTTGGAAGATGACATGTTGGTCATCTTCAACCTCTAGCCAACATGATTTGCTGGTCTCTCAAATTGTAAAATCAGAAGCTCAGACCTATGTCATTTGCTTCGTCTCTTCAAGACGAAGACAACCACACCCTCGCGACAAATTTATATAAATTGTAGCTCAAGCAATTTGGAAGGAAAGTTTTGAAAAGGGATTTGAAATTTCATGGTCAAAACGTGTTTGCAAATAAAAGCAAGTGTTGCGACTAGAACCAGGGCAATGAGAGCTTCACAATGATATCAAAGTTTTGAAGAATTGATGGAGAAATCTACCTATTGAAGTTGAGTTGCAGAGCTCTGAAACTGGACTTCTATATATCAATATAGGTCACAATTATTGAAGGTAATTGTATGGTTAACTTCATGGAAGATCAAGGAAGGTGAATTGATGGAAAAATTGGATTTAAAAATGCTTGAATACAGATTTCAAAGATACAGATAATTGAGTTATGGAGCAAGTTTAGCAGGGTGATTATGGCTGTTCAAGCTTGAGGAAATGAATGAGGGATGACCCTCTATTTATAGGTAATCAAATGGAATGTTCAAGCGTGTGAAATGATGAAGTTTGGAGGGAAATCGTGTGAACCTGATACACGAGTAAGGTGTGATCTGTTTTGCATCAAAACTCATCAAATCCTTGCGTTTTAAGGCTCTAATCCACTTTGGCAAGTTGGTTAAACATTTTTAGACCATAAACGCGTTCTAGTTTGATGTTTAGAAGCCAAAACATGAACTTCAAATTCTGACTTATGAAGAAACTTCAGTTTCAAGTTACCAAATTCAACTCAATGGAATTCCCAACTCAAGGGGTCTTAGGGCATGATTCTTGATGCTTTAGAAATATGAGATTACAAGCTTTGTAATGGGAAAAGAATGGAATCAAATGGATATTTGAGTTGAAAGTTGCAATGAGTCAAAGTTGGGGAAAAAAGGTTGACTTTCCATACTTAGAAATATTTCAAGTTTTTCTTCAAAAGTGACCTATAATGTTTTGCATCCAAACATGGCCTTCCACTTGAAATTTGCTCTTGACCAAAAAATATGGCATGAAATAGACCTCTTGAATGACATTTTTAAACTTGAACCATTCAAAATATCAAAAAATTGAGAGATTTATGAATTGTTGAAGTTGGAAAAAAAATCATGGAATGACTTATACTATTTTGTATCCTTTGGGCATCTTCCATCCTTTTTCTCACTTTGAACATAAAATAAGGAATAAATTTCACATCTTCAAGATCATTATGGAAAAAGAGTGGGCTCAAGGAGATAAACTTTTACCAAGTTATGATCATTTGAAGTCACACATGGGAAATTGGGGGTTCATCTAGAGGACTTGTAATCTTTCTTCATCATCAAGTTTATTCCACATGAAAACTCCTTGAAAATTTTTAAGTGATTTGTTAATAATAATTTGAAGATAATGATGTATTTGGAATCACTCAAAAATACCAAAAGATGAGCAAGATATACTTCTTTAAAGTTCAAAACCCTAGCTCCTAGATCAAGAAAATGCTTTTAGGAACTTTGACAATTTTAAACAACCTTCTTGTACCAACACTTTTTCTTCGTAAGTAGGAGTTGTTGAGGATGATAATGAGAACTAATAGCCAACAAAACCACTTCCATATCTTTAGAATTGAGAGAAATATGCACTTGTGACCAATGGGAACAAGGCCTTGTCCAACCATGACAACTTCTTCAATCAACCCCTTGTACTTTTGAATCAATTTTGATAACTTCGAAATGTGGTGAACCAAGATAAACCTTGCCATGCCATTTCTTCCAAAATAACTTCAATGGTGAAGTTTTAACTTCTCAAGCTTTATTGACTAGGGCATGGAAATAAACTCATGAGCCCATGGATCAACTTGCTAAGACACATTGACTTTACCTACATTATTAACAAGTAAGACCAACCAACATTGCATTTTATTAATTAAAAGGAAAGTCAAAACAAAACATGAATGATCAAAAAAGAAAAACAAGTCAAGGTGCTTGGTGATTCCTCAAAGGGCAAAGCTAAAGATAGGGAGGAGTACCAAAAGCCATAATATGATCTTGTTGTGATTGAATCAATATGGTATGATGAAGGGATCTTAGGGGGGAAAATTGGGGTACAACAGAAAGGGCATGGGTTCGATCCCCAGGTCATGTATTATGTTTTTCTAACATGTCATTTGCAGATCCAGTACTGGCAGGTCCTACGCATGCTCACCATACACCATCAAGTCCATGCCATCAGATGCACGTCTGATCTGGATCTAGTGCAACCTTTGGGCTCCCTTTGTCTTGGGCCTACGTTATTTTCAATATCATAACAACCTTGTTTACTTTTTCCTCCTTCCCCTTTTCCTTTCTTTTATTTATTTATTTTTATTGTTTTCTTTATTTCTATTTCGTTACAAACATTAAAATCAAAAATCATAAAAAACATTAGGCTTAGTTTCTTTTTTAGATTAAATTTTGTTAATTAATTATTTAATTCCCTTAACATCTTTCTTAAAAGTAAAATTAATTTAGACTTTGGTCTTAAATATTAAAATCATACCACAAAAATGCCAAAAAAATATTTTTCTTAATACTTAGGTTGTTTTTAGGATTTTCTTTCCAAGCTATCTCTTTTCATTTTTGTTTTCTATTTTTATTTTGTTATTTAAATTCTAGAAAGAATGTATAGGTCTCTCATTTGATCTTGTAATAGTTAGTTTATCTTTTCGCATTTTTTCTTCTAAATATTATAACTGCTAATGGGATGTAATAGCGTAGAATTTACTTTCCGCATTTTATTTCCTATACATATTAACTGTTGGATGTATGGTAATAGGATGGCATGATAAGAATTAAAACCAACGCTAGAAAACTTAACACAAGACAAAAATAACTGAAAACAAACACACTTGCACATGCGCACCTCTAGGCTACTCCCACTTTGGTTGCCTTCGGAAAAATAGTCACAACTCTCGAAGCGTGAGAGATTTTAGTGACTACCCCCTGGTTAAAAAAGATCATAAGTCCCTTGATGACCCTCTCGATGTTTCCTCGGTAAAAAATTATCTTAAAACCCTAGGGTAGTTACTAAAACTTCTTGCCAAGTTGCCTTCGTGACTATAAAACATCCCTTCAAATGTCCCTCAAACATCCAACGATAGGGATACCTACTCACTAATAGTAGGATATCACTGTAAAGGAAAAGGGGACAATAACGAACCTTTCAAGTATAGTAGACAGTTCCTAGATGCTATGCTCAAAAACAAACTTTTACACATACATAAAATTCTTTCAAAACATTTTCAAAAAAACGCTTTATCAACACTCTTGAGGACTGATACAAGAGTTATCATAAAGAAAATCTCCTCACTAAGGCATTTCAAAACACTTTTCAAAAAACACACAAAAAGATAAGGTATTTTTCAAATGAGCTAAGCATCTAAGAGCCCGTAGAAAACTACGGATGGAAAGGGTGCTAACACCTTCCCTTTCCATAATCTACCCCCTTACTCAAAAACATTTAGAAATGTCTTTTTCCATTCATTTCACCCTTTCCTTGATTGGATAAAAGAAAAGGCGGTGTCGACTCTTGCTTACCACAACATTTGCAAACACAAAATGCAAAACCAGTATAAACAGTCAGTTTTGCCACCGTATCACATATGTGTATCCTGGCTATAACCAGATCCCCATGGCTAAAAAATAAAAAAAATATATGGCCTTCATGACTGAATCGGACAACTATTACTATAACATAATACCCTTAGGCCTAAAAAACATTGGCGTCGCGTATTAGAGAATGATGAACAAAATTTTTCAATGAGAAATCAGGGACATGATTGAAGTCTACATGGACGACATGATAGTAAAATCCCACGAGGAAACTGATTGTGCACTCTACCTTAGGAAGTTCTTCGATCAGGAAAGAAAAGTCAAAATGTGATTCAATCCTGACAAGTGCACCTTCGGAGTACGAGCAGGAAAATTCCTTGACTTCTACCTTACATAACGGGGAATCAAAGCCAACCCCGAAAAATGTCGAGCATTCGCTGAACTCCCGACGCACAACTCGACAAAATCAATCCATAACCTAAATGGGATGCTCAACTTGTTATCCCATTTTGTGGCAAAATTTGCGTAGCACACGCTATCTTTTTTCAAACTTTTCCGCAAAGAAGCCGCTTTTGAGTGGACAGAGGAGTGTGAGTGCGCCTATAATACGGTGGGAGACCTAACTTGAGTGTTTTGCGTTTTATCGCAATTTTTGTGGGTAGAAATATTCGCCACCGACTTTTCTTTTATCCAATAAAGGAAAGGGTGAAAAGAACAGGAAAGACCTTTTGAGAATTTTCTTGAGTTCGGGGGGTAGGTTATGAAAAGGGAAGGTATTAGCACCCTTTTCATCTGTAGTTATCTACGGGATATTAGTGGCAAGCTCACTTTGAAATGCTTTGTAAATGTGCTTGTGATTTGTTTTTGAAAGTATTTTTGAAAAGTGCCTTTGTTTAGGCGAATATCGTAATGATTCTTGTTTCGGCAAAAATGTATACAAAGTGTTGACTTTTTTTAAAAATATTTCATTTGAAAGTACTGGTGTGTTTTGATATATGTTTTTAAAATGGTTGTGAGCAAGCAACTACGAGCGTTTTACCTACTCAAAAAGTCTTTGTTCTTTTCCTCCTCCTTTAGATATTGATATTTTACCATTGATTGGTAAGAAGCCCTATCATTGGATGTGAAGGGACAGGCGTGGGTCATCGTACAGTCATAGAAGACAACATTGTAGAATACCTTAGCAATTTGTTGTAAGGTCCTAAGATCGTTTACCGAAGGCAACATTTAAAGGGTCGTCGAGGGACTACGATATTGTATTCGAGGGTCATTTCTAAAGTATCCCACGTTCGAGGGACATGACTGTTTTTACTCCAAGGAAACAAGTGTGGGTTAAACCTAGAGGTGCAAGTGTTTAAAGTGTTTGTTTTCATGCTCTTAGTCTTTGAATCAAGGTTTTCTATTTGTTGATTTTAGGTCTTGCCATACAAACCCTAATTACTAACGTTTATATTGAAAACAATATATTGCGGAAATATAAATTCCACGCTATTACATCATTTGGGGGATGGGGATACAATTTACAAATGGGGAGTGAAAGCTATTAAAACCCTAATTTACTATTACAACCATATTGAATATTGCAAGAATAAAGTGTACAAGAATGTAAGATAATATACAAGGAAAAATAAATTGTTTTTATTTGAGGTTTTTGAAAGGGGTTTTAATTCTAATTAAGCTAAATAAAAATAAATAAGTAATTAATTCTAATAAACTAACCTAAATTGATTTAGAAAAAACAAGTTCTTAGGGTTTTATAAAAAAAGTTTTAACCTAGTTAAACATAATAAAAAGAGATTAATTAAAAATCCTAAATTCTAAGTTAATTAATATACAAAGAAAATTAAAATAAATTTAAGCCTAAATTGATTTAATTGGAAAAAATAAATTAAATTCGTTAAGAAAATATTTTTAGTCTTTTGTTTAAAAGAAATAAAAATAAACTAAAGTATCTAACTAATAAATATAATATGTTTTTGGTATTTTTTATTAATAATAATAATAATAATAATAATAATAATAATAATAATAATAATAATAATAATAATAATAATAATAATAATAATAATAATAATAATAATAAAGATGATAAAGAAAAAGAAAATAAAATAAGAATGTAAAATTAAAGTCAGAGGGTTTGGAAAGTGGAATGGGTGGTTTAAAAGTAAAATAGTTTTTTTTTGTTGACTTAGGCCCAAGTTTGTTTTATCAGAAAAAATAAACAAAATAAAAATATGCAAGTTGGGCCTGTGTTGATGTGAGTAGCCAGAGAGATGTGCTAAAGCAAAAATGTACTTGGCCCAGTATGGGGAGGCCTAAACGCGCGTTGGAAGTCACAAAAATGATGTGAAAAATGCCAAAAGGACCGCTGGGACTCGAACCCAAGTCACAAGGATAACAGGCGCGCACTTTAATGACTGGGGTGGTGATACATTTGTTTATTAATATAAAACCATATGTATATATTACAAAACTAATCCTAGGCTTGTGTCATCTTCAACCTCGCATCAAACTTTCAACATGATTTTTTTCCAAACCTGTAACTTCTTCATCTCTCAGCCATTTGCGAAAATGTAAACATCAAACTTGTTCAAAATTTCATGATGATTCCAGAAATGTAAATAATTAAATTTTAAATCAAAGATGAATGAGGATTTCTAATGGTACCAAATTTTGACCTAACTTTTTCATAAAGTTCAACTCTAAAATTCTCTCTACTCAGGCAACATAAATGAATTCTGAGGACATAGTTAGTTTTAGGGATATGATGTCTACATTTTATCTTTGAAAATGGAAAGCTAACAATGCCTATATGAAGATTTCGAAATCCAGAAAACTTACCTCAAAAATGGACTCCGTGTTTTAAGTTTGAGCTTGTTCGAGGATGCTACAATGACCAGGTTAGCTTCCTTGAGTCCATAGGAAGCTAATGCAATGCTTGGCTTGAATGGAGAGTGGATGAAATGGTCTCGAGAAGTTCAACTGCACTGCTTTGTTTTTGGTTATGGAAGATGAGGAAGATGGTGTTACAGTTATGTTGCAGGTGTTAGGATAGCCTTTATATGTGTATTAGATGCTTTGTGATTGATTAGAACTAAAAACGCACGAGTAGATTATGTGTTTGAGGTTTTCTGGCCAGAAATGACAACAATGGAGGTTTGTATACAACTCTGACTTTTTAGGGAGTTTGAGTGAGTTTGAGGGCTTGTAAACTCGTGTCTTATGTTATAAATGGTGTCTCTATTTATAGATAAAAGGTTTGGAAGCTTGGAGAAGCCAGAAGTACAAAATCACATGTTTGTGGATTTTGACTTGTTTTTGAAGCAACATGGACAAACATGATTTCAAGGCAAGGTAGGGTGGTTGAGCACTTTAAACATACTTCTTCCGATCTTATAGACTTAGTGTGTATAGAAGGAACAAGTTAGGAGCTCAAGACAAGTTGACTTTGCATAAAGCTTGCTTTAAAAGAATGCAATGGTGACTTTCTTCAAAATATGGCAAATTGCTTTGGATAATGACTTAATCACTTGGATAATACCTCAATAAATTGTGTAAGCAATTAATTATGGAGTGATATACAAGTTAGAAGTCTGCAAAAACAAGATTGTGCAGCATAGGCTTGAGATTTAAATTCTTGTTCATCACAAAAATGACCTATAATTCAAGAATGGATGTCCAACTTCTTGCCTTTGATTCTCTTAGCTCAAAAATTATCTCATTGAGTTCTTGGATATTTTGAAAAGGTTAAAACATTATATACAACTTTCATGTTGGTCATTTTGACAAAATCCCCTTGGAGCTTGGTGAAAATTGACTTCATGGATTCATAACTCAAAATCCAATAATTTGTAGAACTTAATCAGTAAAGCAAAGTTGTAGATCCTATCAAGATCTACAACTTTCATGTTGCAAGTTTTCTTTGAATCATCTTTCATCTTGGTGAAAACTTGGCATGAAGTTATGAAATAATGATGTATAAAAACACAAAAATTCTAAGTCTTGAAAAGTCGGAATTTTTAAGATGACTTTTGACTTTCTTGATTTCTTGATGATCAAGTTCCATATTTTTGAATGTCTTGATTAAATGTGATCTTTGAAACTCAATTTTGATCAAAAGGTCAACGTTTGACTTTTGGTGTATTAGTTGACTTTTCATCAGTTGAATGAATTTCAACTACCAATCAATTGATCTTGAGAAATGTTTTGAGCCATTAAATTAGGTCAGCACATTGAATTTGAATACTTGAGATTATGTTTCAAGCCATTAAATCATGTATTAGGTCAAAAAACCTTGATCAGTCAAATACAATCAAAACCCTAAATTTGACCATTTTTCCCTTTTTATGATTTGAACATTTTTCTTGAGGAATTGTGATCCAAACTTGATCAATTGATGCATATGACTTCAAAATGTTGATATTGGTCAAAAATCTTGAAGTTTGACTGTGAGTTGACCATAGTTGACTTTTTACCCAATACAGTTGATTTTTAGTCACATAGTCAACTGACTGAGCACAATTATGATTCAAGACTTTAAATTTGACATGAGTATTCTTGGAGGTCTATAATAATCCATACAAGTCATTTGAGGCATTATAATTCCAATTATTCTTGAGAAAACCAAAACCCTAATTTGTGGCCTCAGTGTTAAGAGATGAGTTTATCTGATCAAATCTTGGATAAACCTTGAGCATTTGAGATCTTTTTTTCAAAAATGCCTTTGAGAAAAGAGAGGGAAAATTTTGGGGTACAACAGCGCCCTCCTCTAACTCGAACGAACGTTATCTCTACTGTCGGTTCTGTCGAGGCTAAATAAGGGAGAGACTCTCTCAGCACTCTCGGGCTCCAGGGCCGCCGTCGGGAACACCTCGTCTGGATGCTTGATAAAAAAGGAAGCATGCTCCCAAGGGCCTAGTACGGTGCAATCCAGAGGGTCTTCACCATCTGCGGGCGTATTCTGCCTGACTTCATCAGTAGGAGCCACAAGCGCATCCTCCCAGAATGCATGTTGTTCAGGCGAGCCTGGTTCCTGCGCACCCGGTTTGGACTCAAGTGCCCCCGAGATGCTCTCTTTGGTATACATATATTCGTTTGAACTCTGAGCAGAACTATTGGGCTCGTTCAGAAACTCATCATCAGCAATATTAGCCATTGTACCTGAAAATTATAGGATAAAAGTGAGTTCGACTTCAGAGTCAAATCCACCTTTCCAGCGCTAATCAAGTGAAAGGGCACAAAGAAATGAGGACCCCGTCCCTGACTAGAGCCCTCACTCGATAACAAAAAAACAGGCACAACGACGGTCTCCCTCGAACGTGTTAGGCGCCTAAAAATGGGTTGAAACCTAAAATTTTACTTGCAATGTCCCCCAAACAACTAAGTTCAAGAAACCCAGGAGGTTCATCAACAATGCACAAAGATCATAACAGAAACCCAGAAATGGCCTAAATTTGTTGGAGAAATCATCAACACTCACTGTGGCTCAAGACCTCCCGGAGGGGTCCGCGGCAACGCCGGCTCCCTCGCATGGTAGAGCCACCGTCTAACACCAATACTCCGTCTAAGATTTTTCTGCCACTCTAGCCCTAACCACATGCATTTCTAAGGTAAAAAGAATATCTAACCTAGAATAAATGCAAACCTCATAAAAGTCAGAGGGAATCAAAAACCTTACCGGATTAAAAGGAGTGACGATGATGACAAACAAAAATCTATGGCAACGAGCGGCGGAGAAAATGAAAACTTGGTTGGGAAGAAACGTTGAGCAGAAACAAGTCAGTTGAGCAAAGCGAGAGCAAGAAAAAAATGTGAATGAAGCTACCTCTCTCCCTTTTATAGACTGCTCGTTAGCACGTGAGCATGCACGCACCTAGGAGAACTAAGGGTCGCCATAATTACACCCCAGTCCCTAAGGTAACCATCATTATGCTGCTATAACAACACGCGGCTTGAGGCATGTGTAACACGCTAATTCTTTGGACTTCAATCAACTTTTCCTCTCCCCGCGAGTCGAACAAAGAGAATAGCGCTCAAACCCCTTGAAAGATATAGTTCCCTAGTAATGTCACAAGCATAAGTCATTGTCCCTCTACCTAGAGGCAATGACTTGGGGGCTACTATTCTTGACTAGCCCAATAACTAGAATTGGCCCACACCAGGGGAATATAAGGGACTAAGATGCCCTGGTCATGTGTCTTCCTGCATCAACGATTGATTCCATTTCTACTTGCCACTCGTCGAGCAGAAAACTAAGAGAGCCCTCAAAACATGTCTGCTCGTTGTCTCACCCTTGCTCAAAGAAACGGCTAGTTACAGGAATGACTTCCTACTTTAAGTCCTAGCAGTTACCTATTTTTGCGGACCCGAATATCTAGGCCCAAAAATAGGAACCAATGGCTACGGGCTAGTGGAATTATATAAATGCTCACACTTGTGAGAGCCAGGTATCAAATATTCACACATAAAACCCTAATTTCTTTCTTGTATCTCTTTTCACTCTTTCTCACTAGATTGTCGGAGTACCTTGCAGGTACACCCCCTCCTCTCCATAAATTTCCAGCCAAGTAGACATTGTCATATTGGCCCACTTTCAAGTTCTGATCACATGTACAATCAGTTATCATAAAAGGTTACTCCTTATCACCTCGGATATTAAAACTCCGATGGGTGAAGTTAATTGCACGTGGGTTCGATTCTCAGCATCAACATTTTTGTTATTCTTAGAACTGGATGGCGCGCCCAATATTAACACTCACTGTTTTGAATAACCAAGGTAATATATCAATATTCTTACCTTGGTTTATTTTGGAAACCGAGGGGTTAAGATTTAATTTTTTCTACTATCGTCTGCACCTCAATTGCATAACCATATTACAAAATACAGAACCATATTTTGCACATTCCTGAAACTGAGACATTGTACATTTTGCTAATTCCTCAATCTGAAACAGAAATATTCATTGATTACACCAAATACAAACCCAAAATGGCACACACTTTATAACTTTACATCAAAACTAGAGTAAATGATTAAGAAACAAAAGCAATAAATTATTTACTTACTAGTTTTCCCATATGCCCTCTTCATGATCACGATGAATAATATGCACATCATCTAAATCATTTTCTTCAAATGATTGACGTACATGTGTTGCTAAATAAGGAGTCTCATAGTTAAAATATTGATTTTCATTAGTACTATCAGGAAGATGTTTTCCTTGAAAAAAAATTGACCATCTAGTGTTAGATGGAGCAGTGACATAAAAAACTTGTTTTTCTTGGTTTGCCATGATGAATGGTTTGTTGTTGTAAGTTGTCTTTCGAAGATCAACACTTTTGAATCCTAATTCATCTATTTCTACACAAGTTTTATTGTCAATCCACCCGCAATTAAATAAAGTCACTTTAAAATAAACATAGTCAATCTCCAAAATCTCCTCAATGATCCCAAAGTACCCTCTAGATGCTAGTATTGGATTGTTATCTTTGGAACTAGAAAAGTACATGAATTCAGCCTCGACCATAACACCATTATTTTACATGGTGCTATGATCATCCTTTGATTTTGTGTAGAATGAATATTTACTAATGTCGTATGAATTCCAAGTAATTACATAAAACTTAAGCCAACGTGACAACCATTTGCAATTATCTGATGCACCACTCTCTTTAGAAATACTTTTATTAAACCAATCAACGAAAGTTTTGTTATGCTCCATCAACAACCATTTTTATTCATCTGGGGTTATTTTTCCTTTATAATAGCTTTATGCATGGTCAATTAAGGATCAATTGTACTAATGTTATTCAATATATATAAATGTTCTTAAAGAACTACTTGTCGACTAAACGTCTTAACATTTAAATCTTGAATACCTCTACCATTATGACGGGACATGGGAACTCCTATAAAGTTTGCATCTGAAAAATAGTTTGTACAAAACTCAATAGATTCTTCTGTGATGTACCTTTCTACGATCGAAGCTTCTGAACAGTGATAATTCTTTGTATACCCTTTGAAAATCTTCATGTAACGCTCTACGGGATACATCCACTACAAATAAACTAGACCACAAATTCTAATCTCCTTTACTAGATAAACAACTAAGTGAACCATAATGTCAAAGAATGATAGAGGGAAAAATATATCTAATTGGCACAAGATAATTGCAGCTTCGTGTTCCAATTCATGTAAATTTCTAGGATCTACACATATACTACATATAACATTGAAGAATAAGCACAATCTAGTTATAGTCACTGTAATACGGTGGGAGAACTGACTTTTTACGTTTTATCACAAATATGTGAATAGCTAGAGTAGCCACCGACTTTTATTTTATCCAATAAGGAAAGGTGAAAAGAACGGGAAAGACCTTGATAGATTTTGAGTTCGGGGGGTAAGATATGAAAAGGGAAGGTGTTAGCACCTTTTTCATCCGTAGCTATCTACGGGATCTTAATCGCTAGCTCACTTTTTGAAAATTTCTTTTTTTGTGTAAGTGTTTGAAAATATTTTGAAAAAAAGCCAAAGTACGACCATCTTTGTAATGGTTCTTGTATCAGTCCTCAAGAACACGTACAAAGTGTTTTAGAAAATATTTTTGAAAGTGATGTGTGAAAATGTTTTTTTAGAAAAGTTGTGAGCAAGCGATTAATAGTCTTACCCACTCAAGGTCGTTCTTGTTATTTTCCTTATCCTTTAGATAGTTCTATATGTACCATTAGTTGGTAGATAGCCCCATATATTGGATGTGAAGGGACAATTGAGGGTCATCGTATGGTCATCGAAAGCAACAGATAAGGATACTTTAGCAATTATCGGAGGGACTAGATCATTTGTTCGTAGGCAACATTAAAGGGTCATCGAAGGACTATGATCTTTTATTCGAAGGAACTTTGCTAAAGTATCCCTATTTTCGAGGGACGTGACCATGTTCGGAAAGGAAACAAAGAGAGATTACCCTAAAGGTGTGTGCGTGAATAGTGATCCAATTCAATTATTTTATCTTGCATTTAGGATTATTCTATCGATCGTTTTTATCTTGCCATTCACGCCTAATTACTAATAGCAAACAACTAAGGTAGAAATATAAAGTGCGGAAAATAAAAGTCCTACGCTATTACATGACTTCGGGGCAGTTACATAATAAAGATGAGGTAAATAAATCCTAAAACTATTACATACTCGCAACAATTACATAATAGGAAAAAAGTGCGACAAAAATATAAACCTAAGCTATTACATAAGGAATGCACGACCTATATAATTGATCAAGAAGATAGAAAATTAGGAAAATAGAAAAGAAAATAGTTTCGGTGATTTTTTATGAAAAAAATAGTTTATGATAATAATGAATAAAAACCTAAAATTCTAATTTATTTAAATTTAAAAAAAAAAGGTTTAATTAATTTAATTAATAAAAATAAAAAATTTAGTTGTTACAAAAAAACTTAAACCCTAACTTAATTAGTTATTATAAAATTATTAGGTTAATTAAGAATAATTAGGGTTAATTAATTATTAGGGTTAATAAATTAAAAGGAAAATAATTAAAAAAAGGAAAAAACAGGGTTAGTAAAAAAGGGCATAAAAATAATGCATGGGGTGGGTGTTGAACCCACGCCCTGAAAGTCACAGGTACGCCTTCCATCCACTGCGCCAGTGCTGCGTTTGTGTTAGGAAAACAAGCGCATTACATAATATGAGAAACCTGCATGAATTGGTAAAAATATGAAGAAAAAAATAGCAAAAGGAAGGGATTGAACTCAAGCCCTTGTATAGTAATGCCTTAACACACGCGTTTATGCCACTGGGGTGGCTGTACATCCATTAACTTAATCAAACCAAAATACATATAATATAAATCTGATCAGAGTGACCAGAGAAGTGTCAAAGCCCTAGCTCTGGTCGTCTTCTCCGACGAGCATATTTCATCAACCTACAAAACAATAACTATTAGTAATCCAAAGGGACTCTACCCCCCTAACTTGAGGGTTGTTAATTCAATGATTCCCTTGGTTTTAGCTAATTCTCCCTGCATAATGAGATACAAAGAAAATAATGTGGATCAGTTCAAGAATGGTGATCCATGATTCTGTCATCATGCGGGGCATGTGATGGGTTAAACCTGTATAGTTACATCTCAGAAACACAATGAAATCATTAGTATGGATCAAAGCATGGTGAAAATATAAACTCAAAATTCATGAAAATATGTCAACCGACCATGCTTGGAATGCTCGTTTTATGCACTTTTGATCATCAACGACGATCAAGTCTTACCCTATAACACCTCAGGGATTGTTTGGAATGAATGATTTTCTTTGAGAAGGGCTGGAACAATGATTTCAAGTTTGCCCTAATTTGGACAAATTTTGATATTTTTGAGAGGGTTCTCCTGCAAGGTTTTTTCGTGGTTGTAATGTCTGAATATAGTGTATATAAGTTGAATAAGACAAAAGAAGAAGGTTTGGTGCAATAATAAGCTCACACGGTTTTTGTATGATCTTGGGGCCCCAAAATAAATCAAATCTTAATCCCTTTAAGCCTTGCACCTCCATTTGATATATTTTGATTTAATTTGAATTTAAATGAATAAAAATCAAAATAAATAAGATTAAAAAATTATCATGGTGCATGAATGGTCTTAGATGTTCATTATGAGGTCTAGGTCATGTTTGGACGTTGAAAGATAGGCCCATTAGCCCAAAACTTCAAGTTTGATCAATTTGGGTTTCATGCATTTCCTCAAAATTGCCCAACTTTTGCAACTCATAACTTGCTCAATTTTTATCATATGAAAGTGATCTTAGAGTTTTTGGAAAGCTCAAGATGTCCCCTACAACTCTTATTTTTATCATTTTTCCATTTGAAGACTTTATCTTGATGTAAATTGCTTGGACAAAAAGTGTCTTTTTGTTGAATTTTAAAATGACCTATAATGTCTTAGCTCATATCTTTCAAATGAAGCATTCTTGGGCCTTGAGCTTAGAGAGACAAAGTTTTAGATAATTGAATTTTTTTTCAAAATGAGCTCTGGTTGAGAATTTTCTGATAAAGCATTTGAAAGTTATGCTTGGTCAAAGTTCAGTTGACTTCTTCTAAAGAAAACCCTAATTTAGCAACTTTTGACCTTTGATGAATCTTGAGATTTCTTGATGAGTTATGATCAACCCTTTATCAAATATTTAATGTAACTTCAAAATTTTATGTTGACCAAAAATCTTGAAGTTTGACTATATGTTAACCATGATTGACTTTTTACCCAATATAGTTGATTTTTAATCATCTGAGCAATTGACTGAGCAAATTTGTGATGTAAGGCTTGAAACTTGACATGAGGATTATTTGAAGTATATAAGAAACCATGAAGTCCACTTGAGACATTATAAGTCCAATTTTCTTTGAGAAAACCAAAACCCTAATTATAGGCCACTGCTTAGGAGGAGAGTTTGTCTGGTAACCCTTTGAGTAGTCTTGAATACTTGATAAGCTTGGGGGCATGAGAAATTCCTTTGAAAATGAGAGGGAAAATTTTGGGGTACAACAGTCACCCTTACATTTCTTGGTAAGATGCCACAAATACCCACTGGTATAAGTTATTGTATTAAGACATGACAATCATGAGATTTTAAGGGAATTAATTTGTGATCATTCTCTGTAAGTTTCTTCACATTTGATAAGTACCATTGGGGAACTTTGATACTCTACAAACAATCGCAAAAACTTTTTTTATTTTTTAGACAGAGTGTGATATGCTAGGGGGAAAATAGGTTCAGAAATTCTGGTATTCAGATCACAGATGTTCTAAGATATGTCGAGACACCGATCTCTGAACAATAACACAACAAACAATTTAAAACAATAAACGGTGCAGAAATTAAACAACACACATAATTGTTAACCCAATTCGCTGTACAAAAACACCTACTCTGGGGCTTCCAAGCTAGTGGCGACGTCAACTAGATAGTATAAATTTGTAGACCCGCATCAAACTTTCACCTAGTTTACAATCTACTCACTTAATCACTACTCGTGCTTAACTTCTACCTAAGACTCGCCTAGGTATGAGACTCTTCTCAAATCCTTTCAATCAAAACAGTGACTGACAACTCTAAATAAATTATAATAGTTTTAGAAGACACACTTCAAAGACACACAATCATTCACTGGTTAAATTCTTTGGAATGATGGACATAACTTACAACTCAAAGAGCAGTCCTGCTCTTGTATCAAGATGATATTAGAGAGGCTCACAAATAATACAAATAAACCTTAACAAAAACACACGTAAGTTCCACACTAAAACTAGGTTTGTAGCAATCTATTTAAAGAAATCTTCTAGACTGGATTGGGCTTGAAAAACGCATCAAATCAGCTGCTAAAAATATGTAGAAACTTCTACATAAAAATAAGACTTCAATCATTAGTTTCCTAAATTATCTCCATAATTAGAAACTAAGAATACTCCTTGAATTAAGCTTGAATACCTTAATCCTTAGACTGAGATCCATATAGGATATCATAATATTCCAAGAATATTTTGCATTTGTAAAATCTAAAAGAATCCAATTGTCCAGCTGTACACAGGTGTGATGTCGAATGATTCTGCATATGACATCTTGTTCAACATCTTTCTCTAGTTGATAGAACATCTTATTTCAACATGTTTATGCTAATTTAGTTTTACCAAACATAATGTAAATCACGAAAGTAGAGAATTAACAATCCCCCTTATGGCTTAATTTGGCTAAAACAACTTAATACTCCTTGCACATACAAATAACAAAACAACCCAGGTTTAAAGAAAAACTCAAACACACATATCAGAGGCACAACAACATAATTCAATTCAACAGGCTACTCAACACAACATCCAAGAGAAACATAAATTCTCAACATGTTTGGACATTATGTATGACAACTCTTCACATCAGAAATTTTAACAACAGTTCGATCCAGAACAAGGATTCCCCCTCAAAACCTGTTAAGTAACATTTCAGAGAATATACAATTCTCCCTCTCAAAAGAAACAATCGGTGGTTAGATAACACACTACTCCCTCTTTTTAGCCATAATATGACAAAGGTAAGTAACTAACCAAAATCACTTTATTACATATGCTAAGAAACTCCCAGGCATTTAACCCTTACCAAATCATAAACCAGAAAAAACAAGTACACAAAGAAAAACCCAAAAGGAGTCACAAAAGCCATAATCATGCATCATCCTTAACATCATACTCTTCGCCTTCTCCATCATCATTTGCACCAGCAGATGCAATAACTTTACTAGCAACAACATCATCATTACCTCTGTTAGCAGGGTCTTCACCTGGGAAGATGTGACAACAATGTCTGGAACATGTGTTCCACTAGACAGTCTATAATGCAAAGATAAAGGAGATCCCCTTTTCTTGAAACTATCCATATGCAATAAAATACCAGGATGCAGGATCTTATTGACCCACAACAATAGCAGTAGTTGCTAGAAGTCCTCATAGATACAGATCCCTAGTCTCCTTCACAAGTTTTCAAATTTAACTGCATCTAGAGCTTTGGTAAAAATATCAGCAAGCTGATCTTCAGTGCTAACATGCTCAAAATTTATAACTTTATCTTCAGCAAGCTCTATAATGAAATGATGCCTGATATCAATGTGCTTAGTCCTACTATGCTGAATAGGATTTTTGGAAATATTGATAGCACTCAAGTTGTCACAGAATAATGTCATAACATCTTGTGTGACATTATATTCATATAACATTTGTTTCACCTATACAAGTTGAGAGCAACTACTTCCTGCAGTAATGTACTCAGCTTCGGCTGTAGATAGAGATACACAATTCTGTTCCTTGCTGAACCACGAGATCAAATTGTTTCCCAAGAAGAAACATCCATCCAATGTACTCTTCCTATCATCAGCACTCCCAGCCCAACCGTCATCACAATATCTCACAAGTACTAAATTTGAGTCATGAGAATATAGAATTCCATACTCACATCTTCCATTTACATACTTCAGAATTCTCTTAACTTGATTGATGTGAATCACTTTAGGTTCTGCTTGATATCTAGCACAAAATCCAACAACAAAAGCTATATCTGGTCTTCTTGTAGTAAGATACAGAAGGCTACCAATCATGCTTTTATATAAACTATGATCAACACTCACTCCCTTTTCATCTTTGGATAACTTCAAGTGTGTAAGAGTAAGAGTTCTTTTATGGCTGTTATTCTCCAATCCAAATTTATTCATAATATTATTGGCATATTTTCTTTAACAAAGGAAAATTGAGTCTTCCATCTGCTTGACTATCATCCCTAGAAAAAATGTTAATTCTCCAACCAAACTCATCTCAAACTCAGATTGCGTCTGTTTGACAAATTATTGAACCATTTCATCTTACATCCCTTCAAAAACAATATCATCCATGTAAACCTGGGCTATCATATGTTTTCCACCTTTCTCCTTGACAGAGAGAGTTTTGTCAATTCCTTCCTTTCCACATTCACTGTTAATGAGAAACTCAATCATCCTCTTATACCAAGCTCTTGGAGCCTATTTTAAACCATACAAAGCCTTCTTTAACTTGAACGCGTGCTTTAGGAAAGAAGGATCACCAGATCCTTTTTGTTGTTCAACATATACTTTTTCATTCAGGTAGCCATTTAAGAAGGCACTCTTAACATCCATTTGGAACAACTTGAACTTCAAGAGACATGCCACTCCATGTAGTAGTCTGATAGATTCCAAACCAGCTACAGGAGCAAATGTTTCATCAAATTTCACTCCTTCAATTTGAGTGTACCCTTGAGTAATAAGTCTGACCTTGTTTCTGGTGACAACCCCTTGTTCATTTGACTTGTTCTTATACACCCATTTAGTACCAATCACATTCACTCCCTCAGGTCTTGGTACCAAGTCCCAAACTTCATTTCTCTTGAATAGACACAAATTCATCTTACATAGCATGAATCCAGAATTTATCAGTCAAGGCTTTTTTGACATTTTTTGGTTCAAATTTTGAAATAAAGCAAGAATTTGTCACAACTTCCCTTGACCTGTTTTTGACTCATTCATTCAGACTTCCTATAACAAGCTCCTTAGGGTAGTATTTCTGAATCCTAATAGAAGGGCCTTTTTCAGTTGCATCAGTTTCTTCAGGTTCAGTGTTGACACTTGAATCTGCAACATCTTCAGGAACATCATCATTCATGGGAAAAAATGCTCCAACATCATCTGGGACATCAGCTTCTTCGGTTGAGTCATCAATCACCACATTTATGGACTTCATCATCACCTTAGTTCTAGAATTGAATACTCTATAGGCTCGACTATTTGTAGAGTGTCCTAGCAAAATTCCCTCATCACTCTTATGATCCATCTTCCTCCTCTGCTCACGATCTACCAAAATATAGCACTTACTTCCAAAGACATGGAAATATTTCAGTGTTGGCTTTCTTCCTTTCCATAATTCATAAAGAGTAACAAATATAGTGACTATCAGATCTGGTAAATCGATGTACCAGATCTGATAGTCACTATATTATAAATATAACAACCAGTGTTCATGGATTCCGCCAAAAAATGATATGAAGGTTTCTTAGCATGAAGCATGATCCTGAAACATTCTTGAATAGTCCTATTCTTGCGTTCGACCACACCATTCTATTTATGAGTGATAGGTGAAGAGAACTCATGACTAATCCCTTCAGAGGTACAGAATTCCTCAAACATGTTATTTTAAAATTCTTTCCCATGGTCACTTTGAATTTTGACTATACTACAACCATTCTCTCCTTGAATCCTTTGACATAACTCTTTAAAGACTTCAAACACTACAGATTTCTCTTTGATGAAATTAACCCATGTGAACATTGAGAAATCATCAACAACAACATATGCATACCTCTTTCCTAGTAGACTTTCAACCTGCATAGGTCCCATTAAGTCCATATGCAACATCTCTAACCCCTTTGACGTGGTCACATATTGGATCTTCTTATGTGACATCCTTGTTTTCTTCCCAATTTGACATTCACCATAAATTTTTCCTTCATCAATCTTCCGTTTGGGAATACCTCTAATAACTTCCTTTGACAAAATTTTCTTCATACCTTTCAGATACAAGTGATCAAGCTTTTGATGACATAACTTATCCTCATCTTCTTGTGTCATTAAGCATGTGGAGAAACAGTTTGTTTCTTAAGAGCTCCATAAATATCAACTGTCTTTTTATTTGTCTCCTTTCATGACAACATCATTCTTCTCATTTGTAACTAGACATTCAGATTCAGTAAAGTTAACTTTGAGACCTTGGTCGCGTAGTTGACTAATATTGATCAAATTAGTAGTTAGGCCTTTTATAAATAGCACATCATCAAGACTAGGTTGTCTTGTATAGTCTAACTTTCTAACGCCTTTTCTTTTACCTTTTGATCTATCTCCAAAAGTGGCATAGATAGTGGAGTGAGGTTTAATATCCACCAGGAATTTCTGAACACATGTCATGTGTCCAGAACAACCACTATCAAAATACTAATCCTCTATTATAGAAGCTCTGGGAGAGGTGTGAGCTATAAGTCCATAAGTACGCTTTCTTGTGAGCCACTTCTTCTTAGCTTTAACAAATATATGTTCTCTTTTGGGTTGTGCTTCATATTTGGGATAACCATATAACCTGTAGCATAAGGATTTTATATGACCAACCCTTCCATAATAATAACATCTTTATCGTTGAGTCTTGTTTCCTGAGTGATTTTTATGTTGTCCATGTTGATGTTTAAACATTTTATATGAAAACTTCTATTCCAGTTCTTTCTTTGGACAAACAAACTTCACTTCAGCCTCTTTGCCTTTGTTCTTCATAGCTTGATTGCCATAGCCAATCCATTTAAAAATTCTATCATTTTTCCTAGACTGAAGAATCTGATCAAGCACACCAGAACTGTTGTAAAGCATTCTTACAGGCTTGGTCATATTATCAAGTTG
Source organism: Vicia faba (assembly GCA_948472305.1). Lineage (NCBI taxonomy): Eukaryota > Viridiplantae > Streptophyta > Magnoliopsida > Fabales > Fabaceae > Vicia > Vicia faba. Next base: position 1,193,118,900 of record OX451736.1, read on the forward strand.
TGAATTTAGCAAAAGAACTTCACCCTTCAGGCTAGAGATGGTGGATAGGTGCTCCACTTTTTCAGCCTCCAGACCATAGATGATAGACAGGTGCTCCACTTTTTTAGCCTCCAATTAAACAATAGTTTTCTTTTGCTTTTCTTCTAATTGGTCCACCTCTTGACTTCTGAGGCACAACTCCTTGTAAGAAGCAGCAAGTTCTTCAAAGGTAAGTCCTTTACAATCCGATTTTTCATTATAGTCATAAATCCCAGTCAAATTTGTGACCTATTTGGAACCTTTCTCCTCATGATCACTTTCAAAATCTTCCTCTAGCAATGACACACACAACCATTTCTTCTGTTTATTGAGATAAGTGGGACACTTAACTCCTATGTGTCTAAACCTTTCACATTCATGACACTGAACTCTTCTGTCTTGGCTGGAATTGTTATCAATTCTGGCCCTTCTATCTCAATAATATTCACGTGAAAGTCATGAATACTCTCATCCTCCTTCATTCTTAAGTTTTAAAATTGAGTGGTAAAAATTTGGAGCCTTGATGTCTTCACCATAAAGGTTCCTTCATGAGTAGTCTTCAAAATCTCCCAAGCTTCTTTAGCAACTGTACAATTTCTTATCACTCTGAATATTTTATTATCCACTCTATTGAATAGGCCATTCAATTCTTTGGAGTTTCCCTCTTCTAACTTGTAATCTTCATCACTCTAGTCTTCCCCATCCTTCAGCACATTAGTAGTCTTACCATCCTTATCTCTAGCCATTGGTGGATCCCATCCTTTGACCACAGATTTCCATGCTTTACTGTCCATGGATTTAATAAAAGCCACCATCATAGCTTTCCAATAGTCATAGTTTGTTCCATTAAGAATAGATGGTATATTCGTAAATCCTCCTTCCTTGTTCATTGTACCATAAAGTATCTTCCCTGAATCTCACCCAGAGTCAGAGTAGGATATATGCTCTAATACCAACTGAAACTCTGTTATTCAGATCACAAATTTCCTAAGAGCCATCGAGACACCAATCTCTGAACAACAACACAACAAATAATTTAAAATAATAAACAATGTAGAAAGTAAACAACATACATAATTGTTAACCCAGTTCAGTGTACAACAACACCTACTCTGGTGGCTACCAAGTCAGAGATGAAGTCAACTAGATAGTATCAATTTATAGATCCACCAAAAACTTTCACATAGTTTACAATCTACTCACTTAATCACTACCCGTGCTTAACTTCTACCTGAGACTCACCTAGGTATGAGACTCTTCTCAAATACATTTCAATCACAACAGTGACAGAACAACTCTAAGGAACTTATAATAATTTTAGAAGACACACTTCAAAGATACATAATCATTCACTACCTAAAAGCTTAGGAATCATTGACATAACTTACAACTCAAAGAACAATCCTGCTCTTGTATCAAGATGATATTAGAGAGGCTCATAAATAACTCAAACAAACCCTAGCAAAAACACAAATAAGTTCCACACTAAAACTAGGTTTGTAGAAATCTATTTAAAGCAATATTTTGGACTAGAGTGAGCTTCAAAAACACAACAAATCAGCTGCTAAAAATTAGCAGAAACTTCTACATAAAAATAGGAGTTTAATCATTAGTTTCCTAAATCATCTCCATAATTAGAAACTAATAATACTCCTTGAATTAAGCTTGAATCTCTTAATCCTTAAACTGAGCGCCACATAGGATATCATAATATTCCAAGAATATTTTGCATCTGTAAAATCTAAAAGAATCCAATTGTCTAGTTGTACATGGGCGCGATGTCGAATGATTCTGCATAGGACATCTTATTCAACATGTTTCTCCGGTTGATAGAACATCTTATTTCAACATGTTTATGCTAAGTTAGTTTTACCAAACATAATGCAAATCACAAAAATAGAGAATTAACAAGTTTTATTTCCTACTTTTTTTGGGCTAATTCTCGTCGTATACCCATCACAACTATATCTTCGTGGGATTTCTTAGTATCTATTGTCTTTCCTTTAATGTTGAAAAGTGTTCCAATCAAAATATCATATACATTTTTCTCCATGTGCATCACATTAATATAATGTCTTACATCAAGACTGGACCTGTATGGAAGATCAAAGAACACTGAACTCTTTTTCCATGAATTTTTCTCCATGAGATTTTTTATTTCTTTCTAAAGATAAATTTAATGTGTTATTTTCTTCTGTAATACGGTGGGAGAACTGGCTTGGTTGTTTTGCGTTTGATCGCAATTGTTGCGGATAGCAAGAGTCGCTGCCGACTTTTCTTTTATCCAATAAGGAAAGGGTGAAAAGAACAGGAAAGACCTTTGAGATATTTTCTTGTGTTTGGGGGGTAGGTTATGAAAAGAGAAGGTGTTAACACCCTTTTCATCCATAGTTATCTATGGGCTCTTAGTTGCTTGCTAGGTCACTTTTTGAAACTATTTTGTTTGAAATGTGTTTGTGGTGGTTCTTTGAAAGTATTTTTGAAAAGCGCCTTCGTTTAGGCAAACATTATAATGATTCTCGTCTATATAAGAATGCATATAAAGTGTTGAAATTTTGAAAATATTTCATGTTTTTGAAAGTGTTTGGTGTATTTGAAAAGATGTTTGTTTTTGAAGATGGATTGTGAGCAAGCAACTAAGAACGTTCTACCTACTCAAAAGTCATTTATGCATTTCACCCCTCCTTTGATATTGTTATCTCACCATTGATTGGCAAGTAACCCTATCTTTGGATGTAAAGGGATGGGCGTGGGTCATCGTATAGTCATGGATAGCAATGTTGTGAGATATCTTAGCATTTCTTCTTAAGGGACTAAGATCATTTGTAAGGAAACATTTGTGGTGTCATCGAGGGACTATGATCTTGTATTTTGATTATTTTTGTTAAGATGTCTCACATGCATATCATGACCATTTTTCTCAAGGCAACAAAGTGGAGTTAACCCTAGAGGTGTAAAGTGTGCAATTGTTTTGTATTTCAAGCTTAGTTTAATCTTGAATTAGGATTTCTAAGATTAATTTTATCTTGCCATACAAAACCTAATTATTAACATTATATGAAAGCGATAAATTGCGGAAAATAAATGTTCTACGCTATTACATCATTAGGGGACGGGGTATACAAATTTACAAATGGGGGTTGCAAGAAATTAAATCCTAATTATCTATTACAACCATATTGAATTGATAAGAATGTACAATAAACGAATAAATGTACAAGAAAATAAATGGAAATTGATTGATTTTTGTTTGTATTTTTGTTAACAAAAGTTCTTGACCTAATTGAAAGAAAATAATTAACTAAAATAAGAAAATTAAGGTTAACTTAATAAACAAAGAAATTAATTTAATTAAAAAAACAAGTTTTTAGGGTTTTGTTTGTGAAAAGTTTTAATTAAATTAAACTAGTATAAAAATTAATTAATTAATTAAAAGAAAACCTAGGCTCTAAGTTAATTTTTTAATAAAAGAAAGAAAACTTGGTTCTAGTGTTAATTTATTTTGAGGAAAAAGAAATTAATTTGTTTTAAGAAAACATTTTTAATGTGTGAAAATATTAATCAAAATCCTAAATTCTAATTAATTTACAAATTAATTAATAAAGCCAAATTAAAGGGGATTAAAATAAATTTATTTTTATGTCAAAAATTAATTTCATTAAATAGATTCCTAAATCTATTTTTTAGGATTTTTGTGTTAAGTAAAATATATTAAAAAGAAAATAAATAAATGAAATAAGAAAAAAAGGAAAAAAGGGCCAGAGGCTGTGTAAGTGAAATATGGGGTGAGGAGGAAGCAAAATGGTATAAGGCTCAAGGATGGAGGCCCAGGCGTGCCTAACAAACAAACAAAATCATAAAATGTTATGAAAAAAATGGAAAAATGTGGCACTGGGACTCGAACCCAGGTCACAAGGGTGAAAGGCGCGCGCTTCTACCACTGGGGTGGCTATACATCCGGTGTCTTATACAATACCAAAAATATATGTTACAAAATGCGTCCATGTCATGAACTTCATCTTCAACCTCACGCCCAACCAAACCAACTGTAACTCAATCATTTATAAACCAAAATGGAAAATGCAAACATGAAAGTTATGGCAAATTTCATCACGATTTTAGAAATGTAACTTACTTAAATTATAAATCAAAGATAAGCAAGAATTTTGTTGGCCCTAATCTGAATCTAATTTTTACAGAAATTTCAATCTCAAATTTGTCTAAGCTCAAGCAATATAAATGAAAACTATGGACATGGTTAGCTTCACGACAATGATGTCTACATTTTTATTTCAGAATATATGCACAAAAAATGCTTGTATCAAGATATTGAAGTCTAAAAACATACCTCTTGCAGTTGGATTCGTGTATGGAGTTTGAGAAACTTTTGAGATGGTCTAATGATCTCTTTAGCTTTCCTGGACCTCCTTGAATGTATTCCAAATCCTACTTTGCTTTGAGGGTGGCTGAAACTCCCAACTCAAGTCAAGTTGTAAGCTTCAGTTTTGAAAATGGTGGATGATGATGGGGAGATTATAGTCAGTAAATAGGGTCTAGGATCACTTGTATATGAAGTATAGAATGTGTTTGGATGGTTAAAACTCAATACGTACGGGTGGATTTGGAGATGGCTATGTGAAACTCAAAACTGTTAAGTTGTGGATGATTTTGAGTTGCAAAGTGCTTGGAAGTGTTTTGGGGTGCTTGAGCTCGTGTATTATGTTTCAATAGACTTTTGTATATGTATAGAAAAGGTTAGAGATCAATTGCACTCAAGGTTTCTGAGTTTTAGCCTTTTGGCTCTATAACTTGCTTTTGAAGAAAAGTGAGAAGACAGTCCCAAAGTGTTGTACAAGCTTGATCTGAGTTGGTAGAGGCCTTATACATGTTGCTTTTGGTTTTGACTTTTCTTGTGTGCAGAGAAAATAATTGAGAGGCTCAAGAAGTTGACAATTGCAAAAGTAATGCTTTATCAAAATGGAAATGGAAACTTTGTGCCATAAATGGAAAACCAATTTGGACAAAGCTTCAAGCACTTGGATAAAGGCCTAGTCAGTTGTGTAAACCATTAATTATGGAGTGACAAACAAGTTTGAGGCCTGCAAAGAAAATATTATGCATCCTAGTGAAACCTCCATGGCCGAACCTGTCATCTGGATGTAATTAAACATCAATGAATTCGCCACCGAACGTCTTTTATCCCGCCGAAAGGGAAAGGTAAACATCGAGAAAACCTAAAAAGGGAGAAATCACAGTCTTTCAACCGAGAGATAGGGTAAGGGAGACTGTTACACAATGGGAAGGTATTAGAACCCCACACGCCCGTAGTACTCTATGGTATCCACTCTTGTTGTCTAATCTAATGGGTGTGGTCAAAACCTATGTCTATGGCTTGAAGCTGAAAAGGGAATGCATGCGAAAGAAACAAAAGAAAACAATGTAGGGAATATAAAAGTTATGCTCGGTTGGGCCCTACCCCTTTTCCTATGTATCCATTTTAAGGAATCATAGAAGCCGTAGTTCGGCTTATATATTTTGGTTGGTTTGAGTTTTTTTAGTTAAGACAACAAAAACAATCAAGATGGAAAAACATCAAATAAAACAACAAACAAATGAGATGGTAAGACATCGACTAAATAATAACATAGTAACATGTCACAGATGGCGAAACATCAAATGATAAAACAACACACCTAACAATGACATTGAGAGTCAAAGTAGGATAACAAACAGTTGCGATGGCGAAACATCGGCTTCAAACAAATGTGCGATGGAGAAACATTGGCTATAAGATAACAAGGTATCATGGTAAAGACGGCGAAACATCAATAAAACGGATGAAAAAACATCACACCTAACAATGATATTGAGAATCAAAGTAAGATAACAAACATGTGCGATGGCGAAACATCAGCTTCAAACAAGTGTGCGATGGTGAAACATCGGCTAAAAGGTAGCTAGATATCATAGCGAAACATCAATAAAACGGATGACAAAACATCATACCTAATAATGATATTGAGAATCAAAGTAGGATAACAAACATGTGCGACGGTGAAACATCGGCTTCAAACAAGTGTGCGATGGCGAAACATCAGCTAAAAGGTAGCAAGATATCATGGCAAAGATGGCGAAACATCAATAAACTAGTTTAAAAACAAAGCCAAGAGGCACACAAACAAATAAGATTGATTTGTATCTTTTACCTTGAAGAAGGGTTTTATTTTATAAAAGGTGTTTTATGATTTGCCAAGAAAACAATTTTTGTTTTAAGATGCAAAAATGCAAAGGAAAAGAGAACAACTAAGGGAGACTATACTAATCTCTAGCCCTAATGTTATCATCCAATGATTGACCCTAAGGTTGAGGATAAAGGAAAATCCTACCCTATGTTAGCATACATGGATTCCTACCTTAATCAACATGTCAAAGGAAACTTAAAAAAACTATCCTATAGGGAACAAACAATGAGAGCGAAGTCGTGATCTCAATTTCTAAATTGATTGACTCATTGATCAACAATTAAAGAAGAAAGAAAACAATAAACATCCTATAGGGAACATGCACTGAGAGCGAAGTCGTGATCTCAATTTCTAAATTGAGTGACTCATCGATCAACAATTAAAGAAGAAAAACAATAAACATCCTATAGGGAACATGAACTGAGAGCGAAGTCGTGATCTCAATTTCTAAATTGAGTGACTCATCGATCAAAAGTTAAAGAAACAAACACAACACATGTATCAAACAAAAACAGAGGGTCTTTTGACATATATCAGCAACAGAGATCCCATCATGCTACATGGAACTAAACAACATGAAAATAGAAGAAAGGAAATAGTGCAATACCAAACGGATAACTATCCGTAGCAACTGAACAAGAATAAAAGAAACCCAGCGAACTTCAAGCAATGTATAACATTCATAATCACATGCATATATCCAGCATGGACTATCAAATATGCCAAGCACAAAATTAGTGCCAATACAATAAATTGTGTTCCACAAATAAAGTGAAACACAGTAGCCTCAAGTCAAAAATGGAAAACTTTTCTCAAAGCACCTCGCACATTCAACAGACAAGTTAGTATTCCCATAAAAAGAATTATGATTCACATAAGGGATGGATGATGACACCATAATGAAGTTAGGAAACATGATAGAGAATATCAAAACACTTAGATGTGATAGACAAAAAGAAACAGGCATGTGCACAATTTGGTCAAAAGTCAGAGGAATGTCGCTCCTTTCTATTACCATGTTGAGTTGACAATTGAATATCAATCAAGGATCATGGGAGCTGAAGAAAAATACAAACAAATACCATGAAGGTCATTAGCAACCACAATTCAATCATACTCAATTACTTCATCACAACTCACAAGCATAATAGCAGAGGAATCCTACACAATGCATCAAAGACCTAGATCTCAAGCTAAGCATGGAAGAAAGTCAAACAATGACAAAATTAGAGAGTTTGTAACAGTCAAAGATTTGAAGTAAAGCTTCCAAGACATGATTAGGACATGATCAAAAGGTTAAAGTGTTGATTCTATAACATGTTACACACGTACATTCAAAATGCCTCAAAAAAATCAACAAGGATGAAAGAAAGAAGTCAAACTCCAATCATGATTAGAACTAACTTAAGTAATAGGGATCAATTACTCTCAAGTCTTCATGAGACTATAATTGAAGTTTCGTTTCCCTTCATGTTATAATTGGCCATCTAATGACCTCAAACTCAAATTGAAAGCTGAAGTTTCAAAGTAAAAAACAACCAGAAAGCAAAAAGTCACAAAACATACATAAAAAAGGTTCAATCTTTCAAGCACGGGGAATTAAGTGAAATGGCTTGAATTTATGTGGATAAACAGAACCAACATGATCATTAGGTATCCAATTATAGGCCTCACTCAATTTCGTTGGCCATCAAGCAAATTGCAACAAGATATGGAACATTAATTGGATACCTTCACTTCAAAAATTCATTAAAATTAGAAACAAGGATCAACAATTCACACAAAAAAATTCTTAGCATATTTGAGATGTGTATAGGTCAGAAAACAAGTTTGAAGTTCATGGATAGTAGATGAGAGGATCTAATGAGGCCCAAAGATCAAAACTAGGTGGCCAAATTATCAAACTAGACAAGTTTTAGAAATAATTTATGGAAAAAATATCAAACCAAGTCAAATAATTCAAGAAAAATGGTTTTCAGATCCTCAATACATCCATGAACCTTAAACAAGATCCAAATTCCAATGGAAACCCAAGGCAAATTGGTTTTGAAAATGAAACTTGCAATGTAAGCTACAAAACCCTAATTGTTTGAATTTTAATCTTAAATATTAATTAGGTAAGATCAAAATTCAAATAATTCAAACTAATATCATGCAAATCACAAAGAAACCCTAAATGTCATAATACATATTTTTTCACATTTTTTTGAATCAAAGAAAAGTCAAAAATAAAATCTAATTCAAACAATTAATCAATTAAACAAATAATCACATCTCAAAATAAAATTCTAATAAAAAATCAGAAAAGTATCCAATCAAAATTATATTTAAATATTATCATTAAAAACACACATCCTTGATTTTTTATGGAATTTTTGAATTAAAGGAAGTATTAAAACAAAAATCAAACAAACAATTAAACAATTTAAACTATTATTTAGTGACAAAAATGCAAACCCTCGCCAAAAGTCATAAAAAGGCCAAAGCAAAATTATATTCAGACACTATGATTAAAAACAAACTTGCATGATTTTTTTGAGGGTTTTTGAAGTAAAGGAAGTATTAAAACAAAAATTATGAAACAAATATTTCAAATAAACATCTCAAATTAAATTTCTAATCAAAAATAGAAAAAATGCTAAACAAATTTCAGAATCAAATTCTAAATAATTTTAGGAGTTAAAAACATTTTTTGTGGAATTTTTAGATCAAAAGAACTATTAAAATAAAAATAATCTTTGAACAAAACAATTAATTAAATTTATTAATTTTTGAACCAATTAAAACATTTTTAAAAATTCCAAAACAAATATGACAAATACTAGAAATTATTATTGCCTATGGTAATTTTTTCATGATTTTTGAAAATGTTTTGATCACAAAAATAAAATCAGAAAAATCAATTGAAATCAAAAATATGAAAGTTACATTAAAAAACCAATGGACCAATCAGATCCAGCCACGCCATCATCTTTTTCCTCAAGACAAGCCCTAACACGCATTTTTCAGTTTCAAGCTCCTATGTTCTACTCAAGATTTTTACTTCGTTTCTCCACCAAAATAAGTGATTTGAAGCTCAAAGCAAAGCCAGATCCATCCTCTACATCATGCTAATAGATCTCAAAAAGATTGACTAGGCAATTAGAAATCTGGACGCGAAAATTTCGAAAACTCACTGAATATGAATTATTCAAAAGTTAAAAAATGATCTATTCTTCAAATTCAAGAAAATTTATACGTCAAACCTATTATTTGGCCAGCTATGAGCATGTATTCAAGATCTTAAACTCCAAATCAAACTACATTGAGAGAAACCGAGATCTGATTCTTACCTCTTGAGTTGGAAAATAAATCCAACTAGTGCCTCTGAAAAACAAGAAAAACCTTGAATCCTTGCTCTGAAACTTCAATGAACACGAATAGAGGAAGAAATCATGACAGGAATGAAGGAGAATGAAACTTCAAAGAGAAGAGAATTTTGGGGATGATGAGAAATTTTCAGATCTGATCTTTGTATATCTCTTGCGTGTGTTGAAATGAGTGATGCAGTATGCTTATATAACAGCTCTGGAGTGAGGGCAAGAGTGTTAAATAATTTGATAACCGTTGGAGGGTAAGTGTGGTATTTCAAAATTTTCGAGAACAAACAAAAACAGGCTGCGTTTCACCTTACTTTTTCCTATAACCTACTGCGCTTGGTGAGTGTAAAAGATGATGGAATCAGAGGGAATATGGTGAAAATGGTGAGGTGGCAAGAGTGTGCGTTTGGGCCAAAAATCAGATGAAGTGATCTTGCTATTTTTGGAAAAATTTGAGAGGATATGGTCATGCTTCATGCGTGCCTTGCTTGGACTCATTTGACAAGAAAAGAATGCAACAAATCGTACTAGACACATGCTAAATGTAACTTGACATCAATCAAAACCGGACTTGTGAAAATTCTGCAACATGGCCATGGTTGTCCATAATTCTGGCCAGTTGACTTTATGCTTAGGCCATTTGAAATTCCTTTGTGCGTTTTGGGCCAAATAAAGGCCTTTCAAAAGACCTCTTGATAAAGAACAAGAGGTGCCTTGAATTTTTGAAAATGACCATGAAATGAGTAAGATGTGATAACACCAAGTTAGGGAAAAGGAACTGGTTGGCCTGTAGGGCGCGCGCGTGCATGGGCATGCATGGTGTGCATGAAGCCAGCTTTGAGATACCAACTTTGAAGCACCATAACTCACTCAATCCTTGGCCAAATTCAAAGATTCAAAGCTCAAAGAGAAGGTCTTATGGAAAATAACAAAATGCTCTTTTTAATTTTTCAATTTGAGGCTTAAGTCACAAGAAATTGGTTCCGCAAAATGGCATGCCAAGTGTTTGATGAAACTACGCGCGTGACTTGCCCAAGAGAAGTCATCTTGACACTTAGAATATTTTTAATTTTTTTAGTTACTTCTTGAACAAGTTACACTCAAGTTCACCATTTCTCATGATTCAAAGATGACCTTGGGTATGGAATATGACAAGAGGATGCTTAAATTGATGGTTGACCAAAAGTCCAACTTGGTCAACCCCTGATTTTGACCAAAATGATCATTTTCCCCTTTGAATCAATTGATCCACTTCCCTTCAAAATTGATGATCAAAACTTCAAACATATGATCTTCCAAATATATAGAGGCCATGTACAAAGTTTCCCTTCAAAATTCTCAAGAAATCTTGATGAAATCCCAAACCCTAGTTTTGGTTATCACCTTAGGAGACTGATGAATCATTTCCAAATTTCAAATCCTCTGGGCATCTTGACCAATTTCTTGTACAAAGACTTTCCAAATACCAATGAGATGTTGTAGCTTCCAAATCAATACTTGTACATTGATCAATAGCCTTGCTCAAACAAAACCCTAATTTGACTGGTGAATCAAAAGAGTGATTCTTCTTATAATCAAACACAAACTTTAATCCTCTGATGATCCAAAGAGATGGATAAAATATCTTGAGATATGCAATAACTTTTGAGCTTGAAAGATCCAGAGGTTTAGATGATATGGTTTCAACTTGAGCAACTTGTCATTGCAATCAATCTTCAAAGCTTGAGGAAGACTTGATAACCAAAGTACTTTGATCCCATCACAATGTATGAATGCAATGCAATATGATATTCATGATGAAACATATGCCTAAATCAAGAAGGTAAATTTTAGGGTGCAACAGCTGCCCCTATTCAAATATCTTCAACATGACAAGTGAGAAAAGTGACAACTTTCGAGCGTTCAGAGCTGAAGATGATTGAATACAAAAGAACCCGAAAATTTACACTCTTGAAGAAGAGAGAACAAGAAGTAGAAAACCCCCAAGACATGTGTCAGAATGAAGCTGTAACGCAGGTTGAAACAGAAGAAAAACAAAGAAGAGTAGATGTAACTAAACTTCCGGAAAAATGTGCCAGGGATAAACTGGACTTCAAAAAGGTGAGATAAAACTCAAACCACAGAGTATAGGCGAAACTAAGCTCTGGAGAAGAAAATGTACATAGGTGAGGAGACGAAACTCTGAGCTCGACCCAAGGCAAAGTGGCTAGAGTGCGTGATTCTAGGAGCACTTGCTAATCTCAACTAAGACAGACAGTATGAAGGAACTGAAAGAATCCCAGAAATGAGGAACAAAAGTGAGACGAAACTCGACTCAATAATCAGTTAGACGAAACTAAACTAGAAGAGCACCAGGACGAGACATGATTTCACGCACGGGTAACGAGACTAAACTCGACCCATAGCAAAGTGATGAGAGTGCATGTTTCTCAGAGCACTTGTTGGTCTCAAATCAATGGATAAATAGTGACGAAAACTGATAGAAGGATCCAAGGAACAAAAGAGACAGATTTCAATCCAGGGACGCAGTACGAACACTACACTCGATAAACGAACACCGTCAAAGGGTCCAAGGTATGAAAGAAAAAACGAGACAAAACTCGACTCAATAACTAGTTAGGTGAAACTAAACTAGATAAGTACTAGGACGAAACTGGATTTCATGCATAAGGTGAGTAGACGAAACTCTGAGCTCAACCCAAAGCAAGGAGATTAGGGCGTACACCTAAAAACCTGCTGAAAGTGAATATCAGGACAAAATTGGTATTCGAAAGGTGCATAAATAGACATTGGAATGAACCGGAGAGGGTAGTGAAGACTAAACCCGAGAAGACCGCGCCAGGGAGAAACTGAACTACAGTCGAGAGTAGACACTTAAACAAACAAATGATTGACGTCAAAAAGATATTGGTGTGGGGGAAACTGAGATAATGAGGACGAAGACCTCGCTAGGGATTTAATCCAAAATATTAGAAAATTCACTGGGGACAGTAGAAACAAAAATGGCTTATGTTTCGATGCATGTTTGAATTATTTTTATATAGCGCAATGCTCCATATAATGGAAATGCTACGCATTTTAGTAGATGTAATATAATGATGTATGTCTAAAAGTTTCACTGGGGAATGGCCAAATGAGAAGCCAATAACCAAGAAATCATAATCTGACGTGACTTGCAAGAATAAATTATGAAATCCAAAGGAGAGGAGAAAATATGGGGAACCGCTAGAGAGGGAACCTCGAAGAGCTGAGACTCCACGGGGAAAAAAAACAACCGAGCAACCAGTAGAGACGGGCCACAAACATTGGGGGGCTGCAAAAATAAATTGCAAACTCCTAGAGAAGATCAGATCGACACTGTAGCTTCTGGAAAGGATTAGACTTTGAGGGAGAAGATCAGGGCAAGATTGTAATCTATGGAAAAGACATCGCGCAATCGTATTGAGGATGATACCAAGACAACAAACCCGACGCGAGAAGTGAAAACCTTTGTTGGGGGAACAAAGCTCTGCTTGAGGAAACGGGACTTCACCGGGGAGACTGAACTCTGTTGAAGATTCTTGTTGGGGAGAGATTTCTTTGATTGCAACCATTGGACGAATCATGCAGATAGTCACACATTACCGATTTTATTGGGGATAAGGAAAGATCTTAGCATAAGGATGCCCCAGTCAGCAAATCGGCTGGGAAATGAGAAGACATAGCGAGGGATCTCTGTCGGCAACTTTGTTGGGGATATCCTCGAATCTGGAGTCTCAGAATGAAGCCTTTAAAAGAAGATTCCTGGGGCGACAAAACTTCGCTGCAAAAACAAAACTTCACTGGGGATAGGTAAATTCCTATTCATACATGGGCTCTGTCTAGTAGCAGAAAACCAAATATTCCCTTCCTGACAATCATTAAGCTCTTTACAGGTGTTCAATGTGTAAACTCTTTTTTTGATGTCAAACAAATGTTTTGCATGCAGAAAGATGTTTATTTTGGGAATGACAGATCTGGTGCGATGATTATTTAAGCCTTGAAGTTGAAAACCTTAACAAAGTGTCATATCTCTGTTGTGAATGAATCACTGGCTAGAGTGCAATAATTTCAAAACTTTTCTTTCCCTTTTCTTTTTTCAAAGAAAAAAACGAGTCAAGATGCGAGTGATAAGATACTAACATGGATATGCAACTCATATTTGGGAGTTTAGGAAACGGTACCCTGTTGTAGTATGCTTTCGAGTTAAACCCTTGTTTCAGTTAGGACTTTTAAAGGTTGTAACGTGGCCTGGTTCGAGGTTTTTTTTAGAAAAAAGTTTTTCAAGGCTCAAGTTATTTGGTGCCCACCCCCTTCGTGATATTCTCCTGTCCTAAGTTCAGTTGACTTATCACAAGCATTCATCTTTCAAAAGGATTTATAATTGTCGAGTGATCATGACAAATTCTCCAACATGATTGTCACTTAACTTTTGCTGCTTCTGTTTGTTTTTTGATATTATTGTTCCTCTTCTTTTGATGAAAATTTTATTGAATAATCCCCTTTTTTTGTGCCTTTTAGGCTCTCTTTTCCCTAACTTTTTCCTGGACAAAATCTTTTGAATTTCAATTTTGGGAGTCCAGCAGGATGCCCTAACTTTTTCCTAACCGACTTGTTTTCAAGTTTCGACTTAGAGGAGCTTTTTGTTTCTTTTTATTTATTCATACTTTCCACTTTGAACAAGTCAATGTGACTTTAGGTCTTTGAACTTTTTCTTTCTTTCTCTCTTTTTTTTTGAAGAAAACAAATGCCTCATTCCTTGGTCAGCGAGGGATAGCCATTATTGTATCGATTTGATCTCGACCTTAGGACTTGGTGAGGAAATGGACATCGTGGTTTAGACATTTTTCCTGATCTCATGATGCGAAAGATAAAAACATGGTGATCCTCAGATGGTACATTCCTTCTGAAATTTGAATGCTTGGTCAAATTCTTTTGAACATCTACCCTGCCCCGGGTTAAAAAAAAGGTTTTTTTTTAACGAAAAAGAAACTCCTACTTCGAAGGCTCAGAGGGGTTAATGAGGGTCTATCTCCCTTATATCTCCAGTGTTTGGGGATTGAAACAATACATGTACATCATCAACGGGGTTCTGCTCAAAAGCATACCATTACAGTCATCCTTTCTCCAAACTCTTGGCTAAGCAAAAGGATTAGCACAATTGGTATCAAAATGCCCAAAAAATCGATTACAGAGTGATACTGGATGGATTAAATAAAATGAAATAATTTTTTTTTAAAGGCAAAAATATTCAACGCATCAAAACTGACATTCGGCTATAAACAAAATCGTATATGCAGACAATGCTAAAACAATCAATCAAGATGACACATGAAAGTGCGGCAAAGAAACGTAATAAAAGCCATTATGGGGAAGAAATAATCTCCAATTAGGTTCGCCGATCTCTCCGACCTGCCGTAATCTTGATATTACCCTGACCCATAATCTTTACCAACAACACGGAGCTGTGAAACAAATTGGCAAGGCATCCACCAGTAAAGTGAATGAGAATCCTATCAAATAGAGAAATAAACATGCCCCTTGCACAGTAGTAGTTGTTTTCGTTATCCGTATTTCAAGCGATCAACTAACCATGACTTAGATTACCATTTCCGTGTAAGGCCCACGAAGTTTATATGCACATGCTTATCAAAAATATTGGACGTTTTTGCAAACAAAATAGTAAAAAGGGAGAAAAGAAACGTATACGTATACTTGAAAGAAGATATTCTATTGATTTTGAGAAATCAACCTTTGAAAAAGGCATTTACATTTGGAAGCAAGTATTTACAAAATAAAAACAAACAAGTGTTTACAAATGGAAATGTGAATGTGAATATCCATCAAGTCCTAACTCTGCTATGACTCTTACGACTCTTATCTTCCTGCTTTCAGACAGATCATTCTTGGATTAGCTTCGAGCTTATGCCAGGTGACAGAATGAAGGAAAGAAACAAAGGATCTCATGCTGAGCGTAGTCATTTGCTTTAAGTCCCTAACTTTTTCCTGAATCGCCCTTTCGGGTTTTCGATTCACCAGGACACCCTCTTTTTTCCTAAACCGCCCTTTCGGGTTTTCAGTTTAGCGGGTTATTTTATTTTTATTTTTTATGCAAAGTATTTTTTAACTACGTCAGCATTCACATGGAGAGGGAAGTACTCTCCATCCATAGTCGTGAGCATCATCGCTCCTCCAGAGAAAACTTTTCTGACCATGAAAGGACCTTCATAAGTCGGAACCCACTTGCCCCTGGGATCTCCCTAGGGGAGAATTATTCTTTTTAGCACAAGGTCACCTGGCTTGTAACACTGAGGTCGTACCTTCTTATCAAAAGCTTTCCTCATCCTTTGCTGATATACCTGACCATGACATACAACCGTCAACCTCTTCTCGTCAATAAGTTCCAACTGATCCAGCCGATTCTGTACCCATTCACTTTCATCCAGCTCCACATCCCTCACGATCCTAAGAGAAGGAATCTCGACTTCTACCGGCAATCATGCTTCCATGCCGTAAACCAATGAAAATTGGGCTTCCCCAGTCGAAGTACGCACAGTGGTGCGATAACCATGCAAAGCGAAAGGCAGCATCTCATGCCAATCTTTATAGGTTACCACCATCTTCTGTACAATATTTTTGATATTCTTATTGGCCGCTTCAACAGCGCCGTTCATCTTTGGTCGGTATGGGGAAGAGTTATGATGCTTGATTTTGAAGGACTCACAAAGCTCCTTCATCATCTTGTTGTTCAAATTAGACCCATTACCGGTAATGAACTTTAAAGGAACTCCGTAGCGACAAATAATATTGTGCTTAATGAACCGAGTTACCACCTGCTTGGTTACATTGGCATAAGATGCGGCTTTGACCCATTTTGTAAAATAATCGATGGCAACCAGAATGAAACGGTTCCTGTTGGATGCAGTTGGTTCAATTTTTCCGATCATATCAATTCCCCACATCGCAAATGGCCAAGGGGAAGTTAAGACATTCAAAGGTATTGGCGGCACATGTACTTTATCAGCATAGACTTGATATTTGTGGCAAACCCGTGCATGATTGTAACAGTCATTCTCCATGGTGGACCAATAATAACCTGCTCGCAAAATATTTTTAGCCATGGTATGCCCGCTGGAGTGGGTCCCGAAATCACCTTCATGTATCTCCTCAATGATTCTAGCTGCTTCTTTCTTGTCAACACATCTGAGCAGTAAGCCGTCATGATGCCTTCTATACAACACACCACCACTGAGAAAGAACTTGGCTAAAAATCTTCTCAAGAACTACTTATCTGTGAAGGATGCCTCTTCAGGGTACTCTTGTGTTTCAAGATATCGTTTAACATCATAAAACCAAGGATTACCATCTGATTCCAAACTAGCCTCAAAATAGAAAGTTGGCTCATTCAAACTTCTGATGGTAATGGAAGGTACCTCATTAGCCCACTTAACCTTGAACATGGAGGACAAAGTTGCCAGTGCATAAGCTAGATTGTTTTCTTCTCTGGGAATGTGGTCAAATGTGATATCTTTGAAGTACGGAATCAGCTTCATAACATGCTCACAATAGGGAAATAGGTTCTGATGGCGAGTCTCCCAATCTCCATTAATTTGGCTGATAACAATATTGGAATCCCCGTAAACTTTCAAAAATTTGATGCGTAGGTCGATCGCCGCTTCAATGCCATAAATGCATACCTCATATTCGGCCACGTTGTTAGTGCAATCGAAAGAAATACGAGCCGTGAAAGGAATGTGGTATCCCTCAGGGGAAGTGATAATAGCTCCGAAACCGTTGCCCATGGCATTGGAGGCACCATAAAAAACAAGCGTCCAATGTGATCCCGGCTCGAGTCCTTCGTCTGGGTCTGGCATATTACAATCCCGAATATACACAATTTCCTCATCTGGAAAATCAAACTTCATCGGTTCATAATCGTTCACGGGCTGATGAGCAAGATGGTCGGCCAGTACACTACCCTTAATTACTTTTCAGTAGTGTATTAGATATCATATTCGGTGAGTATCATCTGCCAACGGGCTACCCTGCCTGTAAGAGATGGCTTCTCAAAAATATACTTGATCAAATCCATCTTGGATATCAAGTAGGTGGTTTACGTTAACATGTATTGCCTCAAACATTTGGCGGCCCAGGCAAGCGCACAACAAGTCTTTTCCAGCAATGAGTACCTCGACTCGCATTCCGTAAACTTCTTACTCAAGTAGTAAATATCCTACTCTTTCTTCCCTGTCTCGTCGTGCTGACCGAGGACACAACCCATTGAGCTCTCCAACACAGTTAGGTACATGATTAGTGGCCTTCCTTCCACCGACAACATGAGTATTGGAGGTTCCTGCAAATACTCCTTTATTTTGTCAAAGGCTTTCTGACAATCCTCATTCCATTTCATTGTCTGACTTTTCTTCAACAACTTGAACAAAGGTTCACAGGTGGTTGTGAGATGAGAAATAAATCTATAAATATAGTTTAACCTTCCCAAGAAACCATGCACTTCCTTCTTTGTCCATGGCTCAGGCATTTCCTGTATCGCTTTTACCTTGGCCGGATCCAACTCGATACCTTTTTCACTTACAATAAAACCCAACAGCTTGCCGGATCTCACCCCGAAGGTGCACTTATTCGGATTCAACCTCAGCAAGAACTGCCTCAGTCTTTCGAACAAATTTTCTAGATGAACAAGATGTTCCTCTTCCGTGTCAGACTTAGCAATCATATTGTCCACATAAACCTCAATCTCTTTGTGAATCAAATCATGAAAAAGAGTGACCATGGCACGATGATATGTTGCCCTGGCATTTTTCAAACCAAACGGCATCACTTTATAACAAAAAGTTCCCCAAGGCGTGATAAATGTTGTCTTCTCCATATCCTCTGGAGCCATCTTAATTTGATTGTAACCCGAAAAACCATCCATAAACGAAAACACTTTGGAATGAGCAGTATTATCGACCAACACATCAATATGCGGAAGAGGGAAATCATATTTAGGGCTGGCCTTGTTCAAATCCCTATAATCCACGCACCTCCTAACCTTACCATCCTTCTTGGGCACAAGCATAATATTTTCAATCCACTGCGGATAATTGATGACCTTTAAGAAATTCGCGTCCAACTGCTTCTAGACCTCCTCTTTGATCTTCTTGGACATCTCAGGATGAGTTCTTCGGAGCTTTTGCTTGACAGGGGAACAACCTTCTTTGATCGGTAGTCGATGCACCACTATATTTGTATCCAACCCAGGCATATCCTCATAAGACCAGGCGAAGATATCAGAATACTCACGGAGTATCTCAATCAATCTTACCTTTATACTTTCCTCGAGATCTGCCCCTATCTTGACTTCTCTTCTTACCTCTTTTGTGTCAATATTCATCACCTCAATCGAATCTTGATTCGGCTGGATAACCTTCTCCTCTTGTTTTAACAATCTTGATAATTCCTCAGGAAGATTACAATCCTCATACGCTTCTTCTTCAGCTTGATAGATAGGAGTATCAAAGTCACAATGAGCCATAGCAGAGTCGTTATCAATATATGCGGTGGTGGAAGTGCATCTGCATGAATGACATTTTGGCGTTTTTTAGTGACAGTGTATGAAAAGAGAAACATTGCCATTCAAATAAAAAAAATGGAGAAAAATTTTGAATGCAAAAACGTCCTTTATTTCATGATAAAACTTTTGAAAATAAACACGGTGGCCCTACACAAATGATCCACTACGCCTTGGGCAGAGCATAGGAATTATGATATGATAATAAAAGAAAACAAGAAAATTACTCCTCATCGCTTAAAACTTGGATAACATCCACAGAAGTCCAATTGTTGAGTGTCTGGCCTGGAATACTCGGATGAATCCAATCTTCAATATTGTAGCCATCAACCCTATCGTCGCCAACTGCATTGACGTGTCCTTCTTGAGTAGCACAAGGACAAGAAAACTTCACAGGAGTAGATAAACTAGATGCTCTGGGAGTTGCGCTTTGCTGACCTGGGCTAAAACCAAGACCAAATTTATTAAATTTTGGGGTAACGTCCAGCACCTGACCCCAACCTTCAGGGTTACCATTTTCCATCATAGCTCTCGCATCCTTGAGAGATGACATAACAGTTTCAGGTTTCCTTTTCTGCTCTGGAGGAGGAAAATTGACAGCATGAACTGTCTCAAACGCCTGAAACGGAGTCTCATGTATCTCGCCTTCAACTTCAAAATAGTGGAATGATGTCAAATGATTCACGATGTACTCTTCCTCTCCGCACACAGTTATCACCTTTCCCTCTGTAGGATACTTGAGTTTCTGATGAAGAGTAGAAGTGACTACCCCTGCTCTATGAATCCACGGCCTTCCTAACAAACAATAATACGCTGGTTGTATATCCATCACAAAAATGTAGTCGTGAAGGTGCGAGAACCAACCTTCATTGGTAACTCCACCTCCCCGAACACTGACCTTCGAGACCCATTAAATGCCTTCACCATCAAATCACTAGGGCGCAGCTCCAGTCCAGAATAATCAATCTTCATCAATGCTGACTTAGGTAATACATTCAAAGACGATCCTGTATCCACCAAAACTCAGGATAAAGTAGTGCCCCTGCACTCCATTGAAATATGCAACGCTTTGTTATGGTCTGGCCCCTCCGGAGAAAGATCAAAATCTGTGAAGCCCAGACCGTTACCGGCAGATATGTTAGCACAAACATTCTCAAACTGATTGACTGTTATCTCATGTGGCACAAACGCATTCTTTAACAACTTCATCAAAGCATTTCTGTGAGGTTCTGAATAATTCAACAGAGACAAGATAGACATCTTAGAAGGAGTATGGCTCAGATGATCAATTATGCTATAATCACTCTTTCTGATAATTCGCATTAACTCTTCAACCTCATCGAGAACTAGAGGAGCTTCTGGTATCGGAATTGGTTGAGTCACATTGGCTGGCGTAACCCTTGGATTACCAATCATCGCCTGCTGTTTCCCTTTTTCTCTTGTAGAAGCATCTTCTGCATCTTGCACATTGGGAGGACCAAATACTCTCCCGCTTCTAGTCATTCGACCCACACCAGAAAAATTATGAACTTCCTCTTCATTACCTTCAGCACGTTCTTCCTTAGACAAACGATTACTTACCTCCTGATTCATCCCATGGTAATAAACATCAGCATCGTAATGCCATGGGATGGCCTTCTCACTGGTATACGGCATAGGACCAGGTACCATAATCATTAAAGGAGGTGCCCTAGATAGGGTAGGTATGCGCACATGGGCGTAAGGAATAGTTACCACAACAATATCTTCTTCGGCAACCTTACGGTAGCTCGGTTTTCTATCGAACTGCAGGGAACACTCCTTTATCATCAACTGGATACCGGTTTTTAAATCATCACAGCCCTTCGGTTTCTCTCTACACTTGGCACACTCTGAAGTGCAACCCGAAAAAATAGAATTGTATAGTAAATATCTCTGAACATACCACAATGGAGTAGTTACTTGTTCCACATTCATGATTAAATTCAACATTTCACCATTATCATCAATCATATTAACAACACCCCCTCCATGCCTAGGCATTGGGTTCTGAGTAACATTCGGACCAGTCACTGGAGTAAACTCAATTGCCTTAGCATCCAACAAGTCTTGTATTTTACACTTCAACGCAAAGCAATTGTCAGTAGAATGACCAACTCCGCCTGAATGGAATTCACATCTTGTGTTAGCAGCATAATTAGGAGGAAGTCTTGCGGGTGGTGGTGGCATATTTCTCAAACCGATCAACTTTAAATCGAGCAATTGGTGGAGTGCTTCAGTAAGAGATATTGGCAAGGGATCGAATTTTGTCAACTGTCTCTGCTGTTGATTATTATACTGACGAGGAGCATCTTGTTGTCTTTGTTGTTGAGGCACTGTATTTGGTCTCTACTGCAGAGGAGCATTAACAGGAATAGAAACAACATTGATTTGTTGGTCCTGACGATCCTCTTTTCTTCCTCTATGAGAGTAAACCGCACTCGCATCGCCTTCCATTTTCTTAGGGTAAGTGTTGAATGGTTTCTTACTGCCCCCTTATGAGCCACCAGAACCTCCAATATGAATTTTCCCCAATTTCAAACCTACTTCAATTCTTTCACCAGCCATAACCAAGTCTGCAAATCTTGCCGAAGTACTTCCTATCATGTGCTCATAGAATGGCCCTTGCAGAGTACTCATAAACATATCAATGAGTTCTCTCTTCCATGAGTGGAGGTTGGACCCTCGCAGTCAACTCACGCCACTTCTGACCATACTCCTTGAAAGATTCTCTTGGTCCCTGTGACAAATTCTGTAACTGAGTGTGATTAGGCGCCATATCCACATTGTACTGATAATGTTTGACAAAAGCCCGAGCAAGATCATTCCAGCAACGAATATGGGTTTTCTCCAACTTCATGTACCACTCCAGGGATGCCCCAGATAGGCTATCCTGGAAAAAGTGAATCAAAAGTCCCTGATCCTCAGTATGTATCGACATCTTTCAGAAATAAGCAGTTGCATGAGTAACAGGACATGACGTTCCGTTGTACTTTTCAAATACATGAGGCTTAAACTTTGGAGGAACTTTCACCCCAGACACCAACCCGAGACCATTAGCATCCATACCAAGGACTCCTTGCCCTTCCACATCCTTCAAACGTTCTTCCAACAACCGATACCTCCTATCCTCAACCTGAACTTCCGGCTCTGAATGCTGAACAGAAAACTGATCTTTATCTTGGTCAAAGTCATAATCCTGCTCCTGATAGTTCCTTACACCGCCCTGATTATCTCTTCTGTTCCCCACAAGACGAGGTCCTGGTGACGGGGGAAACTGCCCTACGTTGCACACAAAAGGGTTTTCGGGAATCCCGTGAAAATTTCCAACAGTCTGATCTTGCACATCCCCCAATCCTACAGAAATGTCCTGATAGAGCCCTTGATTTCCACCATCCCCTAGATAGCGGCGCTGGTTGTTGACAACGGCAGCTAGTTCCTCTTGTCGGCGATTCACATTGGTGATGACCTCCATGAACTGGGTCATCTGAGTAGCCATCTGGGACCTCATTTCAGCGAGTTCATCTTGAACTTGTTCCATCTGTCTTGGAAAATTATTTCTGGTGGAATACCGATGAGTAGTCGTCTAGAATTCTGAATAAGAAAAGCAGAAGAATAAGAATACCATCTTGAGATAACCTGTAATGTTATGAAATGCATGATGTGCATGATATATTTGTCATTTTCCGGTATTCGAGAGTCCTTTTATTCATCAATCATGGCGCGCAACCAAAACATAAGCATACAATCAAAGGAAAAAGGAAAAAAAAAGACAAACACTTCAATTATTTACAAACAAAAGAAAGGATGTTCGAGTGACGTTGGACATCTAAGAGTGTAACGATAAACAACAAAATACGTGTTTCAGAGTAATCTTAACAAAAAATTGAATAATAAAAACAAACAATGGTCCCTTCCAACAATCCTGGGGGTGACCAAATACACAAAAGGTAAGTAACAAAACTAAATCTCTGGAATGAGACACGTTTCAAGGTGTTGACAGTACTCTTTAAGCCTGGCTTTCTCCTTCAAAAGTTGTGATGCAACTAATTTACTTTCTTGAAACCGATCCTCTACGACACGCTTCTGGGCTATTTCCTTCTTAAGCTGAGCATCTTTGTCTTTGAGCTGTTTCTCTAAGTTTTGAATCTTCTTTCTGTAGCTATTCTCAGATGCCTGAAGCTTCTGGAACTCTTGTTGGGTCTTACTCAACTCTTCTTCCATTTCAGCATGAGATCTCTTCCTAAAACTGGTTGCATCAGAAGTTTCCCCTTGAGCTTCTTTGAGTTTGCGAGCTAAGTCGGCCCTTTCTTGATTTACCCAATAAAGTTTCATCCTTGCCTCACGGTCTTTTGCACGAAGTTGAATGTTCTCAACATGAACCTGGGTGAACACCTCGGTAGGCATCGTGTTACTCAGAACAGTAGGAGGTTGCTCACATATAGGAGCCGACCTTTCAAATGGTAACCGTAAAATCTTAACCCTGGATCTAATCCATTCCAAGTAAGGAACCCTAGCAATAGGAACCTTCTTGCCCAAGGTAGTTCTATCCTTCTTGTGAATTCTCTTCCAAGCACTTGTCACTCATTTCAACGTTACAGGATCACCTCCTCTAACAAAATACACTAATTCAGACACCTCCTCAACCCTTGGCGGTCCATCCATTGCATATCCCAATTGGCGATAAGCAAGCACAAGATTATAGTTGATACACCCCTTAGTTCCTATGAGGGGAACATTAGGGAAATCTCTGTAGCTGGTGATAATACTTCGTACTTCCCCTATGTCATAATTCCACCGGATATCAAATGAAGTAAGGTTGACAAGTCTTGATGACCATCAGAGAGAATTCCTGGTATCCATGAAAGGGCCACTTGTTGGTAGGTGAAACTTAAACCATTGATACAACATAGAATGATATAAACTTACATTACCTCTTTTTCCATGCCTGAAATGAATGGTGTAAAGAGTATTTGCCAAGAGTGTCGGTACCGGGTTCTTATTTCTGAAAACACAAATAGCCGTCAAATCCACAAAATTTCTCTTGTGAGGAAAGAGGACGATCCTGTATATCATGAGAGCAAACAGAGAGATGAAGTCACTCCAATTCCCTTTCTTTGCCCATTCTTCAGCTTTCTTCACTAAGAAATCCAAATAAAACCTTGTAGTATCCTCACTTGATTTCCAATTGTCTTTCACCTCTTTCCAACTCAAACGAAGAATTTCAGCAATAACTTTGAACTTCAGCTTCTCCGGTACATGGACAAAAGGAACTTCATTGGACAACTTGATATTGAGTAGGTACACGTACTCTTCTAGTGTGGGAACCAGTTGATAATCTTGAAAAGTAAAACACCGTAATTCCTTGTCATAGAACTGGAAGAGGGTGATCAGAGCCATTGGGTCAACTGGAGTGTTAAGGATTAGTAACAAATTGCCATAATTTGTTGAAATTATTCAGAACATCACTCTTCAGATAAGAACTCAACCTCTTCAATTCGGACACATCAATAGTAGGAATCTGATAAGAGAATGTATGCCTGGTGGGCTCTTTAACACGGACTAAATCAAACTCATCTGACGGGAGGCCAGCCATTTCTGATGGAAAGAAAACTCTTGAATGTCCCTGGAAGATGACATGCACATGCTACTTATTTTTTATACATCATTTTTAAAAAAAATTCTATGATGCAACATGACAAGATCAAAGTTTCACACTGGATAATGGCTGGACCATTATAGAACAACACCACTCAAGATCAAAAGAAAAAATCCCGAAGCTTCAAAACTATCATGGGAACCTGAGTCACCTTCGCAACACAAAGTCACAAACAGTACTTGTACCTGTAAGAAAAGTTTTCCCGCCCCTCTAACAGATGTAGTCTAGGTCAAGGTAAGGTTAAAAGCCAAATCAGAGTACAAGAGCTCGAATGTCGGTATCATCATACGATAACACCTATCCGAACTACCTCTGAAGTCGTGGGTCTCATGGTCATGTCTACAAAGCATCCGCCTCATAGCTGCCATGGAGACTCTATTCCTAGTTCCTATGGAATTCACTCATAGCCTGGGTATGAGGCCTTTTACCTCATGGAACAAACCACCCACCAAGAAATCCATAATCCAAACAGTCCAGCCAAATCCAGTATGCAGAAAGTAAAGCGCACATAGGATGCAATGCAAACAGATAAATATTCAAAGCGGTAAAATAAACACCCAAAAAGAAAACAAACAAGAGCTAGGATCGACTCTGGGATGGACCAGCAAAAGGTCAATTTGTCCCCAGTGAAGTCGCCGGATGAAACCGCCATGGCCGAACCTGTCATCTGGATGTAATGAAACATCAATGAAGTCGCCACCGAATGTCTTTTATCCAGCTGAAAGGGAAAGGTAAACATCGAGAAAACCTGAAAAGGGAGAAATCACGGTCTTTCGACCGAGAGATCGGGTAAGGAAGTCTGTTACGCGAGGGGACGGTATTAGCACCCCACACGCCCGTAGTACTCTACGGTATCCATTCTTGTTGTCTAATCTAATGGGTGTTGTCAAAACCTATGGCTTGAAGCTGAAAAGGGAATGCATGTGAAAGAAACAAAAGAAAACAATGTAGGGAATATAAAAGTTATGCATGGTTAGGCCCTACCCTTTTGCCTATGTATCCCTTTTAATAAATCAGAGCAGCCGTAGTTCGGCTTATATATTTTGGTTGGTTTATGTTTTTTTAGTTAAGACAACAAAAACAGTCAAGATGGCAAAACATCAAATAAAACAACAAACAAATTAGATGGTAAGACATCGACTAAATAATAACATAGTAATATGTCACAGATGGAGAAACATCAAATGATAAAACAACACACCTAACAATGACATTGAGAGTCAAAGTAGGATAACAAACAGGTGTGATGGCGAAACATCGGCTTCAAACAAATGTGTGATGGCGAAACATCGGCTATAAGATAACAAGGTATCATGGCAAAGACGGCGAAACATCAATAAAACAGATGACAAAACATCACACCTAACAATGATATTGAGAATCAAAGTAGGATAACAAACATGTGCGATGGCAAAACATCGGCTTCAAACAAGTGTGCAATGGAGAAACATCGGCTAAAAGGTAGCAAGATATCATGGTGAAACATCAATAAAACGGATGACAAAACATCACACCTAACAATGATATTGAGAATCAAAGTAGGATAACAAACATGTGCGACGGTGAAACATCGGCTTCAAACAAGTGTGCGATGGAGAAACATCGGCTAAAAGGTAGGAAGATATCATGGCAAAGATGGCGAAACGTTATTAAACTGGGTTTAAAAACAAAGCCAAGAGGCGCACAAACAAATAAGATTGATTTGTATCTTTTACCTTGAAGAAGGGTTTGAGTTTATTAGAGGTGTTTTATGATTTGCCAAGAAAACAATTTTTGTTTTAAGATGAAAAAATGCAAAGGAAAAGAGAACAACTAAGGGATACTATCCTAATATCTAGCCCTAATGTTATCATACAATGATTGACCCTAAGGTTGAGGATAAAGGAAAATCCTACCCTATGTTAGCATACATGGATTCCTACCTTAATCAACATGTCAAAGGGAACTTAACAAAACTATCCTATAGGGAACAAGCAATGAGAGCGAAGTCGTGATCTCAATTTCTAAATTAGTGACTCATCAATCAACAATTAAAGAAGAAAGAAAACAATAAACATCCTATAGGGAACATGCACTGAGAGCGAAGTCGTGATCTCAATTTCTAAATTGAGTAACTCATTGACCAACAATTAAAGAAGAAAAACAATAAACATCCTATAGGGAACATGCACTGAGAGAGAAGTCGTGATCTCAATTTCTAAATTGAGTGACTCATCGATCAAAAGTTAAAGAAACAAACACAACACATGTATCAAACAAAAACAGAGGGTCTCCTGACATATATCAGCAACAGAGATCCCATCATGCAACATGGAACTAAACAACATGAAAATAGAAGAAAGGAAATAGTGCAATACCAAACGGATACCTATCCGTAGCAACTGAACAAGAATAAAAGAAACCCAGAGAACTTCAAGCAAGCTGGCATCAGCAGAAAAATTAAGTCAGAAATTACGCCATCAGGATGTAAGTGTTGAGATTATCAGATATGTACAGATCCCATGGGAAATGTATAGCATTCATAATCACATGCATATATCCAGCATAGACTATCAAATATTCCAAGCACAAGAGTAGTGCCAATACAATAAATTGTGTTCCACAAATAAAGTGAAACACAGTAGCCTCAAGTCAAAAATGGAAAACTTTTCTCAAAGCACCTCGCACATTCAACAGACAAGTTAGTATTCCCATAAATATAATGATGATTCACATAAGGGATGGATGATAACACCATAATGAAGTGAGGAAACATGGTAGATAATATCAAAAGACTTAGATATGATAGACAAAAAGAAACAAGCATGTGCACAATTTGGTCAAAAGTCAAAGGAATGTTGCTCCTTTCTATCACCATCTTGAGTTGACAATTGAATATCAATCAAGGATCATGGGAGCTGGAGAAAAATACAAACAAAGACCATGAAGGTCAGTAGAAACCACAATTCAATCATACTCAATTACTTCATCACAACTCACAAGCATAATAGTAGAGGAATCCCACACAATGCATCAAAGACCTAGATCTCAAGCTAAGCATGGAAGAAAGTCAAACAAAGACAAAATTAGAGAGTTTGTAACAATCAAAGATTTGAAGTAAAGATTCCAAGACATGATTAGGACATGATCAAAAGGTTAAAGTGTTGATTCTATAACATGCTACACAAGTACATTCAAAATGCCTCAAAAAAATTAACAAGGATGAAAGAAAGAAGTCAAACTCCAATCATGATTAGAACTAACTTAAGTAATAGGGATCAATTACTCTCAAGTCTTCATGAGACTATCATTGAAGTGTCATTTCCATTCATGTTATCATTGGCCATCTAATGACCTCAAATTCAAATTGAAAGCTCAAGTTCAAAGTAAAAAACAACAAGAAAGCAAAAAGTCACAAAACATACATCAAAAAGGTTCAATCATTCAAGCACGGGGCATTAAGTGAAATGGCTTGAGTTTATGTGGATAAACAGAACCAACATGATCATTAGGTATCCAATTATAGGCCTCACTCAATTTCGTTGGCCATCAAGCAAATTGCAACAAGATATGCAACATTAATTGGATACCTTCACTTCAAAAATTCATCAAAAATAGAAACAAGGATCAACAATTCACACAAAAAAATTCGTAGCATATTTGAGATGTGTATAGGTCAGAAAACAAGTTTGAAGTTCATGGATAGTAGAGGAGAGGATCTAATGTGGCCCAAAGATCAAAACTAGGTGGCCAAATTATCAAACTAGACAAGTTTTAGAAATAATTTATGGAAAAAATATCAAACCAAGTCAAATAATTCAAGAAAAATGGTTTTCAGATCCTCAATACATCCATGAACCTTAAACAAGATCCAAATTCCAATGGAAACCCAAGGCAAATTGGTTTTGAAAATGAAACTTGCAATGTAAGCTACAAAACCCTAATTTTTTGAATTTTAATCTTAAATATTAATTAGGTAAGATCAAAATTCAAACAATTCAAACCAAGATCAAGCAAATCACAAAGAAACCCTAAATGTCATAATACATATTTTTTCACATTTTTTTGAATCAAAGAAAAGTCAAAAATAAAATCAAATTCAAACAATTAATCAATTAAACAAATAATCACATCTCAAAATAAAATTCTAATCAAAAATCAGAAAAATATCCAATCAAAATTATATTTAAATATTAGCATTAAAAACACACATCCCTGATTTTTGGTGGAATTTCTGAATTAAAGGAAGTATTAAAACAAAAATCAAACAAACAATTAAACAATTTAAACTATTATTTTGTGACAAAAATTTAAACCCTAGCCAAAAGTCATAAAAAGGCCAAAGAAAAATTATATTCAGACACTATGATTAAAAACAAAATTGCATGATTTTTTTTAGGCTTTTTGAAGTAAAGGAAGTATTAAAACAAAAATTATGAAACAAATATTTCAAATAAACATCTCAAATTAAATTTCTAATCAAAAATAGAAAAAATGCTAAACAAAATTCTTAATCAAATTCTAAATAATTTTAGGAGTTCAAAACATTTTTTGTGGAATTTTTAGGTCAAAAGAACTATTAAAATAAAAATAATCTTTGAACAAAACAATTAATTAAACTTATTAATTTTTGAACCAATCAAAACATTTTTAAAAATTCCATAACAAATATGACAAATACTAGAAATTATTATTGGCCTATGGTAATTTTTTTATGATTTTTGAAAATGTTTTGATCACAAAAGTAAAATCAGAAAAATCAATTGAAATAAAAAATATGAAAAATTGCATTAAAAAACCAATGGACCAATCAGATCCAGCCACGCCATCATCTTCTTCCTCAAGACAAGCCCTAACGCGCATTTTTCAGTTTCAAGCTCCTATGTTCTACTCAAGATTTGTACTCCGTTTCTCCACCAAAATAAGTGATTCGAAGCTCGAAGCAAAGGCAGATCCATCCTCTACATCATGCTACTTATAGATCTCAAAAAGATTGACTAGGCAATTAGAAATATGGACGGGAAAATTTCAAAAACTCACTGAATATGAATTATTCAAAAGTTCAAAAGTGATCTATTCTTCAAATTCAAGCACATTTATACGTCAAACCTATTGTTTGGCCAACTATAAGCATCTATTTAAGATCTTAAACTCCAAATCAAACTACATTGAGAGAAATTGAGATATGATTTTTACCTCTTGAGTTGGAAAACAAATATAACTAGTGCCTCTGAAAAACAAGAAAAACCTTGAATCCTTGCTCTGAAACTTCAATGAACACGAATAGAGGAAGAAATCATGATTGGAATGAAGGAGAATGAAACTTTGAAGAGAAGAGAATTTTGGGGATGATGAGAAATTTTCAGATCTGATCTTTGTATATCTCTTGCGTGTGTTGAAATGAGAGATGCAATATGCTTATATAACAGCTCTGGAGTGATGGAAAGAGTGTGAAATAATTTGATAACCGTTGGAGGGTAAGTGTGGTATTTCAAAATTTTCGAGAACAAACAAAAACAGGCTGCGTTTCACCTTACTTTTGCCTACAACCTGGTGCATTTTGGTGAGTGTAAAAGGTGATGGAATCAGAGGGAATATGGTGAAAATGGTGAGGTGTCAAGAGTGTGCGGTTAGGCCAAAAATCAAATGAGGTGATCTTGCTATTTTTGGCAAAATTTGAGAAGATATGGTCATGCTTCATGCGTGCCTTGCTTGGACTCATTTGACAAGAAAAGAGTGCAACAAATCGTGCTAGACACATGCTAAATGTAACTTGACATCAATCAAAACCGGACTTGTGAAAATCTGCAACATGGCCATGGTTGTCCATAATTCTGGCCTGCTGACATTATGCTTAGGCCATTTGAAATTCCTTTGTGCGTTTTGGGCCAAATAAAGGCCTTTCAAAAGACCTCTTGATAAAGAACAAGACGTGCCTTGAATTTTTTAAAATGACCATGAAATGAGTAAGATATGATAAAACCAAGTTAGGGAAAAGGAACTGGTTGGCCTGTAGGGCGCGCGCGTGCATGGGCATGCATGGTGTGCATGAAGCCAGCTTTGAGATACCAACTTTGAAGCACCATAACTCACTCAATCCTTGGCCAAATTCAAAGATTCAAAGCTCAAAGAGAAGCTATTATGGAAAACAACAAAATGCTCTTCTTAATTTTTCAAGTTGAGGCTTAAGTCACAAGAAATTTTTTCCACAAAATGGCATGCCAAGTGTTTGATGAAATTACGCGCGTAACTTGCCTAAGAGAAGTCATCTTGACACTTAGAATATTTTTTATTTTTTTAGTTACTTCTTGAACAAGTTACACTCAAATTCACCATTTCTCATGATTCAAAGATGAATTTGGGTATGGAATATGAAAAGAGGATGCTTAAATTGATGGTTGACCAAAAGTCCAACTTGGTCAACCCCTGATTTTGACTGATTTTGACCAAAACGACCATTTTGCCCCTTTGAATCAATTGATCCACTTCCCTTCAAAATTGATGATCAAAACTTCAAACATATGATCTTACAAATATATAGAGGCCATGTACAAAGTTTCACTTCAAAATTCTCAAGAAATCTTGATGAAATCCCAAACCCTAGTTTTGGTTAACACCTTAGGAGACTGATGAATCATTTCCAAAGTTTCAAATCCTTTGGGCATCTTGACCAATTTATTGTACAAAGACTTTCCAAATACCAATGAGATGTTGTAGCTTCCAAATCAAGACTTGTACATTGATCAATAGCCTTGCTCAAACAAAACCCTAATTTGACTGGTGAATCAAAAGAGTGATTCTTCTTATAATCAAACACAAACTTCAATCCTCTGATGATCCAAAGAGATGGATAAAATATCTTGATATATGCAATAAATTTTGAGCTTGAAAGATCCAGAGGTTTAGATGATAAGGTTTCAACTTGAGCAACTTGCCAATGCAATCAATCTTCAAAGCTTGAGGAAGACTTGATAACCAAAGTACTTTGATCCCATCACAATGTATGAATGCAATGCAATATGATATTCATGATGAAACATATGCCTAAATCAAGAGGGTAAATTTTTGGTTGCAACACCTAGCATGGATTTGGTTCATGTTCATCCTAAAAATTTGCCTTGTAAAACAAGAATGAAACCCTAACTTCTTGCCTTCAATTCCCTTTGCTCAAGAATGATATCAAGGAGTTCTTTGACTTTTTAGAAATCTTGTAACATGCTCTAAAACTTTCATGTTGGACATTCTTGAAAATTAAATTTGGAACTATGTGAAACTTGGTCAAGAAGTTAGGTCAAAAATCTGCCTAACTAGGGCAAAATTTCACGAAGTGTTTAAGTTTCATGAACATGTATTTATGAATTAATAACTTAAAATCCAAGCATTCCTGGAAAAGGTTATGTCCTACAACATTTTAGATCTCATTAAGATCTACAACTTTCATGTTGGAAGTTTTCCTTGAATCATCTTGCATCATGGTGAAAATTTGGCACAAAGTCATGAAAAAAAGTTAACTTTCTAACACTTGGAAAAATTTCTAAGTCTTAGAATTTTGACTTTTCAAAGATAATTTTGAATTTTTTGATTTCTTGATGAAAAATATTCATATTTTGACATGTCTTGATGAAATATGGTTTTTGAAACTTAATTTTGATCAAAAAGTCAAAGTTTGACTTTTCAGTGTATCAGTTGACTTTTCATCAGTTGACTGAATTTCAATTATCAATCAATTAATCTTTGGGAAATGTTTTAAGCCATGCCATTAGGTAAAAATGATGCATTTGAATCCTTGATATCATGTCTCAAACCAATAAGTTATGTGTTAGGTCAAAAGTCAAAAATTGAACCTTCTCAATCAAAACCCTAATTTTGACCATTTTGCCCTTTTGATGATCTGATCAAATTTCTTGAGGAATTGTGATCCAAACTTGATCAGTTACCATATATGAGTTCAAAATGTTGATATGGATAAAAAATTATGAATTTTAACTGTAAATTAACCATATTTGACTTTTTCCCCAATATAGTTGATTTTGGGTCAACTGATCAATTGACTGAGCAAAAATGTGATCCAAAGCTTGAAACTTGATATGAGAAATCTTGGGAGTCCAAAATGATCCATGAAAGTCATATGAAGAATTAAAAGTCCAATTGTCCTTATACAAACTCAAACCCTAATTTTGAGTCATCAGTGCTTGAGGAGGTGTCTTAAGCTGATCAAACCTTGTGCAATCTTGAATCAATGGAGATCTTATGAGAGAATTCTTGAGAAATTGAGAGGGAAAACTTTGGGGTACAACAACTTCCCGTGTTCAATCTTCATAAACCTGAAGAGTTAGAATGGCAGATTCGCCATTCGTGACTTGAAGGTGGAAGATTATTGAAGACTAGAGTGGCCAGAAATTTGCACTCGATGATGTATTGATCCGGGAATGGGCTTATGGATGCCATTTGGAGAGATGATTGGTAGAAACTAGGAGAAATATCAACATAAATATTTAGTCGATTCGTGCTGAAAACTAGGTGTCTTGTCTGTCTTTGACTGGAAGAATCAATTCTGATCCAGAGGAGGTCTTTGGATTAATGACTTTTTCTGCAAGGAACAAAAGGAGTTAGCCGTATGCGAATGTATGCATGCTGTAATGATGTTTCTTAAAATGAATTATATTTATATTGTATGTATATGTTATGTATGTTATATGATGTATGTATGTGACATGTTGTCAAAGCGTATCCTTGACAGATGTTGGGGAGCTTTGAGAAGTTAAATCTCAGATTGCTGTTGGAGGTGAAGAGTATGTGTATCTTCAGATTTTTTTGTTAAAAATTCTTCCGTTAGGGATTCCTACTTTGTTGAGAAGAAACTCCACTAAGGAATATTAACTTTGCTTGAGAAGAATCTGTGGAGAGTGTTGATTTCTGCTTGGGAACCAGAATTCAGGAGTTTTAGTTGTCCATTGCTCTAGTGGGGAATTATATCTTGAAAGTTAGCTGTTATCTGGTCGGATTCTAGGCTCTATAATAACTTGATGGGAATAAAGAAGTTAACTATTATCTGGTCGGATTCCAGGCTTTATAGCAACTCGCTGGGATAGTGGCAAACTCTACTAGGGAAAAGGAGTTTTATTAATGATCTGTGAGAATTAAATTGTTATCTAGTCGGGTCCAGGTTTCAGCAACTCGAACTGTTAACTGGTCGGGTCCAGTTTTTTTGCAATAGATGGAGAAGTTAAGTTACTATCTGGTCGGGTCCAGGCTCTAGCCACTTGAAATTGAGGTTTACTGTTATCCGGTCGGGTCCAGTCTTCAGCAATTTAACCTTGAGATCAATTGTTATCTGGCCAGGTCCAGGTTTCAGTAACTCGAACTGTTAACTGGTCGGATCCAGGCTCTGAAGTTGAAGGAGTTAAACTAATATCTGGTCGGGTCCAGGCTTTAAAAAACTAAATTTGAGATTTACTGTTATCTGATCGGGTCCAAGTTTCAGAAATTTGAGTTATTATCTGGTCGGGTCCAGGCTTCAAAATTTTAAATGGTTAACTGGTATCTGGCGGGTCCAGGCTTGAACTGTTGACTGGTCGGGTCTAGGCTTAAGAAATTTGAGAAGTTAAACTAATATTTGGTCGGGTCCAGGCTTTAGTAACTTGGAATTGAGATTTACTATTATTTGGTCGGGTCCAGTCTTCACAGTAAGTTGAGAGTAGGATGAAGTTGAACTAGTATCTGGTCGGGTCCAGGCTTCGTAGTAACTTACTTTAAAGGATTAAGTTGAATGTTATTTGGTCGGGTTCCAGGATTTACAGCAACTTTCGGAGATAGCAATGACTCTGTTGACGACTTCACTGAAGATTAGGGGATGCGGTCCCTTGATTTGTAATAGTCTGCGAGGAAAACTCAAACTAGGGAATCTGTAGTTTGTTGGGGAAATAGACCCTATTGAAGAGGATATTTTGACGAACTGTTGGGGAGGATTTTTTTTATGAATAATTCCATAAGTCTTCCTTTTAAGACCAACTCAATCTTTGGAGAGGATTTTCCGGAGATTGAAACTCTGGCTGGGGATTTAATGAATCCAAATTTGTGGGGATAATGTTATTGAAATAACTCTGGGGATATCTCAAATGCATTTAAGGAGATGCTTGTCACTGTTTTTAAGCATACATTTGTTAAAAGTTTAATCATGTTCATATGCATATGTTCATTAAAATTTAGTCATTGGACACTTTTGCACTCAAAATAGGAAAAAATAAAAAAGTTTGTACTTCAAAGTATATTTGTATTGATGTTTTACCCCTGAATTTGGCGTTTTTGTACAAAGAGACCGAGATCCTAGTAAGATGAAATTATCGAAAGAATGGAAAGAATATAAAGTGAAAAAAAATTAATAGCCATATGAATGTGATCTCATTGTGTTCCAACCCCACTACTGCCTTTATGTCTTTGAACATCATCCCTTATCATTGAATAGAAGTTGATTGGATTGATCTTTGACCAATTGAACTTGGACCTTGGTAACAAAGCTGGCTTTAGAGATCCCACGAGACATAGTCATACGCTTTAATCCTTTACTTTTTCCTGGGTCTCCCTTTCAGGTTTTCAGCCCACCAGGATACCCATTTTTTCCCAAGCCTCCCTTTCGGGTTTTCGACTCTCCAGGTGTACAATATTTTGCATATATCCCTAATTTTTGCCCGAATCTTTTTGGTTCGCCATGATGCCCTTATTATATTCTAGGTGTGTCAACCTAGCGGGTCATTTTATGCATAGTATTTTTTAACTATGTTCGCATTCACAGGATGTAGGAAGTCCTCGCCAACCATAGTGGTCAGCATCATGGCACCACCAGAGAAAACTTTCTTTACAACAAATGGTCCTTCATAAGTGGGAGTCTATTTGCCCCTGGGGTTGCCTTGTGGAAGAATGATGCGCTTTATTACCAAGTCGCCAATATGATATACTCAAGGCTTAATCTTTTTGTTGAAAGCCTTGATCATACGCTTTTGATACATCTGACCATGATAAAAAGCAGTCAGTCACTTCTCGTTAATTAAGTTTAACTGATCCAACCTAGTTTGAATCCATTCATCTTCACCTAAATTTGCTTCCTTCATTATCCTTAGAGAGCAAATCTGAACTTCGATAGGTAAGACTGCTTCCATGCCATAGAACAAGGAGAAAGGAGTTTCCCCAGTTGACATACGAGCCGAAGTACGGTAGCCATAGAGAGAAAACGGTAATATCTCGTTCCAGTCTTTGTAGGTTACCACCATCTTTTGCATAATCTTCTTGATATTTTTATTGGCAGCTTCCACTGTGCCATTCATCTTGGGTCTGTATGGAAAAGAATTGTGGTGCTTGATTTTGAACTGAGTACAAAGTTTCATAATCATAGCATTGTTGAGGTTGGTTACATTGTCAGTGATGATCCTTTAGGGGATACCATAACGACATTTGAGGTTATACTTGATGAATCTGGCTACAATGTTCTTCGTGACAGAGGCGAATAAGGCAGCTTCGACCCATTTAGTGAAGTAGTTGATAGTGACAAGAATGAAGCGATATCCACTAGAAGCAATAGGTTTGATCTCTCCAATCATATAAATGCCCCATATTGCAAACAGCCACGAATCAGTCATGACATTTAGAGGAATATGAGGTAC
Organism: Vicia faba; assembly: GCA_948472305.1. Taxonomy (NCBI): domain Eukaryota; kingdom Viridiplantae; phylum Streptophyta; class Magnoliopsida; order Fabales; family Fabaceae; genus Vicia; species Vicia faba. The sequence goes on from OX451736.1 coordinate 1,193,155,421, forward strand.
ATGGACCTTATCAACATAGATTTGACACTTGTGGCATGTCCTTGAGTGATGATGACAATCAGTTTCCATTGTGGACCAATAGTAACCAGCCCTCAGGATTTTCTTGGCCATAGTGTGTCCACTAGAGTGGGTCCCAAAGAGGCCATCATGCATGTCTTCCATAATTTTCTCTGCTTCCTTCTTGTCCATGCATCGGAGTAGAGTAGAATCATGGTTGAGCTTGTATAGGATTTCGTTGCTTAGAAAGAACTTGGTTGAAAATCTTCGCAAGAATTATCTATCATTTATGGAAGCTCCTTCAGGATATTCTTGTGCCTCAAGATATCTCCTCACTTCATGGTACCATGGTTTCTCTTCGTCAGTGTCAAGCTCATAGCAGTGCGCAGGTTCGTCAAATCTCTCAATTGTAATCATAGAAGCTTCGTTTCCTATTTGACTTTCAACATGGAAGACATTATGGCCAAAGCGTCGGCTAACTGATTTTCCTCCCTAGGGAAATGCTCAAAGGTGATCTCTTCGAATTATGGTATTAGGGTTAATACAAGCTTCTTGTAAGGAATAAGGTTAGGATGCTTAGTGTCCCATTCTCCTTTGACTTGACTGATCACTAGAGCAGAATCACCGAATACATCCCAATACTTAATCCTCAAGTCAATGGTAACCTTCAAACCTATGATGCATGCTTCATACTCAACCATGCTATTTGTACAATCGAAGCATAGCCTAGCAGTGAAAGGAGTGTGACACCCTTCAGGAGAAACTATTACGGCACGAATTCCATTGCATAAAGCATTGGAAGTTGTGATACGGTGGGAGAACTGAGTTGGTGTTTTGCGTTTGTGTTTTCAAATGTTGCGATTTAGCAAGAGTCGCCACTGACTTTTCTTTTATCCAAATAGGAAAGGTGAAAAAGCACAGGAAAGACCTTTAGAGATGTTTTCTTGAGTTCGGGGGGTAGATTATGAAAAGGGAAGGTATTAACACCCTTTTCATCCATGGTTTTCCATGGGCTCTTAGTTACTCGCTAGATCACTTGCTTTTGTTTGAATGTGTGCTTGTGGTGTGGGTTTTGAAAGTATTTTGAAAATGTAACTTTGTAATGATTCTCGTTTCTATAAGAACACATACAAAGTGTTTCTTTCAAAAATAGTTCAAAGAGGTATTTGTGAGGTGTGTAAAGTGTTTTTGTCATGAGCAAGCGAGTAATTGAGAGCGAACCTACCTACTCAAAAGGTCTTAGATGTGCTTTTCCTCCTCCTTTAGATGTTGCTATCTTACCATTGTTTTGGTAAGAAGCCCCATCGTTGGATGTGAAGGGACGGGCGTGGATCATCGTATAACCATGATAGCAATGTTGTGAGATGACTTAGCATTTTTTATTTAGGGACTAAGATCATTTCAAAAGGAAACTTTGATAGCGTCATCGAGGGACTATGATCTTGTATTTTTGATTTGTTCATGCTAAGACATCCCACATGCATAACATGGCCATTTTTGTAAGGCAACAAGTGGAATAACCCTAGGGGTGCTAGTGTGCTAGTGTATTTGATTGCATGCATTTTAGTCTTGATTAGGGTGATCTATTTGTTGATTTTCATATCTTGCCATACACACCCTAATTACTAGCATTTATATTCGAAAGCGATAAATTTGCAGAAATGTAAAGTCCTACGCTATTACAATATTTTAGGGATGGGGGTACATATTTATGAATGGGGGTTGCAAGTAAAAATAAGTCCTAAGTTACTATTACAACCATATTGAAATGTACAATATAAGAAAGAAAAGAGACTGTTTAGAAAATGGTTTTTTTTGGCTTAATGAAAGAAAAAAAAATTAATAAAAGAAATTATTTTTATGTCTTTTTATGTTAATAAAAAAAAGGAGTTAATATTAAAAATGATGAAAAGGAAAATAAATGAAAGATATAAATAGTGCTGCTGCAGGGAAAACAACAAGGATCAGAAGTTCTGAAGCAAGGCGCGTGATGACTCAGAAAGGAACGTCAGTGGAATCAGAAGTTCTGGATTGGTAAACTCTGAGGTCCTGCAAGACACATTAGAGTGAAAACACAGAAGTTCTGGGTGGTATTCAGACAGTGGGTGACAAGTCAAAAGTTCTGTCTTACACTAAAACAGTGAGTAAACATCGGCAGTTCAGTGCGTTATCAGCATGTAAAAATTAGAAACTCTGAGTGTTTGAAAATAGTGAGTGGAAACATCAGAAGCTCAGTGTATTTGACATGTAAGGAGAACTCAGAAGTTTTGTGTTGTGTTAGAACAGTGAGTGAATCATCTGAAGTTCTGAATTGTGCTGAGCCAGTGAGTGAACATTAGCAGTTCAGTGCGTTATCAGCATGTAAGAATCAAAAGTTCAGTTTGTGTTAACAGTGAGAAAAATCATAGAAGTTCTGTGTGTTAAAACAGTGAAGAGAACTCAGAAGTTCTACGTGCTTAAATAGTGAGAAAATCCTAGGAGTCCTGTGTAAGAATAGAGTGAAGAGAACTCAGAGGTTCTGTGCGCTTAAACAGTGAGAAAATCCTAGAAATTCTGTGTGTGAACATGATGAGTGAAAAACAGAAGTTCTGTGTTACATTTTGACTTTTAATCAGCACACCAGCAATTCATTCAGTTCTTATTAAACAGCAAATCAGAAGGATAATAGCACAACAACTTATAGAAGTTCTAATCCTAAATCTGAGTCTAGCCCTAATCAAGAAACTCTGATCCACAGTTTTTTTACTTATGAAATGATATAAACAACATCAATACTATGATATTTACATGTTTAATGGTGTTCTGAATGAAAAAGATGCAAAGTCAAAAAGACTTATCTTGAACCTGGAACGTGGGCTTGGAGCTTTGAGCTGCTACCTTTGGATGTTCCGGAATCAACAAGAGTCATGGAAGAGGAAGTGCCAAGCTCTTTGATTCAAAAGGAAGAACAAAGGTTTGGTTTTCTGTTTGGGATTTCTGGATTTTTATGAAGGTTTCAACTTCCTTTTCTCTCTTTTTATGATTCTCTCCCTTCAAAAGCCAGCCTCTCCCTTAAAGCCCAGCCCCTTGAACATTTGATGGAGCAAAGTATTTATAGGTGAATTTGTTGTGATTTTGGGGGGAAAGACAAATGGGATTTTAAATCAATTTAGAATCCTGCTCCCTTGTTTTCGTATGCTAGTTTGGTGCAATTATGGGATGCAGGCGTAGGCTGAACTAGCTGCTGATTAGCAGCTTTTAACCAGGCTTAAGATGCAGTTGTCAGCAGGATTTAAGGAAAAGCAAAACAAAGCATGAGCCTAGTACCAAAGTTTACTATCCCAAGACAATAGAGGTACACGTGGTGAAAATCCTTTGGATAAAGACTCAGAAAGTGGTTGTGAGCATTAAATGATGATGAGACTTATCACAACCAGAAATCCTGTAACGTGAGATTCTACACCATGGCTTAGTTCTGGATCAGAACTTCTGCTTCAGCGTAGCATCCACCCTCTGATCTTTGTATCTTCTGGCTCCAGCACGTTCTAAAGGAACTTTCAGACTTTGCAGCATGCTTCTTAATCTTCTTTGAATTACCCTGGAAAACTCTGACTGAAGCTTTTGTGAAAACTTGCCCAGAAGTTCTGACCAAACTTTGCCTTGAGAGTGTCCAGAATTTGCTGAGTGTTATGGTGATAATCTGGTCAGAAGTTCTGATTTTTGTCATGCTTCTTAAACACTTAGAAAAATTTCTAAGTATTTAGAATTTGACTTTTCCAAAGTAAAATTTAACTTTTGAAATTCTTGATGAAACAAAATTCATATTCCAATACGTCTTGATGAAATATGATTTTTGAGATTTGATTTTGATCCAAAAGTCAAAGTTAGACTTCTTAGTGTGCAAATGACCATTTTCCCTTATGAATGACTTTCTTGAAAAATTGTCGGTCAAGGCTTAGAATTGGATGGAAGCAAACTTGAGGATCCAGGGTGATTCCTTGAGAAATGAGAGGGAAACTTTTGGGGTACAACTGCAGCCCCTGTTCAATCTTCTTACACCTGAAGAGTTAGATTTGGCGAACCTGCCATTCGTGACTTAAAGGTGGAAGATGATTGAACACTAGAGTGCCCATAAATTTTCACTCGAAGATGTGTTAGTTGATTATGTAGGGAATGGGCATAAAGATGCCATTTGGAGAGATAATGTATAGTTGTTGAAGATGGGCTTAAAGATGCCATCCAGAAATGATTATTGGACTGTATTTGTAGGCTGAAACTGACTAATCATCAGAATGGCGTCTGTGGGGTGAGTATCAGAATAATATCCATAAATGAATTGTATCTGACTCGTATCTATGAAATGTACTAAATGAGCGTCAGAATGACATCCGAAACTGGGTCGTATCTAGACTGTATTTGAATGAGTGACAGAATGACATCCAAATATGTATCATATCTGGATTGTATTTGAGTGAGTGACAGAATGACATCCGAATCTAGATCGTATCTGGACTGTATTAGAATGAGTGACAGAATGACATCCGAATCTGGATCGTATCTGGACTGTATTTGAATGAGTGACAAAATGACATCTGAATCTGGATCGTATCTGGAATGTATTTGAATGAATGACAGAATGAAATCCGAATCTGGATCGTATCTGGACTGTATTTAAATGAGTGACAAAATTACATCTGAATCTGGATCATATCTGGATTGTATATGAATGAGTGACAAAATTACATCAGAATCTGGATCGTATCTGGATTGTATTTGAATGAGTGACAGAATGACATCTGAATCTGGACTGTATTTGAATGAGTGACAGAATGATATCCGAATCTGGATTATATCTGGACTGTATTTGAATGAGTGACAGAATGACATCCGAATTTGGATCGTATCCGGACTGTATTTGAATGAGTGACAGAATTACATCCGAATATGGATCGTATCTAGACTGTATTTGAATGAGTGACAGAATGACATCCGAATCTGGATCATATCTGGACTGTATTTGAATGAGTGACAGAATGACATCCGAATTTGGATCGTATCCGGACTGTATTTGAATGAGTGACAGAATTACATCCGAATATGGATCGTATCTAGACTGTATTTGAATGAGTGACAGAATGACATCTGAATCTGGATCATATATGGACTGTATTTGAATGAGTGACAGAATGACATCCGAATTTGGACCGTATCTGGACTGTATTTGAATGAGTGACAGAATTACATCCGAATATGGATCGTATCTGGACTGTATTTTAAGGAATTTAGAGTAAGTATCATAATGTCAGCCATAGCTGGATCGCATCTGAACTATTTCTTGAAGAGAATCTAGAGTAAGTATCAGAATGTCAGCCATATCTGGATCGCATCTGAACTATCTCTAGAAGGAATGTGGAATAAGTATCAGAATGTCATCCATATGTGGATCACATTTGAACTGTCTCTAGAAGGAATCTTGAATAAGTATCAGAATGTCAGCCATATCTGGATCGCATCTGAACTGTCTCTAGAAGGAATCTAGAATAAGTATCAGAATGTCAGCCATATCTTGATCGCATCTGAACTGTTTCTAGAAGAGAATCTGGAATAAATATCAGAATGTCAGCCATATCTTGATTGCATCTGAACTATCTCTAGAAGGAATCTGGAATAAGTATCAGAATTTCAGCCATATCTAGATCGCATATGAATTGTTTCTAGAAGAGAATCTGGAGTAAGTATCAGAATGTCACCCATATCTGGATCGCATCTGAATTGTTTCTAGAAGAGAATCTGGAGTAAGTATCAGAATGTCAGCCATATCTGGATCACATCTGAACTGTCTCTAGAAGGAATCTGGAATAAGTATCAGAATGTCAGCCATATCTGGATCGCATCTGAACTGTCTCTAGAAGGAATCTGGAATAAGTATCAGAATGTCAGCCATATCTGGATCGCATCTGAAATGTTTCTAGAAGAGAATCTGGAGTAAGTATCATAATGTCAGCCATATCTGGATCGCATCTGAACTGTTTCTAGAAGAGAATCTGGAGTAAGTATCAGAATGTCAGCCATATTTGGATCACATCTGAACTGTCTCTACAAGGAATCTGGAATAAGTATCAGAATGTCAGCCATATCTGGATCGCATCTGAACTGTCTCTAGAAGGAATCTAGAATAAGTATCAGAATGTCAGCCATATCTAGATCGCATCTGAACTGTTTCTAGAAGGGAATCTGGTCGCCTGTCATTAACTGGAACAAATAAATTTAACCAGAGGAGGTCTTTTTTGATAATGATATGTGATGAAGGAATCTTGGACGATTACTACTCCAAAAGAATGATGAAGGAATCTTGGATGATTACTACCTCAGCAAGCTGATGAAGGAATCTTGGACGATTACTACTCCAAAAGATGATGACCTTTAGCTGTTGATTGATCTTTCCTGAAAAGGTAAAGAGTTAGTTGTATGCTTTGTCATTATGTATGCATTGTGTAATGATGTTCTCAAAATAAATGAGATTGTGTCATGTGCACTTGTCATGTATGTAATATGATATATGAAATGTGAGATGTTTATTTGAATGTATCTTTGTCCGAAAAATAAATCCTTGACAAATGTTGGAGAGTCATTAAATCCCGGACTGCTGTTGAAGAGTAGGTGAGTCTTCAAACTTTTCTTAGAATATTTCCACCAAGGATTCCTGTTTTGTTGAGGAGAACTCCGTCGGGGAAATTTGAGAACTCTGTGGAGAGTATTGATTCCTGCTTGGGGGAAAAAGTTCAGGAGTCTCAGTTGTCAGTTGCTCTACTGGGGAGTCAAAGTTGAACAAATATCTGGTCGGGTCCAGGTTTCACAGTAACTTGCAGGGGATTGTAGAGTAGTCTACTGGGGAACAGGAGTTGTGGTCCTTTGATTTGTAGTAGTCGGAGAGGCAAACTAAAGTTGGGGAATCCTACCGTTTGTTAGGGAAATAAACCCTGTTTCCGGTCTGCTTGAGAGGTGACGACTTTGTTGGGGGAAAGTCCTCGAGGATTATTGAAGTTGACTCAGTTGGGGAGAGGTTTTCAGAGATCGAAAATCTGGTTGGGAAATCATCCTATTAGAAGGATTATGGGGAGATTTGTCACTGCCTCTAGTAGCGATTGTTTGTGGCACTTCCAGGAAATGTTTGACCGTACATAACCCTTTGTTGAGATTGGCCTTCAATGCCCGAAGTAATGGAGATGGAGACCTACCTCTGGTTATTTCGTACTTCTTGAGATATTTCTTGGAATCTTGACTGGACTGCCCCAGGTGTGCTGGATAGTGACATGTCATGCCCCCTTGTTGATAGGAGATTTCTCAATGGAAGTGTCATCCTGTGATCGGTGGGAATGAGAACTGACTGTTTTTTAATGCTAATTCGCGTTTTGCATTTGTTTTTGCAAAGTGTCGCGGTAAGCAAGAGTCGCCACCGTCTTTTATTTTATCCAACAAGGGAAAGGACAAAAGCACAGAAAAATTCCTTTTCGAGATGTTTCTCGAGTTCGGGAGGTAGATTATAGAAAGGGAAGGTGTTAGCACCCTTTCTATCCATGGTTATCCACGGGCTCTTAGGTACTTGCTCACTATGTTTTCAAAAGATTGCTTTTCTTTGTGATTGTGGGTTTTGAAAAGAGTTTCATTTTTGAAGAAAGTGTAAGTGCGAAAAGTTTGTTTTGTTTTTAAAAGGAGCAAGTACTTAAGAACCTCTACCTACTCGAAAAGGAATTAAATTTTGCTAATGTCCTTTAGACAGTGCTATCCCACTATTGAGGAGTAGGTAGCACCGTCGTTGGAGTTTTCAGGTTAATTCGATTTTAGGGACGTGTGGTCACTAAAGCAACATTAGGACGTTTTAGTGGTAATCCTAATGTCTTAGATCATTTTTATCGAGGCAACCATTTCGAGGAAACTTTGATCTTTGGACAGAAGGACGACCTCTAAAACATCCTATACTTAATGACCACAATTGAGGCAACCAAGTGAGGTGTACCCTAGAAGTGGTATGTGCAAGTGTGTAAATTTTCAGTTTATATCCTCTTTTTATTTTTAGGTGTTCTACCATTTGTTTTTAGATCTTGTCATACAATCCTAGTTAGCATACATCTAAGAAGTTAATATATATACAGGAATTTAAAGTGCGGAAATTGTAAATCCTACGCTATTACAAGGCTTCGGGGAGGGGGATTATTTACATGTCCAAAATTGGGGGAATAATAAGCAGTTACAATAAAATAAACGCGTGTGAATCTTAAAAATCCTAAGCATATAATCTTTTTGTTGTTTTATTTTATTTTTTGGGAAAATGCTAAATGTTCAATTAAGTCAAATTTAATTAATTAAAAATACTGATTAAAATTAATTCTAAAACAAACCTAATATTATTTGCATTTTTTGTTTATGAAAATGATTGAATTTAAATAAATCCTAAGTCTACTGATTTTAAAAATTGGAGAAAATAAGTTAAACTAATTAACAAAATTAAATTCTAATTATAAGTTATTTATTTTTTTATGATTTTTATGTTGATTAAAAAAAAGGCAAATTAAAAGAAATAAACAAAAACAAAGTAAACAAAGTACAAATGGGCCAGGCAGCAAATCAAGAAGAAAAAAATATAATTCTGGAGGCCTGGGTCGAAAGAGGTGCAGGCTGTCTTTCGACCCAGTGAAGAAGCTGAATCGAAGGTGCTTGAGGGGCTGCACTCTGAGGGTATTCGATCTGGACATGTCATCCTTCGAACTGGAAGTCCTGGGTCTAGTTTGAAGCTAAACTGCTGAGCTTCGAAACTCTGAAAAGGAATCTGATGATGTAGTTCCTGTAAAACAAAACACATGTTAAAAGTCCAGCGGGGATTTTACCCCCTGGTTCGAATCTCCCCCTTATTCGCACCTGCTGAATCTGGGTTTGGGTTTGTTTTATCTGGGGATTCGAAGGAGGAAACTCAAATTGTGCCCAAGCAATGGCACAATCTCATCTCTGCACTGTAGCTTATATGTAGCACATTAAATCATTCACAAACAGCAGTAATAATATGAATACGCAATCAAAATGAATTTAAAAATGAGTTTGAGATTAGATTTTTTTTACCAAACAGAGGTGCTTTGATCTGTAGTTCTGAGGGTGGAGGTGTTCGCTGGGTGGCAGCTTTGGCTTGGAAAATTCTGGGCAGCGTCTCTCCAAGTTCTCTATTTTTCTGTATATTTTTATGTGTGTCCTTTTGCAATCATTTACGATTTCTTTATATAGAAGGGGTGGAGGGGACAGGAAGACCAAGGTTTAAATGACTTTGATTATGTGTTTGACAGCCATGAATGAGAGTTTGTAACATTGGCTAAACACATGGGATCCTGTCCCTGTTTGAATTTTGAATGACATGCAGCTGGCCTTTGAATGCTCCCCTTCGAATGGGATGATGGTCTCCTTCGAATGCTCCCTTTCGAATGGGCTGATGGCCTCCTTCGAATGCTCTTCGAAAGCTTCTTCGAATGGACCCTTTTTTGGAATTCCAATCGAAGTACTTGTCCATAATGCCAATCGAAATGCTCCTTCAGAATGCCAATCGAAGGGTCTTTCAGAATGCCAATCGAAGTGCTCCTTCATAATGCCAATCGAAATGCTCCTTCAGAATGCCAATCGAAGGGTCTTTCAGAATGCCAATCGAAATGTACTTAAAGCACCACTCAAAAATTTTCCTTTTCCTTAGGCAAGAGTTTATGATCAACCATGCAGGGGGAAGACTTTGGAAAACATGAGAGGGAAAATTTTGGGGTACAACAGTTGCCCCTGTTTAATCTTCTTAAACTTGAGGATGTAGATTGGCTTGCGTGCCTTTCGTGATCTGAAGGTGGAAGATGATTGAACACTAGAGTGCCCAGAAATTTGCACTCGCATGGTGTAGTATCAGCATTGTGATGTTGGGAATGGGCTTACAGATGCCATTTGGAGATTGTTGGTAGGAGATGGGCTTAAAGACGCCATCTGCAGGAGTGTCGATCGCATAAGATATTCCTTAGCGAGAACTTGTATACCTGTTGTTGTAGAAGATTCCACTGGGGAAATCTAACTTCGTTGAGATTTAGGAACCTGCCTGTACTTCAACTGGGAGAATGCCTCAGTTGAGTTTTAAGAACCTGTTCATAATTCAATCAGGGGGGAACATCTTCATCAAGATCTAAGAACTGTCTCGTGCTCACCGGGAGTATACCGTTGAGGTTATAGAACTTGTCCATGCTATGACGGAGGAGAACATCAAGATCTAGGAACTGACTCGTGCTCAATGGAGTATACTGTTGAGGTTATAGTACTCGTTCACACCATGACGTAGGGAAACATCTTCATCAAGATCTAGGAACTGTCTCGTGCTCAATGGAGTACACCGCTCTGTTTATAGAACTTGTCCACACTATGACGGAGGAAAACATCAAGATCTAGGAACTGACTCGTGCTCAATGGAGTATACCGTTAAGGTTATAGTAATCGTCCACACTATGACGTAGGGAAACATCTTCATCAAGATCTAGGAACTGTCTCGTGCTCACCGGGAGTATACCGTTGAGGTTATAGAACTTGTCCACGTTATAACGTAGGGAAACATCTTCATCAAGATCTAGGAACTGTCTCGTGCCCACCGGGAGTATACCGTTGAGGTTATAGAACTCGTCCACACTATGACAGCGGAAAACATCAAAATCTAGGAAATGACTCGTGCTCAATGGAGTATACCGTTGAGGTTATAGTACTCGTCCACACTATGACACAGGGAAACATCTTCATCAAGATCTAGGAACTGTCTCGTGCTCAATGGAGTACACCGCTCAGGTTATAGAACTTGTCCACACTATGACGGAGGAAAACATCAAGATCTAGGAACTGACTCGTGCTCAATGGAGTATACCGTTGAGGTTATAGTACTCGTCCACACTACGACGTAGGGAAACATCTTCATCAAGATCTAGGAACTGTCTCGTGCTCAATGGAGTACACCGCTGAGGTTATAGAACTTGTCCACACTATGATGGAGGAAAACATCCAGATCTAGGAACTGACTCGTGCTCAATGGAGTATACCGTTGAGGTTATAGTACTCGTCCACACTATGACGTAGGGAAACATCTTCATCAAGATCTAGGAACTGTCTCGTGCTCAATGGAGTACACTGCTGAGGTTATAGAACTTGTCCACACTATGACGGAGGAAAACATCAAGATCTAGGAACTGACTCGTGCTCAATGGAGTATACCGTTGAGGTTATAGTACTCGTCCACACTATGACGTAGGGAAACATCTTCATCAAGATCCCGGAACTGTCTCGTGCTCAATGGAGTACACTGTTGAGGTTATAGAACTTATCCACACTATGACGGAGGAAATGTCGAGATTAAGAATCTTATCTGAAATTCAACCGATGATAATTCAATTGAGATTTAAGAACTGGTCAGATCTTCGACTAAGCTGAGAACTTAACTGCATTTTTCCTGAAAGGTAAAGGTCAGTCATATGCAATGCATGATATGGATCAGGCACTGATGTTCTCAAAATAAATGAGATTGTATTCGTATGATGCGTATATGCATGTATCATGATGTATGGGAATGTGATGTTTTAGCTGGGGAAAATAAATCCCGGAGCTACTGGAGAATAGAGTTGAGTTCTTCGTTTCCGCTGGGGATGATGAACGAAGATGATTGTGAGAATAAACCTGTAGGAGAAGAGAACTCCGTTGGGGAATAAACTTGATGAAGAGATTACTCTACAGGGAAATACTCTATGGAGAAGAGATACTCTGCTGAGGATTTTAACAATAAACTCCGTTGGGGATTCCGTTGATAAGCTCTGTTGGGGATTTTGATGATGAACTCCGTTGGGGATTGATTACCATAGCTGGTAATATTGAGTCTGTTGAGGATAGAAGTCCTACTTGGGGAAAGAAAGAACTTCGCTGGGGATGATCTTTCAGTTGCAATTTGCTAAGGATAACCCAGTTAGACTCTGATGAGGATAACCTTCTGAATTTGGCTGAGGAGATGCATTTGTATTCTACAGGGGACAAACTTTTAGAATCTACTGGGTAAGATGACTCAACTCCGTCGGGGAAGCTTTTTTAGACTGCGCTGGGGAAATGGCTCCACTGGGGGTATCTTGTATTCCTCCAGGAAACATTCTTATACTCTGTTGAGGAATATTAAGACTGTCGGGGATGCTCTTACGCTTGCTGGAGAATGTCTTTATACTTCGTTGGGGAATATTAAGACCTTCTGAGGATACCCGACCTTTTCGAGGCTGATGGTAGACCAACTCTGCTTGGGGAGAGTATTTCCGACTCGTCCGTAGTTGCAAGTTTTAGCTGAGAGAGCTATCATTACCGTCTTAACCTGCGGGGAGTGAAGGTATCTTAGCCATATTCTTCAGTTGAATATATACCTTGGTACCTGGTGGACAAAGCAACTAGACCGCTCAGACAATTCTTATTGCCCCTACTTCTGATATCACCCGTAATTTGTCTTTTGTTTCGCATGTAAATATTTATGAGCAACAATTAATGTCAAATGCATATATCAAAAATGAACATTGGACGTTCTTTGCAAAACAAAACAGATAAAGGAAAAACAATTTGAAATTTGTTTGAAAATGAATTTGTATTGACTTTGAAGTTTGGCCTGTAAATAGGCGCTTTGTAAAAGAGGCTGACGTCCTAGTAAGAGAACGCCGCCGAACAAATAGAATTTATACAATTTGTGAAAAGAAAACAAGACAGCTATGTGAATAGGCCCACTGGGTTCCAACTATGCTATTGCCTTTATATCTTCAAGCATCTCATCACTTTGCTGCTTAGTTGAAGGTGAATCTGATTGACTGGTGTCGTCCGAGCCTGATAGTTGATACCGAAGTCTAGATGCGAGGTGATCCAATGAGACATAGTGTTACGCTTTAATCCCTAACTTTTTCCTGGACCGCCCTTTCGGGTTTTCAGTCCACCGGGATACCCATTTTTGCCCAAGCCGCCTTTTCAGGTTTTCGGCTTGCCGGGTGTACAGATTTTTTTAATTTTCATCCCTTATTTTTGCCCGAACCCTTTTGGTTCGCCGGGAAGCCCTTATTTTTGCCTAGGCCAGTCAACCTAGAGGGTCTTTGATTATGCGTAGTATCTTTTTACTATGTCTACATTGACGGGGTGAGGAAGGTCGTCACCATCCATGGTGGTTAGAATGATCGCTCCTCCTGAGAAGATGTTCTTAACCACAAATGGCCCTTCGTAAGTAGGGTTCCATTTGCCCTTGGGATCACCTTGAGGTAGAATGATGCGCTTGATTACCAGGTTCCCAACTTGATACTCTTGTCGTCTGACTTTCTTGTTAAATGCCTTGATAATTCGTTTTTGGTACGTCTGACCATGACAAATAGCAGTAAGTCTCTTTTCATCGATTAGATTCAATTGATCAAGTCGGGTCTGAATCCAATCGTCTTCGCTCAAACCTGCATCTTTCATGATCCTCAGAGAGGGTATCTGAACTTCAATGGGCAAGACTGCCTCCATGCCATAAACCAAGGAATAGGGTGTTGCCCCTGTTGACGTCCGTGCTGAGGTACGATACCCATGAAGAGCAAATGGTAACATCTCGTGCCAGTCTTTGTATGTCACTGTCATCTTCTGCACAATCTTCTTAATGTTCTTATTAGCTGCTTCAACAACCCCATTCATCTTCGGCCGGTAGGGAGAAGAGTTATGATGCTGTATCCTAAATTGCTCGCAGAGCTCAGTGATCATCTTGTTGTTAAGATTGGTACCATTGTTCGTAATGATCCTTTCTGGTACGCTGTATCGACATATCAGGTTGTGCCGAATGAACCGTGCCACGACGTTCTTGGTTACCGTAGCAAAGGAAGCTGCTTCAACCCACTTCGTAAAGTAATCAATCGCTACCAGGATGAAACGATGCCCGTTGGATGTCGTAGGTCTGATCTCGCCGATCATATCAATGCCCCACATTGCAAAAGGCCAAGCTGCTGTCAAAACATTCAGAGGAACTGGAGGAACATGCACCTTATCAGCATAGACCTGGCACTTGTGACATGTCCGAGATTGTTGATAACAATCGGCTTCCATTGTGGACCAGTAATATCCTGCCCGAAGGATTTTCTTTGCCATGGTATGTCCACTGGAATGAGTTCCGAAAGTACCTTCATGCAGCTCTGCCATGATCCTTTCTGCTTCAATTTTATCCACGCAACGCATTAAGGTTGAATCATGGTTACGTTTGTAAAGAATGCCATTGCTGATGAGGAAATTTTCCGCGAACCTTCTCAGAAACTTCTTGTCATTAACAGATGCACCCTCGGGTATTCTTGAGTTTCAAGGTATCTCTTCACTTCATGATACCACGGTTTTTCTGTTACCTCTTTGGTCTCAAGATCACAACAATGTACAGGTTCATCCAATTTCCAGATAATGATCCGGGGAGCCTCATTCTCCCACTTGACTTTGAACATAGAAGACATCGTAGCCAACGCGTCCGCCAACTGATTCTCCTCTCTTGGGAAGTGTTCAAAGGTTATCTCTTCAAAGTGGGGAAGCAACGCCAACACATACTCCTTGTAAGGAATAAGATTTGGGTGTTTCGTATCCCACTCACCCTTGATCTGACTGATCACGAGAGTGGAATCTCCGAAGACACTCAGAAACTTAATCCTTAGGTCAATTGCTGCTCGAAGACCCATGATGCAGGCTTCATACTCTGCCATATTGTTGGTGCAGTTGAAACATAATCGGGCGGTAAACGGAGTATGAGAGCCTTTAGGAGATATGATCATCGCGCCAATGCCATTACCTAAAGCGTTTGAAGCTCCATCAAAGTACATAGACCATCGGGATCCCTCCTCAGGTCCTTCATCCGGTACAGGTGTTTCATAATCAGTTATGAACATGATATTCTCGTCTGGGAATTCAAAATTCATAGACTGGTAATCATCCACTGCCTGATGTGCCAAATGGTCTGCCAATACACTTCCCTTGATTGCTTTTTGAGTTGTGTACTGGATGTCATATTCAGTCAAGATCATCTGCCATCTTGCTATTCTTCCGGACAAGGCATGCTTTTCGAAGATATACTTGATTGGATCCATCTTTGAAATCAACAGAGTAGTGTGAGTCAACATATACTGTTTCAGCCGGCGAGCAACCCATGCCAAAGAGCAGAAAGTTTTCTTGAGCAGTGAGTAACGGGTCTCACAGTTGGTAAAATTTTTGCTAAGGTAATAAATAGCATGCTCTTTTCGGCCAGACTCGTCATGCTGCCCCAGCACACACCCCATTGAGTTGTCAAGTACTGTCAAGTATAAGATTAGAGGTCTCCCTTCAACTGGTGGCATAAGAATAGGTGGCTCCTGGAGGTACTCTTTAATTCTTTCAAAAGCAGCCTGACATTCATCGTTCCAACATACCACTTGATCTTTCTTCAGTAGTTTAAAGATTGGCTCACAAGTAGCAGTTAGGTGCGAGATGAATCGAGCAATGTAGTTCAGACGTCCTAGAAAGCCTCTGACCTCTTTCTTTGTCTTGGGAGCTGGCATCTCTTGTATGGCTTTCACCTTGGCAGGGTCCACTTGAATACCTTTGTCGCTTACACCGAAACCCAGCAGCTTGCCAGACCTCACCCCGAAGGTGCACTTGTTCGGGTTCAACCTCAGCTTGTATAACTTCAACCTGTCAAACAGCTTCTGTAGATGATCAAGGTGTTCCTCCTCAGTTTGGGACCTCGCAATCATATCGTCAACATATACTTCAATCTCATGATGGATCATATCATGAAACAAAGCAACCATGGCACGCTGATACGTTGCCCCAACATTTTTCAACCCAAAAGGCATGACCTTGTAACAAAAGGTACCCCACTGAGTAACAAAAGTGGTCTTCTCCATGTCTTCAGGAGCCATCTTGATTTGATTATAACCGGAGAAACCATCCATAAAGGAGAATACCTTGTGCTGAGCAGTATTGTCAACCAGAACGTCAATATGAGGCAGAGGGAAGTCATCCTTAGGGCTTGCCCTGTTCAAATCCCTGTAATCAACACACATTCTGACCTTACCGTCTTTCTTCGGCACTGGAACCACATTGGATACCAACTGAGGGTAAGAAGTTACTACTAGAAAACCGGCGTCAAATTGTTTCATAACCTCAGCCTTGATTTTCTCGGACATCTCTGGGCGCATACGGCGAACTTTCTGTTTTACGGGAGGACATTCTTCCTTGGTAGGCAGGCGATGAACCACAATGTCGGTATCCAACCCAGGCATATCTTCGTAAGACCATGAAAAGATTTCCACGTAGTCATGCAGCATCTGAATCAACCATTGTTTCACACTAAGCTCCAGATTTACACCGATCTTGACTTCCTTTTTGTTTGTCTCAGTGCCCAGATTCACTGTTTCCACTGGCTCTTCATGTGGCTGAATGGCCCTCTCTTCCTGAAGTAGCAGCCTTGCAAGCTCAACAGGCACTTCGCAATCATCTTCACCTTTGTCTTCGGCTAAGTTGATCGGATTTTCGAAGTCATACCTGGCAGTAGCAGAGTCGTTACCAGTGAGATCCAGAGTGGATTGGGACCTGTATATGTGAGTGTGTGTAAAATAGCTGTTTTGCAATATGTAATAAAGAAATACAAGGAGCACAAAATTTGAAATGCGAAAAAATCCAATGCTTTCATTAATGATATATGAAAATGTCATACAAAAGCCCTCACAAATGAAGCCACGGTGCCCCGGGTAAGACACCGGGCCATAAAGTTTCAAAACATTGTCTGTTACAAATTCAAAACAAAAAGCTCATTACTGAGTAATAAAAGTAATAGGGATGAAATCCTTTGATGTCCAGTTGTTTGGTCCACCGTTGGTCGTAGGATAGATCCAGCTGTCGAATTCAGACTCCTCCACGTCATCTTCGATGGAATTTACTCCCGAGCTGCTGATGAACACAGGAGGTCTTCCAATCCTTGCACTTCGAACAGCCCTCTGAGCTTCTGCAGTGAAACCCAAACCAAACTTGTTAGTCTTCTGAGTGAAATCAGGAAGTCGGCCCCAGTTTGCATACTCACCCTTCTCAATAATAGCCTGGGCATCCTTTAAGGAAGCCATCTTCATAGGAGAATCTTCCATCATAGTCTCAGCTGACGCCAGTGTCTGAGGAACCTCTTCAAAGTGTTGAA
Source organism: Vicia faba (assembly GCA_948472305.1). NCBI lineage: Eukaryota > Viridiplantae > Streptophyta > Magnoliopsida > Fabales > Fabaceae > Vicia > Vicia faba. The sequence goes on from OX451736.1 coordinate 1,193,172,624, forward strand.
ATGGGGTCTCAATGAACTCCCCATCCATCTCTACGTACCGGAACGAGTTGAGGTGGCTGACCATGTACTCCTCCTCCCCTTGAACTGTTACAATCTTTCCTCTGATCGGGTACTTCAACTTCTGGTGGAGCGTTGAGGTTACGGCTCCCGCTTTGTGGATCCATGGACGACCCAGCAAACAAGAATAGGATGGCCGAATGTCCATCACGTAAAATGTAGAGTTGAAGACCTGAGAACCAACTTTGATTGGAATATCAACCTCACCGTGCACCATCCTTTTAGACCCATCAAAGGCCCGGACAACAATGTTACTCGACTTTAGCTCCAAACCTTCGCAATCCAGCCTGTCTAGAGCTTTCTTGGGCAAGATGTTCAATGAGGAACCAGTGTCAACCAACACATGTGCAAGAGTAGTTCCCCTGCATTCAATGGAGACATGCAGGGCATCATTATGGTTCTTCCCTTTAGCAGTCAGATCAGCGTCGGAGAAACCCAAACCATTATCACCAGTTAAATTGGCCACACAATCGGTAAATTGATCAGCTGATGTCTCTTGTGGCACGTGGGCCGTCTTTAGGAAGGTAATCAAAGCCTTGGCATGGGCCTCTGAACACAACAGCAGTGATAACATAGAAATCTTGGATGGGGTTTGCCCCAGTTGCTCAACTACATTAAAATCACTCTTCTTAATAATCTTCAGAATCTCTTCCATCTCCTGTTTGGAAGCTTCAACATTGATTGTCTTTGGCGCCTCCGTCTGGGCAGGCATATCAGTAGCGATCCCTTTGCCCCGAGCGTCAGAAGACTCGGCGACAGGGGGAAGGATAGGAATTTGATCAGGAACAACAGTAGGTACACTTGCAGGCTTAATGACAACAGGTCTTCGGATGGTTGGTGGAGCAATATCAGGTGAGAAAAGTCTACCGCTGCGGGTGACTTTAGCAGGTCCTGTAACGTTGCTGACGCCGGTATCAGCACCGAACTCTTGCTTAACTCCAAGAACATAAACATTTTCCCCATAGTGCCAAGGCACAGCTTTGTCAGATGTATAGGGGATGGGCCCCGGAACAATGATGATTATAGGTGCGATCTTCGGAACAGATGTAATCCTAACAGGCGTCCTCGAGGGAGCCTTGGAAGAATTGTTGAAAATGGTAATGATTAAAACTTCTTCAGAATGAACGGGTGGAACAATAGTCTTCTCTAAAAGAATCTCTTTACTATCCATCAGGTTCTGGACACCTGACTTCAGAGATGGGCAACCAGCAGGTAAAGCAGAACACATAGGGCAACCTTCACCACATCCCAGAAATAAACCAGCTAGCAACAGGTTCCTCTTGATAGTCATTAGAGGGGTAACAACATCATCCAAAGACACCACAAACAAGTCTTCCTCTACAACATTCACTCCATGCCTGGGCATGGGAGCAGTTACAACATTGGGCCTCTCGTGCGCCTCAAACTCAATCTCCTTTGCATCAATTAAATCTTGCACCTTGTTCTTCAGGACCCAACAATCGTCTGTATTATGCCCCGGGCTATCAGAGTGAAAAGCGCAGCGAGCATTAGGGTTGTACCTTGGTGACATTGTATTTGGATTCTTTGGAGCTTCTTTTAGGGTCACCAGATTGGTTTTCAGCAATTGTGGCAGAATCTGAGACAAGGTCATGCTGAGACGAATGAATTGCCTTCGAGGTCTCTCTTCCCTTTGTTGGTTGTGATGCTGAGGAGCACCAGCAGGTTTTGAGATAACAACCGCATTGACAACTTGGCGATGTTCAGGTCTGCTCTGTCTTCTTGAACTATAGACGGCACTGGACTCTTTCTTGAACGGTTTCTTCTCGGTGCTCAATGAGGCACCCTTCTGTATCTTCCCAGCCTTAATGCCATCTTCAATTCTCTCACCAGTCAAGATAAGGTCTGTAAACCCGGCTGAAGAGCTTCCAATCATATGATTAATGAACGGACCAGATAGGGTCCCCAAAAACATATCAACCAGTTCACGATCAGCTAAAGGTAGTTGCACCCTTCCGGCAAGTTCTCTCCATTTTTTAGCATACTCTTTAAATCCTTCACCTGTCCCTATTGACATAACCTGGAGTTGGGTACGCGTAGGAGCAAGGTCGGAATTATAATGATAATTCTTAAAGAATGCAGTAGCCAAATCCTCCCAGCTGCGGATACTGGCTCCATCCAACTGATAGAACCACTCAAGTTGAGTCCCTGAGAGACTGCCCTGAAAGAAATTGATCCATAAGTTCTTATCAGTAGTGTAAGGTTGGATCTTCCTCACATATGACCGGAGGTGCAGCTTTGGACAGGAAGCTTCGTCATATTTGGAAAAGGCAGGTGCCTTGAACTTATGGGGAGTCACCACCCCAGATGATAGACCCAGATCCCCGAAGTCCAGACTGGGCACCTTCTGTACTTCCATAGCGTTCAGACGGTCTTCCAGCTGTTTGTACTTGTCCTCAGCAGGAGGATACTGTTCTTCATCATAGTCCATCTCGTTGTCGGAGACTTCAAGGCTAGGAGCCCTCCTCTCTTGTGGACTGTCTTTCTCTCCAGACGGGGTGGCCAGATCAATTTCATTCTGCAGCTCGTTTCCAAGCCTGCGTCCAGTGTTGAACAGGATGGTCCTCTTCTTCTTCTTCTTCCTCTCTTTCAGGATCAGGGTCTTCAGGTCCTGCTGACCCTTAGCTAGGCTCATGACCAACTCTTGAAATTGGGCATTTTGGGCCTGGAGGGCCTTGATAGCTTGCTCGGTGGAAGGTTCAGCAGACATGATGATTTCTGAAATAAACAGCGAAGAAGATAAGAGACCTGAAAAAGGGTACCTGTTATGCATATGGAGAATGGTATGCTATTTATGTAATGCATTCAAGGGTTCAAAAATTCAAATTTTTTGCAGACAAAAAGAACACATGTCATACTAAGAAGAAATTTGTTAGTACATAAGTGCCCCATGGGCGAAATATTACAAAATTCTTAATGTAAAAAGACATTGCGCATCCTCTTTAGAGCGATGTGAGTGTTGAGGGTCTCCTACTCGTGAAGTCGGCGGGTAAGATCCAAAACCTTCTTTTCACTGGCATAGAAGATGGTTTCAAAAGTATTCCGCTCTTCCTTGAGTTGGATCCAACTCTTTTGCATTTCCTCCCATGATGTTGGCATGTCAGGATGTAGGATGGAGTATGGAACCTCTCTTTCCATAACAGGCTCTTTGACCAAGGGGAGAATGTGAGTATATGGCATCATAAGATTCTGGGAGCGGGTTCGTACCCACTTGAGGTAAGGCTCAAGGGGGATAGAATTCTTGTGCTCCAGTGTCTTACTATCCACCTTATTAGGCATCCTCCAAGCTCTGATAAACCTTTGTCGAAGTCCTTGCGCATCGTTGTCGAAGTCAAAAACTAGGTCAGGAATCAGCATGTCATGAGGGCCATCCCTCCGAGCATATCCAAATTTTCTCAAAGCTAGACAGGGGTTGTAGGTAATGCCTCCCCTAATTCCAAGTAAAGGAACATTAGTAAATTCTCCACAACTATCAATGATGGTGACATTTTCTCTGGACCGAGAACACCAATGTACATCAGAATGTGTGAGGATCATCAATCATTGTGACCACCTTAAATCCTGCTCATTCTTCAAAACTGATTGTGGAAGGTGAGAAATAAACCACCTTGATAGGAGAGGAGTACAACACATGAGAACACCTCTTTTCCTCATTGTTCGTGTGTAAAATGAGTGGAGGATGTCCCCAAGCAATGTAGGTATGGGATTTCTGGATATGAAAATCTTGACAGCATTCACATTTATAAGTTGATCAGGATTTGGGAACAAAACCAACCCATAGATAAGGAGTGCCACAATCTCTTCAAAGGCTTGTAGATCAAGAGAATTCAAGCATTCTCGTGCCTTCTCAAACAGAAACTTTTCCAAGAATCCTTTGATACCACTTTTGGTTTCCCAATGCCCCTTGATGTCGGATGGTTGTAAGTGTAATGCTTGAGCAACATCTTCAAGTTTTGGTTCCTTTTCCGTACCGTTGTAGGGTAGTTGACTAAGAATAGGAATTCTCAGGAGTTGAGAAAATTCCTCCAAAGTAGGCACCAATTGATAATCAGGAAATGTGAAACAGTGGTGTAGGGGGTCAAAGAACTGGAAGAGAACTTTCATCATGTCTTCTTCAATGTTGGTATTGACCAAGCTGATGAGTCTACCATGTCTTTCACTAAAGAGAGAATTCTCGGGAATCCTGGATGTAAGCTCTTTGTGTTGAAGAGGGACCCTTACAAGGTTGACTTGAATTGTTTTCCTGCGGAGAGACTCCATGTCCTGCAAAACAAGAACAAAGATGAAGATCTAAACCCTTGAAATGGTTAGCAGATGCATATGATGCTTTATGATGTATGCACAAACACATGTACAAGTAAGTCACACCAAAAACCCTAGTTTCAGGCTTGCAGGAGGTTTCATAGGTAAATACCCTCTTGAGTTTAGTTGGCTCAAAACCTGTCCTATAAATAGTAACCGGGTTCTAAGGAGCTGAATATCATTGGATTATTTTCTATGTTCATCGTTTCGGTTTAGCCACTTAACTGGCGACCAAAATATTCCAAGAAAACAATCCTCAATGAGTGTAGTATCGAGTATCTACCAACTTCGGACTTCACCAAAGTCGGTCATCTCACTACCCCTAAAAAGGCCAAGATGGTCAAGTAAGGTTATAGGTCATTAGTGCTTAGTGACGTCACTCAGCGGCCACGTATTCTCTTTGATTGACTCAAAGGCTACCGGTACTCACAAATATGTCGCACTAATATAGCTATTGCTTCAACCATGTCGGTATACCCCACACAGTTTCCACAATGTATTGCTATCTATGAATGTTTCCCAAATCCAGGTGGAGGATTTATAGAACTCCGATACAAGCCCACAAGATTAAAAGCATACAAAGCAATATAATTGAAAACACAACTGATCTAATCCTAAGGTACACCTCACTTATAATAATAGCTTCCCCAACAGAGTCGCCAGTTCTGTGATCGGTGGGAATGAGAACTGACTGTTTTTTAATGATGATTCGCATTTTGCGTTTGTTTTCGCAAAGTGTCGCGGTAAGCAAGAGTCGCCACCGTCTTTTATTTTATCCAACAAGGGAAAGGACAAAAGCACAGAAAAATTCCTTTTCGAGATGTTTCTCGGGTTCGGGAGGTAGATTATAGAAAGGGAAGGTGTTAACACCCTTTCTATCTGTGGTTATCCACGGGCTCTTAGGTAATTTCTCACTATGTTTTCAAAAGATTGCTTTTCTTTGTGATTGTGGGTTTTGAAAAGAGTTTCGTTTTTGAAGAAAGTGTAAGTGCGAAACGTTTGTTTTGTTTTTAAAAGGAGCAAGTACTTAAGAACCTCTACCTACTCGAAAAGGAATTAAATTGTGCTAATGTCCTTTAGACAGTGTTATCCCACTATTGAGGAGTAGGTAACACCGTCGTTGGAGTTTTTGGGTCAATTCGATTTTAGGGACGTGTGGTCACTAAAGCAACATTAGGACGTTTTAGTGGTAATCCTAATGTCTTAGATCATTTTTATCGAGGCAACCATTTCGAGGCAACTTTGATCTTTGGACAGAAGGACGACCTCTAAAACATCCTATACTTAATGACCACAATTAAGGCAACCAAGTGAGGTGTACCCTAGAAGTGGTATGTGCAAGTGTGTCAATTTTCAATTTATATCCTCTTTGTATTTTTAGGTGTTCTACCATTTTTTTTAGATCTTGTCATACAATCCTAGTTAGCATACATCTAAGCAATTAATATATATACAGGAATTTAAAGTACAGAAATTGTAAATCCTACACTATTACAAGGCTTCGGGGAGGGGGATTATTTACATGTCCAAAATTGGGGGAATAATAAGCAGTTACAATAAAATAAACGCGCGTGAATCTTAAAAATCCTAAGCATATAATCTTTTTGTTGTTTTATTTCATTTTTTGTGAAAATGATAAATGTTCAATTAAGTCAAATTTAATTAATTAAAAATACTGATTAAAATTAATTCTAAAACAAATCTAATATTTTTTGCATTTTTTGTTTATGAAAATGATTGAATTTAAATAAATCCTAAGTCTACTGATTTTAAAAATTGGAGAAAATAAGTTAAAATAATTAACAAAATTAAATCCTAATTCTAAGTTATTTATTTTTTATGATTTTTATGTTGATTAAAAAAAAGGCAAACTAAAAGAAATAAACAAAAACAAAGTAAACAAAGTACAAATGGGCCAGGCAGCAAATCAAGAAGAAAAAAAATATAATTCTGGAGGCCTGGGTCGAAAGAGGTGCAGGCTGTCTTTCGACCCAGTGAAGAAGCAGGATCGAAGGTGCATGAGGGGCTGCACTCTGAGGGTATTTGATCTGGACATGTCATCCTTCAAACTAGAAGTCCTGGGTCCAGTTCGAAGCTAAACTGCTGAGCTTCGAAACTCTGAACAGGAATCTGATGATGTAGTTCCTACAAAACGAAACACATGTTAAAAGTCCAGGGGGGATTTTACCCCCCTGGTTCGAATCTCCCCCTTATTCGCACCTGCTGAATCTGGGTCTGGGTTTGTTTTATCTGGGGAGTCGAAGGAGGAAACTCAAATTGTACCCAAACAATGGCACAATCTCATCTCTGCACTGTAGCTTATATGTAGCACATTAAATCATTCACAAACAGCAGTAATAATATGAATACGCAATCAAAATGAATTTAAAAATGAGTTTGAGATTAGAGTTTTTTTACCAAACAGAGGTGCTTCGATCTGTAGTTCTGAGGGTGGAGGTGTTCGCTGGGTGGCAGCTTTGGCTTGGAAAATTATGGGCAGCGTCTCTCCAAGTTCTCTATTTTTCTGTATATTTTTCTGTGTGTCCTTTTGCAATCATTTGTGATTTCTTTATATAGAGGGGGTGGAGGAGACATGAAGACAAAGGTTTAAATGACTTTGATTATGTGTTTGACAACCATGAATTAGAGTTTGTAACATTGGCTAAACACATGGGATCCTGTCCCTGTTTGAATTTTGAATGACATGCAGTTGGCCTTCGAATGCTCCCCTTCGAATGGGCTGATGGTCTCCTTCGAATGCTCCCTTTTGAATGGGCTGATGGCCTTCTTCGAATGCTCTTCGAAAGCTTCTTCAAATGGACCCATTTTTGGAATTCCAATCGAAGTACTTGTCCATAATGCCAATCGAAATGCTCCTTTAGAATGCCAATCGAAGGGTCTTTCAGAATGCCAATTGAAGTGCTCCTTCAGAATGCCAATCGAAATGCTCCTTCAGAATGCCAATCGAAGGGTCTTTCAGAATGCCAATCGAAATGTACTTAAAGCACCACTCAAAAATTTTCCTTTTCCTTAGGCAAGAGTTTGTGATCAACCATGCAGGGGGGAGACTTTGGAAAACATGAGAGGGCAAATTTTGGGGTACAACACATCCCACTTGAAGTGATTTTGTTCACCGAGAGAGCTTTCGTTCATCAGACATTCGTTGTGTGAATTTCTCCACTGTCAAACAAATAGCCATATGCAAATAGCAATATTCAAATAATGCAAAGTTTATGCTTGCCTTGAAATTTTTGAAAATAGGTTTTATCAAGTAGAGAAATTTTGTAATAAAAATTCAACTCGGGATTTAGAGTAAAGCCTTACAAGAGTCAGGATACCTTTTTGTAACAATATACTTTCGAACTAACCCATGCTTCAATTAGGACTTTTAAAGGGTTGTAGCATGGCTTGGTTCACGGTTTAAGAAACAAAGGATAAAGGCTCAAAATATATTTGTACCCACCCGTTCTTCGTGATGTTCTTCAGTCCTAAGCTTAGTTAATTGTACGTTTGAACTCCAATTGAGTCTGGAATGACGTTTTGATGATGGTTCAGACAAGTTAAGTTTGTTAGAAGGCATTCATTTTTTTGCAACATTTTTCATGTTGTTGAGGATTTGTAGTGACCTCTTTATTTTTATTTTTTATCCCTAATTTTTTCCTGAATGTTCTTGTTTTAAGATTATGGTCAGTGGGATGGCCCAGGTTTTTTATTAAGTCTCCTTTGTAGGTTTTAGTGGGATTTTTTCTTTGAGAGATAATGACTTCCTATGTGATAGGGAACCATCACTGTATTTTGATTCCAAAGGAATGTTTTTGATGTCATTCGTTGTATTACGAAGTGAAAGTTTTCAACTGAACGTGCATTTGAATTAACTGAGAGACTACCCTGCCCCAGGTTTTGATTAAAGGTTTCAATTTGTGTAAGAAAGAAAACTTCTGCTTCTTTGGCTCAAAGGGGTTGACTAGGGATTATCTTCCTTATAACTCTAGTGTTTAGTATTTGAAAGAACGCATGTACATTGTCAGCAAGGTATGTTCAAAAGCATACTGTATGAGATTATGGCATTGTTTTCATCATCCTCCCTCTAAAGGCTTGTATCTTTTAGCAAGAGTTGAATGTCATAAAGAGAGTAAAAGGCATAGTTTAAATATAGAGAAAACAAACGGATGAATTTAAGACAAACATATGTGATGCATTAATGAAACAAAGTTTGACATTAATAGATAATTGTTTGAATAACAAAAGAGATTACAACTTGAAAATTCAAATGAACAAAAGCTTTCAATGATTCGTCATAGGATCAGTGATTATGTTTGGAGTCTTCGGAGGGTCAAACTCGATCTCCTTGGCGTCAATCATGTCTTGGACCTTGTTCTTCAGAGCCCAACAGTTGTTTGTGTCATGTCCTGGACTATCATAGTGGTATGCACACCTTTCATTGGGATGATAGGTAGGAGCGGAAGTATTTGGGTTTCGGAGAGGAGCCTTTAACGTAATCAGCTCTGCCTTCAACATGTGTTGTAGCGCTTGAGCCACTGACATGTTAATCTTAGTGAATTTTCTTTTAGGCGCGACCTCCTTACGCTGATGCCCCTGTCTTTGTTGAGAAGGCGTAGGATTAGAGATCAAGATGGCTCCTACGTGTTGGTCATGACGACTCTTTTGACCATACATAGCATTGGACTCTTTCTTCTCATTGTATGGCTTTTTTTGAGCATCAGAAGGTGTAACTCCTTGGATCTTTCCACTTTTGATGCCAACTTCGATTCTTTCGCCAGTCAGTATTAGCTCGGTGAACCCAGATGAGGAACTTCTGATCAGGTGTTTGAAGAAAGGTCTTGTCAAAGTTCCCATGAAGATGTCAATTAGCTCCCTGTCAGTTAAAGAGGGATGCACCCTACCAGCCAGGTCTCTCCACTTTTAGGCATACCCTTTGAAGCTCGCGTTGGAACCCATGGTCATGTTCTGCAATTGCACATGAGTTGGTGCAAGATTAGCATTGTACTGATACTGTTTGTAGAAAGCAGCAGCTAAATCCTCCTAGGTGTGGATGCGAGAACTCTCTAATTGATAGAACCATTCAAGTTGAGTCCCTACTAGGCATTCTTGGAAGAAATGGATCCAAATCTTCAGATCAGTTGTGTATGGTTGAATCTTGCGGACATAAGAATTTAAGTGCATCTTAGGGAAAGAGACTCCATCGTACAGGGAAAAGGTAGGGATTTTAAACTTTGGCGGAATGACCACTCCAGAAACCAAACCCATGTCTCCTAAATCCAAGCCAGGTATCTGTTGAATCTCTATAGCACTGAGGCGATCCTCCAATTGTTTGTACTTGTCATAAGTGGGAGGATATTGTTCCTCGGATTAGTCAGCTTCAACTTCATCAATCTCCAAATCGTGGTCTTCTTCAAGACTATCCCCCATGTTGGATGGAGTTGAAAGATCTAGAGCTCTCTTGAATGGTCCTCTAGGTCTTCTTCTCAAGTTCAGGACACCTACTGATTTCTTGGATTTTTTCTTCTTGTCTTTGAGAAGAAGAGTCTTCAGGTCCTCTTGCCCTTTAGCGAAAGCCAGGAACATTTGTTGGAATTGAGCGTTTTGAGCTTGGAGATCTTTCACTGTTTGTTCCATATCCATCTTACTGAAATAAACAGCAGGAAGATAAGGAGACCTGTATGGGATAAACCTGTCATGATATGATGCATGATATGTGGATGCATGTTTTCAAGGATCTCGCAGGGTAAACATAAGAAAAAGTTAGAAGTTGAACTTTGATCAATAACTTTGATTGGAGAACTTTGTATCGGTGGATGTCCTTCCACGAGAATTTAGCTCACCATGCCAAGTGGGTTGTAGCCCTTGACTCAAATTTTTGTACTTGATCTTTGACGGTGTTTGGTTAGAGGAAAAAAAATCATCTTGCCCTTTGGTGGATGTCTGGTTCCACGTGACCCTGCATCAAAGACCCTTGAGATCCTTGAAATGTTATGGTTCAATGTTATTGAAAATGATATGGTATGATGTTATGATGTTATGTACAAATATGCGAGGTAAGCAAGTTATATACAAATAATCATATTCACACAAAGCAGACAAATCCTTAGGTTTAGGCTTGCATGGAGTTTATAGGTAAGTACCCTCTTGAAGTTTAGTTGGCTCAACCTATCCTAGTTAATAGTAACCGGGTTCTAAGGGATCTCAATATAGCTGATCTTTCTCCCAGCTTCGTTCAATAGGCGATTGACTCGCAACCAAACAAAGCTCAAGAGTCCAACCTCAATGAGTGTAGCATCGAGTATCTGTCGACCTTGGGAATACACCAAGGTCGGCCACCTCGCTACGTCCTACTGGCCAAGTTGTGCAATCTAAAGGTTCTAAGGTCAGTTGATACTTTATGACACCATACGGCGGCCCCGTACTCTCCTTGATTGACTCAAGGGTTACCGGTACCAACCAAAGTGCCACATCAACGTAGCTACTACTTCAACCGTGTCGGTATACCCCACACAGTTCCCTCACAGTTTATTGCTACTTACCTAAAAGGTTTCCCCAACATTCGGGTGTAGGATTTTTAACAGTAACCCAAACAAGGACCCATAATGTAAAGCAAACAAATCAAACAATGTAAGCAAGTAAATGTAATCTAACCCTAAGGTAACCCCACTTTTAATTATTTCCCCAGTAGAGTCGCCAGTTCTGTGATACAGTGGGAGAACTAACTTGGTGTTTTGCGTTTGGATTTGCAAATGTTGCGGTTTAGCAAGAGTCGCCACCGACTTTTCTTTTATCCAAATAGGAAAGGTGAAAAAGAACAGGAAAGACCTTTAGAGATGTTTTCTTGAGTTCGGGGGGTAGATTATGAAAAGGGAAGGTATTAGCACCATTTTCATCCATGGTTTTACATAGGCTCTTAGTTACTCGCTAGATCACTTTCTTTTGTTTGAATGTGTGCTTGTGGTGTGGGTTTTGAAAGTATTTTGAAAATTTAACTTTGTAATGATTCTCGTTTCTATAAGAACGCATACAAAGTGTTTGTTTCGAAAATAGTTCAAAGAGGTGTTTTTGAGATGTGTAAAGTGTTTTTGTTGCTTTCTTACCATTGTTTTGGTAAGAAGCCCCAATCGTTGGATGTGAAGGGACGGGCGCGGGACATCGTATAACCTTGATAGCAATGTTGTGAGATGACTTAGCATTTTTTCTTTAGGGACTAAGATCATTTCGAAAGGCAACTTTGATAGCGTCATCGAGGGACTATGATCTTGTATTTTTGATTTATTCATGCTAAGACATCCCACATGCATAACATGGCCATTTTTGTAAGGCAACAAGTGGAGTAAACCTAGGGGTGCTAGTGTGAAAGTGTATTTGATTGCATGCATTTTAGTCTTGATTAGGGTGATCTATTTGTTGATTTTCATATCTTGCCATACACACCCTAATTACTAGCATTTATATTGGAAAGTGATAAATTTGCAGAAATGTAAAGTCCTACGCTGTTACAATATTTTAGGGACGGGGGTATATATTTGTGAATGGGGGTTGCAATTGAAAATAAGTCCTAAGTTACTATTACAACCATGTTGAAATGTACAATATAAGAAAGAAAAAAGACTTGTTTAGAAAATGGTTTTTTTGTCTTAATGAAGAAAAAAGAAATAAATTAATTAATAAAAGAAAAAAAAATTATGTCTTTTTATGTTAATAAAAAAGAGGAGTTAATATTAAAAATGATGAAAAAGAAAATAAATGAAAGATAGAAATAGTGCTGCTGCAAGCAAAACAACAAGGATCAGAAGTTCTGAAGCCAAGCGCGTGATGACTCAGAAAGGAACGTCAGTGGAATCAGAAGTTCTGGATTGGTAAAATCTGAGGTCCTGCAAGACACGTTAGAGGGAAAACACAGAAGTTCTGGATGGTATTCAGACAGTGGGCCACAAGTCAGAAGTTCTGTATTACACTAAAATAGTGGGTAAACGTCAGCAGTTCAGTGCGTTATCAGCATGTAAAAATCAGAAACTCTGAGTGTTTGAAAACAGCAAGTGGAAACATCAGAAGTTCAGTGTATTTGACATGTAAGGAGAACTCATAAGTTTTATGCTTTGTTAGACCAATGAGTGAATCATCAGACGTTCTGAATTGTGTTGAGCCAGTGAGTAAACATTAGCAGTTCAGTGCATTATCAACATGTAAGAATCAAAAGTTCAGTGTGTGTTAACAGTGAGAAATATCATAGAAGTTATGTGTGTTAAAATAGTGAAGAGAACTCATAAGTTCTACGTGCTTAAACAGTGAGAAAATCCTAGAAGTTCTGTGTGTGAACAGAGTGAAGAGAACTCAGAGGTTATGTGCCCTTAAACAATGAGAAAATCCTAGAAATTCTGTATATGAACATGATGAGTGAAAAACAAAAGTTCTGTTACATTTTGACTTTTAATCAGCACACCAGCAATTCATTCAGTTCTTATTAAACAACAAATCAGAAGGATAACAGCACAATAGCTTATAGAAGTTCTAATCCTAAATATGAGTCTAGCCCTAATCAAGAAACTCAGATCCACAATTTTTTTTACTTATGCAATGATATGAACAACATCAATACTATGATATTTACATGTTTAATGATGTTCTGAATGAAAAAGATGCAAAGTCAGAAAGACTTACCTTGAACCTGGAACGTGGGCTTGGAGCTTTGAGCTGCTACCTTTGGATGTTCTGGAATCAGCAAGAGTAACAGAAGAGGAAGTGCCAAGCTCTTTGATTCAAAAGGAAGAACAAAGGTTTGGTTTTCTGTTTGGGATTTCTGGATTTTTATGAAGGTTTCAACTTCCTTTTCTCCCTTTTTATGATTCTCTCCCTTCAAAAGCCAACCTCTCCCTTAAAGCCCAGCCCCTTGAACGTGTGATGGAGAAAAGTATTTATAGGTGAATTTATTGTGATTTTGGGGGGAAAGACAAATGGGATTTTAAATCAATTTGGCATCTTGCTCCCTTGATTTTTCGTCACTGTTTTTGTATGCTAGTTTGGTGCAATTATGGGATGCAGGCGTAGACTGAACTGGCTGCTGATTAGCAGCTTTTAACCATGCTTAAGCTAGAGTTGTCAGCAGGATTTAAGGAAAAGCAAAACAAAGCATGGGCCTAGTACCAAAGTTTGCTATCCCAAGACAGTAGAGGTACACGTGGTGAAAATCCTTTGGATAAAGACTCAGAAAGTGGTTGTGAGCATTAAATGATGATGAGACTTATCACAACCAGAAATCGTGTAACTTGAGATTCTACACCATGGGTTAGTTATGGATTAGAAGTTCTGCTTCAGCGTAGCATCCATCCTCTGATCTTTGTATCTTTTGGCTCCAGCATGTTCTGAAGGAACTTTCAGACTTTGCAGCACGCTTCTTAATCTTCTTTGCATTACCCTGGAAAACTCTGACTGAAGCTTTTGTGAAAACTTGCCCAAAAGTTCTGACCAAACTCTGCCTTGAGAGTGTCTAGAACTTGCTTAGTGTTATGGTGATAATCTGGTCAGAAGTTCTGAGTTTTGTCATGCTTCTTAAACACTTAGAAAAATTTCTAAGTATTTAGAATTTGACTTTTCCAAAGTAAAATTTGACTTTTGAGATTCTTGATGAAACAAACTTCATATTCCAACATGTCTTGATGAAATATGATTTTTGAGATTTGATTTTGATCCAAAATTCAAAGTTAGACTTCTCAGTGTGCAAATGACCATTTTGCCCTTATGAATGGCTTTCTTGAAAAATTGTAGTTCAAGGCTTGGAATTGGATGGAAGCAAACTTGAGGATCCAAGGTGATTCCTTGAGAAATGAGAGGGCAAATTTTGGGGTACAACAGAAGCCCCATCAAAAACCATAGTCCATCAGGATCCTTGTTCAGGTCCGTCATACGGTCCAGGTCTTGCACAGTCAGTCACTAATATGATATTCTCATCCAGGAAGTCAAAGTTCGTAGATTGATAATCATCAACAACTTGATGGGACAAATGATCTGCCAACACACTTCCTTTGATGGCCTTTTGTCTTGTATATTGAATATCGTATTCAGTCAGAATCATTTGTCATCTAGCTATCCGTCCGGAGAGAGTTGGCTTCTCGAAGATGTACTTGATAGGGTCCACCTTAGAAATCAATAAAGTGGTATGAGTCAACATATACTGTCTTAGCCGGCGAGCAGCCCATGCCAGAGCGCAACAAGTTTTCTCGAGCAGTGAATGTTTCACAGTCGGTAAACTTTTTGCTCAGGTAGTATATTGCATGCTCTTTTCGGACAGACTCCTCATGTTGGCCCAACACACATCCCATAGAGTTCTATAGCATAATCAAGTACATTATCAATGGTATTCCTTCCACTGGAGGCATAAGGATATAAGGTTCTTTCAAATATTATTTGATCTTGTCAAAGGCGGTTTGACAGTCGTTGTTCTATCTAACTACTTGATCTTTCTTCAAGAGTTTGAAGATTGGCTCACAAGTAGTAGTTAAGTGAGATATGAAACGGGAAATGTAGTTAAGATGACCCAAGAATCCTCTAACCTCTTTTTCAGAGCGGGGAAATGGTATTTCTTGGATGGATTTTACCTTTGGAGGATCAACTTCGATGCCTTTACCACTGACAACAAAACCTAGAAGCTTCCCAGACCTTACTCCGAATGTGCACTTATTAGGGTTCAACCTCAACTTGTACTTCTTCAGCCTCTCAAATAGCTTGTGTAGGTGATTGAGATGCTCTTCTTCGGTTTGAGATCTTGCAATCATATCATCCACATAGACCTCTATCTCATGATGGATCATATCATGAAACAAAGCTACCATAGCTCTTTGATATATTGCCCCTGCATTCTTTAATTCGAACGGTATGACTTTATAGTAAAAGGCGCCCCATTGTGTAACAAAGGTAGTCTTTTCCATGTACTCAGGATCCATCTTGATTTGGTTGTAGCCAGAAAACCCATCCATGAAGGAGAAGACTTTATGTTGAGCGGTGTTGTCAACAAGGACCTCAATATGAGATAAAGGGAAATTATCTTTGGGGCTCGCCCTATTCAGGTCCCTATAATCTACACACATACGAACCTTTCCATCTTTCTTTGGCACAGGGACTACGTTCGCAACCCACCGAGGATAAGATTTGACAGCTAGAAAACCTGCATCAAATTGCTTCATTACCTCGGCTTTTATCTTTTCAGACATGTCGGGCCGCATACGAAGAACCTTTTGCTTAATAGGGGGACAATTTTCCTTCACTGGTAGACGATGAACCACAATGTCAATATCCAATCCTGGCATATCTTCATACGACCAAGCAAACACTTCAACATAGTCATGTAACATCTAAACCAATCTGCTCTTGATACCATCTTCTAGGTTTGCGTCGATCTTGACTTCTTTCTTATTTGTCTCAGTACCTAAGTTGACAAACTCGACTGGCTCTTCATGAGGTTGAATAGATTTCTCTTCTTGCATTAGAAGTCTGGCTAATTCTCCTGATATTTCACAATCTTTCTCGCCTTTGTATTCGGCTTGGTTAACTAGATGTTTGAAGTTATAACTGGAAATAGTAGAGTCGTTGACAATTAGATCCGGGGTGGATGAGGATCTACAAGTGTGTGTGTGTGTGTATATGTGTGTGTGTGTGTGTGTGTGTGTGTGTGTGTGTGTGTGTGTGTGTGTGTGTGTGTGCATGTAAGATACATGGCTATTGAAAAAATGTAATAAAGGGAAAGAAAGACAATGAACACAAAAATTTAAATGCAAAAGGTCCAATGGTTTATATTAAATGATCATATGATAAATAAAGATGAAGAAAACCCTTAACAAATGGACCATAGTGCCCCGGGCAAGGCACATGGCTTGAAAGTCGATGTTTGGAATTTAAGATTTAAGACAAAAGTTCTTGAATTGACAGAAAATAATAAACAGTAATTACTCCTCAATGAAGGAGATGAGAGTAAAATCCTTTGCATGCCAATTGTTGAGCTTTCCTTTGATAGTAGGGTAGATCCATTCTTCAAAAGCACATTCATCGTCAGAGTCTTCCACAATGTTCACTTCATAATTTCTGATGCGGAGAGGTGGCTTTCCTACGCGAGCGCGTCTAACTTCTTTCTGACCTTTGATGGTGAAACCCAATCCAAATTTATCTTCTTTAAACGGAATGTCGAGAAGTTATCCCCAGATAGTACAGTTTCCATCTTTGACCAAAACACGAGTGTCCTTAAGTGAAACCATTCTTGGTATAACTTCATCAGCTTTTGATATGTTGGAGGAGACTTTGGTGGTGGTAACATTAGGAGGAACAATTTCAAAATCCTGGCATGGATTTTCTATGAATTCTCCATCCATTTCCACATACTTGAAGGAATTGAGATGGCTCACCATAAATTATTCTTCGCTGAAAACAGTAATTATCTTCCCTTTGACTGCATACTTTAATTTTTAATGAAGGGTGGACGTTACTGCCCATGCCCTATGGATCCAAGGGCTTCCAAGCAACACAAGAGTAGGCGGGACGTATGTCCATTATATAAAATGTAGAGTTGAAAATCTGTGAGCCAACTTTAATTGGGAGATCTACCTCTCCATGAACCATTCTCTTAGACCCATCGAAATCCCTTACGAGGATATCGCTTGGCTTCAATACCAGTCCTTCACAATCTAGCCGGTCCAACGCACCTTTGGGTAACACATTTAAAGATGAGCCAGTATCAATTAGGACATGAGCTAGGGTGGTACCCTTGCATTCAATAGTGACATGCAAGGCTTTGTTGTGGTTCCTTCCCATAGGAGTCAAATCAACGTCGGAGAACCCTAATCCAATGTCAGTCGTTAAACTTACTACACAGTTCTCGAACTGGTCAGCTGTGGTTTCTTGGGGCATATGGGATTTCTTTAGGAACTTGATTAAAGCTTGGGTATGAGCGCCCGAACAAAGTAACAATGACAACATGGAGATTTTGGAGGGGGTTTGCCCCAATTGCACAACTATTTTGAAGTCACTTTTCTTTATGATTTTCAGGATTTCCTCCATCTCTCGAGTGGAGGGTTCTTCAGCTTCAGTATTTTTGGTAGGTGCCTCTATCTCAGCAGGCTCACCTTCTTTATCTTTGCCTCTAGTGTTGACACTAGACTTGTCATTGGTTATGAGGACGGGAGTTGTGATAGTAGTGGGTGGTGAAATATCAGGGGAAAAGATTCTCCCTGTTCTTGTCACTTTACTAGAATCTACAATATTAGTGACATCAGCTTCGTCTTTGTTGATGCAAGAATCTTGTTTTATCCCATGATAATAAACCTCGGCACCATAGTTCCATGGAACCGCTTTATCAGAGGAGTAGGGAGTAGGCCCAGCGATAGTGATTATTAAAGGAGCGGTGGTTGGTTCATTTGAAATTCTAATAGGACCCTTCGAGGGGATCCTAAAAGGCTTGTTGGAAATTGTTATTATGGAAAGGTCTTCATCTTTGTTGGTTAAAATTTTGATGGTAGGAGTCTTCTCAAACAGAATCTCGCGGCTATTTATCAGGCATTGTTCACCTTCCATTAGCTGCTTGCACCCATTTACTTGTTGATCACAACATACACAATCTTTAGAACAGCCAGAGAACACCCCGGATCTCAGCAAATTATCCTTCACAGTAGCTAATGGGGTTGTTAAATCTTTAATGGAGGAGACAAAAGTAGTGTCATCAATTACATTAACACCTTTTCCATGATTCGACATTGGTGCGGTTATCATATTTGGAGTAGTAGGTAAATCAAATTCAATTGTTTTATTGTCTATCAGGTCTTAGATCTTATTCTTCAGAGCCCAGCATTGATCAGTTTCTTGCCCAAGGCTTTTGGAATGATATGCGCACTTGGTATTTGGATTTTACTTTGGTGATGTAGTATTTGGATTGGATGGTGGATTGCGCAATTTCACTATGTTGGCCTTCAACAAATGTTGTAAGGCTTGGGACAGTGACATGCTTATCCTCGTGAATTGTCTTTGAGGAACTTCAGATCGTTGATTGTTGGATGATTTCCTTTTAAAAGATGGAGGGTTTGAGATTAAAAAAGAATTAACAAAGGGTCAGTGATCCTTCTTGGTATGGGCCCTTGCCCCATACACATCATTTGTTTCCTTCTTTCTAGTGAAAGGCTTCTTTACAGTGTTGGATGCGGAAGAATACGTCAAGGGAATTTTTCTACTCTTAATGCCACTTTCGACCCTTTCACCAGTTAGGATCAACTCGGTGAAACCAGACGAAGAACTGCCAATCAAAAGGTTGAAAAATGGGCCAGTTAATGTACCCATGAACATGTCAACTAGTTCTCTATCAGTTAGTGGTGGTTGGAACCTACCACCAAGATCCCTCCATTTTTATGCGTACTACTTAAACCCCTCATTAGTATCCATTGTCATACCTTGAAGTTGGACTCTAGTTGGTGCCAAATCGGCATTATATTGATACTGATGATAAAAAGAAATGGCTAGATCTTCGCATGTGTGGATGCGGGAACCCTCCAATTGATAGAACCATTCTAGTTGAGTCTCAGCCAGACTCTCTTGGAAGAAATGGACCCAGAGCTTTTTTTCGGTAGTGTGCGTCTGTATCTTGCACACATAAGACCTTAGTTGAAGTTTCGGGCAGGAAACCCCATCATACTTGGCGAAGACTGGTATTTTGAACTTATGGGGAATGACGACCCCAGGTATTGAGCCCAACTCACCAAAATCTAAACCAGGCATAACTTGGATTTCAACAGCCTTTAGTCTATCCTCCAACTGCTTGTATTTAACCTCAGCCGGAGGATATTGCTCATCAAAGTAATCTTCATCTTCGGAAGCTTGATTATTGGCACCCCTAGCACGGGTGCTCCTTTCCTCTTCGTCTTGATTTTTGTCCTCCTCAGACGACTCTTCGACTATTTGTACCTGATGAAGTGGACCTTTAAATGTCTTACCCATGTTGATGAAGGCCTTATTTTATGTTTTCTTCTTGGCTACTAGCATAGTCATCATCTCTTGTTGCCCCTTAGCCAGGGTCAGCAAGGTCTCTTGGAACTGAGAATTCTGCGCTTGCAAGTCCTTCAATGTCTGTTCGATATCCATCTTACTGAAATAAACAGTAGAAAGATAAGGCAACCTGTTGTGGAAAACATGTTTATGTTATGATGCATGAAAATGTGTATGCAAATGATTTTAAGGACTTAGAAGATTTAAATATTTTTAGACAAAAGGAACAAACATCAATTGTATTAATAAGTTTGAATTGATTACAAACATGCCTCTTGGGATTATAATGGAGGAAATAAATACAAAATAAACTCCTAAGACAAAAAGGTCGAGCGCATCCTCTTCGGTGCAATGTAGGCGTTCAAACTCCGCTCTTCATGAAGTTGTCTCGTAAGCTCCAAAACCTTCTTTTCACTTGTGTGGAATTGGGTTTCAAAGGTGTCTCGCTCTTCCTTTAGCTGAATCCAGGCTCTTTTCAAATCTTCAAGAAAAGTAGGCATGTTAGGATAAGGGACAACATACGTAACATCTCCTTCAACAACAGGCTCCATGATGATAGGTAGGATGGCTTCATAAGGCATCATGAGGTTTTGGATGCAAGTTCGCACCCACTTGAGATAAGGATCCAAATAATTGGAGTTCTTATGCCTCAATGTCTTGCTATCAACCTTTTTAACCATGCCCCAAGCTCGTATGAATCTATGACGATAACCTTGGACATCGCTCTCATAGTTAAATGCAATTCCTTGGACAAGTGCATCATGAGGGCCATCCCTCCTAGCATACCCGAAGTTTCACAAAGCCAAACAAGGATTGTAGGTGATACCTCCCCTAATTCCAAGTAGAGGAACATTAGGGAATTCCCCACAACGGTCAACAATAGTAATGTCCTCCATGGATCGAAAACACCAATAAATATCAGAATATATGAGTGACATCAACCTACTAGACCATCTTAAGCCCTTCTCGTTCTTTACAATAGACCGGGGTAGGTGCTAAATAAACCATGTAGCTAGAAAAGGAGTGCAACAAATAAGAAGTCCTCTTTTCTTCATGGTGCGAGAGTGAAGAGAATGCAAGATATCCCCAAGTAAAGTAGGCACTGGATTGCAAGATAGAAAATATTTGATTGCGTTCACATCTATGAGTTGGTCAGGATTAGGAAACAGAACCATCCCATAGATGAGAAGAGCCAACACTTCCTCAAAGGCTTGTAGATCTAGAGCATCCCAAGAATCTTGAGCCTTCTCCAACAAAAACTTAGCTAGGAACCCTTTGACACCACTTCTCGTTTCCCAATTGTACACAACGTCAGATCATTGCAAATGTAGAGCTCGAGCAATCTCCTCAGGTCTTGGTCTCTTTCAATACTGTTAAAGGGTAGATGATCAAGAATAAGGATTCCCAAGAGTTGAGAGAATTCTTCCATAGTAGGCACAAGTTGGTAATCAGGAAAGGTAAAGCAATAGTGTTTATGGTCAAAGAATTGGAATAATACTTTCACCATATCCTCTTTAAAACTTGTTGTAACCAAGTTGACGACGACTGTATTTCTTGGTGAAGGGAGAATCATTGGGGACCCTTGATGCCAATTCCTTGAGTTGAGGAGGCATTTTGACGAGGTTGATTTGGACAGTATTCTTGTAAGTGGGAGCCATGTCCTACAAAACAAGACAAAAATAAATATCTAGATCCTTGAAATGGTTAGTGAAAAATGCCATGGTATGATGTCATGGTGTTATGTCCAAACAAACATATACACACAAAGCAAACAAGTCCTCAGATTTAGGCTTACATGAGGTTCATAGATAAGTACCCTTTTGAAGTTTAGTTAGCTCAACCTATCCTAGAAAGTAACTGGGTTCTAGGGAATCTCAATATCACTAATATTTCTTCACTGGGCATTGTTTCAGCGTAAGCCTCTTTATTGGCGACCAAAATATCCCGAAAGACCGATCTCAATGAGCATAGTATCGAGTATCAACCAACTTCGGACTGCACCAAAGCCGACTATCTCACTACTTCCTAATGGCCAAGTTGTTCAATATAAAGGCTCTAAGGTCAGTTAGTGCTTCATGACACCACACAGTGGCCCCGTATTCTCCTTGACTAAACTCAAGGGCTACCAGTACCAACAAATGTGTCACACTAACGTAGACATCGCTTCAACCATGTCGGTATACCCCACACAGTTTCCACAATCTATTGCTACTTACCTAATGGTGTTCCCTGATCCGGGTAGAGGATCAACACAAACCCAAACAAGGACCCATAAATGTAAAGCAAGCAAATCAAACAATGAAAGGAATTAAGTTTGATCTAGCTCTAAGGTAACCCCACTTTTAAGTATGATATCCCCAACAGAGTCGCCAGTTCTGTAATACGATGGGAGAACTGACTTGGTTGTTTTGCGTTTGATCGCAATTGTTGCAGATAGCAAGAGTCGTCATCGACTTTTATTTTATCCAACAAGGAAAGGGTGAAAATAACAGGAAAGACCTTTGAGATATTTTCTTGAGTTTGGGGGGTAGGTTATGAAAAGGGAAGGTGTTAGCATCTTTTTCATCCATATTTATCTATGGGCTCTTAGTTGCTTGCTAGATCACTTTTTGAAACTGCTTTGTTTGAAATGTGTTTGTGGTGGTTCTTTGAAAGTATTTTTGAAAAGCGCCTTCGCTTAGGAAAATTTTGTAATGATTCTCTTCTCTATAAGAATGCATACAAAGTGTTGGAATTTTTAAAATATTTCATGTTTTTGAAAGTGTTAGGTGTATTTGAAAAGATGTTTGTTTTTGAAGATGGATTGTGAGCAAGCAACTAAGAACGTTATACCTACTCAAAAGTCTTTTTTTCATTTCTCCCTTCCTTTGATATTTTTATCTCACCATTGATTGGCAATTAACCCTATCTTTGGATGTAAAGGGACAGAGGGACTAAGATCATTTGTAAGGAAACATTTGTAGCGTCATCGAGGGACTATGATCTTGTATTTTGGTTGTTTTGGTTAAGATGTCTCACATGCATATCATGACCATTTTTCTCAAGGCAACAAACTGGAGTTAACCCTAGAGGTGTAAAGTGTGCAAGTATTTTATATTTCATTCTTTGTTTAATCTTGAATTAGGTTTTCTAAGATTGATTTTATCTTGCCATACAAACCCTAATTATTAACATTATATGAAAGCGATAAATTGCGGAAAGTAAATGGTCTACGCTATTACATCATTAAGGGATGGGGTATACAAATTTACAAATGGGGTTTGTAAGAAATTAAATCTTAATTATCTATTACAACCATATTAAATTTATAAGAATGTACAAGAAACAAATAAATGTACAAGAAAGTAAATGGAAATTGATTGATTTTTGTTAAGAAAAGTTTTTGACCTAATTGAAAGAAAATAATTAAATTAAATAGGAAAATTTAGGTTAACTTAATAAACAAAGAAATTAATTTAATTAAAGAAAACAAGTTTTTAGGGTTTTGTTTGTGAAAAGTTTTAATTAAATTTAACTAGTATAAAAATTAATTAATTAAAAGAAAACCTAGGTTCTAAGTTAATTTTTTAATAAAAGAAAGCAAACTTGGTTCTAATGTTAATTTATTTTGAGGAAAAAGAAATTAATTTTTTTTAAGAAAATATTTTTAATGTGTGAAAATAGTAATCAAAATCCTAAATTCTAATTAATTTATAAATTAATTAATAAAGACAAAATAAAAGGGGATTAAAATAAATTTATTTTTATGTCAAAAATTAATTTAATTAAATAGATTCCTAAATCTATTATTTATGATTTTTGTATTAAGTAAAATATATTAAAAAGAAAATAAATAAATGAAATAAGAAAAAAAGGGAAAAAAGGGCCAGAGGCTGTGTAAGTGAAACATGGGGTGAAGAGGCAGCAAAATTGGTATAAGGCCCAAGGATGGATGCCCAGGCGTGCCTAACAAAAAAAAATCAGAAAATGTTATGAAAAAAATGGCAAAATGTGGCACTAGGACTCGAACCCAAGTCACAAGGGTGAAAGGCGCGCTCTTCTAGCACTAGGGCGGCTATACATCCGGTGTACTATACAAAACTATAAATATATGTTACAAAGTGCTTCCATGGCCTGAACTTCATCTTCAACCTCACGCCCAACCAGATCAACTGTAACTCAATCATTTCTCAACCAAAATGGAAAATGCAAACATGAAAGTTATGGAAAATTTCATCATGATTTCATAAATGTAACTTACTTAAATTTTAAATCAAAGATAAGCAAGAATTTTGTGTTCCCTAATCTGAACCCTAATTTTTCCAGAAATTTCAATCTCAAAATTCTCTAAGCTCAAGCAATATAAATGAAAACTATGAACATGGTTAGCTTCAGGGCAATGATGCCTACATTTTTATTTTAGAATGTATGCACAAAAAATACTTTTATCAAGATATTGAAGTTTGAAAACTTACCTCTTGTAGCTGGATTCGTGTATGGAGTTTGAGCAACTTTTGAGATGGCCTGATGATCTCTTCAGCTTGCCTAGACCTCCTTAAATGTATTCCAACTCCTAATTTACTTTGAGGGTGGCTGAAACACCCAACTCAAGTCAAGTTGTAAGCTTCAGTTTTTAAAATGGTGGTTGATGATGGAGAGACTACTTTCAGGAAACAGGGCCTTGGATCACTTGTATATAAAGTATATGATGTGTTTGGATGGTTAAACTCAATACGCACGGGTGGATTTGGAGATGGCTATGTGAAACTCAAAACTGTCAAGTTCTGGCAGATTTTGAGTTGTAGAGTTCTTAGAAGTGTTTTTGGGGTGCTTGAGCTCGTGTCTTATGTTGCAATAGACTTTTATATATGTATGGAAAAGGTTAGAGATCAATTGCACTCAAGGTTTCTGAGTTCTAGCTTTTGGCTCAATAACTTGCTTTTGAAGAAAAGTGATAAGACAAGTCCCAAAGTGTTGTACAAGCGTGATTTGAGTTGGTAGAGGCCTTAGACATGTTGCTTTTGGTTTTGACTTTTCTTGTGTGCATGGAAAATAATTGAGAGGCTCAAGAAGTTGACAATTGCAAAAGTAATGCTTTATCAAAATGGAAATGGCAACTTTGTGCCATAAATGGAAAACCAATTTGGACAAACCTTAAAGCACTTGGATAAAGGCCTAATCAGTTGTGTAAACCATTAATTATGGAGTGGCAAACAATTTTGAAGCCTGCAAAGCAAATATTATGCATCCTAGCATGGATTTGGTTCATGTTCATCCTAAAAGTTTGCCTTGTAAAATAAAAATGAAACCCTAAGTTCTTGCCTTCGATTCTTCTTGCTCAAGAACGATCTCAAGGAGTTCTGGAGCTTTTTATAAATATTGTAACATGATCTAAAACTTTCATGTTGGACATTTTAGAAAATTAAATTTGGAACTATTTGAAACTTGGTCAAGAAGTTAGGTAAAAAATCTTCCTAACTAGGGCAAAATTTCACTAAGTGTTTAAGTTTCATGAACATGTCTTTATAAATTAATAACTTAAAATCCATGAATTTCTGGAAAACGTTCTATCCTACAACATTTTATATATCATTAAGATCTACAACTTTCATGTTGGAATTTTTCCTTGAAACATCTTGCATCATGGTGAAAATTTGGCACAATGTCATGAAAAAAAGTTAACTTTCTAACACTTAGAAAAAATTTCTAAGTCTTAGAATTTTGACTTTTCAAAGATGATTTTGACTTTTTTGATTTCTTGATGAACAATCTTCATATTTTGACATGTCTTGATGAAATATGATTTTTGAAACTTGATTTTGATCAAAAAGTCAAAGTTTGACTTTTCAGTGTATCAGTTGACTTTTCATCAATTGACTGAATTTCAACTATCAATCAATTGATCTTTGGGAAATGTTTTAAGCCATTCCATTAGGTCAAACTGATTCATTTTAATCCTTGATATAATTTCTCAAACCAATAAGTCATGTGTTAGGTCAAAAGTCAAAAATTGAACCTTCTTAGTCAAAACCCTAATTTTGACCATTTTGCCCTTTTGATGCTCTGATCAAATTTCTTGAGGAGTTGAGATCAAAACTTGATAAATTGACTTATATGATTTCAAAATGTTAATATGGATAAAAAATTATGAAGTTTGACTGTAAATTGACCACAGTTGACTTTTTTCCCCAATATAGTTGATTTTAGGTCCATTGATCAATTGACTCAGCAAAAATGTGATCCAAAGCTTGAAACTTGACATGAGAAATCTTGGGAGTCCAAAATGATCCATGAAAGTTATATGAAGAATTAAAATTCCAATTGTCCTTATACAAACTCAAACCCTAATTTTGAGTCATCAGTACTTGAGGAGGTGTCTTGAGTTGATCAAACCTTGTGCAGTCTTGAATCAATGGAGATCTTGTGAGATAATTCTTGAGAAATTAAGAGGGAAAATTTTAGAAATCTACGATACGAATGATTAATTCTTAGAAATCTTTGATACCCAAGATAGACTGTATTTTTCCTTTTGGTAATTGGTGGTGACATGTATCAATTTCACATATAGTGTAGCGGTAGAAATGTTTAAGACTAAACCATTGGATTGACTAGACTTATACAGATCAAAAATAAAAATCGCCACCGCGCTTTATTGTTTCCAAAGGAATGGGAAAGGAGCGAGTAACCCAAAAAGAGGGGGAAAGATTCTAGGTAAGGGGGTTGGTTATGCAAAGGGAAGGTATTGGCACCTTAAACATCTACGGTACTTCGCATGAACCTCTTTGAAAAATCTGTATATTTTTGCTATAAAATATTGTATATAAAATATATGGTGGAGGTGAGAAAAGAAATATATTTTTTATAATTTTTGCATCCTCCGCAGTTGCAAACCTTTAGTGCCTACGTACCACCTTTCGTGCAATAGGGGATTAGAGTGCACGTAGTTCACCTTTAAAAAATTTTAAAACACAAGTGGGTTGGTTAATTTTATGTGATAAGACATCATTGTCATTGTCTGTGTGGAAAACATACTTACTACCCACAATTATGAGAAAGGAGAATTCACATCATCTCAAAGTGGAGAATATGGCTTGGATTTTAAAATCAAAAATGCCTCACTCAACACCCAAGTGGAAAATATCTCACTTCACTACATATTGTAGAAGTATAGTTGTTTTCATCACTACAAGGATTGAAAAGAGTCTAATATTTTGAGAAATGTTTTAAAATAGAAAGCCAAAGTGGAAAAATGGTTTGAAATAAGATTGATCTACTTTTAGTCTTCTCACAAAAAATGTCAAGGTATTATTAAATTGATTGAAGTTTATTTATGAAAAATGTTTTGAAAGTGCATGGGCATAAGTCCATGTTTATTATGAAAGTGGCTCAAGTTTAGAAACAAGAAGAGTTTTCTAAAGGAGGAAGAAGATTTTTGAAATTAAAGAAGATGGGAGGAGAAGAAGAGACTATCCTAAAGCATAAGGTAAAAGCTAGGGATAAGACCCATCTAACCAACAAGAAGCCAATACTTGACATTATGAGTCAAGATAGAATTCCTATTATTTGGATTGAAACCAAGCAAGCAAAGATACTAGACCTCTTGAGAGAATCAAACTTTAAATGTATTAAGTCTTCACAAAAATTGGGCAGAGTAACGATTGTATACGGGTGAATTCCAGATTACAAACAAAGTATGTAATCACAATAACCTGCACACAAAACAAACAAACAACCCAATGTCTTGAGGTAAACCTCAAGAACTCCAAACAAAATATCAATTAAGGTCACAAAGTCTCCCACATAGGCCAAGGTTTCTAATTCTAAGTCCAAGAAGTCCAATACTCCATAATGCCAAGGATAGTAACCAAATAGTCTAAGTATCATTAAAGTTTATTATGGTTCATATTGATTATTAGGTGTCTTAAAAAAAGAAAAGCTCAAGTGAGAAAAATAAAAATGACAAGAAAGTAAATGCTCAAATGAGCAAAGATGAAAAATAGCATGAAATGTAAATGCTAAAGTAAATTGTGTATAACATAAAAGAGCATAAAATAAAAACACAAAATAAAGTCAATTATTAGTAATTAGTGGTAAGTTGGATGACCATCTTGAAACTTGCATTTGGAACTCATTAGAGGATTAGTAGAACCAAAGCCTTCACACAACAAGTTGCATTTGCTTTTTTTTTCAAGTATATAATCCATTTTGGAATCCTTAAAAGTACCATTTAATGATCAACGGTGTTTAAGTGATCCACGTTGACCAAAAGTGATGTAGATCCATTAGAGGATTGGTAGAACCAAAGCCTCCACGCAATGAATCTCAAGGTTATTGGATCAAAGAGATCAAATTAACATACTTGGGCTTGCAAACATAGGTTTGGGCCACGAATGATCATTTATTCGAATCAGGACAAAATTTAGCGTTATGTTAAGCAATCGTAAGTTGACTTATGTAGAAGTCACACCTATTTTGAGGTCGGTCAATAGCAATCTATGTACTTCATGTTTTGAGACATGATATAGAGATCATGCTCCAATAACACTTAGTGCAATAAGAAAGGGATGAGATGAAGAAGGGTGGGAAAGAATATAAACCAAATTTTGAATTAAAATTTAATCAAACTATTATTAAAACCATTCATCTATTTTTTATGGAGTTAGACTCAATACCATGGATCCAATGATGTTAACAAAGTTCATGATAAAAAATTCAATCCAAGATCAACCAGAAAATAATCACAAAATAATATTGCATTTAATATATACATTAAAAAGAGTTTTAAAATGTTTTAAAATAGAAATAAGAGAGAAAAATATCAACTATGTTCAAATTAATCAAGAAATATTAAGTAAGACCATAGAAAAATTAGAAATGAACTCAAATATTTTTATAAAAATTTTGGTAATTTTTTAAAGTCAGAAACTATTTTTAAAATTAAAAGAAATGAGTAAAATAAACCAAACAATGATAAAAAATAACAAATTCAAAAATAAAAAATAAATGAGGTCACCAATATTTGTCACAATGTCATTGGATCCTTCCCTATTTTTTCCAGAAATTAAAAATGAATAAAAGTATTTTTAAACATTTAAAAACTCAAATAAAGTGAAAAATTATAAAAAATATCAAAACATAAAATAAAATCATTAAAACATAAAAATCAAAAAGATAAAAATCAAAAGTATTTTTCATAATTTTTTCAGACTTTTTGGACTAAAAATGAATTTTCTATGATTTTTTGAAGTTTAAAACAATTAAATATAAAAATCAGAAAATAAAATAAAAACCAAAAAGATGTCGACCAATGGATGAGAGTCAAAACGCGTTAGTAATCAAATCCAAGGGATCTGGCGCGTTTTGCATATCATGGTCATTACTGAATAAAACACTGAATCAAATATAAATCAGATTTTAAAAAAAAAATACAAATGGCACGCCATCATTGGTTGGAAGATGATATGTTGGTCATCTTCAACCTCCATCCAACTTGAAATACAGGTCTCTCAAACTTTGAAATCAGAAGCTCATACATGTGCCATTCGCTTCGTCTCATCAAGACGAAGACAACCACACCTTCACGAAAAATTTATATAAATTGTAGCTCAAACAATTTGGAAGGGAAGTTTTGAAAAGGAGTTTGAAAATTCATGGCCAAAACTTGTTTCCAGTTAAAATAAAGTGTTGCGACTAGAACCGGGGCAATGAGAGCTTCACAATGATATCAGAGTTTGGAAGAATTGATGAAGAAATATACCTATTGAAGTTCAGTTGTAGAGCTCTGTAAATGGACTTGGTCAGGTCAATTCAGAAGGTTTGAAGCCTCAATTATTCTTCTGTTACCTTCAGGGAAGATCAAGGAAGGTGAATTGATAGAAAAAATGGATTGAAAAAGGCTTGAACAATAATTTCGAAGTTGCAGAAAAGTGAGTTGTGGAGTGAGTTTGGCAGGGTGATTTTGGTTGTTCAAGGGTGATTTATGCATGAAATGACCTATAATATTTTGTATCCTTAGGGAATCTTCCATCTATCTTCTCACTTTGCATATAAAAGAAAGATTAAATCTCACATCTTCAAGATCATTGTGGAAAAAGAATGGGCTCAAGGTGATAAAAATTGATCAAGTTATGATTATTTGAAGTCACATGAAGAGATATGAGTGTTCATCTAGAGGACTTGTAATATTTATTCATCACCAATTTTCTTCCACATAAAAACTCCTTGAAACTTTTAAAGTTATTTGTTAATAACCCTTTTAAGATAAGGATGTGTTTGGAATCACTCAAAAATTCCAAAAGATTAGCAAGATATACTTCTTTGAAGTTCAAAACCCTAGCTCCTAGATCAAGAAAATGCTTTGAGGAACTTTGACAATTTTAAACAACCTTCTTGTACCAACACTTTTTATTTGTAGATAGATGTTGTTTAGGATGATAATGAGAACTCATAGCAACTAAAACCACTTCCATATCTTGAGAATTGAGAGAAAAATGCACTTGTGACCAATGGGAACAAGGCCTTGTCCAACCATGACAACTTCTTCAATCAACCCCTTGTACTTTTAAATCAATCTTGATAACTTTGAAATATGGTGAACCAAAATAAACCTTTCCATGCCATTTCTTCCAAAACAACTTCAATGGTGAGGTTTGAATTTCTCAAGCTTTATTGACTAGGGCATGGAAATAAACTCATGAACCCATGGATCAACTTGCTAAGCCACATTGCCTTTACCTACATTATTAACAAGTAAGAGAAACCAAAATTTCATTTTATTAACTAAAAGGAAAGTAAAAACAAAACATGCATGATCACAAAAGAAAAAAAAGTCAAGGTGCTTGGTGATTCCTCAAAGAGCAAAGCTAAAGATAGGGAGGAGAACCAAAAGCCCTAATGTGATCTTGTTGTGATTGAATCAATATAGTATGATGAAGGGATCTTAGGGGGGAAAATTGGGGTACAATAGCTGGCCTTATTTAAGTTTCTTCTATATGGAGATATGAAGGTTAAAAATCTTCGCGTCGATGTGATCGAAGATACTTAAATATAAAACAAACCCTATTTTTGGCCCTAAGATGCCATGAAATGCTTATGAGTATGAATGCATATGAACAACTTCAAAGGGACGCAAAACACCACTGGGGATGTAGAAAAGGAAATAAGGATCAAAAGAGAAACCCGACCAGGAAAATAAATCATTGGTGAATCAAAAGACTCGACTCTATTGGGGTAACACCCAAAGAAGAGATGAGGTAGAATCAACTCAGCTAAAGAGGAGATAGTACAGGATAAAAGTGATTGACAACCAATTGTGAACTACCAACTCAACTGTCGGAGGTAGAAGATCTAAAAGGATACAACAACTTTTACTGAAGGAAGAACTACCAACATTCACTGAAGGTAGAAAGAGAAAAGAATAACAACACCGACGTTCCCTGACGGCGAGCTACCGATGTTCACTGAAGGTAGAAAAAAGATAACAATCACCAATGTTCACTGATGGTGAACTACCAACTTTCACTGAAGGTAGAGAGAAAAGAAATATTATAGCATCGATGTTCATTGACAATAAACTACCATCGTTCACTGAAGGTAGAAAAAAGATAACAATCACCAACGTTCACCGATGGTGAACTACCAACTTTCACTGAAGGTAGAGAGAAAAGAAATATCATAGCACCGACATTCACTGACGGTGAACTACCAACTTTCATTGAAGGTAGAAAAAAGAAAACAATCACTAACATTCACTGATGGTGAACTACCAACTTTCACTGAAGGTAGAGAGAAAAGAAATATCATAGCACCGACGCTCACTGACGGTGAACTACCAACATTCACTAAAGGTAGAAAAAAGATAACAATCACCAACGTTCACTGATGGTGAACTACCAACTTTCACTGAAGGTAGAGAGAAAAGAAATATCATAGCACCGACGTTCACTGACGGTGAACTACCAACATTCACTGAATGTAGAAAAAAGATGACAATCACCAACGTTCACTGATGGTGAACTACCAACTTTCACTGAAGGTAGAGAGAAAAGAAATATCATAGCACTAACATTCACTGACGGTGAACTACCAACGTTCACTAAAAGTAGCAAAAAGATAACAATCACCAATGTTCACTGATGGTGAACTACCAACTTTCACTGAAGATATAGAGAAAATAAATATCATAGCACCGGCATTCATTGACGGTGAACTACCAACATTCACTAAAGGTAGAAAAAAGATAACAATCACCAACGGTCACTGATGGTGAACTACCAACTTTCACTTTACGTAGAGATAAAAGAAATATCATAGCATCGACGTTCACTAACGGTGAACTACCAACATCTACTGAAGGTAGAAAAAAGATAACAATAACCAACAATCACTGATGGTGAACTACCAACTTTCAGTGAAGGTAGAGTGAAAAGAAATATCATAGAACCGATGCTCACTGACGGTGAACTACCAACATTCACTGAAGGTAGCAAAAAGAGAACAATCACCAATGTTCACTGATGGTGAACTACCAACTTTCACTAAAGGTAGTAAGAGAATAACAAGTTTCCCCAAAATCATGGCGTTTCACCTAGAAAGGGTCTCAACTTCTTCTTTAACCAAGGAATTCTACCTGGAAAGGGTAGTATATAAGCTGTCTCAAATAAAGAGGCTACCACTTGTAAAGATTTCACAACGAACTATCTTTGCGATATTGAAAGACTTGCCATTCATTGGAGTAATTTAACAACAAACTGCAAACTATCCACTCGTAGAGAAGATAGCAAAAAAAGTAACGTCGACTTTTACGGGAAAGTACAAGTTGCTCAAATAAAGAGACCTGCTACTTGTTGTTATGGGAAGGGTTGTAAAAATTACTTTCCGGGGAAAGCAATATGGTTTCTTGGGGAAAGAGATATGACTTCCTGGGGAAAGAAATATGACTTCCTGGGGAATGAATCATGACTTCCTGGGGAAATGACAATATATTCCTGCTGAGGAGATAAAAGTTTTCTCGTGCCAAAATAAATGCACATTCTCAAACCAATGCTCGAAGCTTGCAGAAATCCAAAGTAATAATATTGCTGGGAAACAAAGATTCAAACCAGAAATAAATTGGAGTGAAACAGTCAACCAAAATACATCCTTTGAGAAATAAGCTCAAGAGGGAAACCCAATCTATCCAGACAAAGAGCTGTACAGAGAGGCTAAAGAAAAAATCTTCCACGAGGGATAACTCAGTGGGGAAATTGAAAAAATATACACTTTTAGCTTAACAATGATACACTATTGGAGAGAGGACAACACAACTCTACAAAACAGGGTAATATGTCAACAAAATATTAACAAATGTGAATGAGCAATGATTTGCAAAATTTAACTATGCATGATATATGTATGAACGTATGAGTGTTATCATGTATATGCTAACAAAACAGACATATAACACTGGGAGTAACCATGCAAAACCAACTCGGGCACAATCAATACTCGGCTAAATCACATCCAAGATGAACATTCCATAAGAAAATAAGCACCAACTGAGGAAACAGAATCCGATTTAGCGGTTTAACTTCACTGGGAAAGAACATAATCCGGAAGTAAACAAATCACAGCGATAAAAAAATACAAATACAGGGATATAACATCCTTCTCCAGGCTTTACTGGGGAATAGCACTCAGACTTCAATGGGGAAAACACATGTTTCACGGTCCGTACTTCTATTGGGAATTGCAATACTAATCTCAATAAGGCAGATGAAAACCATATCGACACAACATCAACTGAGGATCTCGTGCTGACTTCATTGAGGGAACATCATACGGACTTCACTAGAGGAGATAACGCCTCATCATCGAGACATCAATTGAGGACCTCGTGCTGACTTTATTGGGGAGGCCAATACCACATCAAAGAGGGGAAACCAAGATACATTCTTCAATATTTAGAGTAAGTATTTCACCAACTTCTCTGGGGAAAAACTATGAAACCTCATGGGGATAACAACTTGGGGAGTTAAGAAGTCAAACATTATAGCAAGAAATTAATCTTATGGGGATTTTAAATCAAACCCAGCACTTGGTGGGTGAAAACCCGAAAAAATTGACGAATACACTACTACAAATAAGGGAAAAGACAACGCTTTTTTAGGCTTTTAACAGCGCTTTAAAGAGCTGCCTAAAGAAGCACTACTAAAAGAAAAGACAACTCTTTTTTTCAATGAAAAAGCGCTTTCTTATGCCCACTTTAGACAACGCTTTTAGATAGACAACGCTTTTTATATAACCTTTTAGTAGCGCTTTTTCTTTAGACAGCGCTTTTTATTTTTTAAGTTAGGCTTTAGACAGCGCTGTCTATTCCCCCACTTTAGACAGCGCTTTCACACTTTAGGCAGCACTTATTTTTAAGTTTTTACAGTGCTTTTCTCTTAAAGCGCTTTCTATTGGTCACGATTTTTTTAATAAAATATCTATTTTGACTTACAAAAGCGCTGTCCAATATATATAATGTATTTTAATCAGAATTTTAACCATATTTGAACCAGGTTTTCACCATATTATGCACCATATTTGGTAGCTTCATTCCAATAAAATATGCATATATAAAAATTACACATATATATATAAATTGATGATATATACAACAACAACTACAAAGTTTATGATACAAGTTAAAAATCCTAAAATTCAAAATTGATGCTACATTTGTACATCTTACTATCTTCGAGAATTCTCATGAAATAACAACAACATGAATATCTTAGCTCTATCTTCTACACATGCACCTATAAACCTGGGGAAAAAAACCAAATGATCAAAATTCATAACATGATAATATTAACGTTGCACTTTATTCGAATTTAATTTATACTCAAAACTCGAAAGTTCTCATCAAAGGAAATAAGACAATATACCTTAGCTTATAAAATTCTCAACCTAATAATGAATTGACACCATTCCTCCATAAGTTCATCCAATTGATCTTTTGAGTAATGTGCACAATTGAATTCCTCAAAGTACTATATATATAATAATATAACATAGTATGTGATTTAGTTAAAACAATATGTCATTTTATGAGAAACACAAAATATGAAAATAGTATGGAATTCCTAAGTTAGAAATACATATCGTGGATGGAATCTCTAATCGATCCAAAAGAATAGTTTCTTTCATAAACCTCAACATAAAATAGCCGCAATCTATACCGTTATGTTGACGAGGACACTACACATGGAAAGAAAATATGAATATATATCAGGGTATACCCCTTAAATTGTTTTATCAATTATCATCACTAATGTAATCAAAACTAAATATCTCTTTGTGAAAATATACTTCCACTCTGATCCATGTAACGTTGTTGGCTCTACTTTTTGGCACTTGAATATCTCTTTGGGAGCGAAAAGCTAGTAGAATGCTATAATAAAATATAAACGACTGTTTAGAACAATCTCACATAGAAACATAAACATAAACACAAATCTAGATATGTTGACCATAAACATAAACATAAACATAAACATAAACTTGAATATCTCTTTGGGAGAAAAAAACTGACGTGTCAGTCATCTGCTTCAAATCTGGATATGTTGACCAATCATTGTATAACGAATCCAGATAATACACAGTTTATCTCATAGGATTAATCGCAACCAATAACCAGTGTCCACTGTAAGATTAAACAATGGCCAAAAATAGAAAATTATAATAGATCAAGTTAGGATGAAAGTCTAACTCGTTACCAGTATTATATGGCAAAAAGAACAACTTCTCAGTATCTTTGCTGGCCACGAATAAACCAAGTACATATGCTATGACAGCATCTGGTCTCGTTACAATTAACCCTTAATTGACCGTGTTGGGAGCTAAGAAGCCAAATCTTGCTTCTAATCCACGTGGGAGCACAATGTTGTCATACATAAACCTTAAATTAAAACACCATTAACATTATACTATGTTCATTGAAATGAGGGAATAAATTGTTCATCTAATTAAACAAAGTTGATCGGAGTATACCTGATGTATATACCGATAACATTGAGGCCTAATTCCAAATGTCTAAAAACTTGCTCCATATCCTCTCTACCAATTGTTCCAGGTATTCAAAACCAAATATGTCTGCACTCATAGGTATAAGGCGGGTACCACCATCCGGAATATCTGTAATTCCTAAATATGTCTAAAGGCACGACCTAAACTGAGCAGTAGTTTTTTTGCTAGCCACGGTCTTCTTAGCAACATTCTTTTTTTGTGTGGAAATATTTCTAATTTCAGGAGCCTTACCCCTACTGACTTGTGCAATCTCTTTAGCATGAATCTAGTTATCATATAATTAGTTAGGGGAAGTATAAAATCACAAATTAACATTTCTCATAGCATAAATATCATATAATTGTGTTGTACCTCAGTTGATGCAATTGACTCGGTCTCCCGCCTAATCCCCTTATCTTTTGGAATGGATTTTGTTGGAGTCTAACATTACCATGTAAACAAAATGTAAGTATAATTGCCTTAAAAAATTTGAACAGTAAACGATTTTAAGCATACCTCATTATCTATGCAAACTAGGTTTGACGGCCATGCAACAAACGATCCTATTGCATCTGCCACCAATGTTGCATCCGCCACATTGTCAGGTAGTGGTAACAACGCACCCCCCTCTAAAACAACATCGATCGATACTTTCAAAAATCCATCTGGGAGCGGTTTATGGTGAAGCATTTCTCCCAAAGTATTATACACTTTTCCCTTACCAACCATCCGATAAGTCGGTGCCGACAAATAGAGTTGACACCGGGAAATTCCCTATAACCATTAATAAATATGGTTATATAATTAATAAATATGGTTATATAATTAATAACTATGGTTATATAATTTATAAATATGGTATATAATTACCTCGGGAATATTCTGTCCAAAGTTAACATTAATACTACCTTTGTCACTAGTATCTTTAAAACCGGTATCTTGATCTATTTCCTTTTCCTTTCTCAGCTCATAAACTTTTTGTTGTAACTTTTCCAACTTCTTCTGAAGTTCTTTATTGCTAGGAGATTTTGTCTTTTATTTTTTCTTCAAGGATGTTGGAGTGGTCCCAAATCCCTTACCCCTCACTCGACCAGAATACTCACGAATATCTAATGCTCATGAGAGTATTCTCCTGCAATCATTATCTTCATCTGGAGGTATAGACTGGGAAAGAGTCTCCTAAAATTCATATAAATATTGTAATTACAGAATGATATGTTAATAAAAGAATGATGTAATTAAATAAATAAAAGCATTATGTAATTAAATAAATAATGTTATACTTACAAATCTCTCAAAAATTTGTTGAACTTTTTCTTCAACAACTCCATCCTTATACACACGGGCTTCCATCCATAAAATGTGTCCCATAAGAGATGTTTCATAACTATTCTCCTTTGTTAGCTACACATTAAGCCAAATAACATGATTAATTATAAGCGTGCATATATTATAGATACTTTGCAATTTATAGATACTTATAATAGATTGTTGTAAGCGTGCATATCCTATACGTCCTTTTCTATATGGATATGCTGGACTTGATGCTCGTTGTCAATTTATGACACTTAAACTCTCAAATTTTTGGGTATTTCTTTTGGATTTAAAAGTTTCCCATTCTTCAGTTGTAATCAAATATGCATATTTCTTTGGAAGCTCTGCATCAACAAAATTTTTATCCACATCCCTAAGAAACTTGTTTGACAAGAAAACTCTAAACCCTCTATGTAGTTTCCCGACCAATTTGAGAATATAATCTCTCCTGGTATCCTCAATGATGAACGACCTCTACGAAAATCATACACAAAGTGTGTTAGTATAAGTAATTTAGAGACATAATCGTCATTAAAAAAAATAACATCACATATGGTACCTGTATCTCACTCCATATTTTATCTTTAGCGTCGTCCAAAACTCCTTCTCTCCAATCTTCACATGTAATTGGAATTTCTCTCCTTACCACCGAACCGAGATAACTCATCAACATTGAACCGTTAGGCTCAATTAGTTGGCCTTCTTGACTCCAATGCAGATCATACTTTATGCCTTGGTCTCTATCCCGAATTATTATCTTCATTATTGTTATTCCTCGTCTATATTCCATTTCTGTTTTACTAATGGCCTTATCTCCATCATGCACATAATCATCATGTGGGAGATCCTCGTTAGTAGACATCTAACCTGTAATAAACATAAACATAAACCAAATATAAAATCCATAGTCACTTAAGTATATATAAAATGACAATGCCAAAAATTAACATAAACATAAACTTAAACGTAAACACAAACATAAACATAAACATTCTAATATGCTACCTCTTTCACTAACATATCTTTCTTTTCTTGGTTAGAACATGAATTACTTTTTTCTTAACAATGCGGACGGATGGTTTTATCCAAATTCCCTCATTATGATCATTTCTGATATATGATTCATCCGCTATAATATTCTCATCTTGATCATTTATAATATACGACTCATTTCGTCTAATACATGACTCATTCTCATCATCATTATCACCTTGGTCTACACCGTTATCATCAACCACTTTGTTAGATAAAAGCAGTATAGAACATTTTGTACTCACCGGGTCAGTGACATAGAACACTTGTTTAGCTTGAGAGGCTAGAATAAAAGGCTCATCTTTGTACCCCTCCCTATTAAGATCCGCTTGCAAAAATCCAGACTTATCCATTCGTATGCCACTACTACTTACCCACTTGCAACCAAATATAGGAATATGAAACTTCTCGTAATCAAACACCCAAATATGCTTGATAACCCCAAAATATGACAGATTTGCATATTTGGGGTTTAGGTCCTTCATACTTGAAATGTGCATTGCTTCAGCAAGCACGGTGACA
Organism: Vicia faba; assembly: GCA_948472305.1. Classification (NCBI taxonomy): domain Eukaryota; kingdom Viridiplantae; phylum Streptophyta; class Magnoliopsida; order Fabales; family Fabaceae; genus Vicia; species Vicia faba. The sequence goes on from OX451736.1 coordinate 1,193,210,898, forward strand.
CCACTATTTTGCATAGTACTTTTATCATCTTGTTCTTTGGTATAAAATGTGTATCCATTAATTGCGTATGCGCTATAAGAAAACACATGCAAACTTGGACCATATGCCAAACATGTCAACCTTTATGTTATTGAAGCGGGATCTGAATGAAGCTTTGAAAAAATATGATCCTTAAACCATGGTATAAAACTTTGATTGTGCTCCCGTACTATCCAATTTTCATTTCTTTTCTAATTTAACCCTCGGAGTACATCCTTGTGCATTTAAACATATGGCTCAACCTAACTGTCATTGTGCAGAACATACAGATGCACTTGATCCCATTCATCTTTTGATACTGTCACAATTTTATTTCCAATTAATCTTTTACCTTCCTTTTTTTCAAAAATATGACTTTTGGGGAGTCCAATGGATTGAACTTTGGACAAATATTCAGTACAAAACTCAACCGCTTCTTCAACAATGTACCGCTCAACAATACAACCCTCTGGGCGACTTCTATTTTTCACGTACCCTTTTAATACTTTTAATAACGTTCAGCAGAGTACATCCATCTCATATAAGCTGGTCCGCACAACTGTGTCTCTTTCACAAGATGAACAACTAGATGTACCATTATGTCAAAAAATGAGGGAGGAAAATACATTTCAAGATCACATAAAGTAATAAAAATTTCTTTTTGCAATGTTGGTAAGATCTCAGGATCAATCACCTTACTGCAAATTGACCTAAAGAAAAAACACAACTTAGTTATCACGCTCCTTACTTTATCTGGAAAAATAGAACGTATACCTATTGGTAGAAAATGCTCCATTATAACATGGAAATCATGTGTCTTTAAACTCTTTAACTTGAGGTCTTTCATAGACACAAGTCTTCTAATATCTGAAGAGTATCCTTCTGGAACTTTAACTTCACTTAGAAACTTACACAATATCTTTTTCTCCTTTCTAGGTAGAGTAAAAGCAGCAGGTGGTAGATATGTTCGACTTCCTTTCTTCACGGGTCCTAGTTCAGTTCGTATTCCCATCTTTAACATGTCCTCCCTTTCTTTAAGACCATCCTTAGACTTTCCTTTAATATTGAGTAACGTACCAATAGCACTTTCAAATACACTTTTTTCAATATGCAAAACATCGAGAAAATGTCTCACATACAGAGACTTCCAATATGGCAATTCAAAAAAAATCGATCTCTTCTTCCACCCACCTATGACAACCGTATGCGCAAAAGGCTTGCCAAACTGAGTACACACGTCTTTCACCTTTTCAAAAATTTGGTCACCTGACAATGCAGGTGGAGCTTTACGTTGTTCGCTGTCTCCATTGAATGCTTTTCTCCATGCACGGTAGTGATGTTTAGAATTTAAGAATCTACGATGACCGAGAAACACATTCTTCTGACAAAGTTCCAAATGTGTCGTATCGGTTCCATCTTCATAAATAGGACACGCACGTTGACCTTTAATGATATACCCAGATAGATTCCCATATGCTGGAAAATCATTAATTGTGCCAAACAACATCGCCCTCAAATTGAAACTTTGTTTCCTATATCCATCGTAAACCTCCACCCCGTTCTCCCACAAAATCTTTAAATCTTCGATCAAAGGTGTCAAGTATACGTCTATGTCATTTCCTAGTTGTTTAGGCCCAAATGTTAACATAGATAACATCATGTACTTATGCTTCATACATAGCCATGGAGGTAGGTTATAAATCATAAGAATCACAGGCCATGTGGTATGTGAGATACTTTAAAGACCATGCGGGTTCATTCCATCAGTAGATAAAGCCAAGCGAAGGTTTCTTGCTTCTTCTCCAAAATCAGGATAATCATTATCAATTTTTGACCACTGTGGTGAATCTGCGAGATGTCGATACTTTCCATCAATAATTCTTTCATCTGCATGTCAAGTTAGGTGTCTTGCATCGGTTTTACTAAGCAACATGCGCCTAAATCTCGGAATTATAGGAAAATACCATAAGACTTTTGCTGGAGACAATTTTTTCTTATATCGAGACAAACCGCATTTAAGGCACTCATTTAACGATGCATATTTGTTTCGAAACAAAACGCAATCGTTTGGACAAGCATGTATCTTATCATAGCTCATGCCAATAGAGAACAACATTTTTTTGGCTTCATAGGTTCGATTAGGAAGAACATTATCCTCTGGAAGCATATCTCTCATAAGGGCTAATAACTCTGTGAAACTTTTATCTTACCATCCATTGCCCGCCTTTAAGTTGTACAACTTTAATACCGCAAACAGTCTTGTGAATTTAGTGCAACCTTTATACAATGGTTTCTCTTCATCACTTACCAATCTCTCAAACATTTTGGGACAATCCTGAAGATCTTCTTCAAGTGCATCTGCAATCTCTTCGACTCAATCAAAATCGTATGTATCTGTGTCCTTGTCGTCTGAAGCATAGGCCGTACTACTTTTCTCCCCTAGTTCAACGTTGTCGTTACTTTTTTCACCGTGAAATATCCAACACGTATAACTTCTATCAATTCCACACATTAGTAAATGCGATTTTAATCCATCTGCGTTAACCTGGCCCACATAACAACAACCAAAGCAAGGACACTTCATTCGGCTGGGGTCTTTGGCGTGTTCAACAGCAAACTTAACGAATTCCAATACCCTATTCTCGTACTCTTGTGACAATTGATCGGCAAACATCCATTTGTTATCCATTTTTTCTATTAATACAAGTAAACAAAAACACTATAAACGGATTATTCTCTTCTTTTTTTTTTAATTAAATGAATTATTTCTAGAAATTTATCTCCAGAGTTAATAACATGGACTAAAAATAAATATATCTATATAAAAATAATTGTGTTTTTTAATTGATCGATACAGATAGAATTTGAACTTGACTTACCAAAGAAATAAAAGGGGTTATTGGTGTCAATGGCGGATGATGCGGCTTTGATGTTCTTCGAATCGGTGATGGTCTTCGACTAACTACACCAATACAAAGGGATCATCAAAAACAAGTTGTATATATATATATATAGGTTCAAAATACTAGTAAAAAAGTACTAGTTCATGGAGAATATAAACATGATAAACAATTTAAAAACCAATTAAAATAACAAAAAAACCTATCATCATCTTTTTTATTCCAAAACAAAGAACCAAAATAAAATGAAATAATGCTAAATGCTAAAAGTGTTGTTGTTATATATCAAGCCCTACCAAGAACCCAAAAATCAAAATGCATACCTATAACTCATTTATGCATATCTATAACTCAGTTTGGACATCAATAGGAGGATAATGTCTTAGATGTTAGCATAATACATTATCAATAGGAGGATAACTCAGTTTGAACATCAATGGAGATAAATACATTTTCAAGAAAGAACCTACCTTGAGAACCGGCCAGTGTGGGTGGTGTACAACCGAGAGAGATGGTGGAGGACGGAGGGGGGCTGGTACGACGACGAAGGAGAGGGAAAGGGTTTACGTTTTCTATTCGGAGAGGGAAAGGATTTACGCTTTCTGTTAGTGAATTTGTGAAAGAGAAACAGTATACACTGATTCTATTTTTTAATTTTCATTTATATGGCTTTAGACAGTGCTTTCTAAAAGCGCTGGCTAATATGGATCTTTAGTAGCGCTTTTGAAAAGCACTGGCTAATAGGGTCCTTTAGCAGCGCTTTTCTGATTTTTTTTAAATTTTTTATGACTTTAGACAGCGCTTTCTTAAAGCGCTGTCTAAAGTGGTCCTTTACCAGCGCTTTTGATAAAGCACTTTCTAAAGTGGTCCTTTACCAGCGCTTTTTAAAAGCGTTGTCTAAGGTCACATTTTTAGCAGCGCTTTTACTTATTATTTTATACAGTTTCCGTGTTTTTTTTTAAATTCACTTATAGCAGCGCTTTTGTATAAAAGCGTTGTCTAATATGCGCTATTAAAAATCATTTTTGGCGTAGTGATGCCTCAACACTTCTTAAATGAAACATTTCCCTTGCCTGACTATCGGGAAATCAACAAAATGAAAGTACTGCCAAAAGGATATGCTTCATAAATGAGTCAAATCTCATCATGCACAGGGAGAAAAGACTTCTATCAAATAGCGAAGCCTTTATCGGGGAATCTTAGATTGAGTCTTCATATCATGCAAACTTATTCCAACAAAAGATGCCCTGGGATAGCCTTCTTGGGGAATTAAGAAGTCGACATTATAGAAAGAGGTCAAACTCCTGGGGATTTTAAATCAAACCCAGCACTTGGCGAGTGAAAACCCAAAGGGTTGACAACTGGCTCAACACTTCTTAGAAAATATATTGCTCTGGTCTAGTTGCTTGGGAAATAAATATCACCAATAATGCCAATATTGTAGAAAGAGCGACATTTTACAACTAGTTCCATCTCAGCACATCAAGAGAACAAGATCTTTCGTCATATGAGGGAAGACTTTGCTGGGGAATCTGGGATAGAGGCCTCAGACCGTGCAAACCCAAAAATAAAAAAAAGAACCAAGACTTGACTGGGGATAATGGGATCACAAGCCCAATACTGAACCTTACACCAATTGGTATCGTCCTCAATATACAAAATATCATGCGCATACCAGTGAAAACGACCTGAGAAAACCTTCTTGGGGGAAACAAAACTTTCAAAATTACTGGAGTTCGTCCATTCCTGTGATCACCACTTTTGTTTTCCTCTGGAATCACAAAGTATAAAGTAAAAGTAAATTGTAATTTCTTTTTGAAAAAAAATTTCGTTATTTAATATTTTTGCTTTGAAAATTATTATCAATAATAAATGAAGTCTTTGTAAGCTGAATAAAAATAAGAAATACAAATAATTGGGTAAAAGCTCGAATTTTATTAATAGAATGGTAGTCTGCGAATGGCGAGACTCCACGGATGATTACAAAGTTCGGAAAATGGTAATATATAATGGAAAAGATACATTGAAATACAATGACCACTATTCCCTCTAACAACTTTGAAATTTTGAGCAACAACTTCTGTTAAAGTATGGTGAGGATCCAAGAAGATTGTTGCTTCAATGATCAAGTCTTGTCTGATGTAGTTATTTGCCAAGAAAGTCTCTAACTTTTGCCTAAGCTGCCCTTGTAGGTTTTCAACTTAGCGGGAAATTTTATTCTATTTATGTCTCTAATTTTTTCCTAGACCTCCCTTTCTGGTTTTCGGCCTATCGAGACTCTCCTTTTTGCCTAATCCGCCCTTTCGAGTTTTCAACTTAGCGAGTTGTTCTTTTATTTTTATTAGGTGAAGTATTTCTTGACTGCATCAGCATTCATGGGACGTGGGAACTCCTCGTCATCCATAGTTTCAAGAATTAATGCACCGCCAGAGAAGGCTTTCTTGACAACATATGGGCCTTCAAAATTGGGAGTCCACTTTCCCCTAGAATCAGCATTAAAAGACATGATCTTCTTGAGCACGAGGTTGCCTTCTCTGAATTCACGAGGTTTGACCTTCTTATCAAAAGATTTCTTCATTCTCTTCTAGTATAACTGCCGATGACACAAAGCCTTCATTCTCTTCTCTTCCATCAAATTCAATTGGTCAAACCTATTTTGGACCCATTCAGCCTCTGACAACTTGGTTTCCATTATCACACGCAAATAGGGAATCTCAACCTCGATTGGGAGCACCGCTTTCATTACATACAAAAGGGATAACAGGGTTGCTCCTGTTGAAGTGCGAACAGATGTCTGATATCTATGTAAAGCAAAATGGAGCATTTCATGCCAATCTTTATAAGTAACAACCATCTTCTTGATGATCTTCTTGATATTCTTATTAGAAGCTTCAACAGCCTCATTCATCTTTGGCCTGTACGGAGATGAATTGTGATAGAAAATCTTGAATTCTTCACAAAGTTTTGTCATCATCATATTGTTCAGATTCAAGCCATCGTCGGTGATAATTCTTCTCGACACACCATAATGACATATGAGATTATTCTTAATGAAGCGCACTACCACCTGCTTAGTAACATTAGCATATGAAGCAGCTTCCACCCATTTGGTGAAGTAATCAATTGCTACCAAGATAAAATGATGTTCATTCGAAGCTTTGGATTCTATCATTCCAATCATGTCAATACCCCACATAGAGAAAGGCCACGGGGAAGAAATAACATTGAGAAGTGTCGGAGGTACATGAATTTTCTCCGTATAAATCTGGCATTTATGGCACTTTTTTGCAAATTTGTAACAGTTAGATTCCATTGTCAGCCAATAGTAACCTTCCCTTAGCATCTTTTTAGCCATCGAATGTCCATTGGCATGAGTGCCAAATGAACCTTCATGAATCTCATGCATCAACATGTCTGCTTTGTGTATATCCATGCATCTGAGCAAGACCATGTTATAATTTCTCTTGTACATCACATTTTCACTGAGGAAGAAGATGCCAGCCAATCTTCTTAATGTCTTTTTGTCTTTATTGGAAGCTCCAATTGGGTATTCCTGAGTCTGGAGAAAATGCTTAATATCATAATACCAAGGTTTCTCATCTGCTACCTCTTCTGTTGTAAACACATGAGCGGGCCTATCCATTCGCTGAACTATAATTCGAGGTATATCATTCCAAGTATTCACTTGATACATAGATGCTAGAGTTGCCAGAGAATCCGTCATTTGATTTTCGTCTCTGGGGATGTGATGAAATTCAACTTTATTAAAGAAGGGTAACAACCTTCTAGCATAATCTTTGTAAGGGATCAAGCCCGGGTGACGAGTATCCCACTCTCCTTTAATCTGATTTATTACCAAAGTTGAATCGCCATACACATCTAGATTTTTTTCTGAGATCAATAGATTCCTCGAGACCCATGATGTAAGCCTCATATTCTTCCATATTATTAGTACAATCCAATGTCAACCTTGCCGTAAAAGGAATGTGTGATCCATGTGGAGTGACAATCACAACACCAATTCCTTTACCATAAGCATTCATAGATCCAACAAATATCATATTCCAGCGAGATTCAGGACCAAGACCTTCCTCAGGTAATGGTTCATCACAATCTTTCACTTTTAGAAACATCACATCCTCATCAGGGAAATCGTACATCACAGACTGATAATCATCAACTGGTTGGTGAGCAAGATAATCTGCAAACATGCTGCTTTTAATAGCTTTTTGAGTGCGGTATTTGATGTCATATTCAGATAACAACATCTACCAGCGGGCAATTCTCCTAGTAAGAGTAGGATTTTCAAAAATGTACTTGATTGGATCCATTTTGGAGATCAACCAAGTAGTGTGATTAAACATATACTGCCGCAAACGTTTTGCCGCCCAGGCCAAAGCACAACATGTCTTTTCCAGCATGGAATACCGCGACTCACAATCAGTAAACTTTTTACTGAGATAATAAATGGCATAATCTTTCTTCCCCGTTTCATCTTGTTGTTCCAGAATACAACCCATGGAATTATCTAACACTGTCAGATACATAATCAATGGTCTTCCTTCAACAAGAGGGAGCAAAATAAGAGGTTCAAGCAGATATTCTTTAATACTTTCAAATGCCCTTTGGCAGTCATCTGTCCACACACAACCTTGATATTTCTTTAACAACTTAAATATCGGTTCACACGTTGTAGTCATGTGGGAAATGAATTTTGAAATATAATTCAAACGCCCGAGGAACCCTCTGACTTGATTTTCAGTTCTCGGCGCTGGAATTTCTTGAATTACTTAGCTTTATCAGGGTCAAATTTAATCCCTCTCTGGCTAACAATGAAACCCAACAATTTCCCTGACCGAACACCAAAGGTACATTTATTTGGATTCAAGCGGAGACGATACTTCCTTAAATGGTGAAACAACTTCAACAAATCTTCTACATGCCCTTCTTTAGTCTGGGATTTAGCAATCATATCATCAACATATACCTTAATTTCCTTGTGCGTCATATCATGAAATAGGGTTGTCATAGCCCTCTGGTACGTTGCACCAGTGTTCTTCAACCCGAAGGGCATCACTCTGTAACAAAATGTTCCCCAGGGCGTGATAAACGTTGTTTTTTCCATGTCCTCAGGAGCCATCATTATTTGATTTTACCCAGAAAATCCGTCCATGAACGAGAAAAGTTTTAATTTTATTGTGCTATCCACTAACATATCAATGTGTGGCAATGGAAAATTATCTTTCAGAATAGCTTTATTTAGATCTCTATAATCTATGCACATCCGAACTTTATGGTCTTTCTTCGGTACTGGGACAGTATTGGCAATCCACTGAGGGTACACTGATGTCACAAGAAAACTGGCATTAATCTACTTTAAAACTTCTTCTTTGATCTTCACTGCCATATCTGGGTGAGTTCTTCGCAACTTCTGTTTGATTGGCGGGTACTCTGGCTTCAGTGACAAACGGTACTCTATAATATTTGTATCTAAACCAGGCATATCTTGGTAATACCCAGCAAAAATATCCACATACTCTTTCAACATCTCAATCAACATGCTCTTCACATCAGGATGCAGTAAGGCTCCAATCTTGACTTCCTTCGGATCTTCTTCTGAACCGAAATTGATTACTTCCAATGGCTCTTTATATGGCTGAATGGCATTCTCCTCACGCTCAAGAAACCCTGAGACCTATTCTGGAATCTCATCATAGTCTTCTACTTTGGCCCCATACACAGGATATTCAAAGTTGGGAGAGGGTGCAGGGTCATTGTATTCAACAGGTTTTTTAATTAATCTGCACATATGATTTATGATTGCTTTTAGAAATTGATACATATAACAAGTGATCATGCAGATTGAATTTCATTTATTATATATTTTGAAAGGTTTTTTTTCTGATTACCATTTTCCAAAAAAAAAATCAAAAAATAAAGACACAATTTGGGAAACAAAGACAACTTTTATTATTGATTTTAAAAATCAAAGCAAATCGATAAGCCCATACAATATCAATACTTTCAACCTGGGCAGAGTGAAAGCTTTTCAAAAAGATTAACAAAAACAAATTACTTTGAAACATGTATGCAAGAGGGAACATCAATGGTGGCCCATTTCGGAACCCTAACTCTGTGCGTCACATAATTTGGCATTTTTGGCTTTGCTTCATCTTCCACAATGGCGTTAATCCTAGAAACAGTTGGATGAAGATATCCCCCGCTATGAAAGATGTCTTGATACTTTCCTGCAGCAGACTTCAGCTTCATGCTCTTACCTTTATCATTCTTCACAGAGAACCCCAGGCCAACTCTATTCTTATTTACAGGTGGATCAACAGTATGTCCCCATACTTCACTATGGCCATTACACACAACCTGCTGAGCATCCTTAAACGAAGCCATAGAATTCTCATTTCCTCTTATACTATCAATGGATAAAGCTTGGAACTGGCTTCCAACAGCAGCTTCATCCGCCTCCACAATACTGAAATAGGAGAAATGAGATATCAATAATGCATGTTCTCCATTTATAATTACCATTTTTCCTTCATGCACAAACTTCAGCTTCTGGTGTAAAGTCGAAGTGACAGCCCTTACCTCATGTATCCACGGCCGTCCCAACAAAAAACTGTAAGCGGGTATAATATCCATGACCTGGAAAGTAATCTGAAACAAATGTGGGCCTATATGAATAGGCAAGTCCACTTCACCAATAATAGATTTCCTTGATCCATCAAACACTTTCACAATAATGTCACTTGGGCGCATGGGCGTTCCTTGATATTTCAACTTCATAAGGGTGCTCCTTGGTATAACGTTCAATGTGGATCCATTATTAATTAGCATATTGGATAATGAATCATTCTTGCAGTTCATAGAGATGTGGAGGGCCAGATTGTGATTCCTTCCTTCATCGGGCAGTTCATCATTGCAGAAACTCAGGTTATTACATGATGTAATATTCCCTACCACACTGCTGAATTAGTCTACATACATATCACTTTCCGTGAAAGCTTGGTCCAATACCCTCATCAAAGATTCTCTGTGAGTAGAGGAGTTCATTAATAAAGCCAAGATAGATATTTTTGAAGGAGTTTGCAGCAGTTGATCTACAATTCTGTAGTCGCTCATCTTGATTATCTTCAAAATATCATCCACCTCCTTTTCTAGTGTAGCTCCACTAGATTCACCCACTTCCTTCTTGGGTTCAACATCTTCCACAACTTTCTTTCCAATACTAACATCTCCACGAACAACTGGTGCAAAAACACGACCGTTGCAGGTCACTCTTCTAGTCTCAACAATATTTCCAACATTAGGCATTGGCTAGATAAGAACTTTCACACCATCCTCTAAAATTATAGCATTATATTTGTAGGGTACAGCCTTGTCTGACTTGTAGGGGACAGGACTCGGTAAGCTAATCACCAATGGAGTAATAGTTGGCTTTCTATGATATTCAACTTCAAAATGGGTAGGTGCATCAAAACAAGGCACAATAACATTTACTCCCTCTTCAACACATTCATTCATTATAGAGTCATCTCTGGAAAACATATCTTCATCTAAGGAGAAGAACTCATCCACATAGGCATACTCGCCATCTGACTCTTCTTCAGCTAGACAAACCTCAATCTCATTAACCTCATGGTAATCATCCCTTTGGCCTGTAACCTTGATAGTTCCATTATCCAATAATAACTGAATACCTTTCCTTACAATTGAACATCCTCGGGAGTCCCGGAAGCAAATTCGGCAAGATTCATATTGATGTTCTACCTGACCATCCATGTGGCAGAAAGTAGCATGCAATTATACAAGATCCTCATTCATATGTTCCACATCAAATATTTTGAACTCTCCGGGACATCCAGAAACCATGTTTACTTCCTCTTCATACTCTGACCTAGGCCTGATTATGTGGATGAGGCCCTCATCCATCATCTTCTACAAATCAGCCTTTATCTTGTCACAACCATGTATATACGTACTACAAATAGCACAATCGGCATGGTCATGTGTATAGTAGCTAAATTCACAGAGGTCTGCATGCAATTTTACCAAATCTCCTCTGACCAATTTAATATCAAAAATCTAGAAGTCGCCTGGACAACCAGCCACCTTGTTCATAGCATTTTCTCCTCCATGCTTTGGAAAAGGATTATCTTTCACATTAGGGCCAACGTCTTTAAAGGATAAGATACCAGGCTTCACCAATTTTTATACATCAGTTTTCAAAGGATAGCAGCTCTCAACATTGTGCCCTGGTGCTCCCTGATGAACAGTACATGTTTGGTCTGTCTTGTAATACCAAGGCAACGGTGATGGTAAAGCGGGAGGTGGTTTGGTATGAACCAACTTCTTTTGAATTAATACAGGGGGTAGTTCTGTATAGCTCATAGGGATAGGGTCATAACTCTCCCTTCTCTGATTATACTCTTGATTCCCTTATGGGATGGTCTTTGATAAGCAACGATGGTTGGAGCTACACCGACAACTGGAGTTACTGAGGCGACTTGTTGATGACGCTGATAATTTCTTCTAGGAGGATTAACCCTCCTCTCTTGCATAAAAACATTTGTATCTCCTTCCTTCTTTTTGGAAAACCCATAGGATGGCTTCTTCGTACTTCCGAACTTGCACTTTTTGTTAAACGGCCCTCTCTTATAGCCTCTTCTAAATGGATACCCAAGCCCACCATTTCAGTAAAGTCACTTGGCGCACTTGCTACCATCCTCTCATAGTAGAAAGCACCCAGAGTCTTCAGGAAAATCTTAGTCATCTCCTTTTCTTCCATGGGAGGAATCACTTGGGTGGCTACCTCACGCCATCTTTGTGCATATTCTTTGAATGATTCCCTATCCTTCTGGACCATGGCCCTGAGTTGATCACGGTCAGGCGCCATGTCCATGTTGTATTTGTATTATCTGATAAATGCTTCTCCCAAGTCGTTGAAAGTATGGATATTGACGTTGTCCAAACTCATATACCACTTCAACACAGCATCAGTCAAACTATCTTGAAAAAAGTGAATCAGCATACGTCGATCATCAGTTAGGTAGACATTCTTCTTACATACACCACAAGATGAGCACGAGGACAAGTGTTGCCCTTGTACTTATCGAATTCCGGGACTTTAAACTTGGCAGGTATCTTGACATTCGTGACCAAGCATAAATCATTCACATTCTTCCCGAACAACTCCTTTCCCCTAAGGGCCTTCATCTCCCTCTGCATCTTGTCAAACTGATCTTGAAAATCATCCATTCGGTCATAGATACCCAGGCCTTCACTTGGTGGAGGAAAAGGACGATACATATCATCATTGGAAAATGGGACCATATTCACCGAAGGAGGTGCAACATGAGTAACAGTAGTCTGAACAACTGGAGTAACTTGAGGATCAAGATTGAAACCTTCAGGTACAAAGTTCTCTGGAATTCCCCATGGACAACCTTGAAGCATGTGATTCTGAATAACAGTTGGAGTAGTAGACACAGGAACAGTCAGAGCTTCAGTAGTAACCCTTGTCTGTTGAGGTTGAACACTTGGTGGCTGATTCTGAGCAGCCACCAGAGATTCCATAAGAGTAGTGAGATTGGCCATGCCGGCCTTCAGAGCATAAACTTCCTCACGCATCTCGCGATTCTCTTGTTCTAAGTTGTCCATCTTCCTTCTAAAATTAGCTCGAGTATTATATTGGTGAGACAGTTTCTAAACGAAGTAAAGAAGCTTGGTAAGACACTTGTACATGCATAATAAATGCAAGAAATATGTGCAATATGATGCATGATATGTAATGCACATGATTTATTTTATTAATATTTCAAGGGACTTAAATATTTATAGACACATTGCAAATATCAAAGTAATAACACATTTGAGATACTGAAAAAACTTATTATAATAACTTTAAAATGGATTACAAGTTTTAATAATCCCAAGTACAAGATTAAAATAAAGTCTAAAACCCTAAGAAGTAAAGCTGATGGAGATCACTCTATACGCTGGCGCTTCCCTGTAAGCCTGACAATCTTAGCCTTCAACCTCTGGTTTTCTTCCGCATATCAGGTGGTAACCTCCTTCCAATCACCTGAATCAGGAAGTGAGCAACTAGCATATGACTGAAGCTTAGATGAAAATAAATCCCCTTGCCTCTCCATTGCCTCTACAGCCCGACTCTAAAGAATCTCAATCAAGTCGTCTTTCTCCATCAAGTCTTCTCTATAGGAAATCTCTGAAGTTTGACACTTATTCTTCCAACATCCTTTTCCTGCTGCCTCCTGACCAAAGCAAGATGTAGTTCTTCCACATCGTCCAATAGGGGAGCAGTGGTCTTCACAAACAAGTCAGGCATAGGTGCTTCCCGGGAATACGACATCTTCAACTGAATAGCTCTCGTTTAGATCCACTGAAGATAAGGATCCAAAGAAACAGCCCCCTAGGTCCCAAGTCTTTCCTACTCTTCCTATGAATATGACGCCAGGCCTTCGCAATCTGCTCCCTAGCTTCCTTATGGTCTTCTCCCTCCTTAAGGAAGAAACTACTCAAATGAATACAATTTGGTTTGTCCCTCATCGGATAACCAAGTTGTCGTCGTGCCAAAACATGGTTGTAGTTGATTCCTCCCTTTATACCAAGAAGAGGTACATTGGGGAAACTACCACAACCGTCGATAATCTCTACATCATGGTAAGCCCGATGATACCAATCAATATCTGAATGAGTAATTTCCATGATCTTAGGATCCCAACGGGGTTCCTTCCTGACATCCCAGAAAGCATCAGAATGAGGCATATGAGAAATAAACCACTGGTACAACAGAGGCGTGCAACAGACAATCATCCCCCCATGATATAAATTCCGAAGATGAATAGAGTAATAAGCATCACCCAACAATGTAGGAACTGGGTTTCTAATAATGAAGATTCTGATAGAATTAATTTCAACAAACTTATCCACATTAGGAAATAAAAATAACTCGTAAGCAAGTAGAGCAAAGATGGCCTCAAAAGCGACTGTACTCTTCATCCTGGAAAAGTAACGAGCTTTCTACAATAAAACTGAGTCGGTAATCCTCTAATCCCTCCTTTACTAGTCATATGGGCTTCCACCTCAGACTTCCCGAGATGAATCAAAGCAGCAATCTCGTGTGGTTTTGGCTCACCCTCCAAACCAGTAAAAGGAACACGATCGGTAATAGGTAAATCCAACAGATAAGAATACTCCTCTAGTGTAGGCATCAACATATAGTCAGGGAAAGTAAAGAAATGATACATTGGATCATAGAACTGGACCAAGGTCGATAGAATACCCTCCTTCATCCTAAGCATCATGAGAGGAATGCTGGATCTATACTTCTTCTGAAAATCTGCAAAACACTCAATCTCGGGAATTAGACTGATCAACTCATCTATCTTAGGATCTTTGAAACTGTATTTTCCGGTATTTCTTTTTCCAGAATCCATGGTCAAAAGGTATCTGAGATATTCACAAATGGTCAACTTTTAAGTCCCTTGAAATAAAATTTCTTCAAAAGATGTTTATGAGTGCATGGATGCATGACGCAACAATCACACACAAGATCACAAACATAAGGTTCATAGGTTCAACGTCACGAGCATGAGGTCGAAGGTACTACCCATAAGGTATGCTCTAAAGTTATTACTTGTCTAACAAGGTTCTAGGGGTTCCCATAGTCTACATCCTTCCTTCGGATATTACCAATTTCCCGATTAACTCGGTAATTAGTAATATTCTCAAGAAAAATTCGTCCGAGCGTAGTATCGTGTGACAACTATTTCCGAATTACTCTGTCATAGCTTCCGCACTACACCTAAACGACCAAGATGGGTTAGGTATTCTACGGTCCTTAGCTTCAGAAGGCTCCCAGGTCGAAAGTAGTACGTCTTCCCGATTACTCGGTAAACGACACTACAGTCAAAGGGGCCTCCACTGAGTGGGGGATCTCATGCCTCCTTTTATGGGATTACTCCCTCAAAGTTAGCATTACTATACCGCCCGTCCTATCTTAAAGTTTGCCCAAGTCCGGGTATAGGACTTTTAAGTAATCACCAAGCACCCTGAAAACCAGGAAAATCCAGGAAAACATATATACAACAAATAATATAACACATACACAACAATAGCACATATATAAATATAAACAAAGATAGGCTCAACCCAGTTAGGGATGGACTAGCAAGAGGTCAATCTGTCCCCTGTGAAGTGGCCATTTTTTTTGTAGCGGTAGAAATGTTTAAGACTAAGCCATTGGATTAACTAGACTTATACAAATCAAAAATAAAAATCGCCACCGCGCTTTACTGTTTCCAAACGAATGGGAAAATATCGAGTAACCCAAAAAGAGGGGGAAAGATTATAGGTAAGGGGGTTGGTTATGCAAAGGGAAGCTATTAGTACCCTAAACATCTACGGTACTCTACAGAAACCTCTTTGAAAAATCTGTATATTTTGGCTATAAAATGTTGTATATAAAATAGATGGCGGAGGTGAGAAAAGAAGTATATTTTTTATGATTTTTGCATCTGTCGCGGTTACGAACCTTTAGTGCCTACGTACCACCTTTCGTGCAATAGGGGATCAGGGTACACGTACTTCACCTTTAAACAATTTTAAAGGTGAAGTGTGTTGGTTAATTTTATGTGATAAGACATCATTGTCATTGTCCGTGTGGAAAACATACTTACTACCCACAATTATGAGAAAGGAGAATTTGCATCATCTCAAAGTGGAGGATATAGCCTGGATTTTAAAATCAACAATGCCTCACTCAACACCCAAGGATTGACAAGAGTCTAATCTTTTGAGAAAGGTTTTAAAATAGAAAGCCAAAGTGGAAAAATGGTTTGAAATGAGATTGATTGACTTTTAGTCTTCTCACAAAAAATTTCGAGGTATTATTAAGTTGATTTAAGTTTATTTATGAAAAATGTTTTGAAAGTGCATGGACATAAGTCCAAGTTTATTACGAAAGTGGTTCAAGTTTAGAAACAAGAATAGTTTTCAAAAGGAGGAAGAAGATTTTTGAAATTAAAGAAGATGGGAGGAGAAGAAGAGACTATCCTAAAGCATAAGGTAAAAGCTAGGGATAAGAACCATCTAACCAATAAGAAGCTAATACTTGACATTATGAGTCAAGATAGAATTACCATTCTTTGGATTGAAACCAAGAAAGCAAAGATACTAGACCTCTTGAGAGAACCAAACTTCAAATGTATTAAGTCTTTACAAAAATTGGACAGAGTAACGGCTGAATATGGGTGAATTCCATATTACAAACAAAGTATGTAATCACAATAACCTTCACACAAAACAAACAAACAACTCAATGTTTTGAGGTAAACCTTAAGAAATCCAGACAAAATATCAATTAAGGTCACAAGGTCTCCAACATAGGCCAAAGTTTCTAATCCTAATTCCAAGAAGTCCAATACTCCATAATGCCAAAGATAGTAACCAAATAGTCCAAGTATCATTAATGTTTTTTATGGTTCATGTTGATTATTAGGTGTCTTAAAAAAGAAAAGCTCAATTGAGTAAAATAAAAATGACAAGAAAGTAAATGCTCAAGTGAGCAAAGATGAAAAATAGCATGAAATGTAAACGCTAAAGTAAATGGTGCATAACATAAAAGAGCATAAAATAAAAACACAAAATAAAGTCAATTGTTAGTAATTAGTGGTTAGTTGGATGACCATCTTGAAACTTGCATTTGAAACTCATTAGAGGATTAGTAGAACCAACACCTCCACACAACAAGTTGCATTTGCTTTTTGTCAAGTATATCATCCATTTGGAATCCTCAAAAGTATCATTTAATATTCAACGATGTTTAAGTGATCCGCGTTGACCAAAAGTGATGTAGATCCATTAGAGGATTGGTAGAACCAAAGCCTCCACACACTGAATCTAAAGGTTATTGGATCAAAGAGATCAAATTAACATACTTGGGCTTGCAAACATAGGTTTGAGCCACGAATGATCATTTATTCGAATCGGGACAAAATTTAGCGTTATGTTAAGCAATTGTAAGTGAACTTATGTAGAAGTAGCACCTATTTTGAGACCGGTCAATAGCAATCTATGTACTTCATGTTTTGAGACATGATATAGAGATCATGCTCCAATAACACTTAGTGCAATAAGAAAGGGATGAGATGAAGAAGGGTGGAAAAGAATATAAACCAAATTTTGAATTAAAATTTAATCAAACTATTATTAAAAGCATTCATCTATTTTTTATGGAGTTAGACTCAACACCATGGATCCAATGATGTTAACAAAGTTCATGATCAAAAATTCAACCCAAGATCAACCCGAAAATAATCACAAAATAATATTGCATTTAATATATACATTAAAAAGGGTTTTAAAATGTTTTAAAATAGAAATAAGAGAGAAAAATATCAACTATGTTCAAATTAATCAAGAAATATTAAGTAAGACCATAGAAAAATCAGAAATGAACTATAATATTTTTATAAAAATTTTGGTAATTTTTTAAAGTCTGAAACTATTTTTAAAATTAAAAGAAATGAGTAAAATAAACCAAAAAATGATAAAAAATAACAAAGTCAGAAATAAAAAATAAATGAGGTCACCAATATTTTTTCACAATATCATTGGATCCGTCCCTATTTTTTCCAGAAATTAAAAATGAATAAAAGTATTTTTAAACATTTAAAACAACTCAAATAAAGTGAAAAATTATAAAAAAATATCAAAACATAAAATAAAATCATGAAAAAATAAAAATCAGAAAGAGAAAAATCAAAAGTATTTTCCATAATTTTTTCAGATTTTGGACTAAAAATAAATTTTCTATGATTTTTTGAAGTTTAAAACAATTAAATATAAAAATCAAAAAATAAAATAAAAACCAAAGAGATGTGGACCAATGGATGAGAATCAAAACGCATTAGTAATCAAATCCAAGGGATCTAGCGCAATGTGCATATCATGGTCATTACTGAATGAAACACTGAATCAAATATAAATCAGATTTTAAAACAAAAATACAAATGGCACGCCATCATTGGTTGGAAGATGACACGTTAGTCATCTTCAACCTCCAGCCAATGTGAAATACATGTCTCTCAAACTGTAAAATCAGAAGCTCAGACCTATATCATTCGCTTCGTCTCATCAAGACGAAGACAACCACACCTTCGCGAAAAATTTATATAAATTGTAGATCAAGCAATTTGGAAGGGAAGTTTTGAAAAGGAAGGTGAATTGATAGAAAAAATGGATTGAAAAAGGCTTGAACAATAATTTCGAAGTTGCAGAAAAGAGAGTTATGGAGTGAGTTTGGCAGGATGATTTTGGTTATTCAAGCTTGAGCAAATGAATGGGGGATGACCCTCTATTTATAGGAGAATGAATGGGATCCTTAAGCGTGTGAAATGATGAAATTTGGAGGGAAATCATGGGGGTCTGCAGCATAAACAAAGTGTGACTTGTTTAGCATCAAAACTCAGCCAAATTTGCATTTCATAATTCTAAACGCCTTTGGAAAGTTGCTAAACATGATTAGAAGCAAAAACGCGTGGAAAACTTGTGATTAGAAGTCAAAACAAAGACTTTAAAATCTGACTTGTGGTGAAACTTCAGTTTCAAGTTACCAAATTAAAATCAATGGAATTCTTAACTCAAGGGTTCTTAAGGCATGGTTCTTGATGATTTAGAAATATGAGATTACAAGCTTTGCAATGGGAAAAGAATGGAATCAAATGGATGATTGAGCTGAAAGTTGCAATGAGTCAAAGTTGGGAAAAAGAAGTTGACTTTCCATACTTAGAAATTTTTCATGTTTTTCTTCAAAAGTGACCTATAATGTTTTTCATCTAAACATGGCCTTCCACTTGGAATTTGTTCTTGACCAAAAAAGATGGAAAAATTTGGATATTTTGAGTGTCGTTTTGAGACTTGAACCATTCAAAATCTCCAAAAATTGAGAGAATTATGACTTGTTGAAGTTGGCATAAATTCATGAAATGACCTATAATCTTTTGTATCCTTACGTCATCTTCCATCCATTTTCTCACTTTTCATATAAAGGAAAGGTTAAAGCTTACATCTTCAAGATTATTGTGGAAAAAGAATTGGCTCAAGGTGATAAAAATTGATCAAGTTATGATCATTTGAAGTCACATGAAGAGATTTGAGGGTTCATCTGGAGGACTTGTAATCTTTCTTCATCACCAAGTTTCTTCCACATGAAAACTCCTTGAAACATTTGAAGTGATTTGTTAATAACCCTTTAAAGAGAAGGATTTTTTTGGAATCCCTCAAAAATACCAAAAGATGAGCAAGATGTACTTCTTTGAATTTCAAAACCCTAGCTCCTAGATCAAGAAAATGCTTTGAGGAACTTTGACAATTTTAAACAACCTTCTTGTACCAACACTTTTGCTTTGTAGATACAAGTTGTTGAGGATGATAATGAGAACTCATAGCAACCAAAACCACTTACATATCTTGAGAATTGAGATAAAAATGCACTTGTGACCAATGGGAACAAGGCCTTGTCCAACCATGACAACTTCTTCAATCAACCTCTTGTACTTTTGAATCAATCTTGATAACTTTGAAATGTGGTGAACCAAAATAAACCTTGCCATTCCATTTCTTCCAAAACAACTTCAATGGTGAGGTTTGAATTTATCAAGCTTTATTAACTAGGGCATGGAAATAAACTCATGAACCCATGGATCAACTTGCTAAGCCACATTGCCTTTACCTACATTATTAACAAGTAAGACAAACCAACATTGCATTTTATTAATTAAAAGGAAAGTCAAAACAAAACATGCATGATCACAAAAGAAAAACAAGTCAAGATGCTTGGTGATTCCTCAAAGATCAAAGCTAAAGATAGGGAGGAGAACCAAAAGCATTAATGCAATCTTGTTGTGATTAAATGAATATGGTATGATGAAGGGATCTTAGGGGCAAAATTGGGGTACAACATATAGGACACACTTTATAACCTTTGACGATGTACCCAGACAAATAACTATATACAGGAAAGTCAATAATTATGCAAAACAACATGGCACGCAACTTAAAGTTATCACATGTATATGCATTATTAACATCAACACCTTCCTCCCACAAAAGTATTAAATCTTTAATCAATGGCGACAAATAAATATCTATGTCGTTCACTGGTTGCTTTGGACCCGAAATTATCATCAATAGTATCATACACATGTGCTTCATGCACAATCATGGAGATAGGTTGTCAATTAAGATAAGAACAGACCATGGTGTATGGTTAATACTCAAATTACCAAAAGGTTCCTCGGTTTAAAGGTAAAATATGGAAACAAGGAATCAACTTTCTTCCATTGCAATGAATTAACTACATGGATAATACACACTTTTTCATTTGCATTCCATCTAGTATTCTTTGTGTCACTAACATTAGCAAACAATCTATTGAACCTTGGAATTATTGGTAGGTACCACATCACCTTAACATAAACACCCTTGATAGTTTCACCATTGTTGTCATCAACACCACTATCCTGGTGTTTGTAGCGTGACACCTGACATCTCGGACACTCATTCAAGTTTTCAAACTCTTTCCTATATAAGATGCAATCATTAAGACAAGCATGCATTTTGAAATAGTCCAAACCCATTACACATAATATCTTGTTGGCCTCATAAGTATAATTTGGCAACGTGTTACCTTCAGAAAGCATTACTTTCAACAATTCAGTGAAAAAAAATTTTGTCTACTTATCTCTTGCCTTAAGATTAAATAGTCTTAATACAGTTGACAATCTTGTAAAACCTTTACATCCAGGGTATAACAAATCTTCCATGTCTCTTTGCAAAGTATTTACCTTACTATCTTTCTTGAAAGTATCTACTCCAATATCATGAATGGTGTCTTTTAGATTATCACCCATACATCCATCATCTTTAACTATTTGTGACAAAGGTATCTTTTTTGTCCCTTCACCATGCCATACCCATTTCGTATAATTTTGAATAATTTCATCACAATCATAATGATTGAATATAACATCCCTTGGATTTTTTCGTATTATAGAATTTCATACAAGGACACCAAAAAACCCCATTGTTGTCAGGAAGGTTTTTTTCCTACAAAATCAAGAAATTATAACAATCCATTCTCATACTCTCTACTTAATTTATTGGCTTTAATCCAACTATAATCCATAATCACAGAAAGCTTCTGAAAATAAAATAAAAATAGTACAAAAATAAAGCTTCTTAACAACAACAACAACAATAATAAAACAATGAGCCTCATGCAAAATACCACAGAGAACAACGATAATGGAGAACAACAAGAACATACCATGGAGCTCCTTGGAGAAGAAGTGTTCTTTCGTTGGCTAAGCTCCATAGAGAAGAAGTGTTCATTCGTTAGGCCTCGGAAATTGAATTAGATAGACACTGAGGGAATAAAAAATATAAAGAAAACTTATCTCGATTAAACTAAAAAACTGAGTTAGATTAGCCGACGTAAAATATTAAAATAGGCGCCTTTTTGGTTGCCAAAGTAATAAAAATTTAGGGAGTTTTTATCTCAGTTTTCAAAACAACTAAGGTAACATATCCAACGTAAAATCTAGAAAACACAATGGGGCCTTTTTGGAACTCTTTCCTATATAAGATGCAATCATTATGACAAGCATGTATTTTGACATAGTCCAAACCCATTGGACACAATATCTTTTTGGCCTCATAAGTATGGTTTGGCAATGTGTTATCTTTAGGAAGCATTTATTTCAACAATTCAAGCAATTCAAAGAAACTTTTATTTGTCCACTCATCTATTTACTTAAGATTAAATAGTCTTAACACATTTGACAATCTTGTAAAACCTTTACATCTCGGGTACAATGAATCTTCCATGTCTCTTTGCAAAGTATCTATCTTACTAGCTTTCTTGAAAGTATCTACTCCAGTATCATGAATGGTGTCTTCTAGATTATCATTCATACATCTATCATCTTCAACTATTTGTGACAAAGGTCTCTTTTTTATTCCTTCACCATGCCATATCCATTTCATGTAATTTTTAGTAATTTCATCACAACCACAATGATTGAATATAACATTCCTTGGATGTTTTTTCGTATTATAGCAGTTCATACAAGGACATCAAAAAATATCATTGTTGTCGGGAAGGTTTTTATTTTGTGAAATCAAGAAATTATAACAATCCATTCTCATACTCGCTACTTAATATGTTGGCTTTAATACAACTATGATCCATAATCCCATAAAGCTTATGAAAATAAAATAAAAAATAGTACAAAAATAAAGCTTCTCAACAACAACGACAATAATAAAACAATGCGCTCCGTGAAAAATACCGCAGATAACAACAAGAACAACAATAATGGAGAACAACAAGAACATACCATAGATCTCCTTGGAGAAGAAGTGTTCTTTCGTTGGCTAAGCTCCATGGAGAAGAAGTGTTTTTTCGTTAGGGCTCAGAAATTGAATTAGATGGACACTGAGGGAATAAAAAATATAAAGAAAATTTATCTCGGTTAAACTAAAAAAACAGAGGTAGATTAGCTGACGTAAAATATATTAAAATAGGTGCCTTTTTGGTTGCCAAAAGAATAAAAATTTAGGGAGTTTCTATCTCGGTTTTCAAAACAACTAAGGTAACATATTTGAAGCAAAATATAGAAAACATAATGGTTCCTTTTTGGTTCCATATAAAATATTAAATAGCAGGAGTTGGGAATTGAACCTCAAACCCGAAGCATATATTTATGTTAGTTTTATAAATGTCTGAGGTAATAGATTTATGATTATTATTTTAAATAAAACAATGTGCTCCGTTCACATGTGCTATACCCTAATTTTTGCCTCTAAGATCCCTCATCATGTCAAATCCTTACAATGCATCAAGATCACATCTTTGGGTAGTCTATCACCTCTACTCTTTCCTCTCTTTAAGTTTGTCCTTGAGGGATCACCAAGCACCTTAATTTTGTATCTTATACATACATGTTTTATGTTTACTAACCTGTAACTAAAATCCAAAAAGATGTTTTTGTTTCCCTTTTATGCTTTATACATTGTAGGTATTGATCCAAGAGTATTTATCCTATCTCCTAAGTTAGGGCTTGGGGATTTATCTTTAGTTAATTGACTATCCATTGAATCTCAAAGGCAAGTTTCATCAAGTTCTGAGAATCACCATCAAGTTTGCTTCAGGATGACTTCATCCCAAGATCATAGAGCTTTATCATGCCTAAAATGCAAGCAAGGTTCCAGAGATGATAATTAGATCACACAGTCCTATCTTTTGTCCATGAACTAGGGTTTGAGCTATCTCAGTGGGATTTGGCCATAATCAGGGTTTATGACTGTCAAGAGTGATTCAAGTTCTTTTCCTCAGTTTAATGTGTGGGTTATGATCTTCATTGGCTAGATAATTAGGTGGATAAGTAGGATCATGGGGAACATTCAAGAGGATTCCAATCTATTGAGTTTGATAGAAAAGTCAACAAAAATTTAAAGATTAGAGGTTGACCAAAAAGACTTTTTGGTCAACATCGAAGTCAAAGTTCAAGTGATAAGAAAATGTGATCATTATGTGAATAAAATCAAGATAAATCATCAAAGTGAAGATTACTTGTAAAATAAGTTATCTTGGAAGAATATTGAAATTTTTCTGTGTAGAAAACCCATGTCCATTTTTCCATTTTTCATGATCTATATGCCTCTCCATGCTTGTCCAAAATTTGAAAACTCATGATCAAATTGAAGAGAAGTTTAATACTACAATTTTGCCATAGGTCATGATCTCCAAAAAGTTCAAGGATAAAAACTTATGGAGTCATGAAGTGGAGACTTCATCCATTTTTTTGAATATCCAAACAGTTAGAGAAATTGGAGAGTTTTGAGCAGTTTGAGATACATGTTTTCTAAAGCAATTCTCTAAAGGATCTATTCTTTATCTTAATTTTCTCCTTATATCAAAGTTGTTATTCTTGTTTCTAGCTTTCCATTAAGTTCAAAAAATCATCATTTGGGTCATTAAATTACAAGTTATGTTATCCTTAAGTCAGGTGATCGGGTTGGCAAACTTAACAAAGCACTTAGTGAGATTTTGAGTGTTCAAAGTCAGTTTCATGTGATCACTTTTGAGTTCACTTTCAAGGAAGTTCCCGACCTTGTTTGAATAATTGATTAACATCAATCTTGTTGTTATCATTCTCTACTTTCAATAAGCTCAAGAACATCTTATTTGGATCCAAACTCATTAAGTTATGGTCATTCAAAGTAGCTTGCATGAAAATATTTTGGTTTATCATTTGAACTTGTTGTTTGGAATGTATATCCACCTTTTTCTAGAAGCCTAACATTATTTTCACACACCTACAACACTATTTCTTTACCCTAAAAGACTAAACAATATTAACCTCATGCATACACCATAATTCACCTTTTTACCAAAGTTGGCAAAACTTGAAACTTCTTTCCCACACACACTTTCCACCTTATCACCTCACACACTCTTCATGACCTCATATTACTCCCAAAACACACAAAAATATTCCTTTATGGTGCATAAAACACACACACCAAACCATACACTCATCTTACAAGTTTTGTACAAAAAATCCTTAACAAGCTTTTTTTAACCAAGGTTAAGTTTTAAACTCACTTTTCCCACTCTATATAACTCTTTCATTGCTGTCATAACACACACACGCGCGCATTTGGAGGCAAGAAAATCATATCTAAAGCACTATTCTTCTCTCAAGTTTTTCCAATTCGAAGTATCATTCTCTCTGCGTATTAGCTCATCCTCTTACCTTCATCATCCTTATTAAATTTCTATGAAGGCTTCAGCATCACTTCCTTCTCATCTTCACGCAATAAACAAGGCATTGGACCTTCCTCCACTAGGTAATCTTCTTCAAGCTTTATCTCACTCATTCTTGATCTAGAAACCATGTGAATAGGTCATAAGCATTGCATCTGAGCCCTACCACAAATAGGCATTGGTTATTTTTTTGAATATGCGATGATTGGAATTTGTTTTGAGTTTTCGTGTGCCTATCTTTTTCCTCATTTTTCACAATGTGAAAGTTGTTGTTTTCTAAATTTGAGGGAATATATGTGTTCTACGCATGAAATGCTATGGAATGATGTTTTGTTTTATCAATTTTTGGGAAGTTTTGATGCCAAAAAGGGAGGGAGAAATTGGATAAAACCATCAGGTTAGGGCTTGCTTTATGCGTGTTATTGTTTGTTTTAGTGAAGAAGACGATGATGTGTTGTCATCGCACTGGCTCGCTTTTTCTTTTTTTTCTTTTTTTCTTTTTTCTTTTTTATGTTTTATTTATTTGTTAAGTCAGGAAAAATGAAAAATGGAAATGAGGAAGAGAGTGGACTAGGCGAAATGGGCTTAGCTCTTTTCCTTTCCACACCCCCAGTCTTTTCTCCCAAGGCGTGTATTACACTATTTCCTTTGGTCATGTTGCTTTCAGTTTCTCACCCCCCCTACTTTGTTAATTGTTCAACATTTATTCCTTTCAATTTTGATTTAATTTTTTAACTTTCCCTCATTGCAAAAACATTATTAAAAATATGTTTTATGTTCTTTTATGTCTTAATTAACTTTTTATTATTTTAATTTTCATTTTCATTTTCAATTTTGTTTAAATTTAATTGTTGAAGGTGTTTTAGTTAATTAACCTTGTGACTAGGGTTTGAATTTGATTTCTTTTGAACATGACCTTTAGCCAAGTTTTTGGACATTTTTAGGAACATGTATTCTTAGAATTTGAGTATTATTTTGATGTCCATTGGTGTCCAATTGATGCATGTTTAATGTGTTTTTTAAGAGACTCTAATGCATGTTGATGTGTTGAAATGATTGTTGATGTTTGATGATGGTTTGAGGTGATTGCTTGACCATATTTTAGGCACATTAGGAAACTTAATCGGTGGCTGACTTCATGCTATTTTAGTTTTATTTCATTTATTTTGAGACCTCTTAATTGTTTGTTTTGAAAATCTTGATGCATGATTAAATGTGATGATGATTGCTTGTTTTGATTGAGTGATTAGGGGATGCAGTTGTGCAACCATTAGGGTTTTGATTCCCATTTTTTCTTGAGTCGTTTACCATGAGATAAATCCCTAATTCTAATTTTTATTTGATCATTCAAATACTTTATATTGATGATACATGTTGATGATGTTTGAAGTGATGCTTGCCTATCTTATGGTTTGAGTTTTGAACATTGTCTAGTGTGGTTACTTCTTGATGATTGAAGATTTTGAATTTTGTGAATACCAAGCTCTTGCTTATGACTTGGTTGGTCTTAATACCTAAATGCCTTGTTTTAGTTGATCCTTTGGTTAGAATGATGATGATGTTTCATTTAGGTGATGCATTAGGGTTTGAGTGTTGGTTGTTTGACCTATTCTTGTGCATGTTTCTTTATTTGTGTGGATCATGATGAATGATGAATACTTAGCTCATATTTTTTATTTGTATTATCTCAATGCCTTATCACATGATTATTTGTTCATTTGTTTACAATGAATGAATGATTCTTCTTAAGGATGGCATTGATTGTTGAAATTGCCTAGTTGCTTGATCATTTGTTTTGAATGTGATATTTGTTTGAATCTTTTGCAACCATGAGCTATGATTTGAGTTGACATATTGTTTAATAAATTCCTTACCATGTTTCCATGTTCTCACCTTAATGCCATCACCATTTATTTCCTATTCCTTAGGAAGCTAGTTGTTGATTGATTGGTCTTTTGACCTAATTCTTGGTTGATTGCTTTGTGAATATTTCTCAACCTTCGAAAAATGCTTGATTGAGCAATTTATGATGAAGTTGATGCCTTGTATTCATTAATATGTTGCTTAATTCAAGTCATCTTTGTATACCATGTTTAAGTAAGTGTTTGATGCTTATAGTCATGATTGTTTGTGCACTTGTGGGTTGATTGTTGAGTCTCCACTTCTAGATTGTTGTGTTTGATAACATGATGCTTTTTATGAGATATTATTGGGTATTACCTTGAGCTATAGGTGTTTACTTGATTCCTTTTACATGTTTTTCCCATGATTAAACTTTCACTTGTGAAATTGTTGCTTCTAAATGATACTTTGTCAATTCTAATTGGTTATTTGAGTTGATATCCTTGCTTGGAAACTTGTGTAACTTTGGTCAAGATGAATTTGAATCCAATGCATGTAAGGGAAGCCACTTAGAGGATTTGAGATTCCTCTCTTAAGAAGGCTTGTTGATTCTTCAAGACTCGTTTAAATTACACATTATGCTATGTGTTGATCACATGTTTACTCAATGCTTATTCAAGTATTCTTTTGAGTCCCTTTGATGCATGATTAAGTTTTATTTTGTTGACATGTTTGGACTATTTGTCTTGTTGAGGACTTGGTGTTACTTAAGTTTTTAGTACTGAGACCTTGAGACTCTTGGATATTGTATTTCCATATCTGTGTATTGGGAAATTATATGTGTGCAGGTGTTATTTTTGTGATCTTAAGAGATCCTGGTACATAGGCTAATAATGGAGACCTAGTTTTGGTTTTAATATTTTGGGTTTATTTGATACTCCTCTTTTTATGATTTATTTGATAATCCAAAGGATGTGAATGCTATATTAACTTGGTTGGTCGGACCCTCCTCCCCTTAACCCTTAACTTTTACTTTATGCTTATCAAATCACTAAGATACACCCCTACCACATTGAAGAAAAGATTCTTTCATTTTACAAACATGGCAGTACACACGGAATTTTTTTTATTTTTAAATTATTTTTTTAAATCCACGTAGATTTTTTTTTTTAATATTCTTTTTTAATTATATATTATATTTTAGCAGTTATTTAAATCAAAAATTAAATATGCAACATATTGGCTTACCGTCCATTTGGCCTCGACCTATTATCAATTCATTAACCCAAATGAGTAAGATACTTTATAAACATTTGTACTATTTCTAAAAAAATCGATGTGGGACTCTATTTTCTATTTATATACAACAATAGCACTTCTATACCATAATATCACTAACAGATGCAAGTATATGAAATCCTATTATTTGTCTGCAAGTATGTTTGGTCCAATTAATTTTCGTTGGTGATAATATTGAAATAAATAGGATAGAAGGAGACGGTGAGGATAGGTTCCAAATTCTTTTCCAACTTGGACACACATATCATGTAGAAGAAAGAAAGTGTCACACATGTGTAGCAATGATCCAACACACGTGTAGAAGAAAGCGAGTGTCACACATGCTACTATACATTTTCATCACACCTTTTTACTTCAGTTCAGCTACTAAATAAGGAAAAACTATGTCTGGTGTGTCAATGGTTGTGGATGCTGATAGAAATGAAACAAAAAAAAATTGTTATCATTTTCCATCTTACATGGAAGCATGACAATGATGGGTTCATTACGTGTTATCAAGGTTTTTCCATTTTACAATCTTGGAGTGTCCCAAACTATTTTCCATGGAATCAAGGTTTTTTGAGTCTATGTTATTGTTGGAACAATAGTTATCATTTGAGTTCACTATTATCAGGGAAGGATGTTGGTCGTACTTGATCAGGAGTGATTTTCAAAGGTCATAAACTTCAAGTTGAGCGGCAGTTGAATGTGAAGTGGAGGGTACCTGCAAGACACTTTAATTCCAAAAGTAAGGTTTAGAGAAAATGCAAGCAAGTATTAGAGGATGAGTGAGTGATTGAATACCTGACCCTCTCAAGTGAGATGGTATTTATAGCCTCAGCGCTGGGCCAAGGTCTTCAATGATGGGCCACGATGAGGCCCAACAACGAAGACAACCAGGGTTTACGGGTGTATGGAGTCCAGCATGTGGCCTCCTCGCTGGTCAACTGCCCTGAGAAAGCGAGAGTTGGACCCTTTATTCTTGGAGGGAAGGATGATGATGATATAGACACGTGAGCTACGTTCTCCTAGTGGAAACATGTGGAAATGTCCAACGATCCTCGATTTGGGTTGCATGCTTTTGGGCCTTTGATAAAGGCACTTGATTGGGCCTCCCCAACAATGGGGCAAGTGTTGGCTCAGTCTATAATAGGAGCCCCCCAAGTTATTTCCCTTAGATGAAAAGGAGATTGTTGTACCCCAATTTTTTCCCCTAAGATCCCTTCATCATACCATGTTGTTTCACTCACAACAAGATCACATTAGGATTCTTGGTTCCCCTCCCTACATTTAGCTTTGCTCTTTTGAGGAATTACCAAGCACCTTGACTTGTTTTATTTTGTGATCATGAATATTATTCTTTGATTTTCTTTATAATTAATAAAATTCAATTTTGGTTTGTCTTACTTATTAATAATGTAGGTAAAGGCAATGAGGTTTATCAAGTTGCTTCATGGGTTCATGAGTTTATTTCCATGCCCTATTCAATAAATCTTGAGAAATTCAAACCTCACCATTGAAGTTGTTTTGGAAGAAATGGAATGACAAGGCTTATTTTGGTTCAACATATTTCAAAGTTATCAAAATTGATTCAAAAGTACAAGTGGTTGAGGGAAGAAGTTGTCATGATTGGACAAGGTCTTGTTCCTATTGGTCACAAGAGCACATTTCTCTCAAATTTCAAGATATGGAAATGGTTTTGGTGGCTATGATTCCTCATCATCATCCTCAACAACTTCTATTCACAAAGAAAGAATATTGGCATAACAAGTTTGTCCAAACTTGTCAAAGTTCCTCCGAGCACTCTCTTGATCTAGAAGCTAGGTTTTGAACTTCAAAGGAGCATATCTTGCTCACTTTTTGGTATTTTTGAGTGATTCCAAAGACATCTTTCTCTTCAAAGAGTTACCAACAAATAAATTCAAAAGTTCCAAGGAGTTTTCATGTGGAAGGAACTTGGTGAAGAAGAAATATTACAAGTCATCTAGATGAATCCATAATTTTCCATGTGACTTCAACTGGTCATAACTTGGTCAATTTTTATCACCTTGAGTCCATTCTTTTTCCATGATGATCTTAAAGATGTGTACTTTATGCCTTCTTTTATGTTCAAAGTGAGAAAATGGATTGAAGTTTCCTTAAATATACAAAAGATTATAGGTCATTTCATGATTTTTGGCCAACTTCAACAAGTCATAACTTGCTCATTTTTTGGATATTTTGAGTGGTTCAAATTTCAAAATGACGTTCAGGAGATCTACTTCATTCCATCTTTTTTGGTCAAGAACAAATTATAAGTGGAAGGCCATGTTTGGATACAAAAGATTATAGGTCATTTTTGAAGAAGAATTTGAAATATTTCTAAGTGTGGAAAGTCAACTCTTTTTCTTCAACTTTGACTCCATGTAACGTTCAGCTCAAGCATCCATTTGATTCCATTCTTTTTCCATTGAAAAGCTTGTAATCTCATCTTTCTAAAGCATCAAGAATTATGCCCTAAGACCCCTTGAGTTGGAAATGCCATGAATTTGAATTTGGTAACTTGAAACTGAATTTTTCACAAAGTCCGAATTTTGAAATCCATAATATGACTTCTAAACACAAGATTTATGCGTGTTTTTGATTTAAACTTGATTAGCAAACTTTCCAAAAGTGATTAGCACCCCAAAACGCAAGGTTTGGCTGAGTTTTGATGGAAATGAAGTCACACTTAACTCGTGCTCGACCTTCACTCAATTTCCCTCCAAACTTCCTTGTTTCTTCAAATTTTCATTCCCATTCACTTCCCTATAAATAGAGGGTCATCCTCCATCCATTTTCCCAATCTTAGAAACCAAGAACACCCAGCCAAAACCTCACACGAACCCACTTTTTTTGAATTCGGTTTCTGTGATTTGAGCTTCCTTTTCCAAAATTCTTTGTGCATTCATCATCCTTGAGCATCATACAAATTCTCCAGCACTTAAACCAATCAAAACGAGCCATAATTCAAGCTACAGAAGTCCAGTTTCAAAGCTTCTTACTTGAACTTCAAAAAGGTAGAATTCTCCACCATTTGGATCCAAACCAAACACTAATCTATTCTACTCCTTCTTCTGATTCTAATGCTGCTTACAATTTTTAAATCCATTGAGAATTGAGAGAGAAATCTCAAATTGAAGGTGCTCGCTATTTTCTGGGTTTTTGATTCATATCTCTCTCCATACCTTATATAAATTTGGAGCGAGGGTTGTGTTAGAATCGTCTTGAAGAGACGAGTTCAATGATGCTAGCCTGGGATCCTAATTTTTCCATTTGAAGGATCTCACAAAATCCCCATTGCAGGGTGTCTGGAGGTTGAAGACCATGACATGTCTCGTCTCAGCCAATGATAGCGTGCCAAACGTTTTAATTTCATTGGTTGCCCTTTATCTGATCACATGTGTGTTTCACTAAGGTCCATATCAAGCACAGCGCGTCTGGTCCATTTGATTAGCTTACTAACGCGTTTTGACTATGATCTGATGGTCCACATCTTTTTGGTTTTATTTTATTTTCTGATTTTATATTTTTATTGATTAAATTTTCAAAAATTCATAACTCTTTTATTTTTTATCCAAAAATTTTGAAAAAATTCACAAAAATACTTTGAATTATTTCTGATCTCATGACTATTTGTTTACATTTTTATTTTAACATTTGGTATTTTTTATATTTTTTGGATTATTTGCTTTCTTTTAATTACTTAAAAAATAATTTCTGACAATTTTTAATTCTGGAAAAATTCATAAATATTATTTTGCATATTTTTTACTTTCTGAAAATTTTATAGAATTTTATGTTGAGGTTTACTATTTTTGATCTATTTTATGTTTTTTTAGCAATTTTAAATAGTTTAAAAATATTTTTTGACTTTTAAAAATTAACAAAATTTTTATAAAAATATTTGGATCCATTTCTGATTTTTCTATGGCCTTATTTTTCACTTCTTGATTAATTTGAACATAATTGATATTTTTCTCATTATTTTCTTTTTTTTTTAAACATTTTTTAAAACCCTTTTTGTATATATTAAATGTGATATTATTTTGTGATTATTTTCTGGCTAATCTTGGGTTAGGTTTTGGATCATGAACTTTATTAACATCATTGGATCCATGGTGTTGAGTTTAACTCTACAAAAAAATGGATGAATGATTTTAATAATAGTTTGATTAAAATTTAATTCAAATGTAGTTTGTATATTTCTTTTTTACCCTAATCCTCTTCATCTCATCCCTTTCTTATTGCACTAAATGTTGTTGGAGCATGATCTCTATATCATGTCTCACAATAAATGGTGCATAGATTGCTATTGACCGGCCTCAAAATAGGTGCGACTTCTATATAAGTCCACTTACGATTGGTTAACATAATGCTAAATTTTGTCCCGATTCGAATAAATGATCATTCGTGGCCCAAACTTATGATTGCAAGCCCAAGTATGTTAATTTGATCTCTTTGATCCAATAACCTTGAGATTCATTGTGTGGAGGCTTTGGTTCTACCAATCCTCTAATGGGTCTACAACACCTTTGGTCAACGCGGATCACTTAAACATCGTTGATCATTAAATGGTACTTGTGAGAATTCCAAATTGACGATATACTTGACAAAAAGAAAATGCAACTTGTTGTGAGGAGGTTTTGGTTCTACCAATCCTCTAATGAGTTCCAAATGCAAGTTTCAAGATGGTCATCCAACTAACCACTAATTATTGACTTGTTTTATCTTATGTTTTTATTATCTTTTATGCTTTATGTACTATTTATTTTTAGCATTTTCATTTCATGCTATTTTCATCTTTGCTCACTTGAGCATTTATTTTCTTGCCATTTTTACTTTGCTCACTTGAGCTTTTCTTTTCTTTTCTTAAGATACTTAATAATCAACATACACCCTAAAAAAACTCTTAATGGTACTTGGAGCATGGGACTTTTTCTTGGACTTAGGATTAGAAACCTTGGCCTATCTTAGAGACCTTGTGATCTTATCTGATTATTTTGTCTGGAGTTCTTGAGGTTTACCTCAAGATATTGGGTTGTTTTTGTGTGCAGGTTTTTGTGATTACACTCTTTGTTTGTAATCTGGAATTCACTCGTATACACCCTTTACTCTGCCCAATTTTTGTGGACTTAATACACTTGAAGTTTGGTTCTCTCAAGAGGTCTAGTATCTTTACTTGCTTGGTTTCAATCCAAAGAATGGGAATTCTATCTTGGCTCATAATGTCAATTATTGGCTTCTTGTTGGTTAGATGATTCTTCTCCTTAGCTTTTACCTTATGCTTTAGGATAGTCTCTCCTTCTCCTCCCATCTTCTTTAATTTCAAAAATCTTCTCCCTCCTTTTGAAAACTCTTCTTGTTTCTAAACTTGAAACACTTTCATAATAAACTTGGACCTAGGTCCATGCATTTTCATAATACTTTCATAAATAAACTTCAATCAATTTAATAATACCTTGACATTTTTTGTGTGAAGACTAAAAGTCAATCAATCTCATTCAAACCATTTTTCCACTTTGGCTTTTACTTCAAACTTTTCTCAAAAGACTAGGCTCTTGTCAATCCTTGTAGTGATGCAAGCAACTATACTTCTACAATATATAGTGAAGTGAGATATTTTCCACTTGGGTGTTGAGTGAGGCATTGTTGATTTTATGATCCAAGCTGTATCCTTCACTTTGAGATGATGCAAATTCTCCTTTCTCATGATTGTGGGTAGTAAGTATGTTTTCCACACGGACAATGACGATGATGTCTTATCTCTTAAAATTAACCAACACACTTGGGTTTCAAATTTTTAAAAGAGGAACTACGTGTACCCTGATCCCCTATTGCACGAAAGGTGGTACGTAGGCACTAAAGGTTCGCAACTGCGGCGGGTGCAAAAATCATAAAAAATACTTCTCTTCTCACCTCCACCATCTATTTCTATACAACACATTTTTATAGCCAAAATATACAAATTTTTCAAAGAGGTTACTGCAGAGTACCATAGATGTTTAGGGTGCTAATATCTTCCCTTTGCATAACCAACCCCCTTACCTTGAATCTTTCCCCCTCTTGTTGGGTTACTCGCTCTTTTCCCATTCCTTTGGAAACAATAAAGCGCGGTGGCATTTTTTTATTTTGATTTGTATAAAGTCTAGCCAATTCAATGGCTTAGTCTTGAACATTTCTACCGTTATAGAAAAATGGCAACTTCACTAGGGAAAGATTGACCTCTTGCTGGTCCATCCCTAAGTTGGTTGAGCTTATCTTTATTTACATCTGTATATGTGCTATTGTTGTTTATGTGTTATATTTTGTATATATGTTTGTTTGGATTTTCCTGATTTTTAGGGTGCTTGGTGATTACTCATAAGTTCTATACCCAGACTTGGGAAAACTTTAAAATAGGACGGGCGGTATAGTCATGTTAACTTTGAGGGAGTAATCAAAAAAAAGGAGGCATGAGATCCCCCACTCAGTGGAGGCCCCTTTGACTGTAGTGTCGTTTACTGAGTAATCGGGAAGGCGTACTGCTTTTGACCTGGGAGCCTGCTGAAATGGAGGATCATAGAATACCAAACCCATCTTGGCCTTTTAGGTGTAGTGCGGAAGCTATGATGGAGTAACCCGGAAATAGTTGTCACGCGATACTAAACTCGAACGAGTCTTTCTTGAGAATATTACTAATTACCGAGTTAATCGGGAAGTTGGTAATATCCAAAGGAAGGATGTAGACTCTGGGAACCTCTAGAACCTTATTCAGCAGGTGATAACTTTTTAGACCAACACCTTATGGGTAGTACCTTCGACCTCATGCTCGTGACGTTGAACCTATGAACCCTATATGTGTGATCTTGTGTGTGATTGTTGCGTCATGCATCCGTGCACTCATAAGCATCTTTTGAAGAAAACAATATTTCAAGGGATTTAAAGGTTGACTATTTATGAATATCTCTAGTACTTTTAACCATGGATTCTGGAAAGAGAAATACCGGGAAATACAGTTTTAAGGATCCCAAGATAGATGAGTTGGTCAGTCTAATTCCAGAGATCGAGTGTTCTGCAGACTTTCGAGAGAAGTATGGATCCATTATTTCTCTCATGAGGCTGAAGATGAAGGAGGGTATTCTCTCGACCTTGGTCCAGTTCTATGATCCGATGTATCACTTCTTTACTTTTCCCGATTATCAGTTGATGCCTACACTGGAGGAGTATTCTTATCTATTGGATTTACCCGTTACCAATCGTGTTCCTTTTACTGGTTTGGAGGGTGAGCCAAAACCACATGAGATTGTTGCTTTGATTCATCTGGGGAAGTCTGAGGTGGAAGCCCATATGACTACTAAAGGAGGGATTAGAGGATTACCAGCTCAATTCTTATTGGAGAAAGATCGTTACTTTTCCAGAATGAAGAGTATAGTTGCTTTTGAGGCCATCTTTGCTCTACTTGCTTACGAATTATTCTTATTTCCTAATGTGGACAAGTTTGTCGACATTAACGCTATCAGGATTTTCATGATTGGAAACCCAGTTCCTACACTGTTGGGTGATGCTTATTACTCTGTTCATCTTCGGAGTTCTTATCATGGGGGAATGATTATTTGTTTCACGCCTTTGTTGTACCTGTGGTTCATCTCTCATATGCCTCAGTTCGATGCTTTTTGGGATGTCAAGAAGGAACCCCGGTGGGCTCTTAAGATCATGGCACTTACTCACTCGGATATTGATTGGTATCATCGAGCTTACCAGGATGTGGAGATTATTGATAGTTGTTGTAGTTTCCCCAATGTACCGCTTCTTGGTACAAAGGGAGGAATTAACTATAATCATGTTCTTGCACGGCGACAACTTCGTTATCCGATGAGGGATAAACCGAATAGTATTTGTTGTACCCCAAAATTTTCCCTCCCATTTCCTCAACATTTTCTCATCACAAGACCCTTGGAGCTCAAGATCAAGCTAGGGTTTGCTCTGCTCAAGACTCCTCCTTGCACTGTTAACCCAAATTAGGGTTTGAGTTTGCACAAATATTTTTTGACCTAAAATGCCCAAAATGACTTTCATGCTTCATGTTGGACTCACAAGTTTATCCATACCAAGTTTCAAGCCTTGATTCCAATCTTTGCCCAGTCAATTGGACAGTTGACCTAGAAATCAGCTGTATTGGGGAAAAAGTCAACTGTGGTCAATTGACAGTCAAACCTCATAATTTTTTATCCACATCAACATTATGAACTCATATGAACCATTTGATCAAGTTTGGATCACAATTCCACAGGAAATTTGATCAGATCACCAAAAGGCAAAATGGTCATTTTTAGGGTTTTGACTGCACAAAGGCAATTTTTGACTGTTTGACCTAGCCAATGGAAAACCAAGCTCACATATGGAATCAAGGAATCAATGACATGGTGTTGACATATTCAACAAGTTCAAAAGATCCCAAATGCACAAGATTGACAGATGAATTTTCCAGTCAACTGAGCAAAATTTGACTGTATACTGAAAAGTCAAACTTTGACTTTTTGGTCAAAATCAAGTGCCAAGATTCATTTTTCATCAAGACATGTCAAATTATGAAACTTGTTCATCAAGAAATCAAAAATTACAAATTAGGGTTTGAAATGAAGAAATTTCATAACTTAGAAATTTTCTAAGTTATGAAATTTCCTAATTTTTTCCTAACTTTGTCCCATTTTTTCATCAAGATACATTTGGATTCAAACAAAACTCAAAACATGAAAGTTATATTCCATTGCAAAATCTACAACTTTGATTCACAAAATTTCCTCAAAATAAGCTTGTAGCTCAAGTTATGATTTTTGGAACAAGGGTGCAAAACATTCTTAACTTAGAAATTTTTGGACCTATTTTAGGCAGGATTTTTGCCTAACTTCATGGCCACTTTTCACTTGCTTCCACTTGTAATTTCAATTTTCATTTCAAAGATGGATTGTAGTACACATTCCAAGCTTTCCAAAATGTCCAAGAACTTCTCAAACACCCTTGTGGTTAGGGAGAATCGAATTTGTCAATATGGGCAAAAGTCACTTTGTTCATGAGCCAATTTCATGTTCATACACTATGCATTTTCAAACTCAGCTTGCACAAGCTATGTTACAGGCCTCTAATCCCATTCTTGCTCAATAATTAAATGCATATCCTTTGTGTTAGAGTGTTATTTTATGCATTTGGACAATACACACAAAATTAAGCCATATTTGGAAAAAGCAAGTTTGCCATTTTAGAAAAGCATGGCTTTATGTCAAAACCCAAATCAAAGAAGTACAATGTAGATCTTTGAGGCACAATTTTATGAACTAATCCCACTGATCAAGGAGAGATTATGCAGCATGCTTGAGGGACCTGTCTTGGCCTACAACCTAACTTGGCAACTTTTGCTTAAGATAGAAGAAAACTTGCATATTCAAACACATTTCTCATTCCTGTAAGAACTAACCAAAACAAACTTTGTGGACACATTTCACACTCCCTAAGTAACCTGAAACACGACCAAGCCATCCCTAAGACTCCCTCATTCATCAAAACACAGTTTTGTGGCAAAACAGGGTACCTTCTGCATTTTGACTTGGCCAGTTCATTTCCCTCGTGCGTTTTCATCCAAACCAGTTCAAGCACATCCTATATCATCCATACAAACTATCCCAAGCCCTAGCTGCAGACTGTAACACCTCTAACCAAGTTCACCATTTTCATTTTTTCAATTGTGCAGGTTGAGTTACATAGCTCATTTCAGTTAGTTTCAAAGCAAGCTAGAGGTTGGAAGAGCATCCATGAACTTCAAGCAAGTTGTACAAGTCCTCACATTGCATTGAAAGTACCTTCATTGCTGCACACGATTCCAGCTGAACAGGTAAAACTTTGGACTTCTATCTCTCAATCTAGGAAGAGTTAGGCTTAGGTTTATGAATGAAACATGCTCTACTCATGGCCCTGAAGCTACCTATATCCTCACTTTTCATTTATATTGTGTGTGTTAAGAGAATTTGGAACCTGAACATTAGAAAAAACTTAGGTCAGAAATTGGGGATGAAGAAATTCTCCCTCGTTTCTTAGAGTTAAGTCAAGTTTTTTATATGTCTGGATTCGTCTCTTGATGCTCTACATTTTTGGTGTTATGAGTTTTGCTTGAAAGTGAAGAAGTGAAAAACACAAGAAGGGGGGTTGAATTGTAAAACTGAAAATCAATTGCAATGAACACGATATTTTTATCCTGGTTCGTTTGATCTCAAACTACTCCAGTCCACCCGTCAAGGTGATTTCGCCTCTCTCCAACGAGGTCTTAATCCACTATATTCAACTGAATATTACAATCTGCTTTAACAACGGCTAAAGCCTTCTTGATGCAAACCACAACCCGGTTTGTCAAGGAAACACTTTCTTACAAAGAAGAGAAATCTAGGTGTGTGAATGTTTTCTAGAAAACTGTTTATCACAACTGTGATATTACACAACTTAAGCTTATGAAACTAGATTGCTAAAATATAATTGAGTAAGGAAATATGGAGCATTTAGCAAACTGAGAGAAGGAAGATGAGGATTAGCTTTTAGGCGTGTAATATAATGTAGAGCATTAGCCAATTCAATCTTCATTGTCTTGTTTATATAGCACTGAGATTGTTGAACGTTGGAGCAATAATCTTGATTCAATGCCAATAACAAACTTTCCTTATTAAGCAGATCTTGTCTGGAATGATGTCGTTGGTAATAATTCGCTTTGAATGCACAGTATCGTTGCTACTTAAGGCGTGTTCTGGCTTGGCTCATTCTGACTCTGCTTAAGTGCTGATGAACTGTTGTTGTCTTTATCAGAGTGTTGAGCGCAGTTCTGTTCATCAAGCTTCAGCATTCGCGTGAGTTATTCTTCTTATTCTGTTGTAGTGCCTCAGAAGGGTCATCTTCTGGTTCGGTTTCATCTATTGTTGGGATGGGGATTGAGATTCTATGAGAGGTTGGAGTTGGGATTGATGTTGGAATAGTAGAAGAATTTAAAACAGAAGCAGTAGATAAATTACCTCTTTTCTTGGGTGTCTGCTGGGATGTTCCTTCTGAAGGGGCCTTCCTTTTCTTCGTCTTCTTCAGTGTAACTTCTGGTTAAGGTTGGTGCAAATCTTTGATATTCAGCTTGGGATCTGTACCATCAGCCTTGCACGCGTCCAAATATCTGAGAACCACAACTGGTTTAGATTCTATCTCAGAAAATAGAGGAAAGTCACTCAGTGGAACTCTTCTGCTGGTGATATCAGCAATAGGAGTAACGTTGGGTTCCTTTTTGATATTCTCTATTAACTTCATTTTCTTCAGATTCTTCGCGTTCAGAGGCTTGCCAACAGTTGGTTCAATGGTGCTTAACTCTTGAGCTTCTATCAGGTGCTCTATCAGCCTATTCTCAGTCAGAATATCTGATATTAACCTTCCAAAGGGTATCCAATCCCTCTTGGTTCTTTCTTCTTCCCTGGTTTCCTTCACGCTTGTTCTGAGGTGATTAAACAGAAGATGAGCCAAGTTGATTTTTACCTTATGATTAATAAAATAGATCAGAAACTGCTGATCTATATTTATGTAATCAGGGGAACTAGTTGGCTTCCTATGATTAAAACACCCCAGAATTATCTTCGCCCAAAATCTGTGGTGATCCTTGAGATCTCTGATTTTGCTGCTGGGCAACCCAAGGGTAAAAATCCTTTCTGCTATGACGCCCACGTCAGCATATCTTTCAGCCATATCAATACAACGGACGCCACCGCCACTGTAACCAATTAAACTTGCTATGTGATCCTCAGTGATCACAATCTTCTTGCCCATTATGTAGGAGGTGACTTGATGCGTTGAAGCAGTTGCATGAATCCAGAACTCCTTGACTAACATTGGGAATGTTGGTCCAACCAACCTGTCAAAATACCTTTCCCATTTCTGTTCCCTAACTTCTTCTGTCAAGTCAAAGCCATTATCTTTCAGACTGCCAAAATCAATAATCAGTTCAGATAACACTTCAAGATTCTTCACTGGAGTGAGGAGTGTTCTGAATGGAACTTGGTACTGTTCAGAGGATGCTTTCTTCTGAGAACCTGCAGAAGCACTGCTGGAGGTTGCCATGTTCACGCTTAGGGATTTTGAGAAAAACTGAGAAAAAGGGTTTAAGGTTGAAAGAGATGAACACGGAAAAATGCAGAGAATATTTGAGAAATAATGAGAAACTGTAAAAGATTAATGTGAGAAGTTAACGTGCTTAAATAGGCTTCAGAATATTTTGAAAGTGTAAACGGTTTCAATAAAGAGGAATAAAATCATGATTACGTTTTAAAAACATGATTACTTTCAATTAATGCTTGCTGATTTTGGGGGATTTGAGAAAGATACTTGAAACGGTTACCAGACATGTGTCTCAATGCACCCAATCAACGTTTTGCCTTCTCAGAAGCGTGCACGCGTGTTCTGCTTCAGAGATATGCTGATGATTGGATGACACTTGTTTGATTTGGTGATCAGCACGTCTATCCTTGAGCTTAAACTCTCAGATCTTTAAGACTAGCATCTGATACAATCTGCATGTTCTTTCTTTCTGAAAAGAGATTGATCAGAAGTTCACAGTAAAACAAATACATTCTGAAGATAAATATATGGAGTTAAAACATTTTCACTCTGGGCAGATTTTCATGCTGAGATGTTTCAGAATGAAATTGAACCTATCTTCAGAAAGGGGTTTAGTGAAGATATCAGCCCATTGATGGTCTGTATCTATAAATTTTAAGTTCAAAATTCCTTTCTGAATATAGTCCCTAATGAAATGATGTTTTATTTCTATATGCTTAGCTCTAGAATGTAAAATGGGATTCTTACTTAAGCAAATAGCAGAAGTATTGTCACAGAGTATAGGAATGTTACTCTCAAAAATCTGGAAGTCTTCAAGCTGACTTTTCATCCAGATCATTTGTGTGCTACATCCTGCTGCTGCTATGTACTCAGCTTCTGCTGTTGATAGCGCAATTGTTGATTGTCTTTTGCTGGACCAAGAGATCAGATTTTCTCCCAGAAACTGGCAGCTTCCAGAAGTACTTTTACGCTCTACTCTGTCTCCAGCAAAGTCAGCATCGCAGTAGCCTACTAAACTGTAATCACTAGATTTTCTATAAAATAAACCCAGATTAGTAGTACCTTTCAGATACTTGAAAATTCGCTTAACAGCTGTTAAGTGAGATTCTCTAGGATCTGATTGGAATCTAGCACAAATACATACGCTGAATAATATATCAGGTCTTGAAGCTGTCAGATAAAGGAGAGAACCAATCATACCTCTGTAGACTTTTTGTTCTACATTTTTGCTTACCTCTTCTCTTTCCAGAATGCAGGTGGGATGCATTGGAATCTTTGATGGCTTACATTCTAAGAGGTCAAATTTCTTCAGAAGATCTCTGATGTATTTGCTCTGATGAATGTAAGTTCCCTCTGGAGTTTGATTGATCTGAATTCCTAGAAAGAATTTCAGTTCCCCCATGAGGCTCATCTCAAATTCTGCCTGCATACACTTAGCAAATTTTCTTCCAAGAGAAGGATTAGTATAACCAAAGATAATATCATCAACATAAATTTGACAGACTAAGATGTCATTCTTAACTGACTTACAGAATAAGGTAGTGTCCACCTTCCCTCTGGTGAATTCATTTTCTAACAAAAAGTTACTTAGTCTTTCATACCAAGCTCTGGGAGCTTGCTTCAGACCATATAGTGACTTCTTTAGTTTGAAAACATGTTCTGGATGTTTTGTATTTTCAAAACCAGGGGGTTGGTGCACATAAACCTCTTCTTCTATATAACCATTTAAGAATGCACTCTTGACATCCATCTGATACAGAGTGATGCCTCTATTAACAGCAAATGAAATTAAAAGTCTGATAGATTCTAACCTGGCGACTGGAGCAAAGGTTTCTGTATAGTCTATCCCCTCTTGCTGACTATAACCTTGTGCAACCAGTCGTGCTTTATTTTTGATGACTTCACCTTGTTCATTTAGCTTGTTTCTGAACACCCATCTTGTTCCTATGACGTTGAATCCTTTTGGTCTGGGAACAAGATCCCATACGTCATTTCTGGTGAATTGATTCAGCTCTTCTTGCATTTCCAGAATCCAGTCATTGTCCAGAAGTGCTTCATCAATGGAAGAGGGTTCAATCAGAGACACAAGTCCCATGAGGGTTTCTTCAGAGTTTCTGAAGCTTGCTCTTGTTCTGATTGGATCTTCCTTTCCTCCTAAGATAGTCTCTTCTGGGTGATCCAAGCTGCTTCTGGGTAATCTCTTCTGAGGTTGATCAGCAGCTGTTGTAGGATTGCTAGCAGTGCTCCTTTCAGACGTTGAAGGAGTGTCTGTGTTGAGAGCTTCTTATGACTTGTCTTCAGAACCTGTAAATTCAATTTCCATACCTGCAAAAACTTCATTCTGCTTTGACTTTTCAGAGTCAAGCTTATCATCAAAACGAACACTGATTGATTCTTCGACAATCTGTGTTTCTATATTGTATACTCTGTACCCTCTTGAGCGTTCAGAGTATCCTAACATGATACACTTCTGTGCTTTAGAGTCAAACTTGTTCAAATAATTCTTCGTATTTAACATAAAACAGGTACATCCAAATGGATGAAAATATGAAATGTTGGGCTTTCTGTTCTTCCACAATTCATATGGAGTCTTTTCCAGAATAGGTCTTATTGAGATTCTATTCTGAATGTAGCGCGCTGTGTTTATTGCCTTTGCCCAGAAGATCTTAGCAACGTTTGTCTCATTGATCATGGTTCTGGCCATTTCTTGCAATGTTCTGTTCTTTCGTTCTACAACTCCATTTTGTTGGGGAGTTCTAGGACAAGAGAAAACATGCAGAATGCCTTTGTCATTAAAGAATGACTCAAAATCTTTGTTTTCAAACTCTCCACCATGATCACTTCTGACTTTAATGATTCTAAGATCCTTTTCATTCTGAACTTGGTTACAGAAGGTAACAAACACAGAGTGTGACTCGTCCTTGTGTCTTAAGAACTTTACCCATGTCCATCTGCTATAGTCATCTACGATTACTAACCCATACTTCTTGCAACTGACTGAAGCAGTTTTAACTGGTCCAAATAAGTCAATGTGCAGAAGTTCTAATGGCTTAAAGGTAGAAACAACATTTTTAGATTTGAAAGAAGGTTTTGCAAACTTGCCTTTCTGACATGCTTCACACAGAGCATCTGAATTGAACTTCAAATTAGGAAGTCCTCTGACCAGATTGAGTTTGTTAATCTGAGATATTCTTCTCATACTAACATGCCCCAATCTTCTGTGCCAGATCCACTGCTCGTTGTTAACAGACAGAAGGCACTTTACATTCTGACTTTTCAGTTCAGAAAGTTTGATTTTGTAAATGTTGTTTTTCCTCTTTCCATTAAACAGGATAGTCCCATCTTTCTGACTAACAGCTTTACATGATTTTTTATTAAAGATTATATCATAACCGTTATCACTTAATTGACTTATGGATAACAGATTATGCATTAATCCATCTACTAGCATAACATTATTAATAGAGGGAAGATTTCCATTACCTACAGTTCCAGAGCCAATGATCTTTCCCCTCTGATTGCCTCCAAAGCCAACGTGGCCTCCAGGCTTAAGTTCCAGGCTTTGGAACATATACCTTCTTCCCGTCATGTGTCGCGAGCAGCCAGAGTCCAGGTACCATGACTGGTGTTTCTGACTTGCTGCTAAAGATATCTGCAACATGTATTATTTTATCCTTAGCTACCCAGATTTTCTTGGGTCCTGATTTGTTAGATTTACCAAAACTCTGGTTGAATTTTGGTTTCACAGAGTACTTACTGCTAGTGTATTTAATATCATGTGTGTGACCATACACAAAATGTGAATTCAGAGGAGTGTGTTTAATGGTTAAATCCATGA
Organism: Vicia faba; assembly: GCA_948472305.1. Taxonomy (NCBI): domain Eukaryota; kingdom Viridiplantae; phylum Streptophyta; class Magnoliopsida; order Fabales; family Fabaceae; genus Vicia; species Vicia faba. The sequence goes on from OX451736.1 coordinate 1,193,254,768, forward strand.
CATTCTTTGGTGTAGGAACCTTACCTTGGTATCCTATTCCCTTCCTGCCGTTTCTGCTAACTCCATAGATCATTGAAGCCATTTTGCTTCTATCTATGCTTTTAGCGAGGAACTTCTGGAAACTGTGATCATACTCCTTGATGATCTCATCAGCGTTGCTGGGAGTTTCAGAAATTCGTTCCTTCTGAGAGTTTTGTAAAGTATTTTCTAATTTTGAAATTTTATTTCTCAGCTCAGAATTCTCCAATTTAAGACTCTCAGTCTTATTAGAGTCAGATTCAAGATTCCTTTTCAGGTCTCTGAATTTAACTCTAATTTGCTGATACCTTTCCAGAATTTCATTAAGGCTTTCAGCAAGTTCAGCCTTGGTAAAATTAACAGCAAAGTTAGGAAATACCTCTTCAGTATCTGATTCTGAGTCTGATTCAGAAGCTTCACTATCTTCTGAAATGTTGGCCATGAGAGCTATGTTGGCTCTCTCATCATCTGATTCTGAGTCAGCTTCAGACGAGTCAGAGTCATCCCATGTAGCCATGAGACTTTTCTTCTTTTCTCTTCCAAACTTCTTTTTGGGTTTTTCCCTCTGAAGCTTTGGGCAGTCACTCTTGTAGTGTCCTTGCTCATTGCACTCATAGCAGATGATGTCCTTGGTGTTTGGCTTTCTGCTACCTGAGGAGCCTTCAGATCTTCTGTATCCAGAAGAAGAATCTGTCCTTCTGTATATGGAAGAAGACTCGTTCTGATCAGATCTTCTGGGATTCCTGAACTTCCTTTGCCTCTGCTTCCATAGTTGATTCACTCTTCTGGAGAGGAGGGAGAGTTCGTCTTCTTCTGATGAGGATCCATCAGATGTTTCTTCAACTGCCTGCAAAACTTTAGACTCAGATTTTTTGTTAGATTTTAATGCTAAAGGCTTACCTTGCTTCTGGGGTTCATCAGCTTCTAGCTCTATCTCATGACTTCTGAGGGAGCTAATAAGTTCCTCCAGAGAAATTTTGTTGAGATCTTTTGCTAGCTTCAGAGCTGTAACCATTGGCCTCCACTGCTTGGGTAAGCTTCTGATGATTTTCTTGACGTGATCAGCAGTAGAGTAACCTTTGTCCAGAACCTTGAGACCAGCTACCAGAATCTAGAATCTTGAGAACATTGTTTCAATGGATTCACTTTCTTCCATTTTGAATGCCTCATACTTCTGAATGAGCGCAAGAGCTTTAGTTTCTTTGACCTGAACGTTGCCCTCATGCGTCATTCTGAGTGAGTCAAACATGTTCTTTGCTGTGTCTCTGTTGGAGATCTTTTCATATTCAGCATACGAGATGGCGCTGAGAAGGATGGTTCTGGCCTTGTGGTGATTCTTGAAGTCACGCTTTTGTTGGTCAGACATTGTTTTCCTATCAATCTTCTGACCGCTTGCATTCACAGGGTGTATGTATCCATCTGTCACCATATCCCACAGATCAGCATCATGTGCCAGAAAGAAGCTTTCAATTCTGTCTTTCCAGTAATCAAAGTTTTCTCCATCAAAGACTGGAGGTTTCCCGCTGAATCTGTCTCTGTCCTCATGGTTGTCATTGTTGGTGTGAGAATAAGTTCCTGCCATTGTGTTTTTCTGACGCTGGATCTTGTACTGACACGGTTAAGTGTTTTAGCTCAGAACCAGACGCTCTGATGCCAATTGAATAAGTGAAAAACACAAGAAGGGGGGTTGAATTGTAAAAACTGAAAATCAATTGCAATGAACATGATATTTTTATCCTGGTTCGTTTGATCTCAAACTACTCCAGTCCACCCGTCAAGGTGATTTCGCCTCTCTCCAACGAGGTCTTAATCCACTATATTCAACTTAATATTACAATCTGCTTTAACAACTGCTAAAGCCTTCTTGATGCAAACCACAACCCGGTTTGTCAAGGAAACACTTTCTTACAAAGAAGAGAAATCTAGGTGTGTGAATGTTTTCTACAAAACTGTTTATCACAACTGTGATATTACACAACTTAAGCTTATGAAACTAGATTGCTAAAATATAGTTGAGTAAGGAAATATGGAGCGTTTAGCAAACTGAGAGAAGGAAGATGATGATTAGCTTTTAGGCGTGTAATATGATGTAGAGTATTAGCCAATTCAATCTTCATTGTCTTGTTTATATAGCACTGAGATTGTTGAACGTTGGAGCAATAATCTTGATTCAATGCCAATAACAAACTTTCCTTATTAAGCAGATCTTGTTTGGAATGATGCCGTTGGTAATAATTCGCTTTGAATGCACAGTACCGTTTCTACTTAAGGCGTGTTCTGGCTTGGCTCATTTTGACTCTGCTTAAGTGCTGATAAACTGTTGTTGTCTTTATCAGAGTGTTGAGCGCAGTTCTGTTCATCAAGCTTCAGCATTCGCGTGAGTTATTCTTCTGATTCTGGTATTCTGATATAGCATCTTCTGATGCTGACGTTGATAACCAATATTTTGATGCTGATTAAGATGTACTTTTGCTGATGCCTATCAGAGTTTCTGCAAAACAGAAGGTAATATTTTAGGTAGCAAATAGTTCTTATATAAATCACATAATTAATATCCTTTCATTTTGTTATCATTAAAACTTAGACTTAGGGTAGTAGATTCAAACTTTGTTCTAACAGAAAGTCCAGGAATCAGGAGTTAGGAAGCGCGCGTTTTTGTTGTTTAAACAAGTCTGGAGGTTGAAGATGACTGGCTTGGGCTGGGCCTGGGTCAGTCCTACTTTTTGCACCCGTTTTTTTCAATTTGCACCCCCCTGGCCCATTATGTGATATATTTGCCATTTTTGATTTTTTTCTTTTTGATTCTGATTTTATATTTTTATTCAAACATGAAAAAACACTAAAAATATTTTTCTCACATTTTTTGCATTTTATTTGGTATTTATTTGTTTCATTTAGTTTCATATGTAAATAAATATATATATACTTTTATTTAAAATACTAAAAATAATACAAATACATTTTTATTTTCTGATTTTATTTTATCTTATCTTTTGAAAACATTTTCTTAAAATATACTTTTTTTGTAAATATTAAATATTTTTATTTTTTGTATATATTTAATATATTTAATACATAATATAAATATTTATATATTTAGGATATTTAGGTTAAAAATACAAGAATAATACATTTTTTTTATTTTATTAATATTTAACCTAAAAAAAATACTTTTTTACAATATACTTCCTTTTTATTTATTCTTTGTATATAGTTAATAAATATTGTATATAATAAATAATAAATACTTTTTTTTAGCAAATTAGGGTTTTGCCCTAAAATGTGAAAATGTCCAAAATTAACCTTTTTTTCTATTTTTTTTATATTTCATATGAAAAATACTTTTTACATACATATAAAACCATTTTTGTGCGTTTTGCATATTTATTGTATTTATTCAATTATTTGTACAATTAAATAACTTGTATATTCCATTTGGATTGTAATAGCTTAGATTTAATTTTCTTGCTAAATATCCCCATTTGAACATTTGTACCCCCCATCCCATAATTATGTTGTAATAGTTTAGGACTTTAATTTCCGCATTTTAAAGCTTTCTAATTATACCATGATAGACTTAGGGTTTTGTATGCAAATCAAAAACAACAAATAGTTTGACCTAATTCAAAGACAAAAAAGCATGAAAATGGACAACACTAATCACACTTGCACTCCTAGGGTTACTCCACTTGTTGCCTTCAATAAATGGGCCATGTTGCATGTTGAGTGTCTTTGGAAAAACAAAACAATATCAAATGATCATAGTCCCTCGATGACGCTTTCGAAAGTTGCCTAAAAATGATCAAGTCCCTTAAAGGAAAAATTGCCAAAGACACTTGGCACCATTGCAATCATGGTCTAAACGATGACCCGCGCCCGTCCCGTTTACATCCTAACACAAGATTGTCCACCAAATACAATGGTGGAAAAAAAATTTTAAAAGGGTTAAAACATAGGAAAGATCTTTGAGAAATTTAGGGTAGATAGCTCTTGGTTACTTGACCAAATCTTGCAAAAAACAATCCTTGCCATTTTTCAAAACACACATCACAACACGCTTTCAAAACAACTTTCAAAAACATTGAAAACTTTTCAAAAGACAAAAACATCTTTGTATACATCCAAACATGGATCATTACAAAGGTTGCCACAACAAATGGTTTCTTTTCAAAACATTTTCAAATCCACACACAAAGCACCATTTCAAACAATTGAAAATCAAAGGCAAGTGATCTAAGCAAGTAACTAAGAGCCCATGGATAACCATGGATAGAAAGGGTGCTAATACCTTCCCTTTCTATAATCTACTCCTCGAACCCAAGAAAACATCTCAAAGGTTTTTGCTGTGCTTTTTAACCTTTCCTTAGGATAAAATAAAAATTCGGTGGAGACTCTTGCTCAACCAAAACATTTGCGAAAACAAACACAAAACCCAAGTCAGTTCTCCCACCGTACCACAGAACTGGCGACTCTGCTGGGGAAAATTTTTAAAAGTGGAGTAACCTTAGGGCTTAGATCACCCTCTTGCATGACTAATTGTTTGTTTTGATTGCTTTATATCTTGGCTCTCTTGTTTGGGTTTGAAATCCTACACCCGGATTTGGGGAAACATTCATAGATAGCAATACATTGTGTAAACTGTGTGGGGTATACCGACACGGTTGAAGCAATAGCTATATTAGTACGACATATTTGTGAGTACCGGTAACCCTTGAGTTCAATCAAGGAGAGTACGGGGCCGCTGAGTGATGTCACTAAGCACTAATGACCTAGAATCTTACTTGACCATCTTGGCCTTCATTAGGGGTAGTGAGATGACCGGCTTTGGTGCAGTCCAAAGTTGGTAGATACTCGATACTACACTCATTGAGGGTTGTTTTCTTGGAATATTTTGGTCGCTAGTTAAGTGGCTAAACCAAAACAATGAACATGGAAAACAATCCAATGATATTGAGCTCCTTAGAACCCGGTTACTATTTATAGGACAGGTTTTTAAGCCAACTTCACTCAAGAGGGTACTTACCTATGAAACCCCATGCAAGCCTGAAACTAGGGTTTTGTGTGAATTGCTTGTACATATGTTTGTGAATGCATTATGAACATCATAAAGCATCATATGCATTCACTAACCATTTCAAGGGTTTAGATCTTCATTTTTGTTCTTGTTTTGTAGGTCATGGAAATTCTTCGCAGGAAAACTATCCAAGTCAACCTTGTGAGAATTCCTCCTCAACTCAAGGAGCTCACATCCAGAATTCCGGAAAGCTCTCCCTTCAGTGAAAGACATGGTAGACTGCTCAGCCTTGTCAACACCAACATTGAAGAGGACATGGTAAAGGTGTTGTTCCAGCTCTTTGACCCCCTTCACCACTGTTTCACTTTCCCCGACTACCAATTGGTGCCCACTTTGGAGGAATTTTCTCAACTCCTGAGAATTCCTATTCTTAATCAACTACCCTACAACGGTACGGAAAAAGAACCAAAGCCTGAAGATGTTTCTCAAGCACTACACTTGCAACCATCTGACATCAAGGGGAATTGGGAAACTAGAAGTGGTGTCAAAGGCTTCTTAGCAAAATTCTTGTTTGAGAAGGCACAAGAGTGTTGGAATTCATTGGATCTACAAGCCTTTGAAGAAATTGTGGCACTCCTCATTTATGGGTTGGTCCTGTTCCCAAATCCTGACCAGCTTATAGATGTCAACGCCGTCAAGATTTTCCAATCCAGAAATCCAATACCAACATTTCTTGGGGACATTCTTCACTCATTTTACACACGAACAATGAGAAAGAGGGGTGTTCTCATGTGATGTACTCCTCTCCTTGCAAGGTGGTTTATTTTTCACCTTCCACAATTTGTCTTGAAGAATGACCAAGGCATAAGGTGGTCACAACGGTTGATGACCCTCACTCACTCTGATGTACATTGGTGTTCTCGGTCCAGAGAAAATGTCCTCATCGTCGATCGTTGTGGAGAGTTCCCTAATGTTCCATTACTTGGCATTAGGGGAGGCATTACCTATAACCCTTGTCTAGCTTTGAGACAGTTTGGATATGCACGGAGGGATGGCCCTCACGACATGTTGATTCCTGACCTAGTTTTTGACTTCGACAACGATGCACAAGGACTTCGCCAAAGATTCATCAGAGCTTGGAGGATGCCTAACAAGGTAGACAGCAAGACACTGGGGCACAAGAACTCCATCCCTCTTGAGCCTTATCTCTACTGGGTACGAACCCGAGCCCAGAGTCTAATGATGCCTTACCCTCATGTTCTCCCTGTGATTAAAGAGCCCGTTAAGGAAGGAGAGGTTCCCTACACCATCCTATATCCTGACATGCCAACATCATGGGAGGAGATGCAGAAGAGTTGGATCCAACTCAAGGAGGAACGGAATACTTTTGAAGTCAGCTTCTACGCCAGTGAGAAGAAGGTTTTGGAGCTTACCCGCCGACTCCATGAGGAAGAGACCCTCAACACCTACATCGCACCAAAGAGGATGCGCAACGTCTTTTTACCTTGAGAAGTTTTTTGTAATATTTGGCCCATGGGGCATTTATGTACTAACAAATTTCTTCTTATTAATATGACGTGTGTTCTTTTTGTTTGCGACAATCTTGAATTTTCTAAATCCTTGAATGCATTGCATAAACAAACATATCATTCATCATGCGCATAAGCAGGTCTCCACACCAGGTTTCCTTATCTTTCTGCTGTTTATTTCAGTAAGATGGATCTCGAACAGACGGTCAAGGATTTGTAGTCTCAAAACTCACAGTTTCAACATCTCCTGATGACCCTTGCGAAGGGTCAGGAGGATCTAAAAGCCCTGCTTGGGAACAAAGAGCAAGTGAAAAAGAAGAAGAAGAGAATCGGGGTGGCTACCCTAGGAAGAAGGTTTGAGGGTGAAGCCAGAAGGGTTCTTGAATTTCCCCCTACGTCTGAAGAGGGAACCAGTAAAGGAAAAGGGGTTGCGGTACCTTCCGAATCCGAAGCTGAGGAAGAAGAGGCTGAAGAAGACGAAGACTACTCAGAGCAACAATACCCACCCGCCGACGATAAGTACAAGGGCTTGGAAGACAGGTTGGCATCTATGGAGCTGCAGAGAGTTCCCGGCTTAGATTTCGAAGATTTGGGATTAGTTGCTGGAATTGTGATTCCCCCGAAGTTTAAAGTGCCAATTTTTGCAAGATATGACGAGCTGTCCTTCCCGAAGATGCATCTCAGATCATATGTAAGGAAGATCCAACCTTACACTGCAGACAAGAACCTATGGATCCATTTATTTCAGGATAGCCTTTCAGGGGCTCAACTCGAATGGTTCTATCAGCTGGATGGAGCCAGTATTTGAAACTGGGAGGACTTGGCTACTGCAATTTATAAGCAATATCAGTACAATTCTGACCTCGCTCCCACGCGTACCCAACTCCAGGGTATGTCACTGGGAACGGGCGAAGGATTCAAGGAGTATGCGCAAAAGTGGAGAGACCTGGCTGGCAGGGTGCAGCCACCGCTGACTGACCGTGAGCTTGTCGACATGTTCTTAGGGACCCTGTCTGGTCCGTTCTTCAACCACCTGATTGGTAATTCTTCTGCTGGGTTCACAGACTTGATCTTAACGGGTGAGAGAATAGAAGCTGGTATCAAGTCGGGGAAGATACAGAAAGGTGCCTCCGTGAGTACTGAAAAGAAGCCCTTCAAGAAGGAAGCCAGTGTTGTTTATGGTCCCAGAAGACAAATTAAACCGGAATGCCGCCAAGCTGTCAACGCGTTGGTAATTTCAAAGCCTGCTGCTGCTCCTCAGCAATACAACCAACCAAGGGGTGAGAGACCCAAAAGGTAGTACACTCGGCTCAGTATGACCCTGTCTCAGATTTTGCCGCAACTACTATCAACCAATCTGGTAACTGTCAAAGAAGCTCCGAAGGTAGTGAACACAGCTTCTCCAAAGTACAACCCCAACGCCCGTTGCGCTTATCACTCTGATAGCCCGGGGCATACTACGGACGATTGCTGGGCTCTGAGGAATAAGGTTCAAGACCTTATTGATGCTAAAGAAATACAGTTTGAGGCGCCCGAAAGGCCCAATGTTGTGACTGCTCCTATGCCCCAGCATGGAGTGAATGCTGTGGAAGAAGACCGGTATGTGGCCTCCGTGGAAGAGATTGTTACTCCGTTATTGACCGTCAAAAGGAACCTGTTGCTAGCCGGTTTATTTCCAGGATGTATTAAAGGTTGCCATCTATGTGTTGTTTCACCTGTTGGTTGTCCTTTGCTGAAATCAGGTATCCAAAGCCTGATGGATAGCAAAGAAATCTTGTTTGAGAAGATTGTCGTTCCTGCTACCCCTACTGAAGAAGTTTCTATTGTCACTATTTTCAACAAACCTCCTAAGGTTCTCTCAAAGAAGCCTTTCAAAATCATGTCTACTCAGAAGATTGCTCATATCATCATCACTGTTCCGGGGCCTCTCCCTTATACATCCGAAAAAGTTGTCCCATGGCACTATGGGGCAGATGTTTATGTTCTTGGAGTAAAGCAAGAGCTTGATGCTAGTACCGGCGTCAGTAACATCTCCGGACCTGCCAAAATTACTCGCAGTGGTAGGCTGTTCTCACCAGATATTGCGCCACCAGCTATTCAGAGACCTCTTGTCATCACACCTGCAAGTGTGCCTGCTCCCCTTCCTGATAAAGTTCCTGTTTCTACCCCTGCTGCCGAGTCATCTGACGCTCGGGGCAAAGGGATTGCTACTGATTTGCCTGCCCTGACGGAGGCACCAAAGACAACCAATGTTGAAGCTTCCCAGCAAGAGATGGAAGAGATTCTCAAGATTATCAAGAAAAGTGATTTCAACGTAGTTGAGCAGTTGGGGCACACCCCATCAAATATTTCTATGCTATCACTGTTGTTATGTTCAGAGGCCCATGCCAAGACCCTGTTTTCCTTCCTAAAGATGGCTCATGTGCCACAAGAAACATCTGCTGATCAATTTACCGATTGTGTGGCCAACTTGACTGCCGATAATGGATTGGGCTTCTCTGACGCCGATCTGACTGCCAAAGGAAAGAACCATAACGACGCCCTGCATGTCTCCATCGAATGCAGGGGCACTACTCTTTCCCATGTGTTGGTAGACACCGGTTCTTCATTGAATTTATTACCCAAGAAGGCCCTAGACAGACTGGATTGTGAGGGTTTAAAGCTCAAGCCTAGTAACATTGTTGTCCGGGCCTTTGACGGTTCGAAGAGGATGGTACATGGCGAAGTTGACATTCCAATCAGGGTTGGTTCTCAAGTGTTTGATTCTACTTTCTATGTGATGGACATTCGTCCATCCTATTCTTGTTTGCTGGGTCGTCCATGGATCCACAAGGCTGGAGTTGTGACCTCCACACCACATCAGAAGCTTAAGTACCCAGTAAGGGGGAAGATTATCACAGTTCAGGGGGAGGAAGAATACATGGTCAGCCACCTTAACTCGTTCCGGTACATAGAGATGGATGGGGAGTTCATTGAAACCCCCTTTCAACACTTTGAAGAGGTGCCTCAGACACTGGCGTCAGTAGAGACTGTGAATAAAGAAGACTCTCCTTTGAAGATGGCTTCCTTAAAGGATGCCCGGGCTGTGATTGAGAAGGGTGAGTATGCAAACTGGGGCCGACTTCCTGATTTCACTCCGAAGACCGACAAGTTTGGTTTGGGCTTCACTGTAGAAGCTCAGAGGGCTGTTCGTAAGGCAAGAATTGGAAGACCTCCTGTGTTCATCACCAACCCAGGAGTAAATGCTATTGAAGACAACATGGAGGAATCTGAATTCGACAGCTGGATCTACCCAACAACCGACGATGGACCAAGCAACTGGACTGCCAAAGACTTTACACCTATTACTTTTGTCACTCAGTAATGAACTCTTTTGTTTTGAATTTGTAACAGACAATATTTTGAAACTTTTATGGCTCGGTGTCTTACCCGGGGCACCGTGGCTTCATTTGTGAGGGCTTTTGTGTGTCATTTTCATATGTCATTAATAAAAACATTGGACGTTTGTTGCATTTCAAAATCTTGCGCTCCTTTTCTTTCTTTATTATATATTGCAAAACAGCTATATTTACACACACTCACCTATACAGGTTCCAATCCACTCTGGATCTCACTGGTAACGACTCTGCTACTGCTAGTTATGACTTCGAAAATCTGATCAACTTAGTCGAAGACGAAGGTGAAGATGATTGCGAAGTGCCAGTTGAGCTTGCAAGACTGTTACTCCAGGAAGAGAGGGCCATTCAGCCACATGAAGAGCCAGTGGAAACGGTAAATCTGGGTACTGAGACAGACAGAAAGGAAGTCAAGATTAGTGCCAATCTAGAGCTCAGTGTGAAACAACGGTTGATCCAGATGCTGCATGACTATGTGGAAATCTTTGCTTGGTCTTACGAAGACATGCCTCGGTTGGATACCGACATTGTGGTTCATCACCTGCCTACCAAGGAAGATTGCCCTCCGGTAAAACAGAAGGTCCGCCGTATGCGTCCAGAAATGTCCGAGAAAATCAAAGTTGAGGTTATGAAACAATTTGATGCTGGGTTTCTAGAAGTGACTTCTTACCCTCAGTGGATTTCCAATGTGGTTCCAGTGCCAAAGAAGGATGGTAAGGTCCGAATGTGTGTTGATTACAGGGATTTGAACAGGGCCAGCCCTAAGGATGATTTCCCTCTGCCTCATATCGACGTTCTGGTTGACAACACTGCTCAGCATAAAGTATTCTCCTTCATGGACGGCTTCTCCGATTATAATCAGATCAAGATGACTCCTGAAGACATGGAGAAGACCACTTTTATTACTCAGTGGGGCACCTTTTGCTACAAGGTCATGCCTTTTGGGTTGAAAAATGTTGGGGCAACTTACCAACGTGCCATGGTTGCTTTATTTCATGACATGATCCATCACGAGATAGAAGTATACATCAACGATATGATTGCAAGGTCCCAAACTGAGGAGGAGCACCTTGACCATCTACGGAATCTGTTTGACCGTCTGAAGTTGTACAAGCTGAGGTTGAACCCAAATAAGTGCACCTTTGGGGTGAGATCTGGAAAATTGCTAGGCTTCGTCGTAAGCGACAAAGGCATTCAAGTGGACCCTGCCAAAGTGAAAGCCATACAAGAGATTCTAACTCCCAAGACAGAGAAAGAAGTCAGAGGCTTTCTAGGACGGTTGAATTACATTGCCCGATTCATCTCACATCTAACTGCTACCTGTGAACCAATCTTCAAGCTGCTGAAGAAGGATCAAGTAGTACGTTGGAACGATGAATGTCAGGCCGCTTTTGAAAAGATCAAATAGTATCTCCAAGAACCACCCATTCTTATGCTGCCAGTTGAAGGGAGACCTCTAATCTTATACTTGACAGTATTGGACAACTCAATGGGGTGTGTGTTGGGGCAGTATGACGAGTCTGGCCGAAAAGAGCATGCTATTTATTACCTTAGCAAAAAGTTTACCGACTGTGAGACCCAATACTCACTGCTTGAGAAAACTTGCTGCGCTTTGGTATGGGCTTCTCGCCGGCTGAGACAGTATATGTTGACTCACACTACTCTGTTGGTTTCAAAAATGGATCCAATAAAGTACATCTTCGAAAAGCCCGCCTTGTCCGGAAGAATAGCAAGATGGCAGATGATCTTGACAGAATACGACATCCAGTACACGACTCAGAAAGCAATCAAGGGAAGTGTATTGGCAGACCATTTGGCATACCAGGCAGTGGATGATTACCAGTCGATGAACTTTGAATTTCCAGACGAGGATATCATGGTAGTGACTGATTGTGAAATACCTGGACCGGATAAAGGACCTGAGGAAGGATCCCGATGGTCTATGAACTTTGACGGGGCCTCGAACGCTTTGGGTAATGGTATCGGCGCTGTGATTATTTCCCCTAAAGGCACTCATACTCCACTCACCTCCCGGCTATGTTTAAATTGCACCAACAACATGGCGGAGTATGAGGCATGCATCATGGGTCTTCAAGCTGCAATTGACTTAAGAATCAAGTTTCTGAGTGTCTTCGGAGATTCCGCTCTCGTGATCAATCAGATCAAAGACGAGTGGGATACGAAACACCCAAATCTTATTCCTTATAAGGAGTATGTGCTGACCTTGCTTCCCCACTTCGAGGAGATAACTTTTGAACACTTCCCAAGAGAGGAGAATCAGTTGGCGAACGCGTTAGCTACGATGTCTTCTATGTTCAAAGTCAAATGGGACAATGAGGCTCTCCGGATCATCATCTGGAAATTGGATGAACCTGCACATTGTTGTGATATTGAGGCCGAAGAGGTAACCGAAAAACCCTGGTATCATGAAGGGAAGAGGTACCTTGAAGCTCAAGAATACCCCGAAGGCGCATTTGTTAATGACAAGAAGTTCCTGAGAAGGTTTGCGGCAAAGTTCTTCCTCAGCAATGGCATTCTCTACAAGCGAAACCATGATTCAACCTTACTGCGTTGTGTGGATAAGACTGAAGCAGAAAGGATCATGGCAGAGCTACATGAAGGTACCTTCGGAACACATTCCAGTGGACATACCATGGCAAAGAAAATCCTTCGGGCAGGATATTTCTGGTCCACAATGGAAGCTGACTGTTACCAACATTCTCGGACGTGTCACAAATGCCAGATCTATGCTGATAAGGTGCACATTCCTCCGGTTCCTCTGAACGTCTTGACAGCACCTTGGCCTTTTGCAATGTGGGGCATTGATATGATCGGTGAAATCAGACCTACGGCATCCAACGGGCATCGCTTCATCTTAGTAGCGATTGATTACTTCACAAAGTGGGTTGAAGCGGCTTCCTATGCTACCGTAACCAAGAACGTCGTGGCACGGTTCATTCGGCACAACTTGATTTGTCGATACGGTGTCCCGGAAAGGATCATTACGGATAATGGTACCAATCTTAACAACAAGATGATTACTGAGCTCTGCGAGCAATTCAAGATACAGCACCACAACTCTTCACCTTACCGGCCGAAGATGAATGGGGCTGTAGAAGCAGCGAATAAGAACATCAAGAAGATTGTGCAGAAGATGACAGTGACCTACAAGGATTGGCATGAAATGTTGCTGTTTGCTCTTCATGGGTACAGTACCTCAGCACAGACGTCAACAGGGGAAACTCCCTTTTCCTTGGTCTATGGCATGGAGGCAGTCTTGCCTATTGAAGTCCAGATACCCTCTCTCCGGATAATGAAGGATGCAGGTTTGGGCGAAGATGACTGGATCCAGACTCGGCTTGATCAATTAAACCTGATTGATGAAAAGAGACTCACTGCTATTTGTCATGGTCAGACGTACCAAAAACGGATGATCATGGCATTTAACAAGAAGGTCAGACGACAAGAGTATCAAGTCGGAGATCTGGTAATCAAGCGCATCATTCTTCCTCAAAGTGATCCCAGGGGAAAATGGACCCCTACTTACGAAGGGCCATTTGTGGTTAAACATATCTTCTCAGGAGGAGCTATGATTCTAACCACCATGGATGGTGACGACCTTCCTCACCCCGCCAATGCAGACATAGTAAAAAGATACTACGCATGAATTAAAGACCCGCTAGGTTGACACACCTAGGCAAAAATAAGGGCTTCCCGGCGAACCAAAAGGGTTCGGGCAAAAATAAGGGACGAAATGAAAAAAATCTGTACACCCGGCAAGTCGAAAACCTGAAAAGGCGGCTTGGGCAAAAATGGGTATCCCGGTGGACTGAAAACCCGAAAGGGCGGTCCAGGCAAAAGTTAGGGATAAAGCGTAATACTATGTCTCGTTGGATCACCTTGCATCCAGACTTCGGCATCGATCAATCAACTTCATCTTCAACTAAGCAGCAAAGTGATGAGACGCTTGAAGACATAAAGGCAATAGCAGAGTTGGAACCCAGTGGGATTATTTTTCACATAGCTGTTTTGTTTCCTTTTCACAAAATTGTATAAACTATATTTTTGCTCGGCGGCATTCTCTTACTAGGACGTCAGCCTCCTGTACATAAAATGCCTATTTACAGGAAAATTTCAAAATCAATCCAAGTTCAATTTTTCAGACAAATTACTCATCGTTTTTCCTTTTTCTGTTTTTGTTTTGCAAAGAACGTCCAATGTTCATTTTTGATATATGCATTTGACATTAATTGCTAATCATGAATACTTGCATGCGAAACAAAGGACTAATTACATATGACATCAGAAACAGGGGCAATAAAGAATTTTCTAAGCGATCTAGTTGCTTTGTCCACCAAGGGCCCAAGGTAGGTTCGGTTGAAGAACGTAACCAAGTTACCTCAACTCCCCACAGAGTAAGACCAGATTTCAGCAATACTCTCCCCAGGCAAATTTGGTCTCCCATCAGGGACAGTATCTCCAGCAAGTCAGCGATACTCACCCCAAGCAGAGTTAATCTACTGTCAGCCTTAAGGAAGTTGGGTATCCCCGGAAGATCTCAACATTCCCCAGCAGAGTATAGACATTCCTCAGCAAGCATCCACGGCAGTCTTAATATAAGATTTATTCCCCGGCGGAATACAGACACCCCAGTGGAATCCATATCCCCAGTAGATTCTGGAAGCTTATCCCCAGTAGATTCTGGAAGCTTATCACCTGCAAAGTGAATACGTCTCTCCCCGACTTTATTCAAAGGTTATTTCCCCACCAGGGTATAACTGGGTTATCCTCAGCTGATTACCACGGAAAGATCGTCCTCGGTGAAGTTCTTTCTATCCCCAGCGGAGTTCATCAAATTCCCCAACATAACTTATCAGTGGAATCCCCAGCGAAGCTCTCATCGAAACCTCAGCAAAGTATCTCGTCCCACAGAGTAATTCCCCGCAAAGTAATCTCTCCAACAAGTTTATTCCCCAACGGAGTCATCTTCTTCTACCGGTTTATTCTTGCAACCGTCATCCCCAGCGGAAACGAAGAACTCCACTCTTCAACATCAGCCCAGGATTCCACAAACTCCCGGCAGTCGTCAAGGATTTATTTTCCTAGACAAAAATACATTCATCACGTTATCATACACCATGACGCATGCATATACGCATCATATCACATGATCTCATTTTTGAGAACATCATGACATCATGACATCATCATGAAATTGCATACAACTAATGTTTTTGCCTTTTCAGAAAAAAGGACAATCCAAAGATGATTACTATCAATTATCGCAATTCCAGATTCGATACCTGTATCTAGCCAGGGCATATTTTTGAGTGATTTGATTGTAGATTCGACACCTGTATCCAGCCAGGGCATATCTGCATGAAGAGTTTAGAGGTTCGACACATGTATCCAGCCAGGGCATATCTGTAGACGACGATTTCCAGATTCAATACCTGTATCCAGCCAGGGCACATCTGTAGACGATGATTTCCAAATTCGACACCTGTATCCAGCTAGGGCATATCTGTAGACGACGATTTCCAAATTCGATACCTGTATCCAGCTAGGGCATATCTGTAGACGATGATTTCCAGATTCAATACCTGTATCCAGCCAGGGCATATCTGTAGACGACGATTTCCAGATTCGATACCTGTATCCAGCCAGGGCATATTTGTAGACGATGATTTCCGGATTCGATACCTGTATCCAGCCATGGCATTTCTGTAGATGACCAATTCCAGATTCGATTCCTGTATCCAGCCAGGGCATATCTATGAGTATTTGATTGTGGATTCGATACATGTATCCAGCCAGGGCAGGTCTACATGAAGAGTTTCCAGATTTGATTCATGTATCTAGCTAGGGCACATCTGTGAGCAACTAATTGTATATTCGATACCTGTACCTAGCCAGGGCATATCTGCATGAAGAGTTTGAAGATCAACACCTGTAACAGGTCGGGAAACCATCTTCCTTTCTCAAAATACGCAAGTTCTCGCTAAGGAATCTCTTACGCGATCAACACTTCCAAATGGCATCTATAAGCCCATTCCCGACAAGGTTCTATCACGGCTCCAGATGGCATCTATAAGCCCATCCTCCTATCCATTACTCTCCAAATGGCATCTATAAGCCCATTCCCGCCATCACATTGCTGATACTCTACCATGCGAGTGCAAATTTATGGGCACTCTAGTGTCCAATCTCCTTTTGCCCTCGAGTCGCGAAAGGCAAACTTGCCAATCTAACTCTTCAGGTTCAAGAAGATTGAACAGGGGCAACTGTTGTACCCCAAAATTTGCCCTCCCATTTCCTCAACATTTTCTCATCACAAGACCCTTGGAGCTCAAGATCAAGCTAGGGTTTGCTCTGCTCAAGACTCCTCCTTGCACTGTTAACCCAAATTAGGGTTTGAGTTTGCACAAAGATGTTTTGACCTAAAATGCCCAAAGTGACTTTCATGCTTCATTTTGGACTCACAAGTTTATCCATACCAAGTTTCAAGCCTTGATTCCAATCTTTGCCCAGTCAATTGGACAGTTGACCTAGAAATCAGTTGTATTGGGGAAAAAGTCAACTGTGGTCAATTGACATTCAAACCTCATAATTTTTTATCCATATCAACATTATGAACTCATATGAACCATTTGATCAAGTTTGGATCACAATTCCACAGGAAATTTGATCAGATCACCAAAAGGGCAAAATGGTCATTTTTAGGGTTTTGACTGCACAAAGGCAATTTTTGACTGCTTGACCTAGCCAATGGCAAACCAAGCTCACATATGGACTCAAGGACTCAATGACATGGTGTTGACATATTCAACAAGTTCAAAAGATCCCAAATGCACAAGATTGACAGATGAATTTTCCAGTCAACTGAGCAAAATTTGACTGTATACTGAAAAGTCAAACTTTGACTTTTTGGTCAAAATCAAGTGCCAAGATTCATTTTTCATCAAGACATGTCAAATTATGAAACTTGTTCGTCAAGAAATCAAAAATTACAAATTAGGGTTTGAAATGAAAAAATTTCATAACTTAGAAATTTTCTAAGTTATGAAATTTCCTAATTTTTTTCCTAACTTTGTCCCATTTTTTCATCAAGATACATTTGGATTCAAACAAAACTCAAAACATGAAAGTTATAGTCCATTGCAAAATATACAACTTTGATTCACAAAGTTTCCTCAAAAGAAGCTTGTATCTCAAGTTATGAGTTTTGGAACAAGGGTGCAAAACATTCTTAACTTAGAAATTTTTAGACCTATTTTAGGCAGGATTTTTGCCTAACTTCATGGCCACTTTTCACTTGCTTCCACTTGGAATTTCTATTTGCATTACAAAGATGGATTGTATTACACATTCCAAGCTTTCCAAAATGTCCAAGAACTTCTCAAACACCCTTGTGGTTAGGGAGAATCGAATTTGTCAATATGGGCAAAAGTCACTTTGTTCATGAGCCAATTTCATGTTCATACACTATGCATTTTTAAACTCAGCTTGCACAAGCTATGTTACAGGCCTCTAATCCCATTCTTACTCAATAATTAAATGCATATCCTTTGTGTTAGAGTGTTATTTTATGCATTTGGACAATACACACAAAATTAAGCCATATTTGGAAAAAGCAAGTTTGCCATTTTGGAAAAGCATGGCTTTATGTCAAAACACAAATCAAAGAAGTACAATGCAGATCTTTGAGGCACAATTTTATGAACTAATCTCACTGATCAAGGAGAGATTATGCAGCATGCTTGAGGGACCTGCCTTGGCCTACAACCTAACTTGGCAACTTTTGCTTAAGATAGAAGAAA
Organism: Vicia faba; assembly: GCA_948472305.1. NCBI lineage: Eukaryota > Viridiplantae > Streptophyta > Magnoliopsida > Fabales > Fabaceae > Vicia > Vicia faba. The sequence goes on from OX451736.1 coordinate 1,193,272,544, forward strand.
ACTTGCATATTCAAACACAACTCTCATTCCTGTAAGAACTAACCAAAACAAACTTTGTGGACACATTTCACACTCCCTAAGTAACCTGAAACATGACCAAGCCATCCCTAAGACTCCCTCATTCATCAAAACACAGTTTTGTGGCAAAACAGGGTACCTTCTGCATTTTGACTTGGCCAGTTCATTTCCCTCGTGCGTTTTCATCCAAACCAGTTCAAACACATCCTATATCATCCATACAAACTATCCCAAGCCCTAGCTGCAGACTGTAACACCTCTAACCAAGTTCACCATTTTCATTTTTTCAGTTGTGCAAGTTGAGTTACATAGCTCGTTTCAGTTAGTTTCAAAGCAAGCTAGAGGTTGGAAGAGCATCCCTGAACTTCAAGCAAGCTGTACAAGTCCTCACATTGCATTGAAAGTACCTCCATTGCTGCACACGATTCCAGCTGAACAGGTAAAACTTTGGACTTCTATCTCTCAATCTAGGAAGAGTTAGGCTTAGGTTTATGAATGAAACATGCTCTACTCATGGCCCTGAAGCTACCTATATCCTCACTTTTCATTTATATTGTGTGTGTTAAGAGAATTTGGAACATGAACATTAGAAAAAACTTAGGTCAGAAATTGGGGATGAAGAAATTCTCCCTCATTTCTTAGAGTTAAGTCAAGTTTTTTATATGTCTGGATTCGTCTCTTGATGATCTACATTTTTGGTGTTATGAGTTCTGCTTGAAAGTCCAGGAATCAGGAGTTAGGAAGCGCGCGTTTTTGTTGTTCAAACAAGTCTGGAGGTTGAAGATGACTGGCTTGGGCTGGGCCTGGGTCAGTCCTACTTTTAGCACCCCTTTTTTTCAATTTGCACCCCCCTGACCCATTATGTGATATATTTGCCATTTTTGATTTTTTTTTCTTTTTGATTCTGATTTTATATTTTTATTCAAACATGAAAAAACACTAAAAATATTTTTCTCACATTTTTTGCATTTTATTTGGTATTTATTTGTTTCATTTAGTTCCATATGTAAATAAATATATATATATACTTTTATTTAAAATACTAAAAATAATACAAATACATTTTTATTTTCTGATTTTATTTTATCTTATCTTTTGAAAACATTTTCTTAAAATATACTTTTTTTGTAAATATTAAATATTTTTATTTTTTGTATATATTTAATACATAATATAAATATTTATATATTTAGGATATTTAGGTTAAAAATACAAGAATAATACATTTTTTTTATTTTATTAATATTTAACCTAAAAAAATACTTTTTTACAATATACTTCCTTTTTATTTATTCTTTGTATATAGTTAATAAATATTATATTTAATAAATAATAAATACTTTTTTTTAGCAAATTAGGATTTTGCCCTAAAATGTGAAAATGTCCAAAATTAACCTTTTTTCTATTTTTTTTATATTTCATATGAAAAATACTTTTTACATACATATAAAACCATTTTTGTGTGTTTTGCATATTTATTGTATTTATTCAATTATTTGTACAATTAAATAATTTGTATATTCCATTTGGATTGTAATAGCTTAGATTTAATTTTCTTGCTAAATATCCCCATTTGAACATTTGTACCCCCCATCCCATAATTATGTTGTAATAGTTTAGGACTTTAATTTCCACATTTTAAAGCTTTCTAATTATACCATGATAGACTTAGGGTTTTGTATGCAAATCAAAAACAACAAATAGTTTGACCTAATTCAAAGACAAAAAAGCATGAAAATGGACAACACTAATCACACTTGCACTCCTAGGGTTACTCCACTTGTTGCCTTCAATAAATGGGCCATGTTGCATGTTGAGTGTCTTTGGCAAAACAAAACAATATCAAATGATCATAGTCCCTCGATGACGCTTTCGAAAGTTGCCTAAAAATGATCAAGTCCCTTAAAGGAAAAATTGCCAAAGACACTTGGCACCATTGCAATCATGGTCTAAACGATGACCTGCACCCGTCCCGTTTACATCCTAACACAAGATTGTCCACCAAATACAATGGTGGAACAAAATTGTTAAAAGGGTTAAAACATAGGAAAGATCTTTGAGAAATTTAGGGTAGATAGCTCTTGGTTACTTGACCAAATCTTGCAAAAAACAATCCTTGCCATTTTTCAAAACACACATCACAACACGCTTTCAAAACAACTTTCAAAAACATTGAAAACTTTTCAAAAGACAAAAACATCTTTGTATACATCCAAACATGGATCATTACAAAGGTTGCCACAACAAATGGTTTCTTTTCAAAACATTTTCAAATCCACACACAAAGCACCATTTCAAACAATTGAAAATCAAAGGCAAGTGATCTAAGCAAGTAACTAAGAGCCCATGGATAACCATGGATAGAAAGGGTGCTAATACCTTCCCTTTCTATAATCTACTCCCCGAACCCAAGAAAACATCTCAAAGGTTTTTGCTGTGCTTTTTAACCTTTCCTTAGGATAAAATAAAAAGTCGGTGGCGACTCTTGCTCAACCGAAACATTTGCGAAAACAAACGCAAAACCCAAGTCAGTTCTCCCACCGTACCACAGTATTCATTTGAGTAGTTTCTTTCTGAAGGAAGGAGAAGACCATAGGGAAGCTAGGGAGCAGATTACGAAGGCCTGGTGTCACATTCATAAGAGGAGTAGGAAGGATTTAGGACCTAGGGGTGCTATTTATTTGGAGCCATATCTTCAGTGGGTCCGATCGAGAGCCATTCAGTTGAAGATGCCATATACTCGGGAGACACCCATGCCTGATCTATTTGTGAAGACCACCCCTCCCTTATTAGATGATCTATAAGAACTGCAACTCGCTTTGGTTAGGATGCAACAGGAAAGGGATGCTTGGAAGAACAAGTTCCAGACTTTAGAGAGTTCCTACAGAGAAGACCTGAAGGAGAAAGACGATTTGATCGAGATCCTTGTGAGTCGGGCGGTAGAGTCTATGGAGAAGCAAGGGGATTTATTTTCCCCTAAGCCTCAAACAGGTATTGATTACTCACTTCCTGATTCAGATGATTGGAAGGAGGTTGCCATTAGACATGTGGAAGAAAACGAGAGGTTGAGGGCTCAGATTCTCAGGCTCACAGGGAAGCGTCAGCGTACAGATTGATCTCCACCAGTTCTTTTTCTTAGGATTTTTAGATTGTATTCTCACCTTGTACTTGGGATCATTGAAACTTGTAATCCATTTTGAAGTTATTATAATAAAAATTTCCAGTATTTCAAAAGCTTTATTACTTTGATGTTTGCAATATGCCTATAAATCTTAAATCCCTTGAAATATTAAATAATGAAGTAAAAATAATCATGTGCATTGCATGTCATGCATAATATTGCACATATTTCTTGCATTTATTATGCATATCCAGGTGCCTTACCCAGCTTTTTACTTCATTCAACAAGCTGACTCATCACTACAACACTCGGGCTAATTTCAAAAAGAAGATGGACAACTTAGAACAGGAGAATCGCGAGCTGCACGAAGACGTTTCTGATTTGAAGGCTAGCTTGGCCAATTTGACTACTCTAATGGAAGCTCTGGTGGTTGCTCAGAATCAACAACCGGGTGTTCAACCTCAACCAACAAGGGCAAATACTGAAGTTCCAACTTTCCCTGTATCCGCTACTCTGACTGTTATTCAAAATTGTATGCCTCAAGGTTATCCATGGGGAATGCAATAGAATTTTGCACCTGAAGGTTTCAATCTTGGTCCTCAAGATACTCCAGTGGTTCAGACTATTGTTACTTCGGCACCTCCTGTGGTGCATACTGTTCCCGCTACACCTCCTTCGGTGAATTTGGTTCCGTTTGTTAATGAAGATGTGTGTCGTCCTTTCCCTCCGCTGAGTGAAGACTTGGGTCTTTATGACAGAATGGATGATTTTCAAGAGCAGATTGATAGAATGCAAAGAGAGATGAAGGATCTTAGGGGAAAACAGCTATTCGGGCAGAATGTGAATGAGCTATGTTTGGTCCCGAATGTTAAGATACCTGTTAAGTTCAAGGTCCTGGAATTTGAGAAGTATAAGGGCAACACTTTTCCTCGTGCTCACTTGGTGATGTACGTAAGGAGAATGTCTACCCACACTGATGATCAGCGTCTGCTGATTCACTTTTTCAGGATAGTTTGGTCGGCGCAGCGTTGAAGTGGTATATGAGTTTAGATAATGCTAACATACATACTTTTAATGATTTAGGAGAAGCCTTCATCAAACAATATAATTACAATGTGGACATGGCGCCCGACCGTGACCAACTTAGGGCCATGGTTCAGAAAGACAGGGAATCATTCAAAGAGTATACGCAGAGATGGCACGAGGTAGCTTCCCAAGTAATTCCCCCCATGGAAGAGAAAGAAATGACTAAGATTTTTCTGAAGAAGCTGGGTGTTTTCTACTATGAAAGGATGGTAGCAAGTGCGCCAAGTGATTTTACAGAGATGGTAGGAATAGGTATCCGCTTAGAAGAGGCGGTAAGAGAAGGTCGTTTGACGAAGAGTGAAGGATTCGGAGGTGTGAAGAAGCCGTCTTATGGGTTTACCAAGAAGAAAGAAGGGGATACCAATGTTGTTATACAAGATAGGAGGGTAAACACTCCTAGAAGGAAGTATCAGCGTCACCAGCAAGTCGCCTTAGTTACTCTTGTGATGAGTGCCACTCCGACTACCGTTGCTTATCAAAGACTATCCCAGCAGGGGAACCAAGGGAATAATCAGAGAAGGGAGAACTATGACCTTATTCCCATGAGCTATGCAGAGCTACTACCGGCATTGATTCAGAAGAAGTTGGTCCAAACACGACCACCTCTCGCCGTACCATCACCATTGTCTTGGTATTACAAGGCAGACCAAACGTGTGGTTTTCATCAAGGAGCACCAGGGCATAGTGTTGAGAATTGTTATCCTTTAAGGACTGAAGTGCAAAAGTTGGTGAAGTATGGAATTCTATCTTTCAAGGACATGGGAAATATATTTGTACCCACCCGCTCTTCGTGATGTTCTTCGATCCTAAACTCAGCTAACCGTGCATTTAGATCATGTTTGAGTCTTTGCTCTGATATTCCAGTGATGGTTCAGATACTGACAGTTTATTTTGAACAGGCAGTCATTTTGTTGAGAGTTTGCAGGATCTCTTTCTTTTTTATTTTATTATCCCTGTCTTTTGCCTGAACTATTTCTTTTGTAATTACAGTCAGCGGGATGCCCCAGTTTTGTAAGTCTCCTTCATAGGTTTTGACTTGATGGGCTTTTATTTCGAGAGATAATGACTGCTTGTCCTTATGATTATACGGAACCATCACCGTCTTTTGTTTCAGAAGGACTTCTTTGATGCCATTCATTGTGCACCTGGATCAATTGAGAAAACTACTCTGCCCCAGGTTATAATTAAGGGTTTTAATTTGTGAAAAGAAAAACTCCAACTTCTTTGGCTCAAAGGGGTTGACTAGGGATTATCTTCCTTATAACTCCACTATTTAGGATTTGAAACAATGCCTGTACCTCGTCAGTGGGGTCTGTTCAAAAGCATATTGTAGAGATTTTAATATCATTTTCGTCATCCTCCATCTAAAGGTTTAGAATTTTTAATCGGGAGTTGATCATCACAAAAAAATGAAAGCAATTTGAATATAGTGAAATATGAATGGATTGATTCAAAACAGACATATGCAATGCATTGATAAAGTAATAAGATTTGACATGAATAAATGTTCGAACAATCAAAAGAAAATTACAACTTGAAAAATTCTACTGAACAAAAAGTCTTCTCGTCTCAGTACTTGTCACTTCAAATGGTGAACCTTGGGGGGATGGCAAAAGAATTCTATTTGACCGTCCTGTGTGAGTTCTAATGCTCCTTCATCAATCAAGTCTTGTACCTTGTTCCTCAAAGTCCAACAATCATCTGTATCATGCCCCGAGCCACCAGAGTGATAAGCACAGCGGGCATTAGGGTTATACTTTAGTGATGTAGTGTTGGGATTCTTAGGAGGGTCCCTTAACGTTACCAAATTCAATCCAACAGGTGTTGTAAAGCCTGAGACAGCGACATGTCGAGCCTGGTAAATTGCCTCCTGGGCATATTTGGCTTACTCTGATCAAACTGTTGTTCTTGGCGAGGTCGTTGTTGGACCTGTAAGGTAGTAACAACTTGGAGAGGTCTATTATTCATCAAACTAGACCTTTGACTTCTCGGAAGTTGATTAATGACTTGGTCCCCGTCCTTGACTATTTGCTTCATGTCGTCGTATTTGTCTTGACGAAGTTGATTGACAATGGTTCTCAGCTATTCTTGCTCCCGAGCTAAGCCTTGGATAAGAGCCATCTGCCCCAGCATATGGGTTTTCATGGCACTGAACTCAGCTTGCAGTTGTTTCAGCCGTTCGTCCTTATTGTCTTCAGGACTTTTCTTGACCAAGTTCCCCATGAGGAGTGTTCTCAACTCTTCCTGCCCCTTGGATAGGTTAAGGAAGATTTCCTTGAACTGAGTCTCTTGAGTATGAAGATCTTGGTTGTCTTGTTGGAGACCCATTGCTGAAATAAACAGCGAGAACATGAGAGACCTGTACTGCGAGACTTGTTATGCAATGATATGTATGATATATGTATGCAATGTTTTCAAGGATCTCGCGGGGTAAACAAGAAACTCGTTAGAATTTGAATTTTGCAGCTTTGATTGAAGAAACTTCATGTTGTTAAGAGTCCTTCTTCAAGAGTCAAGCTCACCATATCGAGTGGGTCATAGCCCCTGACTCAAGTCATTGTGTTTTGATTCATAGACGACATTGGGTAGAGGAAAATAAATCCTCTTTGCCCCTTGCTTGACGTCTGATTTACCATAACCTGCATCACAGACCCTTGAGATCCTTGAAATGGTTAAGGAAATGTTAAGGCATGATGTTATGATGTATATGATATGCGTTTAAGCAAAAGTGTGAGGTGCTGTAAGTAAACCCTGCAATAAATCCAAATTATTGGATAAGGACTGTAAACAAAACCTGCAAGGAACTCATGTTGTCAGATAACAAGAATGTTAAAGTAGTTCAAGTTTGAAGGCACACAAGTCACACAAATAGCCTTAAGTTTAGGCTGGCATGGAGTTTAGGTATTACCCTCTTTCAGTTTAGTTGGTTCAAACCTGTCCTAAAAATAGTAACCGGGTTCTAGAGGATCCCAATATCACTAACTACCCTCGATCGGTCATAATTCCAGTTTGGAAACCTTTTCTTGCGGCCGGAATCATCGCGAGAGTTTAGTCTCAATGAGTGTACCATACTGCTACTGTTCTATGGCCAAGTTGGTCAATTTAAAGGTTCTAAAGTCAGTTGGTGCTTAATGACCCCTTAGATGACCCATATTCTCCTTGTTCCAACACAAGGGATATCGGTACAATCTAAAGTGCCACACCAACGTAGCTACTGCTTCAACCGTATCGTTCTACGCCGTACAGTTCCCTCACAGTTTATTGCTACTTACCTAAAGGGTATCCCCAGATCCGGGTTAGGATCTATAGAAACTCCAATACAATCCCACAAAGATAAATCTTACAAAGCATACAATTGAAAACACAATGATCTAATCCTAAGGTACACCCCACTTATAAGCATCCCCAGCAGAGTCACCAGTTTTGTAATCGGTGGGAAAGAGAACTGACTGTTTTTGGAATGTTGGTTCGCGTTTTGCGTGTGTTTTCGCAAAATGTCGCGGTAAGCAAGAGTCGCCACCGTCTTTTATTTTATCCAACAAGGAAAGGAAAAAAGCACAGAAAAATTCCTTTTTCGAGATGTTTCTCGGGTTCGGGAGGTAGATTATAGAAAGGGAAGGTGTTAGCACCCTTTCTATCTGTGGTAATCCACGGGCTCTTAGGTACTTACTCATTGTGTTTTCAAAATTTGCTTTTCTTTGTGTTTGTGGGTTTGAAAAGGATTTTTTGTTTGAAAGGAGTGTAAGTGCGAAAAGTTTTGTTTTGTTTTAAAAAGAGCAAGTACTTAAGAACCATCTACCTACTCTAAAAAAGGAATCAATCTGTATAAGTGTCCTTTAGACAATGCTATCCCACTATTGATGAGTAGGTAGCATCGTCGTTGGAGTTTAAGGGTCAATTCGATTAAGGGACGTGTGGTCACTAAAGCAATGTTAGGACGCCTTAGCGGTAACCCTAATGTCTTAGATCATTTTTTCGAGGCAACCGTTTCGAGGAGACTAAAACTTCCTATACTCAATGACCACGTTCGAAGGCAACCAAGTGAGGTGTACCCTAAGAGTGCGCATGTTCGAGTGTGTTATTTCGGTTAATTTTATCTTTTGTACATGTCATGGGTGAGCTATGTTGATTTTAAGTTCATACATTTGATCTTGTCATGCATTCCTTATTATCAAACATCTAACAGTTAATAGTTGCGGAATTTAAATTACGGAAATTAAATCTAAACTATTACAAGGCGTCGGGTATTTACATCGCCAAAAGCAACCCTTTAATTTAAATTGCGGAAAGTAAAATAAAGTAATAAATAATTAAAGTCCTAATTAAAAGCTATTACATTCCGGAAGCAATTACAATAATAAGACAAAATTGATCGCGTGCGAGAAAATTAAATTGGGCGCATTTTTTAGGGTTTTGACCCTTTTTATTAAAGAAAGCATTTTTGTTATTTTTTGAATTAAAAGGAATTAAACTAAGTTAACAATTAAATTAATTAATTAATGAAAATATTTTTGGATTTTTTATATTTAAGGAAATAAAATAAATTGATTAAAAGTTAGTAAAACCTAATTATCTAAATTAATTTTAATTTATTGCAAAAATGTTAAAAGTTAAACCTATTTAAATCTAAATTAATTAAGTTAGTATTTATTTATAAAAATAAAGTGATGATTTTAATTTTAATGAATAAAATATATTTTTGTATTTTTTGATTTTTTATGAGAAAAAAAGATTTTAATTGGTCAGTGGTTTAAATAATAAAAATAATAATATAAAACAAATAATTAAATAAAAGAAAGAAAAGAAAAGAAATAAACCAAATGGGGGGGTTTGCGCCCCAAATTAGGAGGTGAGATAGCAATTGTTTGGCCCATTTGCAGCAAGCCTCATTGACTTTCCATGATTCCCTGTGCGCCTTGGACTTGAGACCATGATAGACATTCAACCTTGGCCACCAGATCTGACCTGAGGCCATCTGGCGGCCATCTAGATGGGGACACGTGATATACCACGCTCTTGATGTTGCATGGAATCACTTGTAAACAAAATTCAACAAATATTGGGGGACCTAGGATTCGAACCCAGGTCCCATTGGACTTTCCACTAGTGCGCTTACTAACTCAACCATCATGCTTATTTGTTATAATGTTAGATAGCAATTAATATAAGGACAAACAAATACTATGCTGGGAAATAAAAGAAAACGCGCGAGATTTGAAATTATCCAATGAAGAAGAGACATGTCTTCATCTTCTTCAACGAAACCTGTTCTTTTTCCTGCGGATTTGAATCCGCAACAAAATCCATGGCTCGATCCTAAAACCAGTTCTAGGCGATGGAAACGAATTTTGAGACCATCATCTTACTCGTCTCTCCCTCCTGAACACGCTCATGACCATCGTTTGTCTTGATTTTCCCTGTAGCAAAAATGCCCAAAAACAACCTTCCAAACCCCAGGTTCGGTTACAAGGCTATGGCTTATGAAAATAAAATCAAATGATGCGGAAAGTTTGGAAATCGAATGATAAGTATGATTGTACCAAAAATTTGCTCAAAAGATGCCAGAATATGGAGTCACGATTTCGTGTACAGGGTCGAGTTTCAAGAGACTTACAGTGTGTTGGAGAGGGCCTGGGACCTTGCTTTTGATTCCAATCGCTTCAGTGGACCTCAGGCAAGAAGATAGCGTTCAGCTTTTGCCTTGAATTTGCCTCCAATATGGATTTCAGTTTCACACTTTTCAAGCTTTTTCTCAAGTTTTGTTTTTTAGATTCTGAAGCCTCTAGGTCGTGTCCTTGGTGTCTTTGCATTGTGTGAGTATAAGGGAAGCAATTAGGTTTAATTTTGGGCCTTGAATCCATGAGTATTGATGATTCAAGATTTGATATGATCTTCCATGAACATGCTTCCATATTTGTCAAAGAATCCAATATTTGATCATGATATGCCTTGATTCGAATTTGGTCATGTCCATAATGATATTAAAGACCTGTAATGATAAAAAAGATACCATTTGATTAAGATTTGGATTTTATTTGGATTTAAATTGATTTAAAATGAATTAAATCAATAAAAATCAAATGAAATAGAAAAATTAATAATTGGACATAAAATTGAAGATAGGACACGTGTGTAGTGTGACAAGACCAAATAAAGTGGAAAAAAGTGGGCCCATTTGTCAAAATTTGAAGTTTTGGGGATAGTTGACTTTTGGCAATTTTGGAAAAATGCCCAACTTTAACAATTCATAACTTCTTCAATTTTGAACTTTTGGATGTGTTCATAGACTTTTTAGAAACCTTGAGATGTCCTCTAACCAACCCTTTTGGTCTCATCGCATTTTGATATTCCATTCTCAATTTATAAGCTTTGGAAAAAAAGGTGTTTTTGTTGACTTCCAAAAATGACCTATAATGTCCAAATTTGTAACTTCTTGTGAGTGCATTTCTTGATCTTGGGGTGTGAATATGGATTGTATTAAATTTCATCTTCTTAAAAATGAGCTTTGTATGGGTCATTTATCATAAAGTATGAGAAAGTTATGCTTGGTCAAAGTTGAGTTGACCTTTCTTGCAAAACCCTAATTTAGCAACTTTTGAATCTTGATGAATCTTGAGCAATCCTTGATGAATCATGATCAACCCTTGATCAAATGATGAATTAACCTTCAAAATGAGAATTTTGACAAAAAATCTTGAGGTTTGACTATTTGTAGGTCACAGTTGACTTTTGCCCTAGCATAGTCAATTTTTGGGCCTCTTGAGCAATTTACTGACCAAACTTTCTCTACAAGGCTTGAAATTTGACATGGATGAACTTGAGAACATATTAGCACATTGTGGAGCACTTGGGGCCATTTGGATGCAAGGACCTTGATGCAACACAAAACCCTAGTTTGAGATTGACTGCCTTAGGAGATGATTTGACTGTCCAACCCTTGAGCAATCTTGAGCCACTTGGGAATTCTTCTTGACATGTCTTGAGAAATATGGGAGGGAAAATTTTGGGGTACAACAGTTGACCCTGTTCAATCTTCTTAAACCTGAGGATATAGATTGGCTTTCGGGCCTTTCATGATCCGAAGGTGGAAGATGATTGAACACTAGAGTGCCCAGAAATTTTCACTCGCATGAAGTGGTATCAGCATTGTGATGCCGGGTGTGGGCTTATAGATGCCATTTGGAGATTGTTGGTAGGAGGATGGGCTTATAGATGCCATTTGTAGGAGCTTCGATCGCATAAGATATTCCTTAGTGAGAACTTACATACCTGTTGTTGTAGAAGATTCTGCTGGGGAAGCCTGGTTTTTGTTGAGATTTAGGGATTGTCTGGTCTTCAACGTAGTATATCGTTGAAATTAGAGAACTCATCCACACTTTGACAGAGGAAAACATCAAGATCTAGGAATTGTCTGGTCTTCAACGCAGTATACAATTGAAAGAACTCGTCCACACTATGACATAGGGAAGCATCTTCATCAAGATCCAGGAACTGTCTGATCTTCAACGTAGTATACCGTTGAAATTACAGAACTCGTCCACACTATGAAGAAGGAAAACATCAAGATCTAAGAACTGTCTGGTCTTCAACGGAGTATACAGTTGAAATTAGAGAACTCGTCCACACTATGACGTAGGGAAACATCTTCATCAAGATCTAGGAACTGTCTGGTCTTCAACGTAGTATACCGTTGAAATTACAGAACTCGTCCACACTATGACGGAGGAAAACATCAAGATCTAGGAACTGTCTGGTCTTCAACGTAGTATACCGTTGAAATTAGAGAACTCGTGCACACTATGACGTAGGGAAACATTTTCATTAAGATCTAGGAACTGTCTGGTCTTCAACGTAGTATACCGTTGAAATTACAGAACTCGTCCACACTATGACGGAGGAAAACATCAAGATCTAGGAATTGTCTGGTCTTCAACGGAGTATACCGTTGAAATTAGAGAACTCGTCCACACTATGACATGGGGAAACATATTTATCAAGATCTAGGAACTGTCTGGTCTTCAACGTAGTACACCGTTGAAATTACAGAACTCGTCCACACTATGACGAAGGAAATCATCAAGATCTAGGAACTGTTTGGTCTTCAACGGAGTATACCGTTGAAATTAGAGAACTCATCCACACTATGATATAGGGAAACATCTTCATCAAGATCTAGGAATTGTCTGGTCTTCAACGTAGTATACCGTTGAAATTACATAACTCGTCCACACTATGACGGAGGAAAACATCAAGATCTAGGAATTGTCTGGTCTTCAACGGAGTATACCGTTGAAATTAGAGAACTCGTCCACACTATGACGTAGGGAAACATCTTCATCAAGATCTAGGAACAGTCTGGTCTTCAACGTAGTATACCGTTGAAATTACATAACTCTTCCACAGTATGATGGAGGAAAACATCAAGATCTAGGAAATGTCTGGTCTTCAACGGAGTATACAGTTGAAATTAGAGAACTCGTCCACACTATGACGTAGGGAAACATCTTCATCAAGATCTAGGAACTGTTTGGTCTTCAACGTAGTATACCGTTGAAATTACAGAACTCGTCCACACTATGACGGAGGAAAACATCAAGATCTAGGAACTGTATGGTCTTCAACGGAGTATACCGTTGAAATTAGAGAACTCGTCCACACTATGACGTAGGGAAGCATCTTCATCAAGATCTAGGAATTGTCTGATCTTCAACGTGGTATATCGTTGAAATTACAGAACTCGTCCACACTATGACAGAGGAAAATTGTCGAGATTGAGAACCTTATCTGAAATTCAACTGAGGATAATTCAGTTGAGATTTAAGAACCGGTCAGGTCTTCGACTAAGCTGAGAACTTAACTGCATCTTTCCTGAAAGGTAAAGGTCAGTCATATGCAATACATGAGATGGATCAAACAATGATGTTCTCAACATAAATCAGATTGTACGGTATGATGCGTTTATGCATGTATCATGATGTATGGAAATGTGATGTTTTATCTGGGGAAAATAAATCCCGGATAGCTGCTGGAGAGTAGAGTTGAATTCTTCGTTTCCGCTAGGGATGATGAACGAAGATGATAAACCTGCAGGAGAGGAGAACTCCGTTGGGGAACAAACTGATGAGGAGATTACTCTGTGGGGAAGAGATGCTCTGCTGAGAATTTCACTGATAAACTCCGCTGGGGATGGATTACTGTTGCTGGTGATACTGAATCTGTTGAGGATTGAGCTCCTGTTTGTGAGACGACAGAACTTCGCTGGGGACGATCTTTCAATTACAGCTTGCTAGGGATAACCTCTGAACTTGACTGGGGAGATTTATTTTGTACTCCGTTGGGGAACATTCTTATACTCCGTTGGGGAATATTAAGACCGTCGGGGATATCAAGCCTTTTTGGTGCTAATGGTAGGTGAACTCTGCTTGGGGAAAGCATTGTTGATTCGTTCATAGTTGCAATTCTTAGCTGGGGGAGAGCTACCATTACTGTCTTGCTCTGCAGGGAGTGAAAGTACCTTAGCCATATTCTTTAGCTGAATCTACCTTTGTACCTGGTGGATAGAGCAACTGTACAGCTTGAACAATTCTTATTGCCCCTGTTTCTGTGGGAGAAGGTGCCTGCGGAGGCCCTGTGGATCGAGTATTATCCCCACCTATGAGGTGTTTGGTATCTTTCGATCAAAATGACAAGTCTTCTTCTGGTAGGCCAGTGACGAGATGACGAGACATAGTCGTACGCTTTGATCCCTAACTTTTGCCTGGACCGCCCTTTCGGGTTTTCAGTCCACCGGGATACCCCCTTTTTGCCCAAGCCGCCTTTTCAGGTTTTCGACTTGCCGGGTGTACAAATTTTTCATTTTCATCCCTTATTTTTGCCCGAACCCTTTTGGTTCGCCGGGAAGCCCTTATTTTTGCCTAGGCCAGTCAACCTAGCGGATCTTTATTCACGCGCGGTATTTTTTGACTATATTCATGCTCTCAGGGTGTAGGGAGGTGTCACTGTCAGTAGTGTTGTGTTGCCATACTACCAGAAGATCTTCGTTTGATCATGCAAGATTCGTTGCTGGAATTCATGTCCAATGCCCCAATTGATTCAGATGGAGATTTGCCCCTGGCTATTTGGCATTTTGAGAGATTCCTTGAATCTTGACTTGACTGCCCCAGATGATGGACAATGATCATGCCATGCCCCTTGATTGGAAGTGTTTTTTTTCACTTGAGGTGACCCTTTTTGCTGAGGAGGTTTTTGTTCACTGGATATTCGTCGTGCAAATTTCTCTGCTGTTTCGAGCAAATAGTCATATGCAAACAATGTTATTTTAAGAATGCAAAGCTTATGTCTGTTTTGAAGTTCTTTGAAAATACATTTTTCAATAAAACAAGCGAATTTTTGTAAAATGTGATGTCAACTCAGGATTTTACAGCAAGCCCTACAGGAGTCAGGATACCTTTTGTTACAGTTTGCTTTCGAACTAACCCATGCTTCATTTAGGACTTTTAAGGGTTATAACGTGGCCTGGTTCACGGTTTAAGAAACAAAGGATAAAGGCTCAAAATATATTTGTACCCACCCGCTCTTCGTGATATTCTTTGATCCTAAACTCAGCTAACCGTGCATTTAGATCCTGTTTGAGTCTTTGCTCTGATATTCCAGTGATGGTTCGGATACAGACAGTTTATTTTGAACAGGCAGTCATTTTGTTGAGAGTTTGCAGGATCTCTTTCTTTTTGATTTTATTATCCCTGTCTTTTACCTGAACTGTTTCTTTTGTAATTACAGTCAGCGGGATGCCCCAATTTTGTAAGTCTCCTTCATAGGTTTTGACTTGATGGGCTTTTATTTCGAGAGATAATGACTGCCTGTCCTTACGATTATACGGAACCATCACCGTCTTTTTTATCGGAAGGACTTCTTTGATGCCATTCATTGCGCACCTGGATCAACTGAGAAAACTACCCTGCCCCAGGTTATAATTAAGGGTTTTAATTTGTGAAAAGAAAAACTCTAACTTCTTTGGCTCAAAGGGGTTGACTAGGGATTATCTTCCTTATAACTCCACTGTTTAGGATTTGAAACAATGCCTGTACCTCGTCAGCGGGGTCTGTTCAAAAGCATACTGTAGAGATTTTGATATCATTTTCGTCATCCTCCCTCTAAAGGTTTAGAATTTTTAATCGGGAGTTGATCATCACAAAAAAATGAAACCAATTTGAATATAGTGAAATACGAATGGATTGATTCAAAACAGACATATGCAATGCATTGATAAAGTAATAAGATTTGACATGAATAAATGTTCGAACAATCAAAAGAAAATTACAACTTGAAAAATTCTACTGAACAAAAAATCTTCTCGTCTCAGTACTTGTCACTTCAAATGGTGAACCTTGGGGGGATGGCAAAAGAATTCAATCTGACCGTCTTGTGTGAGTTCTAATGCTCCTTCATCAATCAGGTCTTGTACCTTGTTCCTCAAAGTCCAACAATCATCCGTATCATGCCCCGGGCCACCAGAGTGATAAGCACAGCGGGCATTAGGGTTATATTTTGGTGATGTAGTGTTGGGATTCTTAGGAGGGTCCCTTAACGTTACCAAATTCAATTTCAACAGGTGTTGTAAATCCCGAGACAGCGATATGTCGAGCCTGGTACATTGCCTCCTGGGCATATTTGGCTTACTCTGATCAAACCGTTGTTCTTGGCGAGGTCGTTGTTGGAGCTGTAAGGTAGTAACAACTTGGAGAGGTCTATTATTCATCAAACCAGACCTTTGACTTCTCGGAAGTTGATTAATGACTTGGTCCCCGTCCTTGACTATTTGCTTCAAGTCGTCGTATCTGTCTTGACAAAGCTGATTGACAATGGTTCTCAGCTCTTCTTGCTCCCGAGCTAAGCCTTGGATAAGAGCCATCTGCCCCAGCATCTGGGTTTTCATGGCACTGAACTCAGCTTGCAGTTGTTTCAGCCGTTCGTCCTTATTGTCTTCAGGACTTTTCTTGACCAAGTTTCCCATGAGGAGTGTTCTCAACTCTTCCTGCCCCTTGGATAGGTTTAGGAAGATTTCCTTGAACTGAGTCTCTTGAGTATGAAGATCTTGGTTGTCTTGTTGGAGACCCATTGCTGAAATAAACAGCGAGAACATGAGAGACCTGTACTGCGAGACTTGTTATGCAATGATATGTATGATATATGTATGCAATGTTTTCAAGGATCTCGCGGGGTAAACAAGAAACTCGTTAGAATTTGAATTTTGCAGCTTTGATTGAAGAAACTTCATGTTGTTAATAGTCCTTCTTCAAGAGTCAAGCTCACCATATCGATTGGGTCATAGCCCCTGACTCAAGTCATTGTGTTTTGATTCATAGACGACATTGGCTAGAGGAAAATAAATCCTCTTTGCCCCTTGCTTGACGTCTGATTTACCATAACCTGCATCACAGACCCTTGAGATCCTTGAAATGGTTAAGGAAATGTTAAGGCATGATGTTATGATGTATATGATATGCGTTTAAGCAAAAGTGTGAGGTGCTGTAAGTAAACTCTACAATAAATCCAAATTATTAGATAAGGACTGTAAACAAAACCTACAAGGAACTCATGTTGTCAGATAACAAGAATGTTCAAGTAGTTCAAGTTTGAAGGCATACAAGTCACACAAATAGCCTTAAGTTTAGGCTGGCATGGAGTTTAGGTATTACCCTCTTTCAGTTTAGTTGGTTCAAACCTGTCCTAAAAATAGTAACCGGGTTCTAGAGGATCTCAATATCACTGACAACCCTCGATCGATCATAATTCCAGTTTTGCAACCTTTTCTTGCGGCTGAAATCATCGTGAGAGTTTAGTCTTAATGAGTGTAGCATACTGCTACTGTTCTACGGCCAAGTTGGTCAATTTAAAGGTTCTAAGGTCAGTTGGTGCTTAATGACCCCTTAGATGACCCATATTCTCCTCATTCCAACACAAGGGATATCGATACAATCTAAAGTGCCACACCAACGTAGCTACTGCTTCAACCGTATCGTCTATGCCGTACAGTTCCCTCACAGTTTATTGCTACTTACCTAAAGGGTATCCCCAGATCCGTTAGGATCTATAGAAACTCCGATACAAGCACACAAAGATAAATCATACAAAGCATACAATTGAAAACACAATGATCTAATCCTAAGGTACACCCCACTTATAAGCATCCCCAGCAGAGTCTCCAGTTCTGTAATCGGTGGGAAAGAGAACTGACTGTTTTTGGAATGCTGGTTCGCGTTTTGCGCGTGTTTTCGCAAAATGTCGCGGTAAGCAAGAGTCGCCACCGTCTTTTATTTTATCCAACAAGGAAAGGAAAAAAGCACAGAAAAATTCCTATTTCGAGATGTTTCTCGGGTTCGGGAGGTAGATTATAGAAAGGGAAGGTGTTAGCACCCTTTCTATCTGTGGTAATCCACGGGCTCTTAGGTACTTGCTCATTGTGTTTTCAAAATTTGCTTTTCTTTGTGTTTGTGGGTTTGAAAAGGATTTTTTGTTTGAAAGGAGTGTAAGTGCGAAAAGTTTTGTTTTGTTTTAAAAAGAGCAAGTACTTAAGAACCATCTACCTACTCGAAAAAAGGAATCAATTTGTACAAGTGTCCTTTAGACAAATCTATCCCACTATTGATGAGTAGGTAGCATCGTCGTTGGAGTTTAAGGGTCAATTCAATTAAGGGACGTGTGGTCACTAAAGCAATGTTAGGACGCCTTAGCGGTAACCCTAATGTCTTAGATCATTTTTCCGAGGCAACCGTTTCGAGGCAACTAAAACTTCCTATACTCAATGACCACGTTCGAAGGCAACCAAGTGAGGTGTACCCTAAGAGTGCACATGTGCGAGTGTGTTATTTCGGTTAATTTTATCTTTTGTACATGTCATGGGTGAGCTATGTTGATTTTAAGTTCATACATTTGATCTTATCATACATTCCCTATTATCAAACATCTAACAGTTAATAGTTGTGGAATTTAAATTACGGAAATTAAATCTAAACTATTACAAGGCGTCGGGTATTTACATCGCCAAAAGCAACCCTTTAATTTAAATTGCGAATATTAAAATAAAGCAATAAATAATTAAAGTCCTAATTAAAATCTATTACATTCCGGAAGCAATTACAATAATAAGACAAAATTGATCGCATGCGAGAAAATTAAATTGGGCGCATTTTTTAGGGTTTTGACCTATTTTATTAAAGAAAGCATTTTTGTTATTTTTTGAATTAAAAGGAATTAAATCTAAGTTAACAATTAAATTAATTAATTAATGAAAATATTTTTGGATTTTTTATATTTAAGGAAATAAAATAAATTGATTAAAAGTTAGTAAAACCTAATTATCTAAATTAATTTTAATTTATTGCAAAAATGTTAAAAGTTAAACCTATTTAAAACTAAATAAATTAAGTTAGTATTTATTTATAAAAATAAAGTGATGATTTTAATTTTAATGAATAAAATATATTTTTGTATTTTTTGATTTTTTATGAGAAAAAAAGATTTTAATTGGTCAGTGGTTTAAATAATAAAAATAATAATATAAACAAATAATTAAATAAAAGAAAGAAAAGAAAAGAAATAAACCAAATGGGGGGTTTGGGCCCCAAATCAGGAGGTGAGATAGCAATTGTTTGGCCCATTTGCAGCAAGCCTCATTGACTTTCCATGATTCCATGTGCGCCTTGGACTTGAGACCATGATAGACATTCAACCTTGGCCACCAGATCTGACCCGGGGCCATCTAGCAGCCATCTTGATGGGGACACATGATATGCCACGCTCTTGATGCTGCATGGAATCACCTGTAAACAAAATTCATCAAATATTGGGGGACCTGGGATTCGAACCCAGGTCCCATTGGACTTCCACTAGTGCGCTTACCAACTCAACCATCATGCTTATTTGTTATAATGTTAGATAGCAATTAATATAAGGACAAACAAATACTATGCTGGGAAATAAAAGAAAACGCGCGAGATTTAAAATTATCCAATGAAGAAGAGACACGTCTTCATCTTCTTCAACGAAACCTATTCTTTTTCCTGCGGATTTGAATCCGCAACAAAATCCATGGCTCGATCCTAAAACCAGTTCTAGGTGATGGAAACGAATTTTGAGACCATCATCTTACTAGTCTCTCCCTCCTGAACACGCTCATGGCCATCGTTTGTCTTGATTTTCCCTGTAGCAAAAATGCCCAAAAACAACCTTCCAAACCCCAGGTTCGGTTACAAGGCTATGGCTTATGAAAATAAAATCAAATGATGCAGAAAGTTTGGAAATCGAATGATAAGTATGATTGTACCAAAAATTTGCTCAAAAGATGCCAGAATATGGAGTCACGATTTCGTGTACAGGGTCGAGTTTCAAGCGACTTACAGTGCGTTGGAGAGGGCATGGGACCTTGCTTTTGATTCCAATCGCTTCAGTGGACCTCAGGCAAGAAGATATCGTTCAACTTTTGCCTTGAATTTGCCTCCAATATGGATTTCAGTTTCACACTTTTCAAGCTTTTTCTCAAGTTTTTGTTTTTTAGATTCTGCAGCCTCTAGGTCGTTTCCTTGGTGTCTTTGCATTGTGTGAGTATAAGGGAAGCAATTAGGTTTAATTTTGGGCCTTGAATCCATGAGTATTGATGATTCAAGATTTGATATGATCTTCCATGAACAAGCTTCCATATTTGTCAAAGAATCCAATATTTGGTCATGATATGCCTTGATTCGAATTTGGTCATGTCCATAATGATATTAAAGACCTGTAATGATCAAAAAGATACCATTTGAATAAGATTTGGATTTTATTTGGATTTAAATTGATTTAAAATGAATTAAATCGATAAAAATCAAATGAAATAGAAAAATTAATAATTGGACATAAAATTGAAGATAGGACACGTGTGTAGTGTGACAAGACCAAATAAAGTGGAAAAAAGTGGGGTCATTTGTCAAAATTTGAGGTTTTGGGGATAGTTAACTTTTGGCAATTTTGGAAAAATGCCCAACTTCAACAATGCATAACTTCTTCAATTTTGAACCTTTGGAGGTGTTCTTGGACTTTTTAGAAACCTTGAAATGTCCTCTAACCAAACCTTTTGGTCTCATCTAATTTTGATATTCCATGCTCAAGTTATAAGCTTTGGAAAAAAGGTGTTTTTGTTGACTTCCAAAAATGACCTATAATGTCCAAATTTGTAACTTCTTGTGAATGCATTTCTTGATCTTGGGGTGTGAATATGGATTGTAGGAAATTTTATATTCTTCAAAATGAGCTTTGGATGGGTCATTTCTCATAAAGTATGAGAAAGTTATGCTTGGTCAAAGTTGAGTTGACTTTTCCTACAAAACCCTAATTTAGCAACTTTTGAATCTTGATGAATCTTGAGAAATCCTTGATGAATCATGATCAACCCTTGATAAAATGATGAATTAACCTTCAAAATTATAATGTTGACAAAAAATCTTGAGGTTTGACTATTTGTAGGTCACAGTTGACTTTTGCCCTAGCACAATCAATTTTTGGGCCTCTTGAGCAATTGACTGACCAAACTTTCTCTGCAAGGCTTGAAATTTGACATGGATGAACTTGATAACATATTTGGACATTGTGGAGCACTTGAGGCCATTTTGATGCAAGGAACTTGATGCAACACAAAACCCTAGTTTGAGATTGACTACCTTAGGAGATGATTTGATTGTCCAACCCTTGAGCAATCTTGAGCCACTTGGGGATTCTTCTTGACATGTCTTGAGAAATATGGGAGGGAAAATTTTGGGGTACAAAACCCAAGCATGGGGGAGTAAATGTTGTAAATATGGTGGCTGGTTGTCCATGCGACTTCCGGATTTTTGACATTAATCTGGTTAGAGGAGATCTGGTGAAAATGCACCCAGACCTCTATGAACTCAGCTACTATACGCATGACCATGCCGGTTGTGCTGTTTGCAGTACAGACATACAGGGTTATGACAAGATAAAGGTTGATTTACAGGAGATGATGGATGAGGGTTTAATCCATATAATCAGGCCTAGGGCAGAGTATGAAGAGGAAGTGAATATAGTTTCTGGATGTCCTAGTGAATTCAGAATTTTTGATATGGAGTATTTGAATGAGGATCTTGTGCAGTTGCATGCTACCTTCTGTTGTACTATTGGTCAGGTGGAACACCAATATGGGTCTTGCTTAGTTTGCTGTCGAGACCCCCGAGGATGTTCTATTGTGAGGGAGGGTGTTCAGTTTCTGTTAGACAATGGAACTATCAAGATCACAGGTCAGAGGGATGATTATCATGAGATTGGTATGGTTGAAGTTTGTTTAATGGAAGAAGAGTCAGAGGAAGAGTATGCTTCTGCGGATCAGTATTTCTCTTCATACGAATATTTTTTTACCAGAAATGACTTTTTGATGACTGGTTGTGTTAAAGAAGGGGTAAACATCATTGTGCCTTGTTTTGGAGCACCCGCTCATCTTGAAGTGAAGTACCATAGCAAACCAGTTGTTACCCTATTGGTAATTAGTTTGCCAGGTCCTATTCCCTACAAATCAGATAAGGTTGTGCCTTACAAATACAACTCTACAATCTTAGAAGATGGGGTGGAAGTTCCCATCCTGCCGATGCCCGATGTTGGAAATATAGCTGAAAATAGCAGGGTGACCCATAGTGGTCGTGTGTTTGCACCGGTTGTACGAAAATATGTTGTTGCTGGAAAGAAAATTGTTGAGAATGATGAACCTAAGAAGGCTACAGGAGAGACTAGTGGAGCTACATTAGAGAAAGAAGTGGATGATATTTTGAAGATAATTAAGATGAGCGACTACAGAATTGTAGATCAGCTACTGCAAACTCCTTCAAAGATATCCATCCTAGATTTATTAATGAACTCCTCTGCTCATAGAGAATCATTGATAAGAGTACTAGACCAAGCTTTTATGGAGAGTGACATGCCATTAGATCAATTCAGCAGCGTAATTGGAAACATTACGTCGTGTAACAACTTGATTTTCTGTGATGATGAATTACCAGATGAAGGGAGGAATCACAACCTGGCCCTCCACATATCTATGAATTACAAGAATGATTCACTGTCCAATGTGCTAATTGATAATGGATCCGCGTTGAATGTTATACTGAGGAGTACTCTCATGAAGTTAAAGTATCAAGGAGCACCTATGCGCCCGAGTGGCATCATTCTGAAAGCATTTGATGGGTCGAGGAAATATGTCATCGGTGAAGTGGACTTACCCATCCATATAGGACCACATTTGTTCTTGATAACCTTCCAGGTCATGGACATTATTCCCGCATATAGTTGTTTTCTAGGACGGCCATGGATACACGAAGCAGGGGTTGTCACTTCAACTCTGCATCAGAAGCTAAAGTTTGTGCGTGAAGGGAAAGTAGTGATCATAAATGGGGAGCAGGCGTTGTTGATAGCCCATGTATCCTCTTTCAGTATTGTAGAAGCGGATGAGGCTGTTGTTGGAACCCAGTTCCAAGCCCTATCCATTGACAACATAAGGAGAAATGAGGATTATGTGGTTTCGCTGAAGGACGTGCAACAGGTTGTACGCAATGGTCATAATACAGTTTGGGGACGACTTCTGGATCCACCCGTGAACAAAAATAGAATTGGTTTGGGTTTCTCTATGAAGAATGGCAAAAGCGAAATTTTGAAGTCAAAGTCTATTGTGAACAGTTATCATGATGTTTTCCACAGTGGAGGCTACCTCCATCCAATTGATTCTGGAATTAACGTTGTTAAAGAGGATGAAGCAGAGCAGGAAGTACCGAATTATGTGACGCATGGAGTCAGAGTTCATAATTGGGTCACCATTGATGTTCCTTCTTGCATACATGTTTCAAAGTAATTTGTTTTGGTAATTTGTTTATTTCTTTTGAAAAGCTTTCACTCTGCCCAAGGTAGAAGTATTAATGTTGTAGGGCTTATCCGTTTGCTGTGACTTTTAAGATCATTAATAAAAGTTGTCTTTGCTTCCCAAATTATGTCTTTGTCTTCTGCTTTTTCTTGGAAAATGGTAATCAGAAAAAAAACCTTTCAAAATAAATGATAACTGAAAATTAATCTGCATGATCACTTGTTATATGTGTCAGTTTCTAAAAGCAATCATAAATCATATGTGCAGATTAATTAAAAAAACCCGTTGAATACAATGACCCTGCACCCTCTCCCAACTTTGAATGTCCTGTGTTTGGGGCTGAAGAAGAAGATTATGATGAGATTCCAGAAGAGGTCTCACAGTTGCTTGAGCACGAGGAAAATACCATTCAACCATATAAGGAGCCTCTGGAAGTGATTAATTTGGGTTCAGAAGAGGATCCGAAGGAAGTCAAGATTGGAGCATCATTACATCCTGATGTAAAGAGCGGGTTGATTGAGTTGTTGAAAGGGTATATGGATATTTTCGCTTGGTCTTATCAAGATATGCCTGGTCTAGATACAGATATTATCGAGCGTCGTTTTCCGTTGAAGCCAGAGTGTCCGCCAGTTAAACAAAAGTTGAGAAGAACCCACCCAGATATGGCAGTAAAGATCAAAGAGGGGCTCCTAAAGCAGATTAATGTTGGTTTTCTTGTGACGTCAGTGTATCCTTAATGGATTGCCAATATTGTCCCAGTACTGAAAAAAGACGGAAAAGTCCGCATGTGCGTAGATTACAGAGATCTAAATAAATCTATTTCAAAAGATGATTTTCCATTGCCTCACATCGACATGTTGGTGGACATCACAACAAAATTCAAAGTATTCTCGTTCATGGACGGATTTTCAGGGTATAATCAAATAAGAATGGCTCTAGAGGACATGGAAAAAACAACGTTTATCACATCCTGGGGAACATTCTGTTACAGAGTGATGTCCTTCGGGTTGAAGAACGTTGGTGCAACGTACCAGAGGGCTAGGACAACCCTATTTCATGATCTGATGCACAAAGAAATCAAAGTATATGCTGATGATATGATTTCCAAATCCCAGACTGAAGAAGGGCATATAGAAGATTTGTTGAAGTTGTTTCAGCGTTTGAGGAAGTATCGTCTCCGCTTGAATCCAAATAAATGCACCTTCGGTGTTCGATCGAGGAAATTGTTGGGTTTCATTGTTAGCCAGAAAGGAATTGAAGTTGACCCTGATAAAGTCAAAGAAATTCAAGAAATGCCAACACCATGAACGGAAAAGCAAGTCATAGGTTTCCTCGGTTGTTTGAATTATATTTCCAGATTTATTTCCCACATGACTGCAACATGTGAACCGATCTTTAAGTTGTTAAAGAAAGATCAAGGTTGTGTGTGGACGGATGACTGCCAAAGGGCATTTGAGAGTATTAAAGAATATCTGCTTGAACCTCCTATCTTGCTCCCTCCCGTAGAAGGAATATTGTTGATGATGTATCTAACAGTGTTAGATAAATCCATGGGTTGTATTTTAGGACAACAGGATGAAACAGGGAAGAAGGAGTTCGCCAATTATTATCTCAGCAAAAAATTCACTAATTGTGAGTCGCGATATTCCGCGCTAGAAAATACATGTTGTGCATTGGCCTGGGCGGAAAAGCGTTTGCAGTAGTATATGTTGAATCATACCACTTGGTTGATCTCCAAAATGGATCCAATCAAGTATATTTTTGAAAAGCATGCTCTTACTGGGAGAATTTCCTGCTGGCAGATGTTGTTATCTGAATACGATATCGAGTATCGCACTCAAAAGGCTATCAAAAGTAGTGTCTTGGAATATTACCTTGCTCACCAGCCAGTGGAAGATCATCAGTCTGCAGAATATGAATTCCCCGATGAGGATGTGATGTTCCTGAAAGTGAAAGATTGTGATGAAACATTGCCTGAGGAAGTCCCTGACCCTGAATCTCGTTGGAGTATGATTTTTGATGGAGCGATGAATGCTTATGGTAAAGGAATTGGTGTTGCGATTGTCACTCCTCATGGATCGCACATTCCTTTTACTGCAAGGTTAACATTCGATTGCACTAATAATATGGCAGAATATGAGGCTTGCATCATGGGTCTTGAGGAAGCTATTGATCTCAGAATCAAAATTCTAGATGTGTATGGTGATTCAGCTTTGGTAATAAATCAAATTAAAGTAGAATGGGACACTCGTCACCCTGGCTTAATCCCTTACAAATATTATGCTAGAAGATTACTACCCTTCTTCAATAAAGTTGAATTCCATCACATCCCTAGAGATGAAAATCAAATGGCGGATGCTCTGGCAACTCTGGCTTCCATGTACCAAGTGAATACTTGGAATGATATACCTCGAGTTACAGTTCGACGGCTAGATAGGCCCGCTCATGTGTTTAAGACAGAGGAGGTAGCAGATGAAAAACCTTGGTATTATGATATCAAGCATTTTCTTCAGACTCAGGAATACCTGATTGGTGAATCGAGGAAAGATAGAAAGACACTGAGAAGATTGGCAGGCAGTTTCTTCCTCAATGAAAATGTGTTATACAAGAGAAATTATGACATGGTCTTGCTCAGATGCGTGGATAGACACGAAGCAGACATGTTGATGCATGAGATTCATGAAGGTTCATTTGGCACTCATGCTAATGGACATTCAATGGCTAAAAAGATGCTAAGGGCAAGTTATTATTGGTTGACAATGGAATATGACTGTTACAAATTTGCAAAGAAGTGCCATAAATGCCAGGTTTATGCAGATATGGTTCATGTGCCTCCGACACTTCTCAATGTGATTTCCTCCCCATGGCCTTTCTCTATGTGGGGTATAGATATGATCGGGATGATAAAACCCAAAGCTTCGAATGGGCACCATTTTATCTTGGTAGCAATTGACTACTTCACCAAATGGGTAGAGGTTGCTTCATATGCCAATGTTACCAAACAGGTGGTTTTGCGTTTCATCAAAAATAATCTTATATGCCGGTATGGTGTGCCGAGCTGAATCATCACCGACAATGGCTCGAATTTGAACAAGATGATGACAGGACTTTGTGAAGAATTCAAGATTGTCCATCACAATTCATCTCCATACAGGCCAAAGATGAATGGGGCTATTGAAGTTGCTAATAAGAATATCAAGAGAATTATCCAGAAAATGGTTGTTACTTATAAGGATTGGCATGAAATTCTCCCTTTTGCTCTGCATGGATATCGAACATCTATTCGCACTTCAACGGGAGCAACCCTGTTCTCCCTGGTGTGTGGAATGGAAGTTGTACTCCCTGTCGAGGTAGAGATTCCCTTGTTGCGTGTGATAATGGAAACCAAATTGATAGAGGCTGAATGGGTCTAGAACATGTTTGACCAATTGAATTTGATCAAAGAGAAGAGAATGATAGCTTTATGTCATGGCAGTTATATCAGAGAAGAATGAAGAAGGCATTTGATAAAAAGGTCAAACCTCGTGAATTCAGAGAAGGCGACCTCATGCTCAGGAAGATCATGTCTTTTAACACTGATTCTAAGGGCAAGTGGACTCCCAATTTTGAAGGCTCGTATGTTGTCAAGAAAGCCTTCTCTGGTGGTGCATTAATTCTTGAAACTATGGATGGCGAGAAGTTCCCACGTCCCATGAATGCTGACGCATTCAAGAAATACTTCGCCTAAAGAAATAAAAGAACAGATCACTAAGTTGAAAACCCGAAAGGGTGGCTTAGGCAAAAAAAGAGCATCTCGGTAGGCCGAAAACCCGAAAGGGCGGTCTAGGCAAAAATTAGAGACATAAACAAAATAAATTTCCCGCTAAGCTGAAAACCCGCAAGGGCAGCTTAGGCAAAAGTTAGGGATTTTTCTTGGCAAGTAACTACGTCAGACAAGACTTGATCGTTGAAGCAACAATCTTCTCGGATCCTCACCATACTTCAACAAAAGTTGTTGCTCAGGATTTCAAAAGTTGTTAGGGGGAATAGTGGTCATTATATCTCAATGTATCTTTTCTATTATGTATTACCATTTCCCAAACTTTGTAATCATCCATGGAGTCTCGCCATTCGCAGACTACCATTCTATTAATGAAATTCGAGCTTTAACCCAATTCTTTGTGTTCTTATTTTATTTGGCTTGCAAATACTCCATTTATTACTGATGATAACTTTCAAAGGAAAAAAATTAAAAAGCAAAATTAACTTTTCAAAAAAAGAAGAGATCTTTACAATTCAATTTACTTTGAGATTTGTGATGACACAATGACAACAAAAAATGGTGATCCCAGGAATAAACAAACTCTGGTTATTTTGAGAAGATTTACTTCCTTCATGAAGGTTCTCTCAGGTTGTTTTGCTGGTATGTGCACGATATTTGTATGTTTCTCAGATAGTTAAAGACGATACAAATCGGTGTAAGGTGCGGTATTGGGTTTATGATCCCATTGTCCCCAGTCAGGTCTTGGTTCATGTTTGATTTTGGGTTTGCACGGTCAGAAGCCTTTGTCCCAGGTTCCCCATCAAAGTCTTCCCTCATATGATGAAAGGTTTTATTCCCTTGGTGTGCTGAGATGTCGCTCTTTCTGCAGTATTGGCATTATTGTTGGTATTCATTTCCCAGGCAACTAGACCAGGGCAATATCTTTTCTGAGAAGTGTTGAAATGATTATCAACCTTTGGGTTTTCACCCGCCAAGTGCTGGGTTTGATTTAAAATGCCCATGAGTTTGACCTCTTTCTATAATGTTGACTTCTTGATTCCTCGGGAAGGCTATCCCAGGGCATCTTTTGTTGGAATAAGTTTTCATGATGTAAAGTTTCAATCCGCATCTTTCCCCAGGGGGTAAGCTTGAATTCCCTAGTGAGGTTTGATTGTTTCGGTGTCAGTCTGCTTTATTTGAGGCTGGTCTTGCAATCTCCAGTAGGCATGTTACTTTTTGAAAAACTGGTTTCTCCAATGAAGAAGGATGTTCTATCCCGGTATCTGTTTAATTTGTCTACCTCTGAATTATGTTTCTCTTTAGTAAAGTTAAAGGTAGGCAATAGGTTTGGTTTCCGCAGTTATCCTTTACCTTTCTTGAAATGATCTTTCTGGTTGAAGTTTAGCCAAGTGTTGTTAGTACCTGAGGCGGTTTTGTTTGTTTGTTCCTACTGATTGTGTATCTGTTTTACCAGCATACGCACGATAGCGTTCATACATTCATACATACATCATGCATGCCTAAAATTGACAAATGTTATTCATTGACATTGTGTTCTGACCTTCCTGCAGCGCTCCTTGCTTAGATGGATTTGGTTTTCCCTCTTGAGTTTATTTCTCAAAGGATGTATTTTCGTTAGCTGTCTTGCTCCAATTTATTTCTGATTTGGATCTGTGGTTGCATAACAATATCATTTACTTTGGATTTCTGAAAACTTTGAGTTTTAGTTTGTGCATTTATTTTGCACGAGAAGACTTTATCTCCTCAACAGGAATATCGTGGCATTTCCCCGGGAAGTCATATTTCTATCCCCAGAAAGTCATTTCTTTTTGCAATTCTCCATGACAACAAGTAACAAGTCTCTTTGTTTGAGACAGCTTATGTTTGATCTTTTCCAGGAAGATTTCCTTGGTTAAAGAAGAAGTTGAGACCCGTTCTAGGTGAAACACCAGAATTTTGGGAAAAACTTGATATGATATATTTTCTCTTTCTACCTTCAGTGAACGTTGGTAGATCATCGGAAGTGAACGTCGTTATTTGTTATCTTTTTGCTATCTTCAGTGAAGTTTATAGTTCATCATCAGTGAACGATGGTGATATGATATATTTTCTCTTTCTACCTTCAGTGAATGTTGGTAGATCATCGGCAGTGAACGTCGGTGTTTGTTATCTTTTTTCTATCTTCAGTGAATGTTGATAGTTCATCGTCAGTGAACGGAAGTGATATGATATATTTTCTCTTTCTACCTTCAGTGAACATTGGTAGATCATCGGCAGTGAACGACGGTGTTTATTTTCTCTTTCTACCTTTAGTGAAAGTTGGTAGATCATCGGCAATGAACGTCGATGTTTGTTATCTTTTTGCTATCTTCAATGAACGTTGATAGTTCATCGTCAGTGAACGGCGGTGATATGATATATTTTCTCTTTCTACCTTCAGTGAACGTTGGTAGACCATCGGCAGTGAACGTTGGTGTTTGTTATCTTTTTACTATCTTCAGTGAATGTTGATAGTTCATCGTCAGTGAACGACAGTGATATGGTATATTTTCTCTTTCTACCTTCAGTGAACTTCGGTGTTTGTTATCTTTTTGCTATCTTCAGTGAACGTTGATAGTTCATCGTCAGTGAACGGTGGTGATATGATATATTTTCTCTTTCTACCTTCAGTGAACGTTGGTAGATCATCGGCAGTGAATGTCGGTGTTTGTTATTTTTTTGCTATCTTCAGTGAATGTTGGTAGACCATCGGCAGTGAACGTCGGTGTTTATTTCTCTTTCTACCTTTAGTGAATGTTGGTAGACCATCGGCAGTGAACGTCGGTGTTTGTTATATTTTTGCAATCTTCAGTGAACGTTGATAGTTCATCGTTAGTGAATGGCGGTGATATGATATTCTCTTTCTACCTTTAGTGAAAGTTGGTAGACCCTCGACAGTGAACGTCGATGCTTGTCATCTTCCTCTCTGATTCAATTATTTTGGTCCACCAGTAATTTATTTTCCTGGTGGGGTTGCTCTTTTGTTTCTTTATTTTTGTTGCATCCCCAGTGATACTTTGCGTCTCTTTGGTACTGTTCATATGCATTCATATGCATAAGCATTTGCATGGCATCTTAAGGCCAAAAATAGGGTTTGTTTTATATTTAAGTATCTTCGATCACATCGACACGAAGATTTTCAAACTTCATATCTCCGGATAGAAGAAACTTAAATAAGGGCAGCTGTTGAACCCCAATTTTTGCCCCTAATATCCCTTCATCATACCATGTTTTTTCACTCACAACAAGATCACACTAGGATTCTTGGTTCCCCTCCCTACATTTAGCTTTTCTCTTTTGAGGAATTACCAAGCACCTTGACTTGCTTTCTTTTGTGATCATGAATATTTTGCTTTGATTTTCTTTCTAATTAATAAAATTCAATGTTGGTTTGTCTTACTTATTAATAATGTAGGTAAAGACAATGAGGTTAAGCAAGTTGCTTCATGGGTTCATGAGTTTATTCCCATGCCCTAGTCAATAAATCTTGAGAAATTCAAACCTCATCATTGAAGTTGTTTTGGAAGAAATGGCATGACAAGGCTTATTTTGGTTCATCATATTTCAAAGTTATCAAAATTGATTAAAAAGTACAAGGGGTTGAGGGAAGAAGTTGTCATGATTGGACAAGGTCTTGTTCCTATTGGTCACAAGAGCACATTTCTCTCAAATTTCAAGATATTGAAATGGTTTTGGTGGCTATGAGTCCTAATCATCATCCTCAACAACTTCTATTCACAAATAAAGAATATTTGCACAAGAAGTTTGTTCAAACATGTCAAAGTTCCTCCAAGCACTCTCTTGATCTAGAGGCTAGGGTTTTGAACTTCAAAGGAGCATATCTTTCTCACCTTTTGGTGCTTTTGAGTGATTCCAAAGACATATTTCTATTCAAAGAGTTACCAACAAATAACTTCAAAAGTTCCAAGGAGTTTTCATGTGGAAGGAACTTGGTGAAGAAGAAAGATTACAAGTCATCCAGATGAATCCACAATTTTCCATATGTGACTTCAAATAGTCATAACTTGGTCAATTTTTATCACCTTGAGTCCATTCTTTTTCCATGATGATCTTAAAGATTTGTACTTTATGCCTTCTTTTATGTGCAAAGTGAGAAAATGGATGGAAGTTTCCTTAAATATGCAAAAGATTATAGGTCATTTCATGATTTTTGGCCAACTTCAACAAGTCATAACTTGCTCATTTTTTGGATATTTTGAGTGGTTCAAATTTCAAAATGTCGTTCAGGAGATCTACTTAATTCCATATTTTTTGGTCAAGAGAAAATTCTAAGTGGAAGGCCATGTTTGGATACAAAAGATTATAGGTCATTTTTAAAGAAGAATTTGAAATATTCTAAGTGTGGAAAGTCAACTCTTTTTCTTCAACTTTGACTCCATGTAACTTTCAGTTGAAGCATTCATTTGATTCCATTCTTTTTCCATTGAAAAGCTTGTGATCTCATATTTCCAAAGCATCAAGAATTATACCCTAAGACCCCTTGAGTTGGAAATGCCATGAATTTGAATTTGATAACTTGAAACTGAATTTTTCACAAAGTCAGAATTTTGAAATCCATAATGTGACTTCTAAACACTAGATTTATGCGTGTTTTTTATTTAAACTTGATTAGTAAAGTTTCCAGAAGTGATTAGCACCCCAAAACGCAAGGTTTGACTGAGTTTTGATGGAAATGAAGTCACACTTCACTCGTGCTCGGCCTTCACTCAATTTCCCTCCAAACTTCCTTGTTTCTTCAAATTTTCATTCCCATTCACTTCCCTATAAATAGAGGGTCATCCCCCATCCATTTTCCCAAGCTTAGAAAGCCAAGAACACCCTGCCAAAACCTCACACGAACCCACTTTTTTTGAATTCAGTTTCTGAGATTTAAGCTTCCTTTTCAAAAATTATTTGTGCATTCATCATCCTTGAGCATCATACAAACTCTCCAGCACTTAAACCAATCAAAATGAGCCATAATCCAAGCTACAGAAGTCTAGTTTCAGAGCTTCTTACTTAAACTTCGAAAAGGTAGAATTCTCCACCATTTGGATCCAAATCAAGCACTAATCTATTCTACTCCTTCTTCTGATTCTAATGTTGCTTACAATTTTTAAATCCATTGAGAATTGAAAGAGAAATCTCAAATTGAAGGTGCTCACTATTTTTTGGGTTTTTGATTCATATCTCTCTCCATACCTTATATAAATTTGGCGCGAGGGTTGTGTTAGAATCGTCTTGAAGAGACGAGTTCAATAATGCTAGCCTGAGATTCTAATTTTTCCATTTGAAGGATCTCACAAAATCTCCATTGCAGGGTGTCTGGAGGTTGAAGACCATGACATGTCTCGTCTCAGCCAATGATAGCGTGCCAAACATTTTAATTTCATTGGTTGCCCTTTTTCTGATCACATGTGTGTTTCACTAAGATCCATATCAAGCACAGCGCGTCTGGTCCATTGGATTAGCTTACTAACACGTTTTGACTATGATCTGATGGTCCACATCTTTTTGGTTTTATTTTATTTTCTGATTTAATATTTTTTTGATTAAATTTTCAAAAATTCATAACTCTTTTATTTTTTATCCAAAAATTACGAAAAAATTCACAAAAATACTTTCAATTATTTCTGATCTCATGAAATTTTTTTACATTTTTATTTTAATATTTGGTATTTTTTTATATTTTTTGTATTATCTGCTTTCTTTTAATTACTTAAAAAATACTTTCTGACATTTTTTAATTCTGGAAAAATTCATAAATATTAGTTTGCATATTTCTTACTTTCTGAAAATTTTATGGAATTTTATGTTGAGGTTTACTATTTTTTATCTATTTTATGTTTGTTTTAGCAATTTTAAATAGTTTAAAAATAGTTTCTGACTTTTAAAAATTAACAAAATTTTTATAAAAATATTTGGATCCATTTCTGATTTTTCTATGGCCTTATTTTTCACTTCTTGATTAATTTGAACATAATTGATATTTTTCTCATTATTTTCTTCTTTTTTTTTAAAAACATTTTTTAAAACCCTTTTTGTATATATTAAATGTGATATTATTTTGTGATTATTTTTTGGCTAATCTTGGGTTAGATTTTGGATCATGAACTTTATTAACATCATTGGATCCATGGTGTTGAGTTTAACTCCACAAAAAAATGGATGAATGATTTTAATAATAGTTTGATTAAAATTTAATTCAAATGTGGTTTGTATATTTCTTTTTTACCCTAATCCTCTTCATCTCATCCCCTTCTTATTGCACTAAATGTTGTTGGAGCATGATCTCTATATCATGTCTCAAAACAAATGGTGCATAGATCGTTATTGACTGGCCTCAAAATAGGTGTGACTTCTATATAAGTCCACTTACGATTGCTTAACATAGCGCTAAATTTTGTCCCGATTCGAATAAATGATCATTCGTGGCCCAAACTTATGATTGCAAGCCCAAGTATGTTAATTTGATCTCTTTGATCCAATAACCTTGAGATTCATTATGTGGAGGCTTTGGTTCTACCAATCCTCTAATGGGTCTACAACACCTTTGGTCAATGCGGATCACTTAAACATTGTTGATCATTAAATGGTACTTGTGAGAATTCCAAATGGATGATATACTTGACAAAAAGCAAATGCAACTTGTTGTGTGGAGGTTTTGGTTCTACCAATCCTCTAATGAGTTCCAAATGCAAGTTTCAAGATGGTCATCCAACTTACCACTAATTATTGACTTGTTTTATCTTATGTTTTTATTATCTTTTATGCTTTATGTACTATTTATTTTTAGCATTTTCATTTCATGCCATTTTCATCTTTGCTCACTTGGCATTTATTTTTTTGCCATTTTTACTTTGCTCACTTGAGCTTTTCTTTTCTTTTCTTAAGATACTTAATAATCAACATTGAGATACATTGGGAAAGAACTTACTGTTTTTGGAATGCTGGTTTGCGTTTTGCGTTTGTTTTTGCAAAATGTCGCAGTAAGCAAGGGTCGCCACCGACTTATATTTTATCCAACAAGGAAAGGAAAATAGCATAGAAAAATTCCTTTTGAGATATTTCTCGGGTTCGGGGGGTAGATTATAGAAAGGGAAGGTGTTAGCACCCTTTCTATCCGTGGTTATCCACGGGCTCTTAGGTACTTATCATATTGTTTTCAAAATTTGCTTTTCTTTGTGTTTGTGGGTTTGAAAAAGTTTTTGTTTGAAAACTTCGATTTAACTTTTGCTTCTGTCCTCAAGAGTGTACGAAGTGTTTTTGAAAACTTTGTTCGAAAGTGTAAGTGTGAAAAGTTTTTGTTTTTTGAAAGAGCAAGTATCTAAGAACCATCTACCTACTCGAAAAAGGAATCGTTCTAAGCTATCTTCCTTTAGACAATGTTATCCCACTATTGATGAGTAGGTAGCACCATCGTTGGAGTTTAAGGGTCAATTCAAATTTAGAGACTTACGGTCACCAAAGCAATGTTAGGATGCCTTAGCGGTAACCCTAATGTCTTAGATCATTTGTTTTGAGGCAACAATATCTGAGGCAACCGTTTCGAGGCGACTATGATCTTTGGAAAAGAGGGCGACCTCTAAAATGACCTATACTCAATGACCGCGTACGAAGGCAACCAAGTGGGGTGTACCCTAAGAGTGCGCATGTGCGAGTGTGTCGTTTTCAGTTAATTTTTGTCTTTGTACATGTTAATGGTGATCTAATTTGATTTTAGGTTAAAACATTCAATCTTGTCATACATCCC
The DNA here is from genome assembly GCA_948472305.1 of Vicia faba. Classification (NCBI taxonomy): domain Eukaryota; kingdom Viridiplantae; phylum Streptophyta; class Magnoliopsida; order Fabales; family Fabaceae; genus Vicia; species Vicia faba. The sequence goes on from OX451736.1 coordinate 1,193,307,198, forward strand.
TATTATCAAACATCTAACAGTTTATATTTACGGGAAATAAAAGTGCGAAAATTAAATTACAAGGCGTCGGGTATTTACATTGCCAAAAGCAACCCTCTGAAATTTAAATGCGGAAAAATAAATAAAGCGATAAAAACGATTAAATGGTCCAAATTATCTATTACATTCCAGGAACAAATACAATATTGAATAAATAGATTCTGTGCGTGGAATTAAATCGAGCGCGAGTTCTAGGGTTTTGACCCTTTTTGTTATTAAAGAAAAGATTTTTTGTTTATTTTTAAATTAATAAAGAAAATAATCTAAGTTAATTTTTAAATTAATAAATTAATTAATTAATTAATGAAAATAAATATTTTTTGGGTTTTTGGTATTTAAAGAAATAAAATAAAATTAGTTAATGTTAGTAAAAACCTAATTAAGTCTAATTGATTTTAATTATTTACAAAAAATATATTAAAGTTATTTCTAATTAATGGCCTAAATTAATTAATAGATTTGTTAATAAAAAATAAAATACTAAAATTTAATTTGATAAAAAAAATGTTTTTTTGGTTTTAATTTTATAAAGGAAAAAAAATTTGATTGGTTAGTTGATTAAATAAAATATTATAAAACAATTAAAATAAATAAATATAAGAGAAAAGAGGGTTTGGGCCTGAAAAGAGGGTCAGAAAAGCAATTCCATGGCCCATTAAGCGCTGGCCTGGTTGACTTTTGAGATCCCCTGTGCGCGCTTGGACTTGGTCCATGGTAGACCATCAATCTGGATCACCAGATCTGGCCTTTGGCCATCTGGCTGTTGGAGATGTGGAGGCGCATGGTATGCTACAATGCTTGAATGTGCATCTGATCACCTGAAGAGAAAAAACAAATGCAAATTGGGGGGACCTGGGGAGGTGACAGGCCATCATCCCCTACCTCCAGCCACTGTAAAATTTCCTGCGGATTTGGATCCGCAGCTAAATGCGTAGCTTGACCCAAAAATTAATTCCAGGCCATAAAAACGACCCCCAAAGGCATGGTTAGGTTCGTCTCCCTCTCCTGAGTGCAACCATGCCTATCACGAGATTCAATTTCACCTGAAACACAAATCCCTAAAATCCAACATGAAACCCTAGCCATGCTGTTATGAGGTTACAGTCCATATAAATCAAATTAAGTATTGCCAAAAGTTTAGAAATGCTACAAGGGTTATGGATATGCACTTGATTTGTACAAAAGATGCAAGAATGGTGTTTTACGAATTCAAGAAAGAAGTGGATTTTTGTGACACTTACAGTGCTTTGTGATGTGCGTGGAGGCTTGCTTGGGATTGGTTTCAACTCAGTGAACCTCCAAGAATTGATTGAGATCCTTCTTGGCTTCTGAGATCGCCTCTTGCTATGATTTCAAATTTCAAAATTTTCACCACTTTTTCAAGTTTGGTTTTGATTATTCTTGCAGCCTCCAACCCTCAATTTCGTGTGCCTCCCTTGCTTATGTATGATAGAATGCATTAGGTCAAGAATTATGGTCCAAATCTTCTCCCATCATGGCTTGCATATTTGATTTGATTTCCATTTGAAAACTTGCCAAATTTGTCAAAAACCATCTTTTTGCACATGATTTTGTGTGATACAAATTTGATGATGATATTGATGAGAATCCAATCCTGAAAATAGCAAAAAATCTCATGTAATCAAAGTTTGGGATTTTATTTGATTTTATTTGATTTAAAATGAAATAATTCAATAAAAAATCAAATAAAATAATAAAATTGATAAATGGACACATGGCTGAAGCTATAACACGTGGACAATGATGCAAGCCCAAATCAAGTGGAAACGAATGGGCCCATTTGAAAAAATTTGAAGTTTTGGGGATAGTTGACTTTTGGCAATTTTGCAAAAATACCCAACTTCAACAATGCATAACTTCTTCAATTTTGAACTTTTGGAAGTGTTCTTGGACTTTTTAGAAATCTTGATATGTCTCTAACCAACCCTTTTGGTCTCATCTCAATTTGATATTCCATGCTCAAGTTATAAGCTTTGACAAAAAAGGTGTTTTTGTTGACTTTCAAAAATGACCTATAATGTCGAAATTTGTAACTTCTTGTGAGTGAATTTTTGATCTTTGGGTATGAATATGGATTGTAGGAAATTTAATTCTCTTCAAAATGAGCTTTGGATGGGTCATTTCTCATAAAGTATGAGAAAGTTATGCTTGGTCAAAGTTGAGTTGACTTTTCCTACAAAACCCTAATTTAGCAACTTTTGAGTCTTGATGAATTTTGAGAAATCCTTGATGAATCATGATCAACCCTTGATCAAATTATGAAATACCCTTCAGTATGAGAATGTTGGCAAAAAATCTTGAATTTTGACTGTTTATAGGTCACAGTTGACTTTTGCCCTAGCATAGTCAATTTTTGGACCCTTTGAGAAATTGACTGAGCCAACTTCCTCTGCAAGGCTTGAAATTTTATATGGATGACCTTGAGAACATATTAGGACATTGGGGAGCACTTGAGTTCATTTTGACTCAAATATCTTGATGCAACACAAAACCCTAATTTGGGGTTGACTGCCTTAGGAGATAGTTTGACTGTCCAACTCTTGAGTAATCTTGAGCCACTTGGAGATTTTTCTTGCCTTGTTTTGAGAAATATGAGAGGGAAAATTTTGGGTTACAACAAACATAAACCCTAAAAAAACTCTTAATGGTACTTGGATTACTTGGTTACTATCCTTGGCATGAGTAATGATGACTTATCTCTTAAAATTACTTGGTTTACCTCAAGACATTGGGTTGTTTGTTTGTTTTTGTGTACAGGTTTTTGTGATTACACTATTTGTTTGTAATCTGGAATTCACTCGTATACAGCCGTTACTCTGCCCAATTTTTGTGAAGACTTAATACACTTGAAGTTTGGTTCTCTCAAGAGGTCTAGTATCTTTACTTGCTTGGTTTCAATCCAAAGAATGGGAATTCTATCTTGGCTCATAATGTCAAGTATTGGCTTCTAATTGGTTAGATGATTCTTCTCCTTATCTTTTACCTTATGCTTTAGGATAGTCTCTCCTTCTCCTCCCATCTTATTTAATTTCAAAAATCTTCTCCCTTCTTTTGAAAACTCTTCTTGTTTCTAAACTTGAAACACTTTCATAATAAACTTGGACCTAGGTCCATGCATTTTCAAAATACTTTCATAAATAAACTTCAATCAATTTAATAATACCTTGACATTTCTTGTGTGAAGACTAAAAGTCAATCAATCGCATTCAAACCATTTTGCCACTTTGGCTTTTACTTCAAACTTTTCTCAAAAGATTGGGCTCTTGTCAATCCTTGTAGTGATGCAAGCAACTATACTTCTACAATATATAGTGAAGTGAGATATTTTCCACTTGGGTGTTGAGTGAGGCATTGTTGATTTTAAGATCCAAGCCATATCATCCACTTTAAGATGATGTAAATTCTCCTTTCTCATGATTGTGAGCAGTAAGTATGTTTTCCACACGGACAATGACGATGATATCTTATCTCTTAAAATTAACCAACACACTTGGGTTTCAAATTTTTAAAAGAGGAACTATGTGTACCCTGATCCCCTATTGCACGAAAGGTGGTACGTAGGCACTAAAGGTTCGCGACCGCGGCGGGTGCAAAAATCATAAAAAATACTTCTCTTCTTACCTCCACCATCTATTTCTATATAACACATTTTTATAGCCAAAATATACAGATTTTTCAAAGAGGTTCTTGCGGAGTACCATAGATGTTTAGGGTGTTAATACCTTCCCTTTGCATAACCAACCCCCTTACCTTGAATCTTTCCCCCTCTTTTTATGTTACTCGCTCTTTTCCCATTCCTTTGGAAACAATAAAGCGCGGTGGCGTTTTTTTATTTTGATTTGTATAAAGTCTAGTCAATCCAATGGCTTAGTCTTGAACATTTCTACCGCTACAGAGATGACTTAAGTTCAACTCAACTGTCAGGGGAGCATTTCTCGAGAGGGGAAATTTCCATCCTCTATCGGGGATGGCTCGTAGACTCATGTCGAGGATTCAGAAAATATGTGTGTGGTATGGTCGACCAGCTCAGTGGGAAGTCCATTGGTAGGATTTGGTTCTGATAGGGTCAGCTTGGTTCCTGTTAGGGATATATAATCATAGGATATGAGGAGTTTCCCCGAGTATTCGTCTTTGTCGTGCCCATCTATAAGGCGTTGCTATGATGTCGAGTGTTTACCCCGCCTTTGGGAGTGAAACGGCATAAATGTGTGTGTATGCAAGGCTTTGTCATAATGTCGTGCATTTTCCCGCCACTAAGTGTGAAATGTCAATGAGACTGTTGTGGGAAACATGTCCTCTTGTCAACCCCATGTGGCAGCTGTTTGGGGTGCTATCTTTTCATAGGGGAGTTCAAAAGCCATGAGTAATGATGACTTTTTGTGTGCTGCCTCGTGAGGTGTGAACTATCTATAAAAAAGGGAATCTAGAGACTCATTTGTCATTTTCAATCTCTCTTCTCCTCTCACCTACGTTCGCTCGTAGATCTACTATATTATAACGCCATCGTAGACGTCTTCAAAGACAATATTCTTCCAAGTAAGTTATATCTTCTTGATAATTCTTTTTATTAGAATTTTTAGATTAAACAATTGGGTTTTGGCATGAACAGATGAATCACTTGATGAAGATTCATGGGTTCTGAAGTGAATCTTCATGGATGTTCATTAAAGTTCATGGTTGTGCATGAAGATTCATAGGTCTAATTTCATGGAATCGTGTCGGGGTTATCCTCCCCAAATATTGGGGAGGATTTGGGAAAATTTTCCCATTCAATCAAATGTCCCTGCACAAGGCGTTGTTCATTCTGGTGTTGGTTGTCAATGGCTTAGGTTGAGTTCCATTCCTCGACGTATTAATCACCTTTACACTTGATTTATGGTGGAAGGGTGAATTTGATGATGTCGAATTCACTGTTTTCCCCTGCTTTTCAGGTTCTATGTCACACCAAGTCGAGGAAGACTTTGTTCCCGAAACTCATGAGAATGATACTACTGTCACGGATGACCCTTTGGCTTGGGTCGCGCCTGATCCTCGGAATAAAAATTTGTGTTTTCGCAAGACGCTTCTGACGCATTCAATGTCCCTGTGGTCCAAGCGGAGGTGCTCCTTCCAATTGGGCTCTTCAAATCCCTCACCAGAACAGGAGGATATGCTCAGCATTCCCGGGAAAATATTTTCCTATGTATGAGTTTGCTTTTAAGGAAGCGGGCATGCGTTTTCCATTCAACAACTTCTAGGTGGGGGTTTTCCAATGGTTACAACTGGCACATTCCTAGCTTCATCTGAATGCGCTCTCCTTCATACGTGTGTTTGAGCTTGTATGCCAATACCTTCAAATCAGTGTCACATTTACCCTCTTCTTATACATCTTTCACTTACAACAGAAGTTCATCAGAGGGAGACAAGCCTGGGTGTCGTTCAAATAGCTCAGAAAACTTTTTCGGCCGTATCTTGAATATGTTCACCACTTTAATGAGAGGTACTTCATCGTGAAGCCTCTTATAGATGCGGTAGTGGATTCCTTGTATGATCACTTGGAAGAAATCAAAGGGGGTCGGGCAGTAGTCCGGCTAACGGCTAGGTTTCCTCTTGAGTGGCAGTGGAAACACTTCGAGCAAAAGCCTGAATATTACACAGTGAAACCCGAGGACTTGGACGCCCATGATCAACTTTCTTATGACAAGTTGGTGGCTTATGTCAAGAGTTTCTCACCATAAAAGTGTGTAGATATGGACAACAACTTCCTTTTTGATGATAAAGGGGAGTATTTCCTCGTTCACCGACTGATTAATACAAAAGTGCTTCTCGAATGCTCTTCAGAAGAGGAGGCTTTAAGACTTTTAGGTAGGGGATATTCCCTTGATTTTATTTTTGTATGTTTGTCTTGTGACGAACAGTTTCTTTTTTAATTGCAGATCGGATGGAGTCCCTCTTTGAACGTTTACTCAATTTGAAGCCATAGAATGCTTCCAACTTGGTGCCTAAGAATGGGGTTGCTCAACTTCAAGAGTAGGCCAAAACTTATGCCCATTCGAGTGGTTCAACCTCCTCTTCAGGCACTCAGGCTCCTCCTCTCAAAAAATTGTTAAATAGGAAACGTGTGGAGGACCCCGGGCGTGTAGCGCCTATCGAAAGTGACAAGGGAGCCAGAGTGGTTTTTGTGTTGCCTCCCTGTCATGTCAACCACAGTATTTTCAGTGGTGAGAGTTCTTTGGGTCTTTATGAGGAGGAAAGGGAAACGAACTTGTCTGAGGATAAAGAAAATCGACGGAAGAACCTGTCGGACGATGTAGCTGCCGTGATGAGGGTTCTTGAAACGGATTAGACGTTGAACGATGAGGCCACGGGATCTTAGGCTACTCTTGACAAAGCTTATGCCCGGATCTAGAAGCTGTAGCAGATAAATGAAAAGCTGAAGGGTGACATCCTCAACAACGAGACAAAGTATGAGGCACAAGTCTAGCTCCTCAAATATCTTAATGAGTTGTAGCCTCAACTGGAGGCCGCGACTAACGAGAACGAGCGAATGGACTCCAGGGTAAAAGAGTTGGAGGGGATCGTGGCGCCTACCAATAAAGAGACTGACACGGAGAAAGCCCTCATGACTAGGAGAGATTTAATCACACGGAGTCGCGTACTTGAACAAGACGTCATGGATACTCTTAGTTATGGCTTCAACACAATTGTGGAGCAGCGCAAGATCCTTAACCCAGGGGTTGAGTTAGTGGTTAAAGGTGTGGGCCGTTTAACCAGGTGGTTGATTGGAAGATTTTTTATCCCCCTGACGACAGTCCCACGAAGGAGAGTGATGGGGAGGATGAGATTTTAGAAGTTTTTTATCCTGATTTGTTTTTCCCCTCAGTTATTTTAAAAATCGAGGGAATATTTGGTTTTTAATTTTTATAAAGAAAAAAAGAAGGCGCGCCTTGGCATTATACTTGGTTTTTCTTTGGGTGAGGCGAAAGCTTCGTCATGAAAAGTGTTACTTGTTGTAGTGCATGTTGGAGTTGGTCATAATCACTCAATGGATCATCGTTGTCTTTTCCATTATCTCTTTCATCTTCATTTTCATCTTCAACGTCATCCTCAAATTCATTTTCATCTCTCATTCAACATGTTCATCTTCTAAATTATGAACAAGAATATCATCCTCTTAAATATTTTTTATTCACTTGAAAAAAGTCTTCATCTAAAATTCTAGCGTCGCCATCTTTCTCCATAAGCCAATCATCATCAAATACAAGGTCATCAAAATTCATCTCAAATGAACTTCTCCCTTTCTTTTTTGGGAAAATATTGAATTAACTGTGACAAATACAATATCATTCATAATTTTTTCTTCAAACAACCCCTTCTTTTTGTATGGACCTTAATAAATAAATGAAAAAAGTAAGATAAGCAAGATAAAATCATTTTACAATTAATTATAAATTTTTAAAGTCTTACCATCTCGAAAGCACTTTAGTTTTGTTCACAAGCCGAGGAATTGCATGTCAAGCTAAGTATGTGGATAGAAAATCTTTGAAGCTATAGACACTCAAACCAAATTGAATCCCACCAATCTATTAGAGTATATTTCTCAAGTGTTAGTTTAGCCAATTGTGTGCCAAAATACCCTAAATGTTTCTTAAAGTCATGCATTTGGACTTTAATCGTAGCTCGTTCTTCAGGATCATCCATTGTCTTAGTTAAGCAGTCCATTAAGCCTTTTCTAACCTAAATATATGCTTTGAATATAGGACCATAATGCATATTTGGGTTGAGATAATAGGTTGCAGCATGCAGTGACTCATGTAGCATTTTGTCTCATCTATCATCAATGATGTTCCAAATATGCTTGTAAATACAAATTATAATAATTTGAGTTATTTTTAACATTTGATATCAAGGACAGACACAAATACTTCAATAAAATTAAATAAAACAAAGAAACCTTTTTTACACCATTAAAACTATTTTGAATTTCCTCCTTTGCTTGGTCCATTGCCTCATAGATTAATCCCATGGCTGGTTTTTTATTTGAATCAACTAAACGAAGCACTTTAATGAGAGGTGTAACACACCTCAAACAAATAACAATATTCTTTCAAAAAATATCCAAAACAACATCTTTGAGGGATTTATCATCACTTAACGTTGCACATTTGTTGGGCTTCCATTCTTTGGAAGTGAACATTCTTATCAAAGTTTACTTGTTCTCATACAAGCACCCTAAAGTAAGGTAAGATGTGGAAAATTGAGTAGCGTCTGACCTCACTAAATATTTGTTTTTTGTGTGAAGATGCAAAATAGAAATGAGAGAAGTTCTTGGATAATTAAAAGTTGTAATTTTACCCTTTGGAATTGTCTCTTCATGAACTGATATCTTCTTCTCCAAATATTCAAGCATCAAATCAAGATTGTGTGCAACACTAGGTGTCCAATATAGTTTGTTCCTCTTTCACATTAGCATCTCACTGACAAACTTGTAGTTTGTCCCATTATTTGTCATGACTTAAACGACATTATCTTCTCCAACCTCTTCAACAATAGCATCAATCACGGCAAATATTTTTTCGATTGTTTTGCATATGTTAGATTCATCAACGAACTTCAAAAATAAAGTAATTTTTGGAATATTAACCAAGTCTTAGCCTAGAAATTCTACCTAAAAGAATTTAATGAAGTTTGATGCATTGCGAAAATCTAAGTACTAACATCCATTTATTGAGTGTCAACAAGAAAAATAGACTATGTCGAAAGGTTCAGTCGATATGGAAAATATGGTTTGGAGGAATCTCGGGAGCAGATTCACATGATCAGGGTCATGTTGAAACATGTCCAGAATCTCGAAAAAAGATATTCAACAAGAAGATGCCTCGGCCGAGTAATTATATCTACATGATTTAGTTGTGAATAGAAAAGACTTAGTATTTTTCATGAGTCTAGAACATCCTTCAAGAAATGCATCGATAAGAGTGATGAATCAAACATTGACTATAAACATTGTAGAAGTTCGAGGCAGTTATTGATACAAGAGATGAGTTGCCAACATTTAAACTGCTGAAGACACGCGGTAACACGACAAAGGTTGAATTTTGAAATAAAATTATATGTGTCAAAGTGTTTGACATATAACCATCATTGATGGTTATTTCAGAGTAGTATAAATAGCAGTTTCATATGTTGTAAACAGGGTGGAAAAATCATTGTAACTTCTCATACACTTAAAGTACCGACACATACGAGAGAAACGAGACCCTGAAGAAAATGTGTGATATTTCCTACCATCTTTTACTTATACAAATAAAGTTTATTTTTCGTTCTTCTTAAGTTTATTTATTTCATTATAGTTTAAATTACCAATTCGACCCAGTCAAATTGTTGTTCTTTTGAATATTACTTTCACTTTTACTTAATTAAATTTCCAAGCATTTGATAAACTCATTACAACTTTAATACACACTTTTTCCAAGAGAACATCACACAATATCCTCAGGACTTACTAGTTTGGTCCATCAAGCAATAGATTTAAAACTAAGTGAATGTTTGCCCAAAAATAATGGTAAACACCAAGGAATTCAAAATTGTCCTCCTCTTTTGATCAGCACATCCATTGTTCATTATGGTGCAACCAATGTTCTTCCATTTCTTTATATGTTCTTCCAAAAATTCTTTTGTCAACTTTACTTCTTGGTTTAACAACTTAAATCTCAAGTCATTTTATGATGGTGGTTTTAATCCAATACCATGTCTAGAAATCATACCACACATAATAGTGAACTCCCCACTGCTTGGTACATTGAATGTATGGAATTATTGTAAAAAAAACTGTATAATTACTTGACATGCATCGTATCTTAAACTCTTCATTTGAAATGAATTGATGCTAGGTTGTGAGCTGAAAAACCTTTTCTTAAATATGTTTCCAAAGTTGTTACTGATCATTATTTTTTAGCTCACCTCTGAGTTCTCGTACTCCATCATTGCCTCAATTTTTATCAAATTTTCTTGAAATATTGAATAAATTTGCAATATTTCTCTCTTGATTTCATCTAGGACAATCTTACATGCTTCAACATATTTGTGAGTTCCATCCAAATGATGCTTTTGCATGTAGACACCTCTAGTTACCTTTTTTTCCATGATATATTAGTTTTGTTACCATAAACACTGTTGGGTAGTGTTTTCTGGCGTGGTGGTGGTGCAATTGCAGGGAGAGAAATGAGACTGCCAACAACTAAAGTTCTAATAGCAGGGCTTGAAGCCATTGGAGAAAGGTTGAAACTCAAAGGGGTTGTTTTTAACGTGAAAAGGAGATAGGGAATGAAAGGTTGTTTTTAATCTGAGAGAGGAGATAGATAATGAAATATTGAATATGAGATAATTGATGTATTTAATGTGAGAGATGTAACACCCCACACATACATTGCCTAGGATATATGTATATGATATTAATAATGGTACATCACATCATATATAAATAGCAGAATAAGGATAATTATTAGCACAAGATTACAAATGTCATAATATCATGGCCAAAATAATACAAATCCCAAAGGTAGTAATACATAATCCATAACGTAAATAAGCGGAAAGGTACAAAAAAATAAAAAGTTTCCAAGAACATCGCCGACAAGCTAAGTCATATTACCCTTGCCACGATCCTGCCTCGAACAACCTAAAAATATTAATTGGAACAGGGTGATATTACTAAATCTCAGTGATCCTCATAACGGATTCATCTCGAATCCAAGGTTTTTCTCACGGCTAGGTGAAAATACACAACAGAGGTACACTACCATTGTAAGTACCTTGACTAACCAATGAGGCAAAAAGACATCATATTTGGAACAAGACCCCAATCAAAGGATATATATATGGCCAAAACAGTTTGAAGTATCTAGCACAAGGCTCAGCACAACGACCATAACAGTCTGAAGTATCTAGCATAAGGCTCGGCACAATGGCCATAACAGTCTGAAGTATCTAGCATAAGGCTCAGCACAATGGCCATAACAGTCTGGAGTATCTAGCACAAGGCTCGACACAATGGCCATAACAGACTGAAGTATCTAGCCAAGGATCGGCACAATGTCCATAATAGTTTGAAGTATCTAGCACAAGGCTCACCGCAATAGCTATAACAATCTAAAGTATCTAGAACAAGGCTCTGCATAGTGTCCATAATAGTCTGAAGTATCTAGCACAAGGCTCGGCACAATGACCATAACCTTCTGAAGTATCTAGCACATGGCTCAGCACAATGGCCATAATAGTCTTAAGTATCTAGTACAAGCCTCGGCACAATGGCCATAATAGAGTGAAGTATCTAGCACAAGGCTTGACACAATGGCCATAACAGTCTGAAGTATGCATATATTGGAAGGTTGAAGATGAAGAGAAAAAGTAGATAATTTTATGGTATCATCAAGTTAGAAATGATGCATGAATGAGTATTTATAGTTTGGAAAAAGTTTAGGGCAAGAAGGAAATATTTTGAATAAAAGAAAATGAAAATTTGACCAAAACAGAATTTATGTGTCTACATCAGGATCGTATGTGTCGACACATAGTTCATAAAAAAGTTGCATGTGTCAACCTGAAAGACTCTATGTGTCGACCTGAGCAAGTCAATAGTTATAAGATTTAAAATGTGAGAAAATGTGTCATCCTGAAATATGGATGTGTCGACACATAAATAATAATTTCTATAATTTCATAATTCTTTCAGTGTGTCTCGACTTGAAGGCTATATGTGTCGACTTGTGACTTACAGAAGCTTACAGGCTTAATAACTAAGTTACATCTGTCTACCTGAAAATCGAATGTATCGACCCATGCAATACAAAAATGTACAGAAAGTGTTTTTCAATTAGATTGGCATTTTTTAAAGTTCTTTTTGATGATTCCTAAGATCTATGATGCATAAGAGTGCCACAAGACAAAGAGATACAATTAGTTTTACCATTGTTCCAGTTTTGCATGATGTCAAAACTTTCGAAGATGCATTTATTGTAATTTTCAAAGGCTCCCCTGTATTTATGCTTCCTATCTTCATCTCGCATATGCTTCTCCCCCTTTGACAATATCAAAAAGAAGATAGCATCTGATTTGATGTATCGAAGTTTCCAAACAATTCGCAAATACCATACAGAGGCCAATTTTGAATATAAGAGCAACAATTACATATCCCCATATATATGTAATGATGCAAAGTTTTAAATAAAGGGAAGTACACATCACAATGAATGTAATGAAATGAAAAAGCAATGAAATTCAATTTGAGTGTTACGATCATGCAACACTTCATAATGGAACTACCGGTGTTGCACACGCATGTGCCAACCATAGCGACAATATAAAATCGTTATTACCACCAAAATGAAAATGTCTACCACGCAATGTAACTATGACAATATGAACCACACATTGCAACATAAAATAATGGAAATAACTATAGCACATGCTTTCATATTAAGAAAAAATGTATACAAATGTGAAAGAATTAATACATGAAGTCATTGTAATCATATAGATCAAGAACACACAATGATTATTAATCAGACTTTTTTGGAAATGAACATTTATGGTTTTCATCATTTAAAAGTACATGAAGCATTTCTTAAGGAAATCTAGAAATATGCATTTAGGAAAAACTCATGTTCAAGGAGAAATTGAAACGATATTACCTTACTCTTGAAGGATTGGAAGTTGCACTCATAAAGCATTACACAATTGAACACATATTTAGAGTGAATACTTAACCTGCAAGTAGTGAGAGAGAACTAGGCAACATTTGAGATATCAATGATCCTCAATTCTCCGCGTATGTTTACAAAAGATTCAGTTGCGAATGATTTAGTGAAAATATCGGCAAGTTGACTTTTACTATCAACATGCTCAAATGCAACATCTCCTTTTTCAACATTACCACAAAGAAAGTTGTGACGTATCTCAATGTGTTTAGTCCTTGAATGTAGCACCAGATTTTTGGTTAGATTTATGGCACTAGAGTTGTCGCACATGATAGGAATACGTGATAGTTTAATATCAAATTCCAATAGTTGTTAATTGAGCCACAATATTTGAGCACAACAACTACCGGTTGCCACGTATTGAGCCACAATATTGTGCACACATATAAACACTAAACATAATATCGGGATGATATGATGTAAGATAGAGAAGAGAACCAATCATACCTCTATACCTTTTCACCTCAACATCCTTACCTTTTTCATCCTTGTCCAGATTATCATCTATTGCCATGGGAATGTCAATTTCCTTAGCACTATCCATTTTGAATCTCTTAAGTAATTCGAGACAATACTTGGTTTGAAATACAAACATTCCTCCATTGAGTTGTTTGATTTGTAGCCCGAGAAAGTAATTCAACTCCCCCTTTAAGCTCATCTCAAACTATCCATGCATCATCTTAGAGAACTCCTTGACAAGATGCATATTAGTAGATCTAAAAATGATATCATCTACATTTGAACTAATAAAATATGCTTTCCTTGACGTTTAATAAAGAGAGTAGTGTCAACTTTCCCTTTAGAGTATCCTTGTTAAGGAAAAAATTTGCTAAGTCTATCATACCTTGCCCTAGGGGCTTGTTTAAGACCGTACGATGCACGTTTAAGCTTGAAACCATGATTAGGAAACTCATCATTTTCAAATCTGGGAGGTTGAGAAACATACACCTCTTCACTTATGTAACTGTTTAGGAATGCACTTTTTACGTCCATTTGAAATTCTTAGAACAAGCATAAGCTAATAAAAGGTGTATAATCTCAAGTTGGGCCACTGGAGCATAATTCTCCTCTTAGTTAATTCCCTCCTTTTAGTTATACCCTTGAGCCACAAGACGAGCCTTATTTCTTGTTATGACACCATGTTCGTCAAGCTTATTCCTAAATATCCATCGGGTGCCTATGATTTGATGATTTGTAGGACGAGGGATAAGATCCCAAACGCCATTTCTTTAAAATTATTTTAATTCTTCTTGCATGGCAATAAACTAATTCTCATCAATTAAGGCATCGTTAGTGTTTTTAAGTTCAACTTGTGATACATAAGCATAATGACAACAAAGACTACTTATTTTAGAGCGAGTCGTTACTCCCTTTTTGATATCACCTATAATATTGTAAAGTGGGTGATATTTGGAGGTTCTCCAATCCAAAGGAATACCATCCTTTTTTTTGTAACCCAAAATTTTCCCTCTCATTTTATTCAAAACATTCTCCTAGGGTTCTCAAATGCTTAAGGTTGCTTAAGAATTGATCAGACAAATTCTCCTCCTAAGTAATGGGTCCACAACTAGGGTTTCATTATTCACAAGGAAGTTTGGGTTACTAAGGTTCAAATGGAATTCATGTTTTCTTATATGTCTTCAAGAATGCTCATATCAAGTTTCAAGCCTTGCATCACAAGTTTTCTCAATCAATGGCTCAGATGACTAAAAATCAAAATGTATTGGGTAAAAAGTCAACAGTGGTCAACATACAATCAAACTTCAAGAATTTTGGTCAACATCAATGTTTAGAAGTCATATTCATTAATTGATCAAGGGTTGATCATTATTCATCAAGGAGACTCTCAAATCATCAAAAGTTAAAAGGTGCCAAATTAGGGTTTCCTTAGGAGAAGTCAACTGAACTTTGACCAAGCATAACTTTCACTTGCTTCATTATTTTTTTCCCAACCAAAGCTAATTTTGAAGAAAATTCATTTCTCTACATCTTTGTCTCTCTAAGCTCAAGTCCAAAAAATGCTTCATTTGAGAGATATGAGCCAATACATTACAGGTCATTTCAAAAGTCAACAAAAAGACACTTTTTGCCAAGGCAACTTACATCAAGATAAACTCTTCAAATGAAAAAAAAGGATCAACATATGGATTGTAGAGGATACCTTGGGTTTTCCAAAAAGTCCAAGAACACTTTCAAAAGATGAAAATTTAGAGAGTTATGGCCAATGCAAGTTGGGAAATTTTGAGCAAATGCATGAAGTTCAAATTGAGAAAACTTGATATTTTAGACTATTAGGCCATTATTTTAAAGTCCAAATGTGTATTACACTCCTCATACACCTCAGATCTTGTCCATGTACCCCTTCTTCTATTTTATTTTAAATATTTTGATTTATTCATTAATAATTCAAAAATAAATAAGATAAAATATGAGGCTTCTTACTCAAGGTCCAAGCCCACCATATCTTTGACCTAATTCATGCTATTTAATCTCCACTCTTCATACAATCCAAGGACGAAACCCTTGCCTCAAGAAACTTGTCCAAAAATCTTAAGTTTTTTTCAAGAACCCTAAAAACTTTAAACCCTACCTACAGTGCCTTTCTATATAAACTAGCCACTCCATTCACTCCCAGCAATCATAGAGTAAGAATGGGTCAAATTTGATGGTTCAAAGCTCACGAAATATGCATGCATTCATCACCGATTTCATGATCTTTACAAAATTCTTATTTTGATTTATGTTTTGTTTTAAGTCATATTAATGCATTTAATATGTTTCTGAGATGCGTTTATACAAGATTGAATCATCATGGAGGTCCCATTCTGGCTAAATCATGAAACACCATAACTACACTGATCCCATATATTTGTCATAGCTCTCAAACCAGCTAGTTTTAGCCCAAAAAAACACTCCATTGAATTTGCAGACCCTGATTTAGGGGGGTAGGGTCCCCCCCCCCCACCCCAGATCTCTAATGTGTGTTGTTTTACAGGAACAAGAATTTGATTCATCGAAGAAGACGACCAGATCTAGAGCTCTGGCTTCTCTCTGATCCATATGTTTTTGTTTAATATTTATTTTAATCGTTTCATATAAATTAACGGGTGTATTACGCCTCAGCAGTTGAAACGCACGTGCTAAGTCACTACTATACCAAGGCGTGGGTTCAATCCCTGCCTTTTGGTCGTTTTCATGTTTTTTTTTATTTTTGCAGGTCGTATATAACGCGTCCTCGTACATCAACTGGACACCCTATAGTTTCACAGTCGTTCGATCCCTACCTTTTGGTTGTTTTCATTTTTTTTCTTCTGATTTTTGCAGCGCGTCCTCGTGCATCAACCAGGAACCCTCAGTCTTACAGCCCTCAGATCCAGATCTGACGCTCCTAGATGTGCAACCCGCAATACGCCCCTTTCGGCCATCACACTGGATCAGGCGTTGGCACTCGTTAGGGCCTGGACCTCAATTGCAATTCTTTAGGTTTTTCACTAAACCCTTTTTCTTAATTAAAAATTAATTTAGGGTTTTAGGTTTTAATTAATCAATTTCCTTTTTTTAAATTTATTAAATTAATTAGGTTATTAGGTTAATCATCAAACATTTTTTATCAAGAAAATTGGCACAAACAATTTCCTTCTCCTTTCACTTTCCTATCTTATATTTTCACGTAGTTTGTTACTCTCGCACTTTTTCCCAATTTTTGTAACTGCATATGGCTTGTAATAGTAATTAGGGTTTCTATTTCCCCATATTTTTATTACTTGTACCCCTCATTCTCGAAGCCCTGTAATAGCATAGATTTTTATTTTCTGCACTTTACCGATTTCTTTATTATTTTATTTACTACTTAGTAAATAGGCCTTGTATGAGAAGATAACAATCAAACGTAATAAACCCTAATACAAGATAAATACTGAAACAAAAATCACTTTACACACGCGCACCTCTAGGGTAACCTCCCTCGACGCCTCGAAAAAACAATCATGTCCCTCGAACGTGGGGACACTTTAGCACTGTCCCTCGATTAAAAATATCGTAGTTCCTCGATGACCCTTTCGATGCTGCCTTCAGTAAACGATCTATTCCCTTAATAAAAATTGCTAAAACGTCCATATGAGTTTCCTTCGATGATTGTACGATGACCTGCGCTTGTCCCTTCACATCCAACAATATGGCTTGCTACTAACTAATGGTAGGATAGCACTATTTAAAGGAGGAGGAAAATAACAAGAAAGACTTTGAGTAGGTAGATATTTGTTAATCGCTTGCTCACAAACAAAAACATTTCTCATATTCACACTTTCAAAATATTTTCAAATAAACACTTTGTACACATTCTTAATCAATACAAGAATCGTTACAAAGTTTCCTTACTATTGGAATTTTCTAAATATTTACAAACATACACAAGCACAAAACATTTTCAAACAAAGTGAGCTAGAGATTAAGAGCCCGTAGATAACTACGGATGAAAAGGGTGTTAACACCTTCCCATTTCATAACCTACCCCCCGAACTCAATAATCTTAAGGTCTTTCCTGTTCTTTTCACCCTTTCCTTATTGGATAAAATAAAATTCGGTGGTGACTCTTGCTATCTGCAACATTTGCGGTAAAACGCAAAACCAAAAGTCAGTTCTCCCACTATATTACACTTTTCTTCTTGGCCTTTATCATATTTATTTTCTTGGGAGCTATCTTGATCCTTCTCAATTTCCATCGCTTTAGGTTGATCATCTCCTTCGTCGATGTCTTTGAGTATGTCTTTCATGGATGCACCTACACCATGAAAAGAACTACCTTTCCCAACACTATTTGGGAAAGTCTCATCAAAAATAACATGAATGGACTCTTCATTAATGAGTAATCTCTTATTATAAACTCTATATGCTATACTAGATTCAGAGTATCTAAGAAAAATACCTTCATTGGCTTTCGCGTCAAATTTTCCAAGATTGTCTTTTCTATTATTTAAAATAAAACATTTACATCCATAGACATGAAGATAAGATAAATTTGGTTTTCTACCTTTCAAAAGTTCATAAGGAGTTTTGTCAAGAATCAGACGAATAATTATCCTATTCAAGACATAACATGACGTGCTAATAGCATCGGTCCAAAAATATTTAGGTAGACCACAATCATTGAGCATTGTTCTTGCCAACTCCACTAAAATGCAATTTTTCCTCTCAACAACACCATTTTGTTGCAGAGTTCTAGGAGCTTAAAAGTTATGTTCAATACCAAATTTATCACAATATTCTTAAAAGAGGTGGTTTTCAAATTCACCTCCATGACCGCTTCGAATAGCAACTGTCTTTGAGTTCATTTTATTTTGATCAATCTTGGAAAAACGTGTGAAAGCTATGAATGTTTCATCCTTGCTACGTAAGAAAAAGGTCCAACAAAATCTAGAGTAATCATCTACAATCACTAAACCAAAGTAGTTTCCACCTATGCTTTTAGTTCGTGAGGGACCAAACAAATCCATGTGAAGGCGCTCAAGTGGCCTTGATGTAAAAATAACTTTCTTAGATTTAAAAGATCTCTTTGTTTGCTTACCATTTTGACATGCATCACATAGGTGGCCTTTAAAAAATTTTATTTTTGATAGACCGACTACTAAATCTTTTGAGACAATTTTATTAAGTGAGTCAAAGTTGACATAAGATAAACGTTTATGCCATAGCCAAGAGTCTTCACTCAAGGTAACAAGACATTGAGAATTATTCGAGGAAACCTCTCTTAAGTCAAGCATATAAATGTTACTAACCCTAAACCCCTTAAACATATAATCCTTCTTTTAACTATGTCCAATTATGCAACAATCTTTTGCAAATGACACTTTATATCCATTATAACATAATTGACTAATGCTAAGAAGATTATGTCTAAGACCTTCAACTAACATAAACTTTGAGATAGTAATAGTTGAGGGATTACCTATACTACCTTTTCCAAGTATTGCACCTTTTGTGTGATCACCATAGGACACAAATCCTTTCTTCTTCACCACGAAGTTGGAAAAGAGTGATATGCCTCCCTTCATATGTCTTGAACATCCACTATCGAGAATCCACTTTCCCGTCATAGCATCAAGACATTCATCCTATAAAAATCAAACAAGGGTGGTAGGTACCAAATTCTCATTGGGTCCTTTAGAGTGAGTTAAATAAATGTTGCATTTGGGAAACCATTGAAAATCACCCTTAGGAATCAAAGAAGTACAAAACTTGCATTTTTCAATAGTGTGACCCTTTTTGCAACAATAGTGACAAAATATCCTACGATGAGAATTAATAATGCTATTAGGAACTTCCTTAATAAAAGAGTAATTTTTATGAGGCTTTTCAATATTCAAGGATCTATTATACATATTCTCCGTGGGATTATATAGACTATCTAATTTGGTAGCAAGAGTACTCACTTCTTGTTGCCAAATTTGACATGTGTCAAAACCATAATTGTAAGAAGGCTCATCCAATTTTTCATGATTTAAACTATCTACAATAATTTTTTCAATTATTCTAACTCATAATTGATTTCATCAACTTTGTCCTCTAAAAATGTGAATACTTTTTCTTTGGAGGTCAATCTTTCGTTAGCATTCAAAAACTCTATTTGTAGTTTTTCAAATTCTCTTTCTAATTCATTATAAGACAAAGTGGAAATGTTTGAGTATTTAGAACTTACATCCTTTTTCTTTCCTTGTTGATGATTTGTCATGAAACAATAATTTTCCTCTTCATCACTCTCACATGAGCTTTCATCGCTTCAGGATTCACTTTCACTTTCCCAAGTAACATAGGCTTGTCTAGGCTTGTTTCTTTGGCCTTTTCCTTTCTTTTTGGAAAGATATGGACAATCTGGTTTATAATAACCGGGTTTACCATATTTGTAACAAATAACATTTCCTTTGTCCTTTTTGTTGTTCTCTTATTTTAGGGAGGAGGATTTCCTTCTAAACTTCATGAGATTATTGTCAAAATGTTTAATTCAATTTTTTCAAACATACTGATTATATTTCTTCACAAATAGTCTTATTTCTTCATCATCTGAAATCTCATCACCACTAGAGTCATTATCCTTACTTTGCTCTTATTTTGAGGATTTGGAGCTATAAGCCTTAAGAGCTTTGGACTTCATAACTTCATCCTTGTGACTTTCCCTATTCTTCTTTTTCTTCTCAAGCTTCTTTTTATATTTATCCGAGCAATTGAGTTCTTGCTCGTGTTCTTCAAGCTTACCAAAAAGTGTGATGAGATAAAGTGTTTCAAGATTGTTAGCTTCCTTGATCGCGGTGACCTTAGGTTTCCAACACCTAGTAAGACATCTCAAAACTGTGTTAGTAGACATAGCATTGGAAATAGGATTACCTGGTAAGTTCAAACGATTAATAAGATGAAAGAATCTCTTTTGCATGTTCGCAATGGTTTCACCATTTTTCATGCGAAAGAGTTCAAACTCTTGAGTGAGTGTATTAATCCTAGCTTGTTTAACCTCATTAATTCTCTCATGGGAAACTTGTAGAGTCTCCCACATATCCTTAGCGGTTTGACAATGGGAAATGTGATAGAACTCATCAACACCAAGTGCGAATACGATGATGTTCTTAGCTTTCCAATTGTAAGACCACTTTTTATTATCATTCTCATCCCATAGATTTTTTGGCTTACGCATAATAATACCATCAACATCATATGTCACCATTATTGGACCATTTTGAATAGCTTCCCAAACACCTTTTCATATGATTTGATATGAATTTGCATTTAAGTTTTCCAATAAGTATAATTTTCTCCCGTGAAAATTGGAGCTCTCTTATGATCCCCCTTAGGTCTGTAAACCATTTTATAAAGAGTGTTCTTAAGCCGGAATGAATCGGGCTCTTGATGCCACTTGTTAGACGATGGCGTGTATCTAGAGGGGGGTGAATAAAGGCACAAAAAATTATTCTAGACACAAATCTAGAATTTAATTTGTTTTCAAAACTTTTTGTTCTCAAGAAAACTATGAAAGAACTGAAGAAAGTCCTAAATTGAAGTCAACCATTGAAAACTCAAAAGTAATTGGACTTACAAGCTATATTGAGGAGAGAATGCAACCCTTCACTATAAAATCCAGAGGCCTACACAACGCCCCAGTGTGACTACCATGGGTGATTCCCCTACATCAAGAGCAACAATATTTGCAATATCAATTGTCCTATTATAAAAACAGGTGCGCTCAACAAAAGAAAAAACAAAGGTCTCCCCTTACATTGACAAGTCCAAGAACTAAGAAGTATCCCTTAAGACTGGTGGATCAACAAGGAAGCCAGTCCTTAGGATCATTATGCCTTTATCATTTCCAAATTGTAATTGCTTTGTGGCTAAGTGTTATTTGTTATAAACTATGTACCTTTTGATTTTTATTCAAATAAAATGAGCATGCATGTTTTTTAAATTAATCCATTTGTTTCACTCTTTTATTTACAATCACTTTCTACATCTATAAACATCAACAACTTTCCATTTTCACTTCTCACCTTTCCATTTTCATCTTTTACTTTTAACAAACTTGAGGGAGAATGATGTGAATAACAAAATAACTGAATTATGTTGACATATGATTTTGATAGTAAGACCGAATTGACGATGTAAGACATTATTTCACTTCCCAAACAATGAAGAAATAAGGAGTCAATTCCTAGTCAATCTTCTCGAGCCAGAAGTTGGAGTTCTTTCTATTTTTTTTTATAAAAACCCTTAATTTTAACCAAGGGCATGGTAGACTTCAATTAATTCATTGATGCATTCTAGGCTCAAGAGAATCAGTCTGTTGCAAGAGGTTTAAGCATATCCTCTTCCTTACATCCATTATTCGAGATCAAGGAAGTAATAAAGATAAAGCTCTCAAGATATTCTTCCTTACATACATCATCCAAGATCAAGGAAAACGATGAAGATGGGGCTCATAAAGGTCAACATGGCAGTCACAAACAATCTAAACCAAAAGAAAAATATCAAGATTTATTTCCACAAAAAAAAGCCCGCTGAGTCAAAAAAGAAAAATTCCAAAAAATTTGACTTAGGAAAAAGTTAGGGCATCTTGATGGACCAAAAATTAAAAATAATTGGTCCATGCAAAAATAAGGGATTGAAAGCAAAGTAAGCGTGTGACTGCCATCTCAAAAATTATCCATGTTTCTCATCAGGTGTTTGAACCTTATCAATGCTTCTCATCATCGCGACTACAAAAATTCTCTTGCAGACTGAATGCATCTGTTGAGTTGATTTAATCTAGGAATTGAGAATATCAAGGAGAATGGGGTGGGTTAAATAAATTTCGAGCCTTAAATCTTTTGTTTCTTAAACCATGAACCAGACCATGTTACAACCTTCAAAAGTCCCAATTGAAGCTAGGTTCACTATGAAAGCATACTCAGCAAAAATTTTGTTAAACTGACTCCTAATGTTTGTTAATTTATTGCTAACCATATTGCTTTTCTCACCTTCATTTGTACTCATCCATTGTACACCATATCTATTTCCTATATCAAAGTTCACCATATCTATTTTCCATAACCAATTTCGATTTCAATACTTGCATGTGCGTCACATTGGAGTTACTTTTCAAAATGTACAATTTTATGCACAAAGCAATACTTAGTATTAAGGTGATCTTAAAAATGATCTGATCGAATGCAACATTTCAAGAAGCTCCTAACTAGGGGCAAAACACCCAGGGATCCTACCGTCTCAAAGGAAAAAATCCTAATGATCACATAACTACCCTATTGACTAAGGGGTGGTCCTTATCAAGACATAATGGTATCCAACATCCTTCTAAGGACATTTCTTCAAACTCTAAAGATTGGGGCATTTACCTTTCAAAATTCAAATAGGGCGGTAGACCGTTACAAAGCTCGATCAAAAGAAATTAATTAAAAAATAGTTCATCAGGAGAAAACCATCCCAAGAGTCAATTAATTAAAGGCATGGTGTTTCAAAGTGCAAGGTAGTGGTTCCATTCATATCAATTGCACAAGTAGGGGAAAACTACTTCAAAATTTATGTCCAAGCAAAATCTCTACAAAGATCCAGCTATTAGACGATGGTGCGTATCTAGAGGGGGTGAATAGAGGCGTAAAAAAATTATTTTTGACACAAATCTAGAATTTAATTTTTTTTCAAAAAATTTTGATGTGGAAGCAATTAACTGGATTAGCCGTCTAAAAACAACTTATTAGAAACTCAGATATACAAATTATGAAAGATAAATCTATGACATAAGATTAAGTAATTGATTAATACAAACTCAAATCAACAATCAACTTATTTATTATTTGAACACAATCACTTTACAAAGCTATTTCCAAGGCTAAATAATCAAAGAACTAACATGATCGTTTATCAAACGCTTGGCGTGCAAGTGAATTTTCAAAATTTCTCTTTGAGTAGTGTTGATATACAAAACCACTTATAATAAAAATTAATTATAAGCTATATCCACACCTATTTCATAAATAGATTTTTAGAGAAAAATTCTTACAGTTCAATTACTATCACAATGTTATTTGATAAAAAGAGTAATGAATTTGAAACTAAGTAAAAGCGGAAAACTAAAAACACACAAGGAATTTGCTTACACAGTTCCCCACTGTCGTCCTCGCGTGTGGGTACGTATGCGCCTAATTCCAATAGAACTAGGACAATTCTTATATGCAAAATATTTAATACAATGGAAGAGTTAGAAACAACAATACAAAATTCTCCAATTTGATATTGATGCTCCTTCTTCCAACCTTTGATCTTAAGCAATATCAAATCAACTGATAGATGCAACCTATTCTCCGCTTAAGCTACTTCCTTAAAAGGATTTCAAACACCCCAAGGTTCCTTACAAATATTTCAAACACTCCAAGGGATTTTTCACTCGAGTAAATATGATTGCAAACTATCAACACAAGATCACTGATTCTATCATCCAATTCTTGCTACTTCCTTAAAAAGATTTCAACCACTCTAAGATTCCTTGAAAATATTTCAAACACTCTAAGGGATTTTTCACATGGATGATTCCTTCTCGCACGATCTTGCATGAAAACCCCCAATTCAACAAAAGATGTTGGAGGATGAACCTGATGGTTTTTCCAGATGAAGACCCCTACAAGAACTTAACCCAAACCAATTGGAAATCTTCAATTCTTCGTTTAGATGGCACCCTGACAG
Organism: Vicia faba; assembly: GCA_948472305.1. Lineage (NCBI taxonomy): Eukaryota > Viridiplantae > Streptophyta > Magnoliopsida > Fabales > Fabaceae > Vicia > Vicia faba. Next base: position 1,193,331,209 of record OX451736.1, read on the forward strand.
AACATCATCACAATGTAATGTTGGTTTGTATGCATAGATTGGAAGGTTGAAGATGGAGAGAAAAAGTAGGATAAAATCGTTATTACCACCAAAATGAAAATGTCTACCATGTAATGTAACTATGACAATATAAACCACATATTGCAACATAAAATAAGGGAAATAACTACAGCACATGCTTGCATATTAAGAATAAATCTATACAAATGTGAAAGAATTAATACATGAAGTAATTGTAATCGTATAGATCAAGAACACACAATGGTTATTAATCGGAAATTTTTGGAAATGAACATTCATGGTTTTCATCATTCGAAAATATATATAGCATTTTTGAAGGATATCTAGAAATATGCATTTAGGAAAAACTCACGTTCAAGGAGAAATTGAAACGATATTACCTTACTCTTGAAGGATTGGAAGTTGAACTCATAAAGCATTACACACTTAAACACATAGTTAGAGTGAATACTTAACGTACAAGTAATGAGAGAGGACTAGGAAACATTTGAGAAATCAATGATCCCCAATTCTCCGTGTATATTGACAAAAAATTCTGTTGCGAGTGGTTTAGTGAAAATATCGGCAAGTTGATTTTTACTATCAACATGCTCAAACGCAACATCTCCTTTTTCAACATGATCATGAAGAAAGTGGTGACGTATTTCAATGTGTTTAGTCCTTGAATGTAGCACCAGATTTTGGGTAAGATTTATGGCACTAGTGTTGTCGCACATGATAGGAATACGTGATAGTTTAATATCAAGGTCCAATATTTATTGTTTGAGCCACAATATTTAAGCACAATAACTACTGGCTGCCATGCATCCCGCCTCGGCAGTTGACAAAGCTACGAAAACTTGCTTTTTAATATGCCAACTTACCAAGGATTTTGCAAACAAGTGACAAGTTCCACTAGTACTTTTCCTATCCAATTTTCAACCAGAAGAATCAGAATCAGAATAACCAACCAAATTACAATTGTTTTCCTTGGAATACCAAAGCCTTAATTTTAAGGTACCAATAAGGTATCTAAATATTCATTTTACGGCTTTTAAATTAGATTCCTTGGGAGACGCTTGATATCGTACACACATACAAACACTAAACATAATATCGGGACGAGATGCTGTAAGATAGAGAAGAGAACCAATCATACCTCTATACCTTTTTACCTCAACATCCTTACCTTTTTCATCCTTGTCCAGATTACCGTTAATTGCCATGAGAGTGTCAATTTCCTTAGCACTATCCATTCTGAATCTCTTAAGTAATTCGAGACAATACTTGGTTTGACATACAAACGTTCCTTCATCGAGTTGTTTGATTTGTAGCTCGAGAAAGTAATTCAACTTCCCCATTAGGCTCATCTCAAACTCTCCCTGCATCAGCTTAGAGAACTCCTTGACAAGATGCATATTAGTAGATCCAAAAATCATATTATCTACATAAATTTAAACTAATAAAATATGCTTTCCTTGACGTTTGATAAAGAGTATCCTTGTTTAAGCAAAAAATTGAGAAGTATATCATACCATTCTCTAGGGGCTTGTTTAAGATCGTACAATGCACATTTAAGCTTGAAACCATGATTAAGAAACTCATCATTTTCAAATTCGGGAGGTTGAGAAACATACACCTCTTCACTTATGTATCTATTTAGGAATGCACTTTTACGTCCATTTGAAATAATTTGAAATTCTTAGAACAAGCATAAGCTAATAAAAGGCGTATAACCTCAAGTTGGGCCACCGGAGCATAAGTCTCCTCATAGTCAATGCCCTCCTCTTGGTCATACCCTTGAGCCACAAGACATGCCTTATTTCTTGTTATCACACCATGTCCGTCAAGCTTATTCCTAAATACCCATCGGATACCTATGATTTGATTATTTGTAAAATGAGGGATAAGATCCCAAACGTTTTTTCTTTCAAATTGGTTTGATTCTTCTTGCATGACAATAAGCCAATTCTCATCAAGTAAGCCATCGTTAGTGTTTTTAAGTTCAACTTGTGATACATAAGCACAATGACAACAAATACTACTTATTTTAGAATGAATTGTTACCCCCTTTTTGAATCACCTATAATGTTGTCAAGTGGATAATCTTTGGAGGTTCTCCACTCCAAAGGAAGACCATCATTTTCTTATTGGCCTTTATCATCTTTCTTTTTGGCCTTTATCATCTTTCAAGATTGAGAGTATCCAAGAAAAATACCTTCATCGGCTTTCGCATCAAATTTTCCAAGGTTGTCTTTTCCATTATTTAAAACAAAACATTTACATCCAAAGACATGAAGATGAGATAAATTTGGTTTTCTAACTTTCAAAAGTTCATAAGGAGTTTTGTCAAGAATTGGACGAATAATTATCCTATTCAAGATATAACATGTCGTGCTAGGTTATGATAAATGTGCAAGTCTGGAATATAACTCGCTGTGTTAGTCCCGAAGCTTTAGCTAGTTTGTTTTCAGACCCTTTTTTCGACTCTATTGGTTTAGTCCATTAGCATAACTAGAGTTGATACTTGCATTATCTACCCCCTAGATAGTGGTAGATTTGCACATCAGATATAACTAATCATATGGGTCCCTGAGCAATGATAGGTTATTTTCCAAACTTTCGATCTTATTGGTTTGGTCTCTTGACATAAATAGAGTTGATAACCAAATTACCTATCCCCCAGGTTGTGGTAGGAATGCAAAATATGTGATGGAGTCCTTTTTTATCTTATTGGTTTAGTCCTTTGGCGTAAATAAGATTGATACTGCATCATTTATCCCCTAGGTTATGATAAATATGCAATTCTGTGATACAACTTACTATGTTAGTCTCGAAGCGTTAGTAAGTTGTTTTCAGATCTTTTTCTTCTTCATTAGTTTAGCCCCTTGGTATAAATGGAATTGACACCCACATTACCTAACCCCTAGGTTGTGGTAGGAATGTAAAATCTGTGATATCGTCCTTTTTCGTATCTATTGGTTTAGTCCCTAGGCAAAGGTAGATATGTTAATCCACGCTCTGGGCATTGATGAGTTATCCACGTCATCTTTGTCTTTTTTACTTATTTATTTTCAAAGCTATTTTTCAAATATTTTCAAAAGTCTTTGGTCAAATATTGGGGTCTTGCATTATTTAATAACTCTCTGATCCGAACGTACGAAAACTTAGTATACTCACACGCTTCAATCGAAGAGTAATTAAATAGGGACAACTGTCATACCCCAAGTCTGTCTACCCTGCTTCTAACAGTCAAATTATTTTTAAACTTGGGCTTTATAAATTTTTTGATTTATTTATAATAACATCTTAATATTAATTTATTTGATTTATTTAAAATTATTTGTATTTTTCTAATAACAAACAATTGTCCACCCTTCATATATTTTTAAGGGCATTGCTATTTCAAAAGAGTGCAATAGTCTACCGAGTAGTAAAGTGAGTCTAAGGACTTATCTACGAAGAGTTGCGAGTTTAAATTTCATTTTCAGTACTTTTGCATTTTTCTTTTTTATTTATTCTTTCCTTTATTTCTAATTTTATTTATATTATTTCACAAAATAAAACCAAAATTTATATATTTTTTATTTTATTTTTCGTTTTGTATTTAATGATCTTTTAATATATTATTTTTTAATCTAATTTTATGCATTAAATAGAAAAATGGTCCAAAAAGGAAGGTTTTAGTTATTATTTTACTTAGATTATTCTTAACATTAGCATTATTAGCATTAGTTTTTGATTTTTGATTATTATTAATGTTATGTTATTATAGTCATTATATTGATTTCTTATTTATTAATTATTAGGTTTATTTTAGGATAATTTTACTGGTATAGTTATTATTAATAATTTTATTAATAGTATTTTTGGGAATTAGTTTTTATGTTATTAGTTTATATTAGGAATTAGCTTTTCGACATTATTAGGTAGAACTTTTTTATTAGTTGGTATAAATTGTTACTATTGTTATTATTATATGTTTTATTGATGTTATTAAGCCCAAAATAAAAATCATTCCTTAAGTATATCAATCAACATAAACTAAAAACAATCCAAACATAATTAGCATTGAGCATCAAAACCTAAAATTCCACCTTTCTCTACTTATGTTTTTATATTTTAGCCTTCTCTCTATTTTCTCACCCTTTTATTAATTTTTTATATTTTATATTTTACTAACATTAGTACTATTTTTATTTTTTTAGCTTAGGATTAAAATTTTTTTACTACTAATGTTAGATTAAATATCCATTTGTTAGGTTAGAATTGTATTTTTATTAGGATACATTATTTTAGTATTATTTTTACTTTTATTTTTAGTTATTATAATTACTATTAATTTTCAATTATTAGGTTTTATTTTACTATTAAGTTTTATTTATTATAATTAACTTTTCTATCATTATTTACTTATATTTTTTATGTATGATTATTGCAGTTTTTATGGTTTTTTACCTTAATTATTAGATTTAGTTTAGGATATTTTGATATATAGTTTTAACATAATTTTGTTATTATTATTATTAGGACATTATTATTTCAATTAGTAGTTATTATTATATCGGATTTTTTTTAGTATTTGTAGTAATTAGGGATTAGTTTTTCAGTTTGTCTTTCCATACAATCCTATTAACATAAATCTAAGTAGTTTATAGTTTGCGGAAATTAAAATGCGAGAAATTAAAGTCCTAGCTATTACAAGGCTTTTGCAGATACATAATTACCTTGGACTGAAAATAAAGATGCAGAATTTAAAACCCTAATTACTATTACAAACTCGGAGCAGTTACAATAATAATAAAAAAGGAAATTAAAAGCGCGCGGTGAATTAAATGCGAGAATAATTGGAGAACCCTAAGAAATCTAATTGAAAAAGATTTAGGTTATTTTTTGAGAAAAATTAAATTATGTACAAAATTAAACCCTAATTCTAATTATTTTTAATTATGAAAAGAATTAAATTTCCTTAATTTTAATTAAACTAATTAATTAAAAAAATAGAATATTTTATGAAAAAAAAAATTTTATGTTTTTGTGATTTTTGATTTGATAAAAAAATAATTTTTGTGTTATTTTTTGTAAAAGGAAATAATTAGTAAATAATAAAAAAGAAAATAAAGAGAAAAGAATTAAAGAATTGGGCCTGTGTTATAAGCTGAATGAGGGGTGTGTTGTTGACTTTGTCAAGCCCATTCCTTGCTCTGGATCCAGTGTTGGCCAAAGTGGAGGGTGCACCATGGTCCTCTCTTGACTAAACGCTAGATTTGGAGTATGAACGATCCATTGGCTGGATTTTGGGTTGCATGGTAGGCGCCTGGAAGCGTGGAGTATGGAATTTGTAATCAAATATTAGGAAAATAATAAAACGCCTGGACCTGGGATCGAACCCAGGTCCTCTCCACTTTCAAACGCGCACTTGACCACTGGGTTGTAGTGTTTAGTTGTTATAATATTGAAACAAAAATAACATAATGTAAATTAATCACAAGTTTCAGAAAACGCGTGCTATTTCAAATGAACCATATATGGCTGCCACGTGATTGTCTCTTTCCCCAGGATTGTCGTTTTTGACACCAACTCTTTACCTACTGTCAAATTCGTCGTTATATGCTATAGTGACGGTATTTTCCTGTAGCTATAAACCTGCGAATCTTTAAAACGAAATTCAAGCAATATCAATTCCATTCAAGGACATAAATCAAATGTATTTCCTCCCCTGAACATGAATAGGCCCTTAATTTGGCCGAATTTTGCCTCTAGCTAGGTGTGATGCGGTGGGAGAACTGACTTGAGATTTTGCATTTGTGTTCGCAAATGTTTCGGTTTAGCAAGAGTCGCCACCGACTTTTTATTTTATCCAAAGGAAAGGTCAAAAAGCACAGGAAAGACCTTTGAGATTGTTTTTGGGTTCGGGGGGTAGATTATGAAAAGGGAAGGTGCTATCACTCTTTTCATCCATGGTTTTCCATGGGCTCTTAGTTACTTGTTTTAGATCACTTGCTTTTGCTTTTCAATTGTTTGAAATGGTGCTTTTGTGTGTGGTTTTGAAAGTATTTTGAAAAGAGGCATTTGTTTAGGCAACTTTTGTAATGATTCTTGTTTGAATGTATACAAAGGTGTTTGTCTTTTGAAAAATATTTCAATGTTTGAAAGTTTGTTTTGGGAAATGTTTTGAAGTTGTGTTGTGATGTGTTTTTGAAAATAGCAAGGATGTTTGTAAGTTTGATCAAGTAACTAGGAGTTGTCTACCCTACTCAAAGATCTTTCCTACACATTTTTAACCCTTTGACATTGTTGTTTTACCATTGCATTTGATAAACAACCTTGTGTTTGGATGTTAAACGGGACAGGCATGAGTCATCGTATGACCACGATAACAATATTGCCAAGTATCTTAGCAAATTTTTGAGGGTCTAGATCATTTTTGTATAGGCAACCAAGATAGCGTCATCGAGGGACTATGATCTTTTTGTTTTGATTTTGTTTGCCAAGATACCTAGCATGCATACCATGGCCATTTTAAAGGCAGCAAGTGGATGAAACCCTAGGGGTACTTGTGTGCATTGTGTTGTCATTTTCATGCATTTTTGTCTTGTATTAGTCAAGCTATTTGTTTGATTTTTTTGGTTATCATACAAAACCCTAATTTTTACTATCATGCATATTAAAGCGATAAAATGCGTAAAAGTAAATCTACGACTATTACAACATTGATATGGGGAGGGGGATACAAGTTTGAATAGGGGGTATTTGCACAAAATAAAGTTCTAATTCAACTATTAAACCCAAATTGAATTCATTGTACAAATAATAAATTGACAAATATTTAAATATGCAATTAAATATAAACATGCAAAAATGTTTTTGTATTTATTTCATGTATGTAATATAAATTATTTAATGTCCTAAATATTTTAAATATTTATTTATTCATTTTTTATGTACAAGAAAATAAAATAAAATATATACAAAAATGTTAAAAATAAAATATGTATGACAATATTATTTTATACGTATAAATAAATAAAAATAAAACATAAATAATATTTTTGTATTAATTATAAGTTTTTTATTTAAGAAAATAAATATATTAAACCTAATAAACTAAATATTATGCCAAAAATAAAATAAATAAAATAAAATAAAATGTGAAAATTTAAGAAAATATTTTGGTAATTTTTAATGTTTAGAAAAATAAATAAAAGTCAGAAAATGTAAAATAAATGAGAAAATATAAAAAAAGAAGAGAAATGGGCCAGGGAGTGCAAAGAGCAAGCAGGGAGGTGTCAATAGGAAGGAATAGCCAGGCCCAGCCCAATGTCACACTTCATCCCTGTCCTTGGAACGAAAATACACGCGCCTCGTTCAAATTCGTATCTCCTGCATTTGTGCTTAAAAACAAAAACTTGCAACATGAAAGTTATAGCTCTTGATCACACGATTCTAACCATGTAAAAAACTTAATCTAACTCTCAAAGACCAGAGAGAATTTCATTGGCCCTAAATCTTGACCTAGTTTTTTCAGAAAGTTCAACTATCAAATACTCCTAGCTTAGTTAACATAAATGAATTCTATGCATATGTACAGCTTAAGGGTAATGAGGACTACATTTTTTCTTCACAAACCTAAGCCTAATGATTCCTAAGTAAGGAGATAGAAGTTTGAGAAATACCTGTTTCAGTCAAGCTCGAGTATGGAAATGCAGCAACTTTCAGTGAGGCCTGAGGTTCTTTTGAGCTTGCTTGATGTTCCCTTGATCTTTCCCAATGCTTGCCTTGCTTTGAAATGGTCTGAAACTTCTTGTAGAACTCAACCTGCAAACTCAGAATTTGAAAATGGTGAAGTGTATAAATGGAGTTACAGTGGCTTGGGAATGGTTGAGATAGCTTAGGTGGGTTGTTTAGAAAGTGTTTGAGGTGGTTTGGGACAAAACGCACGAGGCAATGTGAAGATGGAAGTGATTCTGCAGGGCCTGTCCTGTTTTTGCAAGAACTTGTGATTTTGTGTATTTGGGTGTTTGAGAGCTTATGGAATCGTGTTCTAGGCTTGGTGTGATGTGTTGAAGTCCTTTGAAATGTTATAAAGACTTGGTTATATCAGATTGAAGAGTTGTTGACCTTTTGCACACTTTCTTGCTTTTGAAGCAAAAGTGAAATGACAATGCTCAAGAGCCTGTACAGGCCTCCTTCTTAGCTGCACAAAGTTGGTGTACCTTTCCCTAGGTTTGTGGATTTTGTTTGTTTCAAGAACTTTGGTCCATGGCTCAAGAAATACAATTTGACATAAATCATGCTTTATCAAAGTGGCAATGCAACCTTTTTGCCAAAAATGGATTAATTCTTTGTATAATGCTTCAAAGCTCAGAATAAAGCCTTAATCCAATGTGTTTGAATTTAATTTATGAGTGTAGAAAGGTTTAGAACCTGTAAACCAAGTACAAGCAAGGTTTGGACAGATTTTGCAACTTGTAGCATGGTGTAAAATGCCTTGGCCAAAAGTGATATTTTTCCATTTTCAATCCTTCGATTCTCCCTAACCACAAACGATTTTGGAGAGTTCTTGGACATTTTGGAAAGATTTTAACATGCTCTACAATCCATCTTTGAAATTCATTTTGATATTCCACTTGGAACTATATGAAAAATTTCCATGAAGATAGGTCAAAATCCTGCCTAAACTAGGGCAAAATTTCACTAAGTTTAAAGTTTCATGGACCCTTGTTCACAAAATCATAACTTGAGATCCAAGCATCTTTTGGGAATACTTTGTGAATAAAAGTTGTAGATTTTGTGGAGTACTACAACTTTCAAGTTATAAGTTTTCTTTGAATCCAATTGCATCATGGTGAAAAAGTTGGGAAAAGTTGGGAAAAATAAGAAATTTTCATAACTTAGAAAATTTCTAAGTTATGAAAATTTTCCATTTTAAACCCTAATTTTCAAAATTAGGTTTCTTGGTGAACAAGTTTCATTTTTTGACACATCTTGATGAAAAATGACCCTTGGCACTTGATTTTGACCAAAAAGTCAAAGTTTGACTTTTCAGTGTACAGGTGATCTTTGATCAGTTGACTGGAAAATTCATCTGTCAATCCAATGCTTTTGAGATCTTTTTAACCTTGTGATTAGGTCAAAAGGATGCCATTGAGTCCTTGTATCCATGCTTGAACCCAATTTTCCATTGGCTAGGTTAAAAATCAGAAATTGCCCTTCTGCAGTTAAAACCCTAAAAATGACCATTTTGCCCTTTTGATGATCTGATCAAATTTCTTAAGGAATTGTGGTCCAAACTTGATCAAATGGTTCATGAGTTTATAATGTTGATTTGGATCAAAAATTAGGAGGTTTGACTGTAAATTGGCCACAATTGACTTTTCCCCAATATAGCTGATTTTTAGGTCAACTGTCCAATTGAATAGGCAAAAATTTGATTCAAGGTTTGAAACTTGGTATGGGCAATCTTAGAAGTCCAACATGAAGTATGAAAGTCACATGAGGCATGAAAAATCCAAAAATCCTTGTGCAAACTCAAACCCTAATTTCAGGTCAACAGTGCAAGGAGATGTCTTGAGCAGAGCAACCCCTAATATGGTCTTGAGTCCAAAGAATCTTGTGAGGAGAAATATTGATACAATGAGAGGGAAAATTTTGGGTACAACAGCTTCCCCTGTTAAATCTTCTTGAACCTGAAGAGTTAGATTGGCGAGTTTGCCTTTCGTGACTCGAAGGTAAAAGATGATTGGACACTAGAGTGCCCGTAAATTTGCACTCGTCAAAATGTAGTTGAGGGAATGGGCTTAAAGATGCCATTTGGAGAGGTGACAGAATCTTGTCGGAGATGGGCTTAAAGATGCCATCCAAGAATATTTGTTGAAAATCAGGAGAATGAAACATCAGAATGGTATCCGTATCTGGAACGTATCTGAGTTGTATCTGGAGATTGGATCTATATGAGCAAGGGAATGGCGTCCGTGTCTGGAGCGTATCCGAGCTGTAACTGTATTTGATTCTTGAATGAATAACAGAATGACTTCCGTGTCTAGAGTGTATTTGCATTGTATCTGAATCTGAAATTTGAGTAAGCGACTGAATGACATCCGTGTCTAGAGCATCTCTGGGCTGGGGAAAAGGTCTGAATTAGTGACAGAATGGCTTCCGTGTATGGAGCGTATCTGGATTGTATCTAAAGTTGAGATATGTATGAGTAGCAGAATGACTTCTGTGTCTGGAGTGTATCTGAACTGTAACTGGGATCTGGACAAGTGACATAATAACTTCCGTGTCTGGAGTGTATCTGAACTTGAAATGATAGTTGAATCTGAATGAGAAATAGAATGGCTTCTGTGTCTGGAGCGTATCTAATTTGTATCTGATTGTTGAAGTCTGAATGAGTAATAGAATGACTTCCGTGTCTGGAGCGTATTCGTGATGTATCTTGACTCAAAATTCTGAATGAGTAATAGAATGACCTCCGTGTCTGGGGTGTATCCATAATGTATCTGAATAAGAGATCTGAATGAGTAGCAGAGTGACTTCCGCGTCTGAAGTGTATCCGTACTGTATCTGAAATCTTTGAACATTTATTAAAGATAGCTTTTAATCTTATCCTGAGAAGGGTAAAATGTTAGCTGAAACACAAAGTTATGTTGCATGAAATGTATGATGCAATAAGATGTGTTTTATGATATATGAATGTGCATGTAAGCTGATTAGTTGTCTTGCTGAGGAAAATAAATCCTTGATAGCTGGAGATAAAGGAATCCTTGACTGCTGTCGGGGAAAATAAATCCTTGACCACTACTGGAGATTCAAAAACTTTGATTGTTGATGAGAAATTCTTGGATCACTGTTGGGGATAGAAAATCCTTGGCAACTGTTGAGGATAGAAAATCCTTGGCAACTCGCGGGGATTATCAGAACTTTGACAACTTCTGTGGGGATATGAGAATCCTTCCTGACTCTTTTGGGGATAGGGATCCTTCAAGTCTGTTTGTGAAACCTGTTTGGGGAATCTAGAGATCTTGATGACTATGGCTGGAGATTATACAATGGGAATCCTTACTCGGCTGAGGAATAAGGAAACTTCTGATGATCTCTATCGGGGATTAAACAAAGGAAAACCTTGATCTGCTGGAGAATAAGGAAGACTCTGATGGCTTCTGCGGAGAATTAAGAATGAGAATCTCCGATATCCTGGGGAAATTGAAACCTTGGGGGCTTCACTGGAGAAGTGAGCAAGAGAATCTTCGATCTGCAGGGGATTAAAAATTTTGACAAATTCCTGCTGGGAGTAATGAAGGCTCTGACAACTTCACTGCGGAATCCAAACTGAGAATCTTCAATCTGCTAGGGGAATTTGAATCTTTTGGGACTTCAAACTGGGGAGTTAAGAATGATAATCTTCATTCTGTTGGGGAGTAAAGACTTTGTGGGGAATAGCTATACTGCTGGAGAGTAAGCTATCCTGCTGGAGAGATAACTTCAGGACTCTGGGGGAAAAGCTTATTCCGGTTTGGAAGAAGTTCAAGAGTTTGGGTTGTATGCCAATCTACTGGGGAATTATCCTAGTTTAGGGATAAGACAAAAGCTAATTGTTATCTGGTTGATTCTCAGATTTTAAGACAACTTGTTGGGGAATCTGAGGAAAACTGAATGGTTTCTGCTGTGGATTGGTAGTTGGAAACTTGACTCTGTTGGGGAAGAAGGTTTCATCTTTGCTGGGGATTTATGACCCAAAGTTTTCGCTTCGCTGAGGATTGGGAGTTTGGAGGTTTAACTCTGATGAGAATTAAAGGTTTGAAGTATAACTCCGTTGGGGATTGAGAGTTTGAAAGTTTAGACTCTGGCGAGGTTTTGAAATTTAATTCCGCTGGGGATATGTATTTCAAGGTAGTATCTCCACTGGGGATCTAGATGATGTACTATAGGGGATTTCTCTTGGAAAAGTCTAAAGACGTTTTCCTATCCTTTCAACTTGTCAGTAATTATTCTTTCACATTTCGCTTATTTGTAAACAGTGATTATATTCAAATGCATATGCTCATTTAATAAACCATTGGACGTTTTCAAATAAAACGCAAGTGTAAAGAAAAAGAAAAGGCAAATAGTTTTCTGCACTTTGAAGTATCTTTCTATTAACTTTGTGTAAGTATTTTGTACAAAGGAGACATACATTCTAGTAAGAGAATGTTGTCATAAAAATGAGAAAAATTTATACAAAGAAAGATGGCTATGTGTAAAAATTCCATGGGGTTCCCATTCTGCTATAGCCTTCGTAACTCTGGATATCTTGTCCATTCATTGCTTCATCCGACGATGATTGGATTGATCAGAAGCCCGGAGCTTGTCTGTGAAGAGATTATCCTTAAAGTGATCCGACGAGACACAGTCATACGCTTTAACTCCCTAACTTTTTCCTGGACCTCCCTTTCGGGTTTTCGATCCACCGGGAAACCCTTTTTTTCCCAAGTCGCCCTTTCGGGTTTTCAACTTGCCAGGTGTACAGATTTTTTTTTATTTATCCCTAATTTGTGCCTGAACCGCCCTTTTGGGTTTTCGATTCACCGGGATGCCCATTTTTGCCCAAGTCGCCCTTTTGGGTTTTCAACTTGTCAGGTCGTTTATGCGTAGTATCTTTTGACTATGTCTGCGTTCGTAGGGTGCGGCAGGTCATCACCGTCCATGGTGGTTAAGATCATTGTCCCACCAGAAAAGATGTTTTTGATCACAAATGGTCCTTCGTAGGTAGGAGTCCATTTTCCCCTGGGATCACTTTGCGGCAAGATGATCCGCTTGATTACAAGGTCCCCGACTTGATATACATGGCACCTGACTTTCTTGTCGAATGCCTTGATAATCCGTTTCTTATACGTCTGACCACGACAAACAGCAGTAAGTCACTTCTCATTAATCAAGTTAAGTTGATCAAACCGGGTCTGAATCCAATCGTCTTCACTCAAACCAGCATCTTTCATGATTCTCAAGGAGGGAATCTGAACCTCGATAGGTAAAACAGATTCCATGTCGTATACCAAAGAATAGGGTGTTGCCCCAGTTGATGTACGTGCTGTGGTACGGTACCCGTGCAGAGCAAACGGTAACATCTCATGCCAGTCCTTGTAGGTGACTGTCATCTTTTGAATGGTCTTCTTGATATTTTTGTTTGCAACTTCGACAGCACCATTCATCTTCGGCCGATAGGGAGATGAATTGTGATGTTGAATCTGGAACTGCTCGCACAAGGCGGTAATCATAGTGTTGTTCAGGTTTGTACCGTTGTCAGTGATAATCCTTTCGGGGATGCCGTAGCGGCAAATGAGGTTATGCTTGATGAAGCGGGAAACAACATTCTTTGTGACGGATGCGAAGGACGCTGCTTCGACCCATTTGGTAAAGTAATCAATGGCCACCAGGATGAAATGGTGTCCATTGGGTGTTGTAGGCTTGATCTCTCCAATCATGTCGATTCCCCACATAGCGAATGGCCAAGGATCTTTTAAGACATTGAGAGGAACTGGAGGTATATGTACCTTGTCCGCATAGATTTGGCATTTGTGACAAGTACGGGAATGTTGATGGCAGTCAGCTTCCATGGTAGACCAGTAATAGCCTGCCCGTAAAATCTTCTTAGCCATCATATGACCGCTAGAGTGAGTGCCAAAGGTACCATTGTGCAGTTCAGCCATGATCTACTCAGCTTCAACCCTATCCATACAACGGAGCAGAATGCACTCATGATTGCGCTTGTATAGGATACCATTGCTCAAGAAGAACTTAGCTGCGAACCTCCTTAAGAACTTTTTGTCGTTGACTGAAGCTCCTTCAGGGTATTCTTGCGCTTCGAGATACCTTTTGACGTCATGAAACCAAGGTCGGTCCACTACTTCTTTGGTATTAATCTCGTGACAATGTGCAGGTTCGTCCATCCGTTCAATGGTGATTTGGGGAGCCTCATTATCCCGGTTAAGTTTAAACATGGATGACATTGTAGCTAGAGCATCCGCTAGCTGATTCTCTTCTCGCGGGAAATGCTAGAAGTTAATCTGCTCGAAATAAGGTAACAATTTCAGGACATGTTCTTTGTAAGGGACGAGGTTTGGATGTTTATTATCCCACTCTCCTTTGATTTGACTGATAACCAAAGTTGAGTCCCCAAATACAATCAAAGATTTGATTCCCAAGTAAATAGCGGCCTTGAGACCAAAGATACAAGCTTCATACTCGGCCATGTTGTTGGTGCAGCTGAAGCAGAGTCTGGAAGTGAAAAGTGTATGGCAACCTTCTGGAGATATAAACATCGCGCCAATACCGTTGCCAAGTGCGTTGGAGGCACCATCAAAGTACAGGGTCCATCGGGATCCTTGTTCAGGTCCGTCATACGGTCTGTTTTCTTCAATGTTGCTCAAAGTCATGATATCCTCGTCAGGGAAGTCGACCCTCATGGATTGGTAATCTTCGACAACTTGATGGGCCAGATGATTGGCTAGAACACTCCCCTTTATAGCTTTTTGGGTCGAGTATTGTATATCATATTTCGTTAGGATCATCTGCCATCTAGCAATTCTTCGAGATAAAGCAGGCTTCTCAAAGATGTACTTGATCGGATCCATCTTAGAGATCAGCAAAGTGGTATGAGTCAACATATACTGCCTTAGCCGGCGAGAAGCCCATACCAAAGTGCATCAAGTTTTCTCGAGCAGTGAGTATCGGGTCTCACAGTCGGTAAACTTTTTGCTAAGGTAATAAATGGCATGCTCTTTTCGGCCAGACTCGTTATGTTGGCCCAGTACGCACCCCATTAAATTCTCCAAGACGGTCAGATACATGATTAGTGGCCTTCCTTCGACGGGTGGCATCAAGATAGGAGGTTCTAGCAAATACTTCTTGATTTTATCGAAAGCAACTTGACAGTCATCATTCCATTTAACTACCGGATCTTTCTTCAACAGCATGAAGATTGGCTCACAGGTAGATGTTAGGTGAGAAATGAACCATGCAATGTAGTTTAGGCGTCCCAAGAAACCTCTTACCTCCTTCTCAGTGCGAGGGGCTGGCATTTCTTGTATAGCTTTGACTTTGGCAGGATCAACCTCGATGCCTTTGTTACTGACTATGAAACCCAAGAGTTTATCGGACCTGACTCCGAAAGTGCACTTGTTAGGGTCCAGTCTGAGCTTGTACTCTTTCAATCTGACAAATAGCTTTTGCAGATGGTCGAGGTGTTCTTCTTCAGTTTGTGAACGGGCTATCATGTCGTCTACGTAGACCTCTATCTCATGATGTATCATATCATGAAACAAAGCTACCATGGCGTGCTGATAGGTTACCTCGGCATTCTTCAATCCGAATGGCATCACTTTATAATAGAACGTACCCCATTGTGTAACAAAAGTAGTTTTCTCCATGTCTTCAGGGGCCATTTTGATCTGGTTGTACCCTGAAAATCTGTCCATGAAAGAAAATACCTTGTGCTGAGCTGTATTGTCAACCAAGATGTAAATGTGTGGTAGTGGAAAGTCATCTTTAGGGCTAGCCCTGTTTAAGTCTCTGTAATCCACGCACCTTCTCACTTTGCCGTCCTTCTTAGGCACGGGCACAATGTTAGCAACCCATTATGGATAGGAGGTAACAGCAAGAAATCCAGCATTGAACTGCTTCATAACTTCAGCTTTGATCTTTTCAGACATGTCGGGCCGCATGCGGCGAACTTTCTGTTTAACTGGTGGACAGTCTTCTCTTGTAGGGAGACGGTGAACCATAATATCTGTATCGAGTCCCGGCATGTCCTCGTATGACCAAGCGAAGATCTCAACATATTCATTCAACAGCTGAATTAAGCGCTCTTCGACACTTGGCTCTAGGTTGGCACCCACTCTAATTTCTTTTTTGTCTTCATCAGTTCCTAAGTTGATTGTCTCTAACAACTCCTCGTGAGGTAGAATAGCCCTTTCTTCCTATTGTAACAGTCTAGCCAACTCTCCAGGCACTTCACAGTCTTCATCACCTTCATATTCGGCATGGTAGACCAGATCTTCAGAATCACTGAAGGCCATAGAAGAATTGTTACCCATGGAATCCGGAATGGATGGGTACCTGCATTGGTGAGTGTGGGTGTGTGTAAGGGATATCCACCTTTAAACAAATAAAATTTAAAAAGAAAGAAAATGAACACAAAAGTTTATATATGAAAATGTCCATGATTCATTAAAATGGCATATGAAGATGAAAAATCAAACCCTTACAAATGGACCTATATGCCTCGGGTAAGGCACAAGGTTAAAAGTGTACGTATTGTTCACGAATTATTACAAACCAACAGAAATGTTTGAAAGATAAATTATTGATTGATGAAAGTAATGGGAATAAAGTCCTTTGCCTCCCAATTGCACAATCCTCCTTCAACGGTAGGGAAAATCCAGTCTTCCAGATTGCTTTCCTCTTCACCATCCTCCAAAGCATTGACTCCATGATGGGTGATCTTCATTGGTGGTCCTCCAGCCCGGGTGTGACGCACAGCCTTTTGAGCAGAAGCAGTGAAACCCCAGCCGAATTTATCAGATTTAAAGGGAAAGTCTGGAAGTTGCCCCCAGATTGTGCTTCCTCCTTCTTCAATCATAGCCTTTGCATCTTTCAAAGAAAAGATTTGAGGCACAGTCCTGGTAATCATGGGTATAGAAGGCACTGTCTTGGTTGCTGCAATCTCCTGAGCTACCTCTTCAAAATGCTGAAAGGGGGTTTCGATGAATTCACCATCCAATTCCACATAGCGGAAAGAATTAAGATGGCTTATCTTGTATTCCTCTTTGCCGTGAACTGTCACAATTTTCCCCTGGACAGGGTACTTGAGCTTCTGATGCAGGGTTGAAGTGACGGCTCCAGCATGATGAATCCAGGGTCTTCCCAACAAGCAAGAATAGAAGGGACGGATGTCCATGACATAGAATGTGGAGTCGAAGGTCTCAGTTCCCACTTTAATCGGGATGTCCACCTCCCTGTGGACCATCCTTTTAGAACCATCAAAGGCTCTGACAATGATGTTTCTAGGCTTCAAAGTTAAACCTTCACAATCTAGCCTATCCAATGCCTTCTTTGGTAAGACATTCAGCGAAGAACCGGTGTCTACCAGAACGTGTGCCAGAGTAGTCCCTCTGCATTCTACCGAGACATGCAAAGCGCCATTATGTTTTCTCCCTTTCATTGTTAAATTAGCATCGGAGAATCCAAGACCGTTGTCTTCTGTCAGGATAGCTACACATTCCTGGAACTGGTCCGCAGAGGTTTCTGGGGGCACATGGGCCATCTTCAAGAATCTGATTAAAGCTTTGGCATGAGCCTCTGAACAAAGCAGCAAGGCCAGCATAGAGATTTTTGAGGGGGTTTGTCCCAGTTAATCCACAACATTATAATCGCTTTTCTTGATTATTTTCAAAATCTCTTCCATTTCTTTTTGAGAGGTTTCAGGGATGATCAACAGCTGAGCCCTCGTCCTGACAGACTCTTCTTGGATCCCTTTCCCTCTATCATCAGCAGCAGCAGAGGGGACAACCACAAGAGTTACAATCTCTTCAATAACTGGAGTTCTCGCAGATATGTTGATCGGTGCAGGAGTGACCTTAGGAGCGGCTGAGGGTCCGAAGATTGCCTTTGGAGGGGCAATCTCCGGAGAGAAAATTCTTCCATTGCGGGTGATTTTACTCATTCCGGCAATGTTTCCAATGTCGGGAGTCTCTTCATCAGAACTCTCTTCAGTCGATTCAATTTGTTTAATACCGTGGTAAAATATCTCTCCCCCATAGTTCCACGGTATTGATTTGTTGGACTTGTACGGGATAGGCCCCGACATGGTTATCTTCAAAGGTACAATCTTCGGATCGGATGTAATCTTAACAGATCTTTTGGAGACCTTGGAAAGATTGGCGGATATGGTAATTATCGAAACATCATTGACAAGAGTCGGTGTAACAGGAGTCTTTTCAAAAAGGATTTCTTGATTATCCATTAGGCATTGGATGCCTAACTTCAACAACGGACAGTCGGTTGGTAAGGATGAACAAAGGCAGCAATCTTCTTCACATCCTGGGAAAATCCTATCCTTCAGCAAATTCAACTTGATTATCGTTAGCGGAGTCATCAAATCATCAACAGTAGCAACAAAAAGGTCTTCTTCAACAGCATGGACATTGTGACCATGTTTTGGCATTAGAGCAGATATCACATAAGGCTTTTCAGGGGCGTCGAATTCAACTTCTTTAGCATCTATTAAATCCTGAATCTTATTCTTGAGGGCCCAACAATTGTTGGTGTCGTGCCCTATGCTCCCCGAATGATAAGCACACTTGAGATTTGAATGGTAGTAAGGAGAAGTTGTATTCGGATTCTTCGGCGCCTCTTTCAAACTGGCAAGGTTTAACTTCAACAGATGAGGGAGTACCTGAGAAGGTGTCATGTTTATTTGGGTGAATTGCCATACAGACCTTTCCACCCTTGCTTGGTTAGTTCTGGGTTGAATATTTCTGGGCTGATCAACTGTATACTTCTGAATCATTATGGCCCCTACTGTTGGCCGGCGCTCAACTCTTCCTTGACCTCTTTGGGAGTAGACAGCTGAGACTTCTTTCTTTGCTGGAAAAGTCTTTTTGATGGTAGCGGAAGTAGATGCATCCTTTTGAATTTTACCGCTCTTGATTCCGGCTTCAACTCTTTCACCAGTCAGAATTAACTCGGTGAACCCTGCTGATGAACTTCCTATCAAGTGATTGAAGAAAGGACCTGACAGAGTCCCCAAGAACATATCAGTAAGCTCTCTTTCAGACAACGGTGGCTGCAACCTTCCCGCCAAGTCTTTCCATTTCTGGGCATACTCCTTAAAACCTTCATTGGAGACCATGCCCATACTTTGTAATTGAGTATGGGTTGGTGCTAAGTCCGTATTATATTGATATTGTCTGTAGAAGGCGGCCGCCAAATCCTCCCAATTATGCACATCAGACCTCTCTAGCTGGTAGAACCAATCCAACTGTGTCCCCGAAAGACTGTCCTGGAAGAAATGAACACACAGGTCCTTGTCAGAAGAATGAGGTTGGATTTTTCTGATGTAAGATCGTAGATGCATCTTTGGACAAGACAATCTGTCGTATTTAGCAAAAAGAGGCACCTTGAATTTAGGTGGAATCACAATCCCAGCAACTAGCCCTAGCTCTTCAAAGTCCATCCCAGGAACTCTTTGCACCTCCATGGCAGCCAGACGCTCTTCCAGATTCTTGTATTTGTCGTCTACAGGAGGGTACTGCTGTTCAGAATAATCTTCATCTTCTTCTTCCTCAGACTCAGATTGCACTGCAGTTCCTTTACCTTTTCCTACCCCTTCGTTAGATGTTGAGGGGAAATCCAGGACCTTTCTAGCTTGACCTTTAAATCTTCTACCCAAAGTAGCCACACAAACCCTCTTCTTTTTATTTTTCTCCTTTTACTTTTCCAGTAGAGTTTTGAGCTCCTTCTGACCCTTTGCCAAGGTCATGAGTAGCAGTTGGAACTGTGAATTCTGCGCTTGTAAGTCTTTGACCGTCTGCTCTATATCCATCTTGCTGAAATAAATAGCAGAGAGATAAGGAAACCTGGTGTAAAGACCTGTTTATGCATATGATGAATGATGTGTTATTCATGTAATGCATTCAAGGATTCAGAAATTCAAATTTCTTTGAAACAAAAAGGAACACACGCCATATTAATAAGATAGAATTTGTTAGTACATAAATGCCCCATGGGAAAAATAATATAAAATTCTAATGTAAAAAGACGTTGCGCATCCTCTTTGGTGCAATGTAAGTGTTGAGAGTCTGCTCTTCGTGAAGTTGGCGAGTAAGTTCCAAAACCTTATTCTCACTGGCGTAGAATTGGGCTTAAAAAGTATTGTGTTCTCCCTTGAGATGTATCCAACTCCTTTGCAAATCTTCTAGTGATGTTGGCATATCAGGATGTAGGAGGGTGTATGGAACCTCTCCTTCCATAACAGGCTCTTTGATCACAGGTAAAATGTAGGGGTAAGGCATCATAAGACTTTGGGCGCGGGTTCGTACCCACTTGAGGTAAGGTTCAAGGGGATGGAATTCTTGTGACCCAAGGTCTTACTGTCCACCTTGTTGGGCATCCTCCAAGCTCGGATGAACCTTTGTCGAAGTCCTTGATCGTCGTTGTCGAAGTCAAAAACCAAGTCTGGAATCAGCATGTCATGAGGGCCATCCCTTCGGGCATACCCAAACTGTCTCAGAGCCAAGCAGGGATTGTAGGTAATGCCTCCCCTAATGCCAAGTAGTGGGACATTAGGGAATTCCCCACAACGATCAATGATGATAACATTTTCTCTGGATCAAGAACACCAATGAACATCTGAATGTGTAAGAGTCATCAATCGTTGTGACCATCTCAACCCCTGCTCATTCTTCAAAACTGATTTGGGAAGGTGAGAAATAAACCACCTTGCTAGAAGAGGAGTACAGCACATGAGAACACCTCTTTTCCTCATTGTTCGAGTGTGAAATGAGTGGAGGATATCCCCAAGCAATGTAGGCACCGGGTTGCGAGCCATGAAGATTTTGACAGCATTGACATCTATAAGCTGGTCAGGGTTTAGGAACAAGACCATCCCATAGATGAGAAGAGCTACAATCTCCTCAAAAGCTTATAAGTCCAATGAATTCTAGGAGCTTTGGGCCTTCTCAAACAGAAACTTTGACAAGAAGCCCTTGACACCACTTCTGGTTTCCCAATGGCCTATGATATCAGATGGTTGCAAGTGCACAGCTTGAGTAACATCTTCAGGCTTTGGATCTCTTTTTGTATCGTTGTAGGGTAGTTGATGGAGAATAGGAATCCTCAGGGGTTGAGAAAATTCCTCCAAAGTAGGCACAAGTTGGTAATCAGGAAATGTAAAGCAGTGGTGTAGTGGGTCAAAGAACTGGAAGAGAACTTTCACCATATCTTCCTCAGTGTTGGTGTTGACTAAGTTGAGAATACGACCATGCCTCCCGGTGAATGGAGAATACTCTGGAATCTTAGAAGCTAACTCCTCGAGTTGAGGAGGAATTCTCACAAGGTTGACTTGGATTGTTTTCCTGCGAAGTGATTCCATTACCTACAAAACAGGAACAAAGATGAAGATCCAAATCCTTGAAATGGTTAGGGGATGCATATGATGCTTCATGATGTTTATGATGTTATGCACAAGTATATATGTACAAACAAGTCACACAAGATCCTAGTTTCAGGCTTGCATGGGGTTTCATAGGTAAGTACCCTCTTGAAGTTTAGTTGGCTCAACCTGTCCTATAAATAGTAACCGGGTTCTAAGGATCTCAATATCACTGGATTATTTTCTGTGTTCATTGTTTCAGTTTAGCCACTTTGCTGGCGACCGAAATATTCCAAGAAAACAACCCTCAATGAGTGTAGTATCGAGTATCTACCATCTTCGGACTGCACCAAAGCCGGTCATCTCACTACTCCTAAAAAGGCCAAGATGGTCAAGTAAAGGTTCTAAAAGTCCATTAGTGCTTCATGAAATCACTCAGCGGCCCCGTATTCTCTTTGATTAACTCAAAGGCTACCGGTACCCACAAATATGTCGCACTAATATAGCTATTGCTTCAACCATGTCGGTATACCCCACACAGTTTCCACAATGTATTGCTATTTACCTATGAATGTTTCCCAAATCCGGGTAGAGGATTCAAACCCAAACAATAGAACCAAATATATAGCAATCAAGTAAAGCAATATAAGCATGTAAAGGTGATCTAAACCCTAAGGTAATCCCACTTTTTATTATCCCCAGCAGAGTCGCCAGTTCTGTGATGCGGTGGGAGAACTGACTTGAGGTTTTGCGTTTGTGTTCGCAAATATTTCAGTTTAGCAAGAGTCGCCACCGACTTTTTATTTTATCCAAAGGAAAGGTCAAAAAGCACAGGAAAGACCTTTGAGATTGTTTTTGGGTTCGGGGGGTAGATTATGAAAAGGGAAGGTGCTATCACTCTTTTCATCCATAGTTTTCCATGGGCTCTTAGTTACTTGTTTTAGATCACTTGCTTTTCCTTTTCAATTGTTTGAAATGGTGCTTTTGTGTGTGGTTTTGAAAGTATTTTCAAAAGAGGCCTTTGTTTAGGCAACCTTTGTAATGATTCTTGTTTGAATGTATACAAAGGTGTTTGTCTTTTGAAAAATGTTTCAATGTTTGAAAGTTTGTTTTGGGAAATGTTTTGAAGTTGTGTTGTGATGTGTTTTTGAAAATAGCAAGGATGTTTGTAAGTTTGATCAAGTAACTAGGAGTTGTCTACCCTACTCAAAGATCTTTCCTACACATTTTTAACCCTTTGATATTGTTGTTTTACCATTGCATTTGGTAAATAACCTTGTGTTTGGATGTTAAACAGGACAGGCGTGGGTCATCGTATGACCATGATAACAATATTGCCAAGTATCTTAGCAAATTTTTTAGGGTCTAGATCATTTTTGTATAGGCAACCAAGATAGCGTCATCGAGGGACTATGATCTTTTTGTTTTGATTTTGTTTTCCAAGATGCCTAGCATGCATACCATGGCCATTTTAAAGGCAACAAGTGGATGAAACCCTATAGGTTCTTGTGTGCATTGTGTTGTCATTTTCATGCATTTTTGTCTTGTATTAGTCAAGTTATTTGTTTGATTTTTTTGGTTATCATACAAAACCCTAATTTTTACTATCATGCATATTAATGCGATAAAATGCGTAAAAGTAAATCTACCACTATTACAACATTGATATGGGGAGGGGGATACAAGTTTGAATAGGGGGCATTTGCACAAAATAAAGTCCTAATTCAACTATTACAACCAAATTGAATTCATTGTACAAATAATAAATTGACAAATATTTAAATATGCAATTAAATATAAACATGCAAAAATGTTTTTGTATTTATTTCATGTATGTAAAATAAATTATTTAATGTCCTAAAAATATTAAAAATATTAATGGTTATTTTTTTGGAAAGGGGTGGAAACCCTAGTTTTGTTTTAAGAAAATATATATATTCAAAATATTTATTTATTCATTTTTTATGTACAAGAAAATAAAATAAAATATATACAAAAATGTTAAAAATAAAATATGTACGACAATATTATTTTATATGTATAAATAAATAAAAATAAAAATAAATAATATTTTTGTATTAATTATAAGGTTTTTATTTAAGAAAATAAATATATTAAACCTAATAAACTAAATATTATGCCAAAAATAAAATAAAAAAATAAAATAAAATGTGAAAATTTAAGAAAATATTTTGGTAATTTTTAATGTTTAGAAAAATAAATAAAAGTCAGAAAATGTAAAATAAATGAGAAAATATAAAAAAAAAATAAGAGAAATGGGTCATGGGGTGCAAAGAGCAAGCAGGGGGTGTCAATAGGAAGGAACAGCCAGGCCCAGCCCAATGTCACACTTCATCCCTGTCCTTGGAACAAAAATATGCGCGCCTTGTTCAAATTCGTATCTCCTGCATTTGTGCTTAAAAACAAAAACTTGCAACATGAAAGTTATAGCTCTTGATCACACGATTCTAACCATGTAAAAAACTTAATCTAACTCTCAAAGACCAGAGAGAATTTCATTGGCCCTAAATCTAGACCTAGTTTTTTCATAAAGTTCAACTATCAAATACTCCTAACTCAGTTAACATAAATGAATTCTATGCATATGTACAGCTCAAGGGCAATGAGGACTACATTTTTTCTTCACAAACCTAAGCCTAATGATTCCTAAATAAGGAGATAGAAGTTTGAGAAATACCTGTTTCAGTCAAGCTCGAGTATGGCAATGCAGCAACTTTCAGTGAGGCATGAGGTTCTTTTGAGCTTGCTTGATGTTCCCTTGATCTTTCCCAATGCTTGGCTTACTTTGAAATGGTATGAAACTTCTTGTAGAACTCAACCTGCAAACTCAGAATTTGAAAATGGTGAAGTGTATAAATGGAGTTACAGTTGCTTGGGAATGGTTGAGATAGCTTAGGTGGATTGTTTAGAAAGTGTTTGAGGTGGTTTGAGACAAAACGCACGAGCCAATGTGAAGATGGAAGTGATTCTGCAGGGCCTGCCCTGATTTTGCAAGAACTTGTGATTATGTGTATTTGGGTGTTTGAGAGCTTATGGAATCGTGTTCTAGGCTTGGTGTGATGTGTTGAAGTCCTTTGAAATGTTAGAAAGACTTGGTTATATCAGATTGAAGAGTTGTTCACCTTTTGCACACTTTCTTGCTTTTGAAGCAAAAGTGAAATGACAATGCTTAAGAGCCTGTACAAGCCTCCTTCTTAGCTGCACAAAGTTGGTGTACCTTGCCCTAAGTTTGTGGATGTTGTTTGCTGAAAGAACTTTGGTCCATGGCTCAAGAAATACAATTTGACATAAAGTGTGCTTTATCAAAGTGGCAATGCTACCTTTTTGCTAAAAATGGATTAATTCTTTGTATAATGCTTCAAAGCTCAGAATAAAGCCTTAATCCAATGTGTTGCATTTAATTTATGAGTTTAGAAATGTTTAGAACCTGTAAACCAAGTACAAGCAATGTTTGGACAGATTTTGCAACTTGTAGCATGGTGTAAAATGTCTTGGCTAAAAGTGATATTTTTCCATTTTCAATCCTTCGATTCTCCCTAACCACAAATAATTTTGGAGAGTTCTTAGACATTTTAGAAATCTTGTAACATGCTCTACAATCCATCTTTGAAACGCATTTTGATATTCCACTTGGAACTATGTGAAAAATTGCCATGAAGATAGGTCAAAATCCTGCCTAAACTAGGGCAAAATTTCACTAAGTTAAAAGTTTCATGGACCCTTGTTCACAAAATCAGAACTTGAGATCCAAGCATCTTTTGGGAAAACTTTGTGAATCAAAGTTGTATATTTTGTGGAGGACTAAAACTTTCAAGTTGGAAGTTTTCTTTTAATCCAATTGCATCATGGTGAAAAAGTTGGGCAAAGTTGGGAAAAAATAAGAAATTTTCATAACTTAGAAAATTTATAAGTTATGAAAATTTTCCATTTTAAACCCTAATTTTCAAAATTAGGTTTCTTTGTGAACAAGTTTCATGTTTTGACACATCTTGATGAAAAATGACCCTTGGAACTTGATTTTGACCAAAAATTCAAAGTTTGACTTTTCAGTGTATAGTTGATCTTTGATCAGTTGACTGGAAAATTCATCTGTCAATCCAATGCTTTCGAGATCTTTTGAACCTTGTGATTAGGTCAAAATGATACCATTGAGTCCTTGAATCCATGCTTGAACCCAATTTGCCATTGGCTAGGTTAAAAATCAAAATTGCCCTTCTGCAATCAAAACCTTAAAAATGACCATTTTGCCCTTTTGATGATCTGATCAAATTTCATGAGGAATTATTGTCCAAACTTGATCAAATGGTTCATATGAGTTTATAATGTTGATTTGGATCAAAAGTTAGGAGGTTTGACTGTAAATTGGCCACATTTGACTTTTTCCCCAATATAGTTGATTTTTAGGTCAACTGTCCAATTGACTGGGCAAAAATTTGATTCAAGGTTTGAAACTTGGTATGGGAAATCTTAGAAGTCCAACATGAAGTATGAAATTCACATGAGGCATGAAAAATCCAAAAATACTTGTTCAAACTCAAACCCTAATTTCAAGTCAACAGTGCAAGGAGATGTCTTGAGCAGAGCAAACCCTAATCTGGTCTTGAGTCCAAAGAGTCTTGTAAGGGGAAATCTTGATACAATGAGAGGGAAAAAAATTTGGTACAACACTAGGGTTCCCCAATTTGGAGCTCACGAACCCTAACTATGGCAAGTAACCATTCATGCGTCAAAACTTAAATCCAGACTATCAAAAAGATTCCCAGTATGATCATGAACATGTATATGCAAGAAAATTGGATTAAAAGTACGTAAAACCAAAGGAACAAGTTTGAGTTTAGAGGGTGCAAACCGTGAGGATTATGTGATGATTATAGGAGCTTTGAGGCGTGCAACTGGTCCTGTTAGCTTCAGGAGATATCCAGGAAGGGATTTGTGGCTTTGAATTGCTTTAAATCATCCTCTAGGTTAGAAACCGATCCACATTTTTTTGCAAAAAATTCACTTTGTGTTTGATGCTTTTCACGACTTCAGCCCATGTTTTTTTGCATTGGTTGTGTTCTGTATATGTACTAGGACAAATTAGGTTAACAAAAAAAAATTGTATCTTTGAAAATCATGGAGATTTGATTTGATTTTGCTCCTTGTATGATATCTTTCCAAAATAGCCTAATCATGCCAATTTGAGGCATTCCACCCTTGCACGATTTTATTTGGTCATGCTAGGTTGATTTGATTTGATTCCTACAAAAAAATTAGATCAAAATCAATCTTTTGTAGTTTTTGCCATTTATTTGATTTAATTTGTATTTTAAATAACAAAAAATCAAAGAAAATAAATAATGAAGCAAATAAAGTGTGGATGCTGATTTGGGTCGTGTACCATGTCCCCAATAAGATTCAATCATGAAAAGCTAGGCCCATTTGACAAAAAAATTCACTTTTGAGCATATTTGACTTTTGGCAATTTTGCAAAAATGGTCAACTTTGACAAGGCATATCTCCTCCAATTTTAACCCTAGAGAGGTGTTCTTTGACTTTTTAGAAAGCTTATTATATCACGTAAACAACCCTTTTGGTTTCATCTCAATTGGGTCTTCCATGTTCATGTAAGAAGCCTTGACCCAAAAGGTGTTTTTGTTGACTTTTCAAAAGGACCTATAATGTAGAAATTCATATCTTTTGATGAGTGCATATTTTGAACTTGTGGGCTGAAGATGAATTGTAGGGAATTGCATCCTCTTAAAAATGATCCTTGGATGGAAAATTTCTGATAAAGTATGAAGAAGTTATGCCTGGTCAAAGTTTGCTTGACTTTTCCTATGAAACCCTAATTTAGCAACTTTTGGGTTTTGATGAATTTGGGGGCATTCCTTGAGGAATCATGATCAACCCTTTATCAAATGATGGATATCTCTTCAAAATGTTGATTTTGACCAAAAATCTTGAAGGTTGACTGTATGTGGGTCACAGTTGACTTTTGACCTAATGCAGTTGATTTTCAGGCATCTGGGCAATTGACTGAGCAAACTTCTTGTGCAAGGCATGAAATTTGACATGGATGACCTTGAGAACATATTAGGACCATGGAAAGTATTTGGGACCCTTGGAGTTCACACATCCTGATGAAAACGGAAACCCTAGTTTGACGTGATTTGCCTTAGGAGAGAGTCTGTCTGGTCCACTCTTGGGCATCCTTGAGCAAGTTGGGGATCTCAATGGGCATGTTTGAGTAAAATAAGAGGGAAAGTTTTGGGCTACAACAGTTTTCCCAGTTCAATCTTCTTAATCCTGAGGATGTAGATTGGCTTGTCTGCCTTTCGTAATCTGAAGGTGGAAGATGATTGAACACTAGAGTGCCCAGAAATTTGCCCTCGTCTGAGATGGTGCTGGACTGTGTAGGTAGTATTGGAAATGGGCTTACAGATGCCATTTGGAGGAGATGACGGAAGGTTGCCAGATATGGGCTTAAAGATGCCATATGGAAGATATGACGGAGAATCGTCGGAGATGGGCTTAAAGATGCCATCTAGAGGATGTTGATTTCTCGAGATATTCCTTTGATGAGAATTCCTGTTCTTGTCATTGAGGAGGAATCTGCTGAGAAATGTTGGTCTTTGTCTTGGGAGAAATGGAATTTTAGGAACTTCAGTTGTTCGTTACTCTACTGGGGAATCATCTCTTAGTCGAGGAGATGAAAATGAAATGCTATCTGGTCGTGCTCCAGGCCTTACAGTGATTTGCTGAGGATAATAGGACTGACTGCTATTTGGTCGTGCTCCAGGTCTTACAGTGACTTACTGGGGAGATGAGATTAAACTTGCTATCTGGCCGTGCTCTAGGCTTTGCAAACTCAAAAACTGTTATTTGTTCGTGCTCCAGGCTTCAGAAGGAATTAAGTGGTTATCCGGTCGCATCCGGGTTTCAACTTGCATTTAAGGCATAATAACATGCAGTCGTTTCCAGGCTTCAATAGTAATTGGCTGATTAAACTACTATCTGGTCAGATTCCAAGCATCGCATTACCTTATATTGTTATCTGGTCGTGCTCCAGGTTTCACAGTGTCTCTTGCCGCTATTTGGTCATGCTCCAAACTTCACAACGTCTTATACCATTATTTGGTCGTGCTTCAGGCTTCAGTAATTTGGGGAAATTAAGTTGTTATCCGGTCAGTTTCTGGGCTTCATAGCTTTTTAACTGGAATAGAATTCTTAGTATTGATTTGACTGAACTAGGGAATGGTCTCAAGTTGTCTTCAACTGGGAGAGAAATCTTAGTATCGATTTGACTGAACTTGGGAGATGTCTCGGATTAACTTTGACTGGCATAGAAATAAGGGGAATCTTAGCGGTGATTCGGCTAACCCAGATGAAAGTCTTAGAACATCTTCAACTATAATAGAAACCTTAGTGTCGGTTTGACTGAACCAGAGAAAATCTTGAAAAGTGTTGGAATATCTTCAACTGGAATAGAAACCTTGGTATCGGTTTGACTGAACCAAAGAGAACTTGTGAGAACTTGATTGCATCTTTCCCTGAAAGGTAAAGAGTTGGTTGTATGTAATGTCATGATGTATGAAATGTATTGAGTAATGATGTTCTCAAAATAAATAAGATTGTGCTGTATAATATGTATGCACATGCCATGATGTATGGATATGCAATGCTATTGTGATATTCTCTAGCTGGGGAAAATAAATCATGGACTGCTGCTGGAGAGTATAAGAAGTTGAGTTCTTTGTTTCTGCTGGGGATAGTGACCGAAGATGATTAGCTGGGGATTTACATCCATTCTACTTGAGAATATTCTGTTGGGGGAGACTCTGTCTGAGAATAATCTTGCGGGGGAATGACTCTGTGGGGAAGAGAGATACTCTATTGGAAGATCTGCTGATTTAGAGAAATAAACTCAACTAGGGATAAACTTTCATTGCTGGAGAGAAGAGCTTTTTTGGAGATTGAGCTTCCGCTGTCAGAGAAATAAACTCTGCTCGGGAGATGGCTTTATAAATTGCTCATGGTTATAAAACTCGGCTGGGGAATGCAGATATCAGCTTTCTGAAGGAACCTGTTGGGGAAGGAATTCCTACTTGGGGATACGGAGGTCGGACCTTGGTTGTCTCGGCTCTGTGGGGAATATAGGTATCACTGGCTTGTATGTGATAATGACTTTGCTTCCAACTGTCTCTGCCCCTTGTACCATGCTGGAAAAAGTACATGCGGAGATTTCGTGGATGGATCTATGTTGTGATTGTACTTGAACATGTATTTAATGAGTGTCAGGATGACATTCGTCTCTGGATCATATATGAACTGTACTTGAAACATGTGTTGAATGAGTGTCAGAATGACATTCGTCTCTAGATCGTATCAGAACTATACTTGAAACATGTGTTGAATGAGTGTCAGAATGACATCTGTCTCTGGATCGTATCTGAATTGTACTTGAAACATGTGTCGAATGAGTGTCAGAATGACATCCGTCTCTGGATCGTATCTGAATTGTATTTGAAACATGTGTTGGATAAGTGTCAGAATGACATCCGTCTCTAGATCGTATCTGAGCTGTATTTAGAGGAGAATCTGGAGTAAGTATCAGGATGACATCCGTCTCTAGATCGTACCTGAACTGTTTCTAGAAGAGAAATCTGGAATAAGTACCAGGATAACATCCGTCTCTGGATTGTGCCTGAACTGTTTCTAGAAGAGAAATATGGAATAATTACCAGGATAACATTCGTCTCTGGATCGTACCTGAACTATTTCTCGATGTATGAAAATCTTGAATAAGTAGCAGAATGACACCTGTATCCAGATAGTATCTGAACCATTTCTCGATGTATGAAAATCTTGAATAAGTAGCAGAATGACACCCATATTCGGATCGTATCTGAACCGTTTCTCGATGTATGAAAATCTTGAATAAGTAGAAGAATGACATCCGCATCTGGATTGTATCTGAACCATTTCTCGATTCGGGTGCTCTTGATGAATGTTGATCAAGGTATAAGTCTTCCACAGATAGACAGGTGACAGGACATAGTCGTACATTTTAAATCCCTAACTTTTGCCCGGACCGCCCTTTCGGGTTTTCAGTTCACCGGGATACCTTTTTGCCCAAGCCTCCTTTTCAGGTTTTCGACTTGTCAGGTGTACAGATTTTTTTATGTATATCCCTAACTTTTTCCCGAACCCTTTTGGTTCGCCAGGATTTCCTTATTTTTGCCTAGGTGTGTCAACCTAGTGGGTCTTTTTTTTCATGTGTAGTATTTTCCGACTATGTCCACGCTTTCAGGATGTAGAGAGTTCTAATTGTCCATAGTGTTGTGTTATAGTACTGTTAAAAATGTTTTCTTGATGGCACAGGATTCGTTGCTGGAATGTGTGCGTAATGCCCCAAGCGATTCAGATGGAGATCTGCCCCTGGTTATTTGGCACTTTTGGAGAGACTGCCCCAGGTGTGTTTAGACATCATGTCATGCCCCTTTCTTATGGAAGACCTGTTATTGGAAGTTTCTTTCCCGCTGAGGTGATTCTCTCCATTGAGAGGATGTTTGTTCATTGAATATCCATTGTACGGATTTCTCTACTGTCAAACAATTAGTCATATGCAAACAATGTCATTTAAAGAATGCAAAACTCATGTTTGTCTTGAAAAAATTTTGAAAATGTGTTTTGTGTAGTAAAACGAAATTTGCAAGAATGTGATATCAACTCAGGATTCGTAACAAATCCTACAGGAGTCAGGATACCTTTGTAACAGTATGCTCTCAAAATAACCCATGCTTCAGCTAGGACTTTTAAGGATAAAGGCTCAAATTTTATTTGTATCCAACCCGCTCTTCGTGATGTTCTTCAGTCCTATGCTCAGTTAATTGCGCGTTTAGATCTCGATTGAGTCTGGAATTTTTACTCTGATACTTGGTGATGATTTTTTTGAAAAGGCAGTCATTTTTGTAATCTTATTTTTGTCGAGGATTTGTAGTAACCTCTTTTTTTGGTTTTCGTTATCCCTTCTTTTGCCTAAATTGTTTCTTTTGTGATTACAGTCAGCGGGATGCTCCAATTTTTCTCTTAAGTCTCCTTCATAGGTTTTGAATTAATGGGCTTTTATTTTGAGAGATAATGACTGCCTGTCTTGACAATTATACGGAACCATCACCGTCTTTTGTTTTGGAAGGACATCTTTGATGCCATTCATTGTGTACGAAGCGGCAGATTGTGACTGAATGCGCCTCTGAATTAACTGAGAAAACTACCCTGCCCCAGGTTATAATTAAGGGTTTTAATTTGTGTGAAAAGAAAAACTCCTACTTCTTTGGCTTGAAGGGGTTGACTAGGGATTATCTTCCTTATAACTCCATTGTTTAGGATTTGAAACAACGCCTGTACATCGTCAGCGGGGTTTGTTCGAAAGCATATTGTAGAGATTGTGGTATCACTTTCATCATCCTCACTCTAAGGCTTAGAGCTTTTAATCGAGAGTTGAATATCACGAAAAGGAAGTATAGAGAAGTTTAAGCATAGTGAAAATAGATTAATTCAAGACAAACATGTATAATGCATTAATGAAATAATAAAGTTTTGACATGATAATAATTGTTCGAATAAGCAAAGAAAATACAAATTGAGAATTTAATGAACAAAAATGTTTTCCATCCTAGCCATGTTTTGGCACGGGAGAAGTGATCACGTTGGGAGTCTCTGGAGGGTCGAATTCAATCTCTTTGGCGTCAATCATATCCTGAATTTTGTTCTTCAGAGTCCAGCAGCCATTTGTATCATGTCCAGGACTATCAGAATGGTATGCGCACCTTTCGCCGGGGTGGTAACTAGGAGCAGAAGCATTGGGATTTCGCAGAGGGGCCTTTAACGTAATCAACTTTGCCTTCAACATGTATTGTAACGCTTGAGCTAGTGACATGTTAATTCTGATGAATTGTCTCTGAGGCGTGACCTCTTTATGCTGATTCCCCTGTTGGTGTCATTGCATAAGCGTAGGATTAGAGACCAGTATTGCCCCCACATATTGATTGTGGTCGCCTACCTTATTACGACCCTTCTGGCCATACGCAGCATTGGCTTCCCTCTTACCAGCAAGTGGCTTTTTCTCAGCATTAGAAGATGCAGCCATCGGGATCTTCCCACTCTTGATACCACTTTCGATCTTTTCTCCAGTCAGAACCATCTCTGTGAATTCATATGAGGAACTCCAAATCAGCAGATTAAAGAACGGGCCTGTTAGAGTGCCCATGAATATATCTACCATTTACCGATCATTCAGAGGAGGTTGTACCCTGCCAGCTAGATCCCTCCATTTCTGGGCATATTCTTTGAAGCCTTCGCTAGAATCCATAGACATGCTTTGAAGTTGTGTATGAGTTGGAGCGAGGTCAGCATTGTATTGGTACTGCTTATAGAAAGCAGCAGCCAAGTCTTCCCAGGTATGAATTTTTGTTCTTTCTAACTGGTAGAACCACTCCAGTTGTGTGCCAGTTAAACTTTCTTGGAAGAAATGGACCCATAACTTCCGGTCAGCAGTGTGAGGCTGTATCTTCCTCACATAGGAATGGAGATGTATTTAAGGACAAGAGACCCCATCATACTTAGAAAATACAGGTGCCTTGAATTTTTGGGGGATGACAACCCCGAAGACCAGACCCAACTCTTCAAAATCCAGCCCAGGAACCTTCTGGATTTCTATAGCATTCAAAGGCCTCAAACATGCACGCTCTACCACCAGGCTATCTGCTCATTTGTTATTACAAACACAAAGAAGTATAGATATTATGAAAAACTCAAATATTTGAATTTCAAAACTTGCTCGCGTTGGAATTTGAATGGGCCAATAGTGGGACGTCAGGCTGCCACTAGAGTCAACCATCGGAGTCAACCTTCCGGTTGTCTGCTCCGGTTGGCTCGAATACCAATCCTGCAAAATGTCATCAATCAAAGATCTAAAACAACCCTACCCCCCTTAAAAAATTTCCCTGAGTCCGAATCCGATGTCATTTTAAGCTAAAGGTTCCTGGATTATGCACTTTGAAACAAAATGTCTGATCTGAGTTGAAAATGGCATTTCTTGATTTAAGCCCCAAAGCTCACATGCTTTACGTCCAACCTGCTCTATACATTGCTATGAACATGTTTGCATGCATTAGATTTATTAACAATGCATATTTAACAAGATTGAATTTAAAGAAATATACCAAACTGGTGCTTTCGAGTTGAGGTGTTCTGGGCGTGAAAGGGATAGAATATGGGCATGGTTCAACTCCTGGGCACCTCGGGAATGTGACTTGGTCATTTGTTTGGAATGTAAACGCGTCGAAATAGAGATGTGAATTTTACAACTTTGATAAATTTTTGAGATTTATGGAGAGTTCTTTCTAGCCTGTGTAATCGTCCACGAGACTTGCAAATGTGTCCTTTATATAGAGAGGAGGGAGGAGACAAGAGAACAAAGTTAATGACAGCCATAAACATGTGTTTTTAAAACCATGAGTGATGTTTTGTAACTTTTCCAAAGACATGGAATCTTGTCTTTTTTTTTAATTTGAATGAATGTGGACATCAATGGATTGAATGCCTTCCAGTGTTTCTCTTCGATTGGCCTATTGTTACTTCCTTCGAATGGCTTTCTTTCAACTCAAACCAATTGAAACATCAACTCTTCCTTTCTAACTGGTTGAAGGTTGCTTCAGCTCTCTATCAATCAAAGGCTTTGTAAGAGCCTCCATATTTTCTTTCGAATTTCCCCAAGCCTCATCATTGTGGCCTTCGATTGAGTCCCTATTTGCCTTGTTCTTCAATTGGATCTGACAATAACTAATTATACCAATCGAAAGACTTCAACCTGGCCAATTGAATCTTGATCGAAGGGGGAGGGGGGGCAGTGCCCAATCTAAGCTTGTGAATAAAGCTTGCATCAAAGAGTTCCAAATGCCCAATCAAAGACTAGTGAGTCAAGCTTGTATCGAAGAGGGTCCAGCGCTCAATCGAAGTTGGGGGACCAAAGCTTGATCGAAGGTTTTTTAGATTCCCAATCGAAACTCCTTATTCAGATGTCAATTGAAAGACATCCTACTCAGATGCCAATCAAAGGACCTTATTAAAATGTCAATAGAAACACCTTGTCCCAAGGCCAATCGAAGACTCATGTCCAAATTCCAATCGAAGGAACTTGGTCCCAATGCAAATTGAAGACTCCTTTATCTTCAAAAAAATTTATTTTTCTTTAATCAAGTGTTTATGGCCACCCATGTAAGAGAAAACCTTGGAAAACATGAGAGAGCAAATAATAAAATGTTTTTCCACCTTTAGAGACCTGCTGCAGAAAATATATTTAGAGAGCCACAAGGCCAAAAAGGTAATGTTCTCTTCATCGGACACCATGTCAACACCCTTAGCATGGAAACGCTCCATGTACTTAGTGAAACCAGTGAAGTCCTTATCAAAAGGAATGAAATCTTCATCAACTGCAGTAGGGATGAAAGTTTCACCTGTAGGATGAAGGCCAGTGATAGTTGCAATGTCAAACAACGTAGGGGTTAACATACCAGTTGAAAAATGGAAGGTGTTTGTGGAACTCTCCCAGAAGTAGAGCGCAGAAATCATTATATAATTGGGGTAACTAGAGCCAACCCTGGAAAGTTGAATCAGGTCAAATATGCCTTGGGACTTCCAGACATCACCTTTAACCTTCTCCACCTTATTCAACAATGCAATGTAGTCCTGGTTGACATCAGGAGCAGAGCGAAAAACTTTTGAGGTCCTGTAGATATGGGATAAATCTAAAGGACACTTTCGGGCGATAGGGGGCCTTGTGCTTCTATGAACAGGGAAGCATTTTTTCAGATTTTTGGTGCCCTAATATCATCAGGGGTGGGCCCCATGAGAGTGTATGCAATGTTGTTGTAGACAAATGAAAGCAACAGATTAGAGAAGAAAGTAGCAATGTTCCATGTTGAGTTTGGTTCCAACATAAAGGTTTATCCGTTAACAGCGAGGAACTTGTGCATAGTGGAAAATAGCTTAATAGCATGAGGAGTGTTATTGTGTTCAACAATTTGGCTTGGAGATGCCATAGAAGGTGATTGGAATTTTGGAGTAAAAATGAAGGTGGTTTTTGTTTGCTGAGTTTGGAAGCTAAGAGTTTAAGGATGCAAAGAGAGCATCAAAAGAAAATGAAAGATTGAAAAGGGTATTTATACCACCAAAGAACTCAAACGTTTAAGAAAATGGGATAAAATTATGGCCACACAACTGGCACATGTCAAACAGATGGGAACTGAGGTGAGGAAGTTGGTAAGTTAGAGGCCACGGTTGTCCTAGGAAGTTGAAGATAGAAAGTAGGAGAGTGGCTATGTGATCACTGATATAACATTTGCAGAATAAAGTCATGATTACATTGATGTCACTTCACACTAAGAGGAAAGGATTAAAATGTTTATTTCTGCCCCTTCAGTCGAAAAGGACATTTTGGGGGACAATTTGGTGACTGGGATTTTCATATAGAGAGAAATCCTAACCAAAAGTCAAAAAAGGTCTTTTAAGAGCATTAAAGAGCATTAAATTTTGCGGAGTCGACTACCAAAGCATGTCGACCATGGTTGATTTCACAGGCAGACGACCAAGGTTTCGTAAGCGCAGTTGACCAGAGAAAAGTTCATGGTGAATGGATTGGGCCCGGGGAGGTAAGAAGCCAAAAAGAGTTAAAAGGTCCATAAGCGCCTAACCTGTAAAGGTGAAACGTTATAGAGGGAGAATGTGGGTTCGACCACAATGGAGAACATGGGTTCATAAAGAATAGTTACAATAGAGAACGTGGGTTCGTGAGGGAAAGTTACGGAGAACATATGGCATTCAAGGAAATGAAGCTCACTTCGAAAGTAGTTATTTATGTGTATTATAAATAAAGCACTTAGTTCCCTTTTGTAAGAGGTCAAACTTTTCACATTCATGTACGCTAGTCACTCAAAGTAACCAAGCGAACGAGCCAAATGAGTCAGGTAAAGGCAATGTATGTTTGAACCAACCTATTTCACAACTTTATTTAATGTTATGCCATTATCTTTTACAACTTAAAACACTTTTTCGTTTCCTTTACTTCATCTTTTTATCCTTATCTTTTTCTATTTAAATACGTTTGGCTCCCACTCAAAGGCACCCTTTTTGAAAACACTTTGACTACGCACGCAAACTGAAGCACTGCTTTGAGATTCCCTGGTCGATCTCATACGTAAAATTGTTTTCAAGAGACCATCATTGTTTACCAAATCCACAGGTAAACAGTAGGCACGCGATTAAAACCAAGGCGAGTCCCCTAACTAAAAAACTAAATCTTTTCATATATACATGGTAATAACATAAGTAGAAAATTCTCATTAAGTCCTAAACCTAAAAAGGGTCCCCTTAAGTACAAGGGAGATAAAGGGTACCTAACACCTTCCATTTCTCTAATTA
Organism: Vicia faba; assembly: GCA_948472305.1. NCBI lineage: Eukaryota > Viridiplantae > Streptophyta > Magnoliopsida > Fabales > Fabaceae > Vicia > Vicia faba. The sequence goes on from OX451736.1 coordinate 1,193,367,822, forward strand.
ACTCGCGAACCCAATAATATCTAAAACAATTAGATTTTTTCGTTCCTTTCCCATCTTTAGGATAAAAAGTAGTGGTGACGACTCTCGTTTTTTTGCCGATTATGACAGTAGGCCACCATGTCTTCAAACTTTTTAGCATACTCAGAAAATGACATATTTCCTTGCTTAAACAACTAAAAATCACGTTCTTTCTAAGCACGTAAGCTGTTAGGGTAGTAATTCTCCAAGAAAGCGATCTTGAAGTGTTACCAATCTTTTGGAATCATCTGAGTGGTGAAATAAGTGGATGAAGTATCCCACCACCTACTAGTTGGAACCTTTAATATCTGAGTAGCAAACATAACCTTCTCTTCTTCGGTACACTGAATAGCCTGGAATACCCTCTTCATGCCATACAACCAAACATGAGCCTCTATTGGATCTAAGCTGCCCAAGAACTCTGGTGGTTTCATCCTGAAGAAAGCACGAAAGTCTAGTCCTGCCGTAGTTGATAGAGTAGGGGCAAGAGTGGCTCATTATTTCCCTTTCATACCCTGCATTATCTTCATCATCATCTGGTTTTGTTGTTGCATCTGTTGCAACATCTGCATCCAGGTCACATTTTCATTTTCAGTTTCAGCCTCAGGCTCCACATTCCTAGTCCTGGGCCTTCTGGGGCCCATTGCATTCATCATCCATCTTATTGTTTATCCTACACATAGAATTAAGTTAATCAGGCTCAATGTCACACGTAAGACATAAGGAATCATGTCGACAATCACACATATGAGGCAGAATTAAATTGACTTATGATGTTTCGTGGCAAAGCCGAGAATCGACCTGCTCTGATACCAACTGTAACACCCCACACATACATTGCCTAGGATATATGCATATGGTATGAACAATGGTACATCACATCATATGTAAGTAACAGAATAAGTATAAGTATTAGTACAATATTACAAATGTCATAACATCATGGCTAAAATAACACAAATCTCAGAGGTACTAATACATAATCCAAAAAGTACATAAGCGGAAAGGTACAAAAGAAAAAAATGTCGCCAAGAAACATCATCGACAAGCTAAGCCATCTTACCCTTGCCACGATCCTGGCTCGAACAACCTGAAAAATAATAATTGGAATGGGTGAGATTACTAAATCTCAGTGAGCCTCCCTATCGTAAGGGTTTGCTCAGTTCTACATGGTGCATGCTTCATAAAGGATTCATCTTGAATCCAGGGTTTTTCTCATGGCTAGGTACAAATACACAATAGAGGTACACCGCCATTGGAAGTCCCAAAACTAACCAATAAGGCAATAAGACATCATATTCTGCACAAGGCCCCAATCAAAGGATATATATATATATATATATATATATATATATATATATATATATATATATATATATATATATATATATATATATATATATATATATATATATATATATATATATATATATATATATATATATATATATATGGCACAAGGCCCGACACAATGGCCATAACAGTCTGAAGTATCTAGAACAAGGCTCGGCACAATGGTCATAACAGTCTGAAGTATCTAGCACAAGGCTCGGCACAATGGCCATAACAGTCTAAAGTATCTAGCACAAGGCTTCGCACAATAGCCATAACAATTTGAAGTATCTATCACAAGGCTAGGCACAGTGGCTACAACAGTATGAAGTATCTAACACAAGGCTCAGCATAATGGCCATAACAGTTTGAAGTATCTAGCATAAGGCTCGGCACAATAGCTATAACAGTCTGAAGTATCTAGCACAAGGCTGGGTGCAATGGTCATAACAGTCTGAAGTATCTAGCACAAGGCTCAGAAAAATTCTCATAACAGTCTGAAGTATATAAGATTCATAGAATTAGTCATACAAACTTCAGTCACACAGACAAGGCGGTTTCTGGTTCTTGGCTTGAAACTGAATTGCACTCGGGGGAAAAACATGTGTTTTTATCCTGTCATGTTTGCTAAGCAAACCTATGGCGAGCCTTCGACCCACTAAGCCAACCAGTAACTAATGAAGTCAAAGACTTCAACATGTTCTGGAAGGGGATGTTCACTAAGAGAACTCGCAGCGAGATCCCAACTCACTAAGCAAAGTCACAACGAGTAATTATTTTCTTTATTTTCTTCAACCCCAGAGTGTTGCTACGCGAACTCTGTAGTGAAAGGCACTTTGCTAGGTGAAGTCCCAGTAAACGAGACCAGAGATTTCAACATGTCATGAACTGAGAAGTTCGCTACGTGAACTTAGTTCGCTAAGTGAACATTGTTGAATTCAGAAAAACTGAAAAGTGCATAAACACGATTTTGGTCCCAAAAACCCAAAATTTCCACATGCATCCCATGTTGGCTTAAATATAGGTCATGGCAATGATGTTTACACAATCGATTACAAAAATGGAGTCTCAAACATGCATATAAGGATCATTGATGAACATATACCTCTCTAAACCCTTGTTCCCAACATAAACCCCAATTACCCCCAAGTCTCTATCTATGAGATTCACCTTAGATTGAAGAGAAGAAGTTGTCAAATAGAATTGGAAGATGTTAAAATAACAGATTAAAGCTGATTTTGGTGCATGCAATCAAAAGATGAATATTTAAAGTTGACATATTCCTTCTCTTCTTCCCTTTTCTCGCTTCCTTTCTCTTTCTCTCTATAATCTGATTTTGTTCCAATATGGAATAGGATAGAAACCAAACAAGCCCTTAATTATTAACTTAAGAGAGTGAAAAACCTATAAAGCCCTTTCAATTCATTTAGTAATTCTTTTATTTCTCAAAACCCTACGATATAAGCGACTAGCATAATTATTCTCTAAATATTATCACTAATTTTATTAGCAATAGTCATTAGGGAATTAATTTTTGTCAGACATTTCATTCTCCCTCCCTCAAATTAGAATTCATCCTCGAATTCAAAAAATTACTAGAATAGATAAGGATAAAGCCCTCGCATCTCCGACTCGAGCTCCCAAGTAGCTTCATCGGAACGAGACCCTTCTCATAACACTTTCACAAGAGGTATCTCCTTACTCTTCAAGGATCCACTAGCATGCTCCAAAATGCAAATGGGTTTTGGCTGAAAGGAAATATCTGGTTCTATTTCGATAGCATCCGTAAGGATAGGATGAAATGAATCTGGCACGAACTTCCGAAGCGGAGACACGTGGAATACATCATGCAGCCCGGATTGTGAAGGAGGCAATGCTAACTGGTATGCAATGATCTATCTCGGGCTAAGCTTCTACGTCTTAAACGGTCCCTTAAATCTTAGCCACGGTGTAACCTTTAAAAACACATAATCACCTTCATCAAACTCCAAAAGTCTTCTCCTTTTATCCGCATAACTCTTTTGGAGATCTTGGGCTTTCTTCATCTTTTCTTGGATCATCTTAATCTTTTCCGTCGTTTCTTGAATTATTTTCAGTCAAAGAATTCCTTTTTCACCAACTTCAGACCAATACAATGGTGATCAACATTTCCTTCCATATAAGGCTTCATATGGCTCTATGCCGATACTCGCATGGTAACTATTGCTATACGCAAATTCTACCAAAGGTAAATAATCCTTCCAATTTCCACCATTTTCTAGAATGCATTCTCTTAACATGCCTTTAATAGTTTAGATAGTTCTTTCCATTTGTCCATCGGTTTAAGGATGATTAGAAGTGCTCAAATTCAAATTTGTCCTCATTTCATGGTGAAACGCTATCCAAAATCGCGAAGTGAACTTCTAATATCTATTTGATACAATACTAGACGGAACACCATGCAACCTTATAATTTCTGCTACAAAGAGTCTTGCTAGGTGAACCACCTTGTGATTCGTCTTCACAAGTAAGAAATGTGTGAACTTTGTCAATCGATCTACGATCACCCAAATAGAGTTATGACCACCTAAGGTACGAGGTAAACCCACAATGAAATCCATGGATATGATATTTCACATCCATATTGAAACGTACAATGGTTGCAACATACCACCGGGCCTCTGGTGTTCTATTTTCACCTATTGACAAATCACACACTGCCCTACACATTTTGCAACGTCTCTTTTCCTACCGGGCCACCAAAAATTCTTCTTCAAGTCTTGGTACATTTTGGTCGATCTGGGATGAATAGTAAACTTACTCTTGAGAGCTTCGTCCAGGATTAATCTTTTCGATTCTATATCACTGGGTACACACACTTTATGTCTAAATAGAATAACTCCATCATATGCTAGAAAGAAATTTGGGAGGCTTTTCTTGGCTTGCAACTCTACATCATTCCACCATGTCTGGTGGATTCTTTCCCATAATTCATTCTCAACATTCAGATTACTGATCAATACACCTGTTGGTGTCCATTTGAACTATCTAAATTTTCGAACTTCTCCAAAAGATCAAATTCTAACATCATTAGTTCTACAACTCGAATTTCTTTTCTACTTAGGGCATCTTCTACCTTGTTAGATTTCCCAGGATGATATTTCAAATCAAAATCTTAATCCTTAAGATATTCCATCCACCTTCTTTGACGCATATTGAGTTCTTTCTGATCAAAGTGATACTTTAGGCTCTTATGATCACTAAACATCTCAAAGTGAACTTCATACAAGTAGTTTCGCCACACCTTAAGTGCAAAGACAATTGCAGCAAGCTCAAGTTCATGAGTAGGATAATTATCTTCATGCAGCCTCAACTTCCTAGACGCATAAGCCACAACCTGACCATCTTGCATCAGAACCCCACCTAAGCCCTTTTTGGAAGCATCACAAAGAACTTCATAAGATTGTTCCGGATCTGGAATTACTAATACAGTGGCGATAGTTAGTTTCTTCTTCAACTTCTGAAAACTTTTCTCACATTCAGAACTTTAACGGAAAGGAACCTCTTTCCTTATAAGCCTCGTCAAGGGTAATTCCAATTTGGAAAATCCCATAATGAACCTCCGATACTAACCTGCCAAACCTAGGAAACTATGGACTTCAGTTGCATTATTGGGTTGTTCCCATTTCACCACTCCTTCCACTTTAGATGGTTCTACAGCTACACCGCCACTAGATATAACATGTCCAAGGAACTTGGCTTTCGACATCCAAAACTCGCATTTGCTAAGCTTTGCGAACAACTGATTCTCTCGCAGAACAGACAGTACAATTCACAAATGTTCCATATACTCCTCAATAGTCTGAGAATAAATTAAAATGTTATCTATAAATATTATCATAAACTGATCCAAATATGGTTGGAACACACGGTTCATGTAATCCATAAAGACTTCAGGAGCATTGGTCACTCCAAACGGAATAACCAAGAATTCATAATGACCATATCGCATCATGAATGCGGTCTTTGATACGTCTGAACTCTTAACTTGAATCTGATGGTACCCTGACCTGTGATCAATCCTCGAAAACACACATGCTCCTTTCAGCTGATATAAGAGTTCATCAGTTTGTGGTAGAGGATACTTGTTCTTGATGGTCACCTTACTCAACTGAAGATAGTCAATGCATAAACACATACTACCGTCCTTCTTGTTCACCAACAAAACAGGAGCTCCCCATGAAGAAACACTAGGCCAAACAAAGTGCTTCGCCAATAACTATGTTAATTGATTCTTCAGTTCCCTCAACTCAGCAGAATACATACGATACAGAGCGATAGAAACCGGAGCGATTCCTGGAACAAGGTCAACAGAGAATGCAACTTCTCTTTATGGTGGAAGATAAGTGACATCCTCCAAGAAGACATCATGAAATTCACACACAACAGGAATCTTCGGCACACTCTTCCTATTTTCGGGATCTGTGGTGAGAACCAAAAGAAAAGACTTCTCATGAGCAAAAAGATAATTTACCATGTTAATTGTACCTTCAATCAGATTTCTAATAGCATCAATGGGAGTGGTCTCCTCGACAGGAAGGAAGATAGCCTTGTATTTACAACCAATATACACTAAGTTAGATGACAACCAATCCATACCCCAATATTAATCGATCTTCTTAAGCGGCAGACAGATAAGATTAATCAAGAAATTATGGCCATTGAAAGTGACAGAATAATCCTTGTAGACTTTCTAAGACTTTATTATATCTTTAGTAGTACACGAGATAATCATAGAATTTGGAAGTAAACTTGCTCCAAAACCAATTCGTCTAACGCACGAATTAGATATGAAAGAATGGGTTGCTCCACAATCCACTGACACAAACAAAGGTTGATTATAAACATAACATTTACCAGCAACAAGATTTTTTTTGGGCATTCCTAGCGTCTAAGGTGTAAACACGACCCGAAGTCTTCTCACGAGCATCCGGAGTAGGGCAATCTTTCACAAAGTGATCTGTCGACCCACACCTGAGACACTTCCCTGAACCCTTCCAACAGGAACCATTATGTCTTTTATTGGACTTGCAACACTAGCGATGTAGAGTTGACCGATCACAATGGAATGGTTTTCTCGCTAGAGGAGAATTGCGAGGTTTCAGATACTGACCCGCCTTTCATTAATTAAGTTGATCAGGCTCAATGCCATACGTTATACATGAGGAATCATGCTGAAAATCACACATATGAGGCATAATTAAGCTGACTTATGATGTTTCGTGGCAAAGCTGAGAATTGACCTGCTCTGATACCAACTATAACACCCCACACATACATTGCCTAGGATATATGCATATGGTATTAATAATGGTACATCACATCATATGTAAGTAGCGGAATAAGTATAAGTATTAGTACAAGATTACAAATGTCGTAACTTCATGACCAAAATAATACAAATCTCATATGTACTAATATATAATCCATAAAGTACATAAGCGAAAAGGTACAAAAGAATAAAATTTCTCCAAGAAACATCGCCGACAAGCTAAGACATCTTACCCTTTCCACGATCCTACCTCGAACAACCTAAAAAAAATAATTGGATTGGGGTGAGATTATTAAATCTCAGTGAGCCTCCCTATCTTAAGGGTTTGCTCAGTTCTACATGGTGCATGCATCATAACGGATTCATCTCAAATTTGGGGGTTTTCTCATAGCTAGGTGCAAATACACAACAGAGGTACATAACTATTGGAAGTCCCATAATTAACCAATGAGGCAACAAGACATCATATTCGGCACAATGCCCTAATCAAAGGATATATATATATATATATATATATATATATATATATATATATATATATATATATATATATATGTCTGTGTGTGTGTATGTATGTGCGTGTGTGTGTGTATACGGCACAAGGCCCGACACAATGGCCATAACAGTATGAAGTATCTAACACAAGGCTCAGCATAATGGCTATAACAGTTTGAAGTATCTAGCACAAGGCTCAGCACAATGGCCATAACAGTCTGAAGTATCTAGCACAAGGCTCTGCACAATGGTCATAATAGTATGAAGTATCTAGCACAAGGCTCTGCATAATGGTCATAGTAGTCTGAAGTATCTAGCACAAGGCTCGGCATAATGGCCATAAGAGTATGAAGTATATAGCATAAGGCTCGGCACAATGGCCATAACATTCTGAAGTATCTAGCACAAGGCTCGGCACAATAGCCATAACAGTCTGAAGTATCTAGCACAAGCCTCAGCATAATGGCCATAATAGTCTGAAGTATCTACGGTTCATAGAATTAGTCACACAAACTTCAGTCACATAGACAAGGCGGCTTTCGGTTCCCGGATCGAAACAGAATTGTACTCATGGGAAAAACATGTGTTTTTGTCTAGTCATATTCGCTTAGCGAACTTGTAGCAAGCCTTCGGCTCACTAAGAAAATGAGTAGCGAACGAATTCAGAGACTTCAGCATGTTCTGGAAGGGGATATTTGCTAAGCAAACTCACAGTGAGATCCTGACTCGCTAAGTGAAGTTCCAACGAGTAATTCTTTTCTTTCTTTTCTTCAGTACTAGAGTGTTGCTACGCAAACTCTATAGATAAAGACACTTTGCTAAGCAAAGTCCCAACAAACGAGACCATAGATTTCAGCAAGTCATGAACTAGAAAGTTTGATAAGCGAACATTGATGCGTTCAGAAAAACTGAAAAGTGTAGAAACACGATTTTGGTCCCAAACACCAAAAATTTCCACATGCATCCCACATTGGCTTAAATATAGGTCATGACAATGATGTTTATATAATCTATTACAGAAATGGAGTTTCAAACATGCATATAAGGATCAATAATGAACATATATCTCTTTAAATCCTTGTTCCCAACTTTAACGCGGTGGGAGAACTAACTTGGGTGTTTTGTACTTGATCGCAATTGTTGCGGATAGCCAGAGTCGCCACTGACTTTTCTTTTATCCAAAAGGAAAGGTTGAAAAGAACAGGAAATAACTTTCGAGATATTTTCTTGAGTTCGGGGGGTAGGTTATGAAAAGGGAAGGTATTAGCACCCTTTTCATCCGTAGTTATCTACGGGCTCTTAGTTGCTTGCTAGATCATTTGCATTTGTTAGAAAATGTGCTTGTGGTGTGGGTTTTGAAAGTATTTTTAAAACGTCTTTATAATGGCTCTTGTTTCTATAAGAATGCGTACAAAGTGTTGTTTGGAAAATAGTTCAAAGAAGTGTTTTGTGGAATGTGTTTTTGAAAGTGATTTTGAAAAGGTATCTTTGTAATGGTTATCGTTTCTATAAGAACACGTATGAAGTGTTTTAACTTTTGAAAATGTTTCAAATGAAAGTGTGGGTGTACAAAATGTTTTTGTTGTGAGAAAGCGGGCAACTAGGAGTAACCTACCTACTCAAAAGGTCTTTAAGTGTTCTTTTCCACCTCCTTTAGATGTTGTTATCTTACCATTGATTTGGTAAGAAGCCTCATCGTTGGATGTGAAGGGACAGGCGTGGGACGTTTGTATAATCATAGAAGGCAACCTATGGGATGTTTTAGCAATGTCGTTTGGGGACTAGATCATTTACTGAAGGCAACATTGAGTGTCATCGAGGGACTACGATCTATTATCGAGGGTCTTTGCTAAAATGCCTATGTTCGAAGGACATGACTATTTTTCCGAGGCAACAAGTGGATTTACCCTAAGGGTGCATGTGTGAATGGTATGTTTGATTTGCATACATTTAATCTTTAATTAGGGGTTGTCTAATTGTTGTTTTTATCTTGCCATACATGCCCTATTTTACTAGAAATAATACAAAAGTAATAAAATGCAGAAAGATAAAATCCTACACTATTACAACCATATTGAATTGCATGAAAATATAAAGGCAAAAATAAAATAAAAACAAGAAAAATGAGGGTCTTTCAATTGAGGCAGAAGACCCTTCGATTCTGCACTTTTTGGATCTCTTCGATTTGGCTTGAAAGGGGTGAAGGTGTGGCTTTCGACTGAGACCAGGGGGTCAGCATATTGTGCCTTTAGATTGGGGCCTTGAGGCCAGCATGTTGTGCCTTTCGACTGGGCCTGGAACCAGTGCAAGATGTAATCTGCCTCTCTGCCTCCTTTGACTGGGGGTTGAAAGCAGTGAGGGATTTCCTTTCGTCTGGGCCTGGAAGTCAACGTGTTGTGCCTTTTGCCTTCCTCTTTCGTTTGACCTGGAGGTTAGTATGGAAGCCATAGGCTTCGTTCCCTACTTCATGTTTCCTTCGTTTAAGATGTTAAATAGAAACATGGCCTAAGGCCATGCTAGCACTTCCTTAAGGCCAAGTTAGTTCTTAAAACATTTGTAAGAAACCAAAGAACAAAACCAAAAGGAAAGGCAAGAAAACAAACTATAAGGGTGTAAACGAAAGGGGAACAAATGTTATGTATATGTTTGAAACTAAAAGGAATTTTATTTTCATGTTGTGTTGTAAACGAAGGAATCAAGGTTAAGGATGACTTACCTTGTTGGAGGCTAGAGCGTGTGATGGACCTTGAAGTGATTACCTTGAATGTTACTGGAATCGAAGCGAGGGACCAGAGGTTAGCGTCACTACTGTTGGATTTGAAAGAGAAAAACAAGTGAAATGTCTTTTTTGCTGGATTCGAAGGGTAACAAGATGTAAGGATGTTTCAGGTTCGAAGGGGACATGTGTTTGGATTCTGGGTTTTTGTTTTCACAAGTGTTTAAGTGTTTGAGAACTTTATGGTGTTTGAGAAATTTGAAGATTCGTTCCTCTGGCCAAAAAGTCCTCCTTGAACATGTATTGGATCATCTTATTTATAGACAAGGCTTCCTAAAGTTTTTGGAGGGAAAACAAAAGGTTTGAACAAATTGGGTAATTTGTTCCTTGTAGCTTTCGAGAGACAGTGCCTTGTATGCTATTTTGGTGCAAGAATGGGGCAGTGTTTCAGGAATGCTGCGCAACAGTCTTGGCCAGTGTACCAGGCCTGAACTTCGCAGCAAGCATCTTTGAATATTTTACCCTTTCGTTTTGACTCTTCTTCGACCAGACTCTTTTCTAAACAAAATTATTTGATTTTCCTATAACAAGTGCCTTTCGATTAAGTCACTTTTGTGCATCCTTCGAAGGAGCCAAAAGTGTGACCCATGGATGGGTCACCAAAAACATGCCCAAAAGTGGCTTGTAAATCCTTCGAATGAACCATCAAACATACTCTTCGAATGGGATGCCCAGAGTTGGATTCGAAAGATGCTGATTCAAAGGGGACACAGGATGTAAGGAAACCTTGTGTAGGTGGTTCTGTCCAGTCAAAGACTTGCTTTCCCAAAGGTCCAAGTGGCCAAATAAAGGAGTGTACATAGGGGGTCTGTTGTACCCCAAAATTTTCCCTCTCATTTATCAAGACTTTTCTCACAAGTTTCCTTTGACTCAAGACTGGATTAGGGTTTGGTCAGCTCAAGACATTTCATCTTGTACTGATAACCCAAAATTAGGGTTTCAGTTTGCACAAGGATTTTTGGACTATCAATGCTTCATATGACTTTCAAACATCATTATGGATCCCTAAGATCACTCATGACAAGTTTCAAGCCTTGAACCACATTTTTGATCAGTCAATTGGACAGTTGACCTAAAAATCAACTGTATTGGGGAAAAAGTCAACCATGGCCAATTTATAGTCAAACTTCATAATTTTTTATCAACATTAACATTTTAAAATTATATGTATCATTTGATCAAGTTTGGACCACAATTCCTTAAGAAATTTGATTAAATCACCAAAAGGGCAAAATGGTCAAAATTAGGGTTTTGACTGAGGAAGGGAAATTTATGATTTTTTAACCTAGCGAATGACCAATTGAGTTAAAGCATGATTTCAAATATTCAATGGCATCATCTTGACTTAATTACATGGCTCAAAACATCTCAAATTCATTGGATTGACACATGAAGTTTGCAGTCAACTGATCAAAAGTCAATTGTATACTGAAAAGTCAAACTTTGACTTTTTGGTCAAAATCAAGTGCCAAGGGTCATAATTCATCAAAACATGTCAAAATGTGAAACTTGTTTATCAAGAAAACCAAATTTAAAAATTAGGGTTTGAATTTGAAAATTTTCCTAACTTAGAAATTTTCTAAGTAGAGAAAATTTTCTTATTTTTTCTCAACTTTAGGCCACTTTTTCACCATGATGCATAATGATTCAAGGAAAGTTCCCAACATGAAAGTTGTAGATCTCCATGAAATATACAACTTTTCTTCACACACGTTTCCCTAAAGATGCTTGGATCTCAAGATATAAATTTGTGAATACATGGTCATGAACTAAATAACTTAGTGAAATTTTGCCCTAATTTAGGCAGGTTTTGGACCCAACTTCATGGCAATTTTTCACCTAATTCCAAGAGGTATCTCAAAATTCATTTCAAATATGAGTTATAGAGAACATTGAAAGCTTTCCAAAATATCTAAGAACTCCTCAAGATCATTTTTGAGTAGGGAGAATCGAAGAGATGAAGTTGGCAATTTCTCACTTTTTATCCAAGTCATTTCATGAAGAACAAAGTTGCAATCAGTACCTATGCTGCCTAATCCATGCTTTACAGGTCCCAAACTCGTTCCTCACTCCTTAATTAAATGCTTACTCAGTTGGCAAAGCTTTGATCCATGCCTTAGAACCATTATCTAAGTTGCAATTCCAAAAATAGCATAAAGTGACCATTGCCATTTTGGAAAAGCACAACTTTTGCCACTTTCCAATTCTTAAGCATTGGACCTGTCTCTATTGTACACACAAGTTTCACAGGTCTAAAGAAAATTGTACAAGCTGATACCAACCCTAAGAGAGCAAGTACAAGCATGGCAAGCATTGTCACTTCACTTTGCTTCAAAAGGAAGAAAGGTGGCCAAAAGGCTAGAACTGGCACATCAGTTGAAGGGAGGATAAAAAACTGATCTTATACTAATATACAAACATGATGCAACACAATACACGATTAGCAAAGGCTTGAAACACTCCCCAACAGAAAAACACCAAAAATTTGTCCAAACCTACAGTTTTTGCATAAGCATACCCATCTTCCATTTGGCTCGTGCGTTTTAAGTTTTGATCATTCAAACATCTTACATACTTGATATCAAACCAATCCAGGCCTTCATCCCTATTTTGTAATCACTTTTCTATCATCTGCCATTGTTGATTTCAGAGCTTGCAGATTGACTTGGCCAAGGAGTTCCAGATACTTTCAGAGCAAGGCAAGGGTTAGAATACATTCAGGGAAGCTCAAGGAAGCTCAAGCAAGCATCAGGCCTCCATTAAACTCACTCCAGTTCTATCCACGATTCCAACTGAAGGAGGTAAAATCTCAAACTCTATCTCCTTGTACAGGCAACCATAGGCCACGATTTGTGAATAAAAAGTGTAGTCCTCATCATAATGAAACTGTACATATCTTTATCTTGCATTGATTTTACTTGAGTTGAGAGATTTTGGAATCTGAAATTTCTAAAAATATTAGGTTAAAATTTAGGGCTGTTAAAATTCTCTTTGATATTTGATTGATAGTTCACATAACTTATATGGTTGGAATCGTGAGTTCAAGTACTACAATTTTCATGTTATGAGTTTTTATTTTCATGGAAGTATGAGAGAGTTACAGGATGTTTGGCCAAGCTTGAGGAAGATGATGAAATACAGGGCAAGGATTTGTTTTGGGTTATATTATTTTTGTTTTCCTTAAGACAATGGAAGTATAGCCACCCCAGTGGCAAAGTAGCGCGCTGGTGAGACCCATGTCCTGGGTTCGAACCTGGGCGCTACTTTTGTGTTTTTCACATTTTTTCCCTTTTCCATTTTGCCATTTTTGCAGGTTGGGCTTAGCCTTTTGGGCCAGGATTTTTTGCTAACATTACTACCAACTTTGCTACATCACCCCCCTGCTAACCCTTTGTTATTTTTTTTTATTCTATTTATTTTTATTTTCATTTTTTATATATATATATTATATTTTCTTTGATACATAAAAAATCCCAAAAAATATAAATTTCATAATATTGCATTTTTATTTTATTTTTTCACATAAAAATATATTTTATTTTAATATATATCATGCATTTTATTAATAACTTGAAAAATATAATCAAAAATATATTTAGTTTAATTTATTCATTTATTTTTCATTTCATACTTATAAATACTTATTTTTGCATATATAAAAAATTTATATTTTTATACAATATTATTTATTATTTTTATACAAGAAAATACATAAAATAATACATATAAAAACTTTATTTCCTTTTAAAATAATAATTAGGGTTAAACCCCTTTTAAAAAATTAATTTATTTTCCTTACATTTTTAGGCTTAGATTTAAATTTTCTTTTACATAAAAACATAACACAAAAAAATATTTTCTTACATGTACATTGCATTGCATTTTTAAATATTCTATTGTTTTTATTCTAATTCGTACAAATTCGATTTGGTTGTAATAATTTATTTAGGTTTATATTTTTGCAAATCCCCATTCAAATTTGTATTCCCCCCTCCCATAATTTGTTGTAATAGCTTAGAAATATTTACATTACGCAATTTATCGCTTTATATACCATGATTAGTAATTAGGGTTTGTATGACAAGAACAAAACAAAACAAAATAGAAAACCATAAATACAAGAAAAAATCAAAGCATGAAAATGATACACTTGCACACAAGCATCCTTAGGGTTTCTCCACTTGGTTGCCTAAAACAAAAATGACCATATTACGCATGCGAAGTATCTTGGCAAAACAAACAAACATAAAGATCATAGTCCCTCGATGACGCTATTCAAAAAGTTTCCTTACAAAATGATCTTGGTCCCTTAAAATGCTAAGATACTTTGTAAACATTGCTAATCATGGTTATACAATGACCCACGCCCGTCCCGTTTACATCCAAAGATAGGGTTGCTTACCAAATCAATGGTAAGACAACAATGTCAAAGGAATAGAAAAGGCATAAGAAAGACATTTGAGTAGGTAGATTACTTCTAGTTACTTGCTCCATTTCAAACAAATATCCTTGATATTTTCAAAACAAACACACACATTTCAAAACATCTTACAATCATTGAAAACATTTTCAAAAATACAAACATCTTTGTATACATTCTTACGAACGAGAATCATTACAAAGATTGCCTAAATGAATGGCCTCTTTTACAAAATACTTTCAAAACCACATCAAACACAATTTCAAACAAACAAAGGCAAGTGATCTAAGCAAGTAACTAAGAGCCCATGGAAAACCATGGATGAAAAGGGTGCTAATACCTTCCCTTTTCATAATCTACCCCCCCCCCCCCCCCCCCCCCCCAAACTCAAGAAAACATATTAAAGGTCTTTCCTGTGCTTTTTCACCTTTCCTTTTGGATAAAAGAAAAGTCGGTGGCGACTCTTGCTAACCGCAACATTTGCGATAAAACGCAAAACCCTCAAGTCAGTTCTGCCACCGTATCACAGGGTCTCTGCCTTGTGACTTCATGCCAACATGCAAAAGATCTATGTTCAAATGAAGCTTGCATGAAGGGAACCAACATACCTAAACAAAAGGTGTGACCAGTAGCTTGTACTGAAGGATTCATATGCCCAAACGAAGCAAGCATGAAGGGAGTCAAATGCCCAAATGAAAGGTTTGACCAAAATCTTGTGCCGAAGGATTCATGTGCCTAAACGAAGAGTGTGACCAATAGCTTGTACTTAAGGAACCACATGTCCAAACGGAAGGTGCATGCAGGAGGCTAAAATGTCCAGATTCAAAAGAGGCATATAGGAGGAAAAAAGTGCAAATCGAAAGATGCAAAAAGGGAGCCTTTTACCTTAGAATCGAAGGAGACTACAAGAGGCTTTGTGCCTTGTGAATCTAAGCCAACGTGCCAGAGGCCCATGCCCAGTCAAAGGAGGCAAGTCAAGCTTACATCGAAGGAGGCCAAAAGGCCAATCGAAGGAGCTGAATCGAAGAACACTTTTTTTTCTCAAATTTATCAAAATATTATTTTTATCTATTTTCCCCCTTTTTGACAGTTTCCTTTTAATCTTGGTACTGGAAAATCCCAATGTACTTGTGCAAGCTTGAACCTTAAGAATCTTTTGTAAGAAATGCCTTGAAAAATGAGAGGGAAAATTTTGAGGTACAACACCAACATAAACCCTAATTACCCCCAATGTCTATCTATGAGATTCACCTTAGATTTAAGAGATAAATTTGTTAATAAGAATTGGAAGATGTTGAAACAACAAGTTGAAGCTGATTTTGGTGCATGCAAATAAAAAGATGAAGATTTAAAGTTAACCCATTCCTCCTCTTCTTCCCTTTTCTCGCTTCCTTTCTCTTTCTCTCTATAATCTGATTTTGTTCCAATATGGAATAGGATAGAAACCAAACAAGTCCTTAGTTGTTCACTTAAGAGAGTGCAAAGTCTATAATGTCATTTCCATTCATTTAGTAATTATTTTATTTCTCAAAACCCTACTAAATATATTCTCCACAAAATGATCACTAATTAGATTAGCAATAGTAATTAGGGAATTAATTTTTGTCGGGCATTACAAGAGAAATGGAGTGAATATGAGAGAATTGTTGTATTTTGGAAGTTACACTAATCATGGGTGTATAATAGAAAGTTTCACAAATCATTGATTATTGGGTATTGATTACTCATTTTAATTAGGCACAAAAGGTTTCAATGTCAAGGAGAAAATAAACATTTCAAATTTTAATCTAAAAAGAAACATTTTTAGGATTTTTCTAAAATGGGTCATGAACCCAAATGCTTGGGGGCTTTGAACAGAAACGGTGGTTCTTCCCAAAAATGAAAATTCCACAATTTTAACATATTATCACGGTGATTCTAGATCGCCTACCAAAAATTGATTCTGGTTATTCTCTCGCACGGTGGGGGTTATAAGATTGCAAAACCATACGATCCTATGACTGGGATCACGATTTTGACTACCATGGCTTTCTTCGATGGTGGAGTGAGGGGTATTGTGGTATGAACACATCACTTTATGCAATTGCTCGACCCACAAACA
Organism: Vicia faba; assembly: GCA_948472305.1. Lineage (NCBI taxonomy): Eukaryota > Viridiplantae > Streptophyta > Magnoliopsida > Fabales > Fabaceae > Vicia > Vicia faba. The sequence goes on from OX451736.1 coordinate 1,193,384,275, forward strand.
TTAACCTCATCCAACTTCTTCTTAACCCCTTTCAGTATTACCTTGTTAGCCGACTCTGCTTGTCCGTTCGCGTGTGGGTGAACAACGAATACGAATTTGATTTGCACTCCCATGTCCTTGCAGAAATCAATTACGACGGAACTAGAGAACTGAATTCCATTATTTGAGACAATGATTTCTGACAGACCGAACTTGCACATAATCTTCTGTCATTAAAAGTAGCAGACTCTCTCCTCTGTTATTTTAGACACAACCTCTACTTCTATCCACGTCGTGAAGTAGTCTACCCCAACAATCACGAATTTCAATTAGCCGGAAACTATAGGAAAAGGCTCAAGAATGTCAATGCCCTATTGATAAAATGGTTAAGGCGTTGATGCATGATGGAGGAGCTCAGCTGGTGCATGATGTAGATTGGCATGCCTCTGGCCTTTTTCACACTTAACTAAAGTTATGATGTATCTCATTAAGGAGGGAAATAGTAACATGCTTTTAACAACTTATAAGCCAATGCTTGTAAGAATAATATAACAAGTATGAGTAAGTGGGGAAATAGTCCCATATTGGATAGGAATGTAGAGACTTAAGCATAATAAGTGGGAGAATTCACTCATTTATCACCTTAAAGTTTTAGGTGGATAAATGGTCAAGGTTCCTAGTCCTACACTATGTATCAATGCTCCTAGTATCTCCCCCCAACAGTGGTATCGGAGCCTTTGGTTCGAGAAAGGGATCGAAAGAGTTTAAAGTTTTAGGTGGATAAGTGGTGTGTCTCTCACAAAGGTGCCTAGTCCTACACTGTGTATCAATGCTCCTAGTATCTCACCCCAACAGTGGTATTAGAGCCTTTGGTTCGAGAAAGGGACCGGAAGAGTGGAGGGACATTGTGGACTCACACTTGAGGGGCGTGTTGGAATAATATAGCAAGTGTGAGTAAGTGGAGAAATAGTCCCAAATTGGATAGTAATGTGGAGACTTAAGCATATATAAGTGGGAAAACCCAATCACCTATCACCTTAAGGTTTTAGGTGGATAAGTAGTGTGTCTTTCACAAAGGTGTCTAATCTTACACTATGTATCAATGCTCCTAGTATCTTCTCCCAATAAAGCTCACCCACCATTGTGGATGCTACATGCCCCTTGAAGAACCTTGGCTAAGACCAAGGCAATCTCGTGTTCCCTCATATATCTCAACATAGGAGTGGTTCTTCTCATTTTGTATAGCTTTTCTGACATAAGTGATAGAGACATCATATATTCATCCAAAACCTTAAGACAGTAGGTGTATGAATTCTTTCGCTTATAAAGTGCTCAACTTCCATTTTTTCAAACAATGTGGGACTTACATAACTCACACTTGTCTCTCAACAGTAATTACATTATCGACATAAGTTTATTTAAGATGATAATAATAATAAACCAATAAACCGTTGGTCGTGAGGGGAACAACCACATTGAGTCAAGAGCACTACACAAATGAGATAAACATCACATATTCACCCAAAATCTTAAGATATTTAATATATGGATCATCTCACATATGAAGTGTTAAGCCTCCATTTTTTCAAGCAATGTGAAACTTTTAGCTTACGCTTGTATCTTAACAATCTCCCCTCAAATGTGAGTTCATCCACTTATAAGCGCTTTCTCTCAAGCTGAAGTTATTTCATCCACAAACACTTGTATCGCTCTTGACACCCTTACCACGTCATTGACACTTCAAGTGAACATCGTCTGATAACCGTCATGTCAGAAAAACTTTCGATACAAGGAATCAGTCTCTTACTCGAACCATCGATTCTGATACCACTTATGAATTCTGAACTACATTAGATCAAGAGTACTACACAAGTGAGAGAAACACCATATATTTATCCAGAACTTTAAAATATTAAATATATAGATCATCTCATTATAAAATATTTTACCTCCATATTTTTCTAGAAAATGTGAAAATTTTAACTTCAACTTATATGTTAACATAATTTTTGGTTAATAGGTTTAACACCAGCTAATATAATAAATTACTTAAATATTGGTAGCTTGTTTATGTTTGTCGAGGGACCAAGCTTAATGTTTGGTGATGTAGAAAAAAACAAAACCAGAACGGCCTCTGACTTTGAATTCTTGTTCATCAAATATTTTAAGATTTGTACCTGAAACGCGCAGCCGACAATGGCGTACGTGAAACCTGGCTCACTTCCCGCATTATATTGACTATATGCTATATCACGGGACCTTACCTTAATTGGCAGAACTTTAATGTAACAAATATATAGATAAAGACAAACCATAATTTAACAAGAGTCAATGTATTTAGAAAGCGACATTTCCTTTTAAAATAACACAAGAAAGGTTTCAGATAGATGAGTAACCAGGTTATTCTTGCGGTTCATATTAGATCCTATTATTAGTCAATTGCCATCAACGATTGACCGTATATTATTTGACAAGAAAAAAATTATATATGCTTATTTGTTTTTCGAAATCTCTACATCAATGTCTCTATTTGACTTCAACAAGTCCCGCCAAATATAGTTTTGGTAAGATCAGTTATTATATAATAAAGATGCAAATTTTGGATAAACAAATGTCATATTTATACGATGACAACATGATTATTAAGGAAGACGAAGTCACCAAGCATGTCATGCTCAATAATAATAAACTATTGCATAAAAATTATATTTTTATCAAATAATTTAATGGCTGAAATTCACCATTTAAAAATAAATAAGATGTCGTGAATTCGAATCAATGTCTTTATATCTGATATCCTTACACAGCTATCAACTGAATTAATTAACAACACAAAAAATAATGTATTTATTACTGACAAGTGTTTGCCTGCCTTATTTGCCGGCATGTCAGTCTCATCACTTCTTGAAACAAACGGTACTTGGATTAAAAAACATTGAAATGTTCATAAGTGAGCTAATCATGGGACCCATTATAGATTCTTAAAAGTTTTATCTTTGGAGAATAAATGAAAAAGTTCTTCAAAATGATATGACAAGGTAGAACCCACTTAAATTACCTATGCTTGATCACACAGTTGGAGATGCTTTTAGCACACTTATTAGCACGACTCTTATTATTATCATTGGTATTGTTACCTAAAAGACAACTTTTCCTTTATCTTTTGAGTCCCAAGTTGTTTGAGGCGCATAATGTCTTTATGGTTATGCCCACTTAAGGCATCCCAATTATCAACGCCAATAATTAAGGTAATAATACACTGGCTTTTGCAACTTGGTAGGGATAATCATTATGAAAAAATGAATGTTTACATGGTTCACACTTCTAACAATTGTTGAGACAATTCAAATCATCACTAATAAACAATTTTAACTGTTGGCAACGTGGTATTTCATGACAGAAATTCAAAATTGTGACTACTCTTACATCTATTTATTTCATATACAAAACAATTTACATGCCAGAAGCTAGCAAGTGGACCAGAGAGACACCAAGTGGTGGTAGACTTGATTAAGTTATGGCCATTCATTGATGAAATACAAGAACCCATAAACACTTGTCTAGATTTTCAACTAGAACACTGAAGAAAGCCGGCCAGCTAGATTTGTTATAAAGAGAAATAAATACACCCAAAATACCTCAGATACGTATTGCTTATCTTTGGATCTTCCAGCCAGGTTAACTTTTTTTTCTACATAAATAATCTTCAGTGGCTCAGTCGCAAACGCCTCATTTCAGCTTGGAAAGAGGGGCTGGAGGCTAGTGTTCGATGTGCTAGAGTCTTTATGTCTTCTCTGGAACAATCTCGTGAGATACGAACTAGCTCCCATAATGCTCCCCCACTAATCATGTCTCTTGCATTTGCTTCTGGAATGACTCCATCACATAGTCTTAGATATATGACCCAATGAATGTTAAGTTTCTAGTCCAAAGATAGAGTTTGCTTAGTACTTACCGTGTTGTGCTAAGTGACAGAGTGCAAGTTCAATATGACGCCTTATTGACGAGGCTTCGTTGTTTGCATTTTGAACAATCCATGGAAGGGCACCATCCTCAATCAGGAAAGATCTTCCACTCTTCATGCCTACACAGTGCGGAAAAACTTAAACTCGGGCAATAGTAGAAACTGTTGATCATGCGAAAAATTGCAAACCCAAAATATGCATTGTGCTAACAGTGAAAAAGCAAACTATAGAGATAATGGACAAATACGAGGGATTCAATCTAAATCATTTTAAAGGAATAAGTGACATTTCAGTAAGCATATCATTTTTTACCACAATCACAATGCAAGACTTGGGAAGGTGCTCATACAAGTTTACCTTGACTAGACGCTCTTGACTCGCACTTTGCAAAATTTGCTATTCCTCGAGCAACCTGTGCATGCACATCAGGATGTCTGCATCTCACCATACCCAGCAGTGCCTTGATACCACCTTCGCCCCTTAATTCTGTTTGCAGTTTATCTAGGTGCAAGGGAAACACAACTTTTAGTGACGACAAATTATTTTGTTTCAAGAGAATCAGTTTTGTACACAAAGCCTAAACTAGAAGTAGTAATATGCATCTACAGTGCAGACAATTAAAACAACTTTAAAAATAGATTCAGAGGATTAGTGTACCATTGCCACAGAGGTTAGCAATGGCCCCAGCAACCATTCTAAGAGTTTGAGGATCTTCAGCATTGGCCGCAGTCATTGACAGCAAACTAATGCCCCCTTGAGCCATTATGAGTTCTTGGTTGGTTTCTGTTAAGACACATAATAAGGATGCAGAGAACAGAAAAAAAACAAGATATCTTAGTAATAAACATTTTCATTTTATAAAGTTATTAGTTGCAAAGAGGAGGAAGCATAATTTTACCATTCATTGCCAAATTTGCAATAGCACCTGCAGCAACTCTATGTATGGTCTCATCTTGTGTGGTCTTAAGCAGCATAAGCAAGGAAGTAAGTCCCCCCGCTTCTACAATCTTCCCTTGATTTGTTTCTATATCAAGTTGAATGCATGTTAGGGCTGATAATTAATATAACATCAATTTCAAGTAAACTTAGTTTAGAAGGAAACACTTTCTTTGAATCAGTCATTTTGTAAACCAAGCCAAATATATGTATCATTGGAAGAATGACGAAGAGAAGTTTCCATACGAGTGTGGCATTATTTGTTTTTAGCAAAGATTCAAAATATTAAACTACAACTTTTCTTCGCAGATTGATTGACTTTAAATCAAATAATGAACAGGTCATCATAATTATATTTTCTATTTTCGCTTCTCCGCTGTTACTATGACTAATTTTAAAATAAGCAACTAAAATACCAACCTTCAGCAGCGAGATTTGCTACAACTTTTACAGCATGGATTCGCACATCAGCATCTTCTGATTCAAGCAATGACAAAATCTTCTGCAATCCCACTATGAGAATATTTATTCTATCAGGAACAAATAACTTCAGAATAGACAGATAAGCTATTAAGAAAATATATGTCAAGTGTTTAGACACAAGCAATATATACTAATTACTACCTTGCTCAAAGAGCTTGGCTATTGAAGGCTTCTCTCCATTTCCAGAAACTTGCTGCTGATGCTTAATTTGGGAAGTGAGAGAATCACGACCACCCACTTCTTTGCTAAATCCACCTCTATCTAGATGTCGTCTTGTCTATAGGATAAATGTCAATCAGATAAATACCAAATAAGATGAGGACACTCAATGGTACAAGAAGATGCATTAGCAGCGCACATAATGATTAGAAATGGTATAGAACAATAATGCTTCTGTACTTTCAATTACACAGCCTCAATACAACTCATTTGCAGTTATTTGATTTCCCAGAATTTTACTCAAGCTGCTCAATAGTCCAAATTTCACCTCCAGATATGAGAAAAGAAACAAGGGAAAGAGATTTGGAAAACTAGGATAAAGTTGTTCTCAGTTACATTACATTCACATTCTACAATATCAACTTCTGCAATATCAAGAAAAGTGTCTTTATCTCCATTAGTTACATATAGCTAATTTACAGAATCTTGAATGAACCATAAACCATTGAAGTTGAATAGTCTTCCCAGACATGTGAATGGAAATAAGTCAGAGCTTATAACAGGTGAGGGAGCCAACATGTTAAGCCCTCAGGTTTACCTACCACAAACAGCCCAAATCCAAATACTTTAAAGATGGCATGGCCTCCTGTTAGCATAAATATGATTCCACGTGAAATATTGACGTCAACGGGAGGTAGAAATATGCTTTAATATATCTACCCAAGTTCAGCCGGAGATATTTACAACTGTTGTTTAATAATTTGCCATCCTTTGTGATAAAATATAAAATCAGTATCTTTTATACCATTGTTGCTACTTCAATTGCTGGATTTCATCACAAACTTGTAACTCAGGTCATTTTTTCTTTTAAAAAATTAACTCAAAATCTAGTTTTTAAAACAATAGTTATTTTGTCTTTTTTTTTTCCTTACAAAGAAGGCATTGCGAACGACATCGGCTATTTCCTTGTGATTCAAAATGAATACGCATACTAGCAGGTGCGCATTGACTAATTAGTTAAATGATTTAAATCCAAAAAAAGTCAAAAACAATTCTACATAAACAACCATGGGGAAAACAAACTATAATCCATAAGTGGTTATCTTTTTTATTAAAAAATCCACTAGATAAAACCCAACTAAATATGGCATTTGTGCAATTTAGGTATAGCTTACCTCATCAGCTTCAAGACCTAACTGCAACAATTGACTTTGTAATATTGCTATTTCTCCTTCAAGCTTCTCTTTCTGATGAGACTCCTCTTCCAAAATCTTATAGAGTTTTGATATCTCTATCTTTGCTGATGCCTATTGCAGTAAACATATCCATGTAAAACTAATTCAGATACTATAGGGTAGTTTGTTTCAACTTTCAAGTATACATTTATATCCAGGAATCATATGCCTGGGAATCTTATTAATGAAAATAATGTCCATGATTGACATTCTTAGGAACCTTAAAATGTGTCTAGTAAATTGCAAAGTGTCGTATATTTAGGAACAAACAAAATTTTCCAAAGGGTCCTATAATTAGAGATGGATGAAATATTTAGTTAAAAATAGAAAGAAAAAAATAAATAAATAAAAGTGGGAAGTTATTGGCAGTTATTGTGGTTTGGATTGGCAGATAATTTTATTCCCATGTGAATAAAAGATTCCCATCCTCCATCATGGGAATGTAAAATCATAAAAGTATGTGTAGCTTTTATTCCTGGGAATAGGAATAACTCAGGAATACATGTGAATAACTTTGTAGACGTGTACCAAACATGGAAATGCAAGTGAAACATATATTTACATGTTTGGTACAAGTTTACGAAAATTATTCTCATGTATTAACTATTCCTATTCCCCGAAACTTTGAAACAAAAGGAATTGCAAGTGAAACATATAAGAGTAGTGCTAGCAACACACACTTTCTAATATTCACATTAGTCCTACCAAATCATGTGGGTCTCATATAAATTTGGTAGGAACCATGTGAATTTTAACCAATCATAGAGAGTTAGAGAGTGTATTGCTAGCTTTTCTCAACATATAAAATACTGGAGACCCAAAAGCATACCTCTGACTGTTTTAGTTCAGCAACTTGAATCTTCAAATTATTTGTTTCCCCTTCAGCAGCTTTTCTTAAAAGAGTCTCTTTTTGAAGCATTTTCTTCAAATCAGCCATTTCCTCGGCAGTTATGCTGGGAATCTAGGGAAAAACAGTTCAAGTGAGCCTAACACAATTTGTTGATATGAGGGAAGGAATATAAGGGCCGGAGAGAGAAGGGAATGTGGGTTCAATTTCACCCATTAACATTTCTATCAAATACTAATTACTAACAATTTTATCTCAAAAAAAGTGAACCCAATATAATCTATCCTTGATTTGGAAAATCCATAATCAGTAATCACCAAGTGGCCATAACAATTGAACACCCCCACTACACACACACACACACACACACACACACAAATCGTACCCATTATCCTTATGTTTTCAGATAACTTGATCATCTAGACTGTTTTCTTAGAAATTTCACCTGTTGTGATAAACTTAAAACAATGTATTATAATAAAAAACACTACCTCTGTGTTTGATTTCATATGAGGATCCTCGTTCTTTCGTTGATTCATCACAAACTTCTCTTCAAGCTTCTTAATTGACTCCATATAGTCTTTTTGATATTTTGATCTTTCCTTCTGAGAAAGTAAAATGAGTAATCAGCAATATTCACAAGGATGTCCCCATCAAATCAGCCGACCATGTAATTTGTTAATTGAACTTCAATAAGTAACTTAAGTCTTGCTATATATACTAAATAATATTACCTACATGCAAAAAAATGAACAATATCATCTAAAAGGCCGGTTGAGTGTGATATTATGGATATAAGGTGCCTGAAACAATGTGATTCGATGACTGACAAAGAAACACTTTTACACAATCTAAAGCACAAATGACATAGATATAAAAAAGTGTGATATAGAACAAACCTCCAGTGATTCTACATAGTTTCTTTCAGCCTCAGATATCCGATGTTGTGCTTCTGTTGCTAACCTTTCAATTTCATCCTCAAATGCCTTCTGTTGTCTTTCATGTTCCATAATGAGTTTATCTAGTTCTATGTCTAGCCTTCTTGATAAGCTTTTGTAATCAAATTCCTCTTTTAACTTTATCATGTTTTCCACCTTCATAGCCTACAAGATGCATAAATGTCGAACATCTAGGTAATGATTATTGGTTACATGACACTATTTCATTTCTCATTCTAACTTTCTAAGTAGTATCATCATAAAATGAATTAGCAACAACGTGGACGTAAATTTGAAGTACAGAACAAAAGGTGAAATCAACCAATGAAAATAACTGGTTACATTGCCGGCAACAATAATCTGAAAAGTGGAGGGAGAAAACGCACCCTCTGTCCAAACATTATAGTACTGGCAGTCTCTCCCCTATGCCGTGGTGACGGTCCAATAGTAATGATAAGTGAAGTTCTTGCTGTACCTGTTAAAACTTTTAGAAGTCAAACACATACTGCACAGATTCGGTTCATAAAAATTAAAGATGCTTTACAATTTTAACAAAATATGTATTTCATAATAAAATCTCCAATATATACAAATGAAGTAATTGATTGAAGGATTTTTTAACCGAAAATTTATCCCTTTAGTTTCAATGATTCTGCAAAAAGATGTGATTTGATTTCAGAGATATTCAGCTCAAAACCTTTATAAAGATTTATCTACAAAGTATATGAAAGCATTGAAAGGAAGAGCACTTTTTTGTTAAATTTCAGATTTAGTGTCTTAAGCTTCTCCATGAGTATGCCATCTATAGATTGAATTTTCTCTGCATTAACTGTTTAGTTATTTTGTTAGCGTTTTGGTCCGCGTGCTTAAATCAACGTCAAGTCAATGTCAACATCCATTGCTAACATGCCATAGTTGAGAATATGATGCTTTGTCTATAGTAAAAAATCCAAGGATAAACAAAAAGAAAAGAACAAGAGAAAACACAATTCTCATACTCAGAGTCTTACCTCCAAATGAATCACGTAATAATCTAGTAAGCTTTGAGTCACGAAATGGCACATGTGCACTATTCTCTGCAAGTGAATTAATACATTTCCCCAGTGCACTCAAAGATAGATTGATGGATTTGGCCTCCTCTAGCATATGTCCTTCACTTCCTATTAAGCAATAAATAATGTAACAGTATCATTAAGTAGAAAATATGAGAGACAGAAATTGAATATCCTCCCATCTTGAATAAACAATATTTTTCTCGAGCATGGAATACTGAATTATATTGGCCCAGAATTTAGAAACTTTGTGTGTCGACTCAAAGCATTTGTATAAAAAGATTTATAAAATTAAAGGAAAAGGCTGGGAGCGGAATATGTAATGTTTCCTTATAGCAATGCCTAATAAAGACCCTACAAACAGATGAACATGGAGAAATCATAAATTCACTTTTGCAATATCTACGAACCTGATTTGTCAATTCGTTCTGAACCAGCAAGATCTACAACAACCAACTTAGCTTTCCGAACAATAGGCGGCTTTAATGATTTAACCATGTGTGGGTGATTTCCATTTTCACTTGAATGAGAAGCATCTCTTCCCTTGACGGATCTTTTTACATGTACCTATTGTATGAGAGGCACAGTCAATCCTCCAACATTAAAAGTAGAAATATTGAACATTGACTACTAAAAGGATAAAACTATAATATCCACACACAAGATATGTCATTTCATTTACCATCAGAATAGCATGACTTCTAGAAGATTCGGTATTCAGTTTTGTATTTGCAGCAAAGCGGTGAGCCTCTCCTAATCTTAGTAGCTCAACAAAACTCTGTTGGTCCCTAATCTCGACTAGAGTAGCTCCAGGTAGTGAAACATCATTAGTTTTGGGATCCTCTACGATGGCTATGTTATCATTGGAAGGGTCGAGCAGATCCTGTATAGTCTCCATATACAGCTGAACATGGGAATCAAGAAATATCATATTAACATATGAAGTATGAATGTAGTTTGCCAGAAAATATAACAAATACTTTGAAACAAAGAATGAATTTGAATAGATAAAAGTGCCATATTTATATCCACAGACAGCAAACCTAAATTAGAAAGACATACCAAAATCTCTTTTTTTGCTAAGTACCTGCAAATATGAGACTGAGACCGAATCACTTTCCAAGGAAACATCTGCAAAAATATCTTCCATAGCTCGTACCATTATTCCACGTGCTGCTGTGTCTTCCTCCCCAAGTCTTCCAAGAGTATAAGTTTTACCAGTACCAGTCTGGCCATATGCCATGATTGTTCCATTGTAGCCATCGAGTACACTCTGCAGAAGTTTAACGTAATGAAAAGAAGTTTCGCAGTAAGAAAAAGTATGATTGCCCAATATGAATGGTTGTCCGCATTTGCTTGTGAAAAGATACGAGCACCAATACAAATGAGAGTGTTTCCGAGTGATTTTTGAATAATTGATAATGAGTAATGACAGACTCTAGAAAGTAAGGAAATTCCGAGCAATAGGGCACACTGTTAACTCACATTACTTCATTCATTCTAACTAACTTTAAATCGCAGAAAATGAGTTCATGAAAGCATAAAATAAAATGAACAATAACAATAGCAAAACAAAACCACCAGGAGATGAATATGACTGAATACAAACCTCCACAACAGGCCTAGCGACAACTTCATAAACGCGTTTTTGCGACGCAAACTCTGTGAGCACCTCATCAAATTCATAAGTCTCTCCATCCCAATTATTCTTCCTTAGTTTTAACCTTTTGAGCTACAAAATAGAAACACAACTATAATCAACTCTCCATCAAAGGAAATAAATCCAAAACAAGCAACAAATCACATACCTCTGGCTGTAATTCGACACAGTCAGCAAAATCAGCATCCGCCACTAATTCCTCTGCATTCCGAGGCCGCAACCTAACCGCCACTCTAACTCTTCCCGGAACTTCACTCACTCCAAGCATAAGCAAATCAATATCAGTACTAAGAACCAAACAAACACTGTTACACATACACAGCACTAACACATTATTTTCACATACGTAATTATTACTTTATAGTTTTCCATCTCCAAATTTACCGGACCCTAAAATTTTCCCCTCCGCATTTCATTTCTAATTACAGAAAAACCGAAGCCACCGTATAATTACAAAATTAAAGCTTAAACGAAAGTAATTGATCAAGAGAGAAAATGTTAACGATCATAATGTGATAGCGAAAGAGGAACGATCTGAGAACGGAAGAACTGACCGGTGGTGTGATCCTTGACGGCGGAGGCGGTGGTAGTACGGCGTTGAATTGGCTTAGACTTGACATTTGACGACGGTTTAAGAGAGTTTCTGTTAGCGTTTCTGTTAGTGCTACTACCTTGAGAGGAGGTGGACATTTTGAAGGTTTGCTCATTAAGAAAAAAGGACAAGTTTGGTGAATATATGAAAACTATGCACTCGCACTTTCACTTCTTCAATCCGCAACCGCTACCAGATGTGACTCAAATTAAATCCAAACCAAACTAGACAATAACACTAATGCGTATTGTTTCTTTTATTTTATTCTACATGCTGCTTTTTGTTTTTTTTTAATTAACTATTATCATTTTTCTTATTATTTATAATACGTAGTCGTCGCAATGTCGCGGGCAACCAAATCAAAAATTGGAAAAAGCAACTTGAGCTGAAAATGATCCATTTGCTCCACCTTATGTGGGTCCCAATTATAGATTTTTTGCTTTTCATAATAATCTTGTTCTCTAATAATTCACCAATTGACTATTTCAAATTAAAGTTCTTATAGAAATGAGAGTGTGCATATCGTTAACAGGAATAAATATATAATTTTTTGGAACGATTTTTTTTGGTCTTATTCTCACACCTGTAATGAATCGTGGGCTGGCAGCATTAAATTTCTTTCAACTCAACCAACTGCTCAATCTACTTGCTAATCTTGGATTACTGTTAATTAAATTGTCCACGTAAACTTAATGTTGTGCAATGTTATAAGAAGAAGAAACATTTGTGTAAGGTCAAACACACGGCGTTTAAGGTTGGGGCTCTTGTTTAATTGTCTTTTTGTGTGTGTTTTCTATATAATTTTGTCCATTTGTCATGCTAAGTAGCGAAGACAGGTTACTTGGTAATGTCACATACATGCTTCCAAAACAACTTCCGGCTTCTTACTTGAGTTTGAGTGTCAACATAGACAAATCAGAATCAATACTTGTTCAATTTAGGAACTGCATATATGTTCAATTTCTGCACTCATTACTAGTAATAGTACCAGCTATCTTTCTAGGTTGCTTCTACCATTATACTTTGTTGGTGGTATTGTATGTTATATGGGGAATTTTTTTACCGATATGACCCCTTTTCCTTCCTTGAATCTCGTAATATTCATATTTTTCATTATATTTATATTTCAAAAAAATATTATACAAACTAGAGACTTACATCAATCCACACGTTTAATATTTTATTTTGAAGAAAATATCACTTCAATTTATTAGTGTTTTAAAACTCAGTCCGACCCGGCCGGTCGGATCGGTTTGACCGAGAATCGATGGGCCACGCGATCCGATTAAGGGATAAGATCGAAATTACATTTAGACTTAATAAAATCGGTGTGAACCGGCTGGATCACCGGTTAAACCAGTGAACCAGCGGTTTTTACTGAACCGGCGGATTTGACTATTTATTTTATTTTTTAGGGCTTTTGAAAAAAAAATTAACATAAACGTTTTGCTTCCTCGTTTCTCAAACCTAAACATTTGAAAGGTTTTCTTTTTTATTCTGTCTTTTCTTTTTCTAATTGAAGTCATATTCTCAATTTTCTCTACCAACAAAAACTCCCACTTGTTGCTGCTATTTGATATTCCTTGTTTGCCGTCAAAAATTTCATCAAAACATCAAAAACAGGTTATTTCTTTTTTACTTGGTCTAATTTGCATTGATGATTTTCAATATGAATATTATTGTTTCATTTTGTTGATTAATTGATATAGAAAATAATGATTAAATTTGATCATTTTCTATAAAATTGGGTCTTTTAGTTTAACAAATTGAGATAGAATTTGTATGAATGAAGCAGTTTTATACTTTTATGAATTAACTTATTATAGACTGGTAATGAAGTTGTTGTATATTGGAGATAGAAATTATGATAGATATATATTACTGTAATAGTCGTTGTATATATTATGGAGATGGAAATTGGGTTTAAAACTATGTAATCTAAATTATATAATAAGACAAAGTTTTCTGTTTTTTATTAATTTAAATTATATAACAAAGAAAAATTTCAGGATTTTATTAATCTAAAATATATAGCAAAGGCTGGAAAGCAAAGTTTCTATTTTTTTTATTATATATGGTGATGCACAGTAACGATGTTTGGTAGCCTATATGTAATATACAACAATATATTCATATATTTTGGATTTAGATATGCTACATATTTAATGTTTTTATAAATTCAATAATTTTTGTTTAGAATTGTATTTTGTTAATATTTTTGTAATATAGTTTTGTATTTTTAAATTTTGATTGATATTAGATATGGCATCACCTGCTGAAGTAATAACTTCGGAAGAAGTTACATCTCAAAATCTAACCCAACTCCAGAGCAGTAGGGAAAAAACTGATATAGCTTGGGGTCATTGTAAACAAATTGAAGAGAAATGAAAACTTGTTAATTTGTGTATTTACTGTGATAAAATTATTAGAGGAGGGAGGATTAATAGGTTCAAATTCCATTTGACTGAAATAAAAGGTCAAGTTGAAACATGTAAAAAGGTGCCTCCAGATGTTTAATATCAAATGAAACAAAATCTTGATGAAGGTGCAAATAAGAGAAGAAAGACTCAAGCACAAAATTTTGATGTTGATCTTACTACTCAAGAGGGTGGTATAGTAGAAATGGATGTAGAACAATCAAGATCAAATTCGGTGATTGTGTCTCAAAAGAGAAAGAATATTAGTCGTATTGGTAATTATTGTATGCCTAGAACAACTCCTGGAGCTCAACCTTCTTTAAAAAGTGTGTTACAAAGTAAGGAATTGGTGGAGAAGTGTGATCTAGCTATTGCAAGATGATTCATTGATTCTTCTGTGTCATTCAATGCAGTTAATTCTGCGTATTTTCAATCTATGGCTGATGCACTTTGCAGCATGAGTCCGGGGTATAAAGTCCCAACTATGCATAGTCTTCGTGTCTATTTGTTAAATAAATGGGTTGAAGATGTGAACAAATTGATAGAGGAGTATCGTGAGATTTTGAAGAAAACTGGTTGTACTTTAATGGCCGATGGATGGACTGATCGAAAAAGAAGAACTCTTATAAATTTTCTAGTTTATTGTCCCAAAGGTATTATTTTTCTAAAATCAGTTGATGCTTCTCATGCTTCAAAAACTGCAAATATGTTGTATAAGCTTTTTAGAGAGGTGGTTTTATTTGTTGGGCCTGAAAATGTAGTTCACATAGTGATAGATAATGCTGCAAATTATGTTGCTGCTGGAAGGTTATTAGAAAATGAGTTTCCTACTTTATTTTGGTCTCCTTGTGCGCCACATTGCATTAACTTGATGTTGCAAGACGTGGGAAAATTAGAGGAAGTAAGTGAGACAGTGTCACATGCTTCTAATGTTACCAAATATATTTATAACCATTGTTATGCATTGTATTTAATGAGAAAGCAAACAGGTGGAAGAGAAATCCTTCGTCCTGCTCCAACTCGGTTTGCCACTAATTTCATTGCTTTGCAAAGTATTTTGTCTCACAAAAACCACTAAGAGGCATGGTAACATCTAAAGAATGGACAAGCTCAGCATATGCCAAAGAAGCAAAGGCAAAACAGTTTGTGGGTCAAGTTTTAGATTCTGGATTTTGGAGTAAATGTGTTGATGTAGTTAAACTCACTGAACCACTTGTGCGTGTGTTGTGTATTGTTGATAGTGAAGATAAACCTGCTATGGGCATTCTATACAAATCTATAGTCAAAGCTAGAGAGGAGATGGTGAAGAGGTTTCAAAGAAATAAGAAGAAAGTGGATCCTTACTTGAAAATCTTAGATAAACATTGGAATTCACAGCTCTGCAAAAATCTTCATGCTGCCGGTTATTGGTTGAATCCAGCTTGTAGATATAATGATGTAGAATTTGAAAAACATGCATCCACAACATCAGGACTTTTAGATGTCATTGAAAAGCATGCTAATGGAAATTCTAAACTTTGATTGAAGTTAACAGATGAGATGAGAATATTCAAAGACGGTGAATTAGATTTTGGAAGGAAAACAGCCGTGGATGAATGATGTATTGTGAGGGCATGTAATTTCATAACTTCTAACTCTTGATATATATTTTATTTTATATTTCAATATGTTTATAAATTTATTTAATCACATGGTATAAACAGATCAATGGTGGGAAACTTATGGCACTTGTACACCAACTTTGCAAAGGTTAGCTATTCGTATTTTAAGTCAAACTTGTAGTGCTTTGGGTTGTGAACGCAATTGGAGTATATTTGAGCATATTCATTCCAAAAAAAGAAATAGATTGGAGCACCAAAAGCTTAATGATTTAGTGTTTGTTCGTTACAACTTGAGACTTCAAAATAGGTATTATTATGGTTATTTTTCTCTGATCATTATATTTTTATATTTAAATACATATACTTAAATGTAATTCATGTGTGCTTAAGAAAATAAGAAATGGGAGTTACGATCCTATCAATATTGAAACAATTACCGACCATTCTAGTTGGGTATTAGAGGATTCACCACCTCTCTTAACCAATGAAGAGTTGGAAGCATTGCGGAATGACCTTGCAAATATGACCATCCAACCAATTTCAAGTGATATTGGTATGTTCTAATATGAGCATAATATAGTTTGTGGTTGTGAATCAATTTAATGTCTCATATTTACCATCTCTAAAAAAAATTGTTAATTGTTTTTTAAAATATTGTTATAGATCAAATAGATTTAGACGAGGATGAAGATGGAGATATGGGTAATGCACAAGATACTATTGTTGATACTGTAAATCAAGAAAAAAGCAATACCAGAGAAGATGAAGTTGGTGGAGAAGACAATGAAGTTGAAGATGGATATGAATATCAAGATTATGACAATTTGACTTCATTGACATAAAAAATTATGGATCGTTGAGTATGGATTTTTGTGACTTATTAATAATACTATAACTTATGAATTGTTAAGTTTCTGTCACTTCTTTGAATTTATAATTTGCTACATTAAGTTTTTATCACTTATTTTGATTGTTACTAATACTTTTGTTTATTCTAAATTATTTGAATTTATAATTTTCTATATTATTATAGTTACAAATTTCAGGTAATGAATATATTTTTTATAGAAACTGGGTCAAAAGTCATGCGGTCTGACCAGTGACCCACTGGTCCGACCAGTAACCCAGTGACCCAGTAACTTTACCGAGTCGATCACCGGTCTGGGTTTTAAAACATTGCAATTAACATACAAATAGACATGTTTAATATTTTATTTTGAAGAAAATGTCACTCCAATTGACGTACAGCTATTCAATATATATAACACGCCAATTGATTTTAAATTATTTGTTTTCTGTTTTTTATTTATTATTTAATTATTGATATTTTAGTAATTAATGATTAATCAATAAAATATATATAACAAATTCTTAGTTAATAAAAATATAAAAAAGTAAATATTAATGTTATATAATTAAATTTATATTACACATGCGAGAATAATTTTTTATAATATTGATTACGATCCGTTAGATCAAAGTGGTCATTGGTTTCGCGCTATAACATTGTATTTGTCGCACAAGTCTTGTGTGATACATCTTAGGTGTTTGATACAATGTCTTGGGGATTGGATCATCATTCATAAACAATTCTTTCTATTTTTAATAGCTTTGTATCTCCATCTTCGCGCTAGTATAATTGAGTTATTTGTCCATGTTTTCATAGTTTGATTGTATCGTTTGGTTGATGTGGTCATAGTTGGTGGTAACCAGGTCAGTTAAATAGTGACATTTGTGTGAATGTTTTGTGGGAGAAAAAGGAAATTATTGTTGTGTTGTTTGGTAGTCTATGTTTGGTTCATTTGTTTGTTGGGTGTTTTGGTAAGTGTATGATGGGTTGGTGGGTGGTGTTTGTTGGTGTTGATATTGATAGAAATGTTGTGGTTGTTGTTGGTAATATAAGGTGTGAGTTTGGTTTCATGGTTGTGTGTGTGTGACATGTATTGATTATGGGTTTCGGTGTTTGTTAGTTGGTAATTATGTTGGCTTGGAGGTTAGGTGTAAGTATGTTGTTGGTTTTGTTGGGTGTTAGATAATGAAGTTTGTTGGCGTGGGTCGACTAAATTCTTAGGTTTAGACAGAAACTCAATTGTAATTGATCTATACCAATACATGTAATTAGGAATTGATTTAGATTTGGCTGGAATTACATGGTCGGTTAGGACTAGGTTACAGTGGTGCTCCCATTGACGACACTCAGCTTTGACGTAGTCTCTCCAATCTTCGTTGGTCCATTGGTCTAAGAACTTACTACTGTGGAATTTGTTGAAACACCTCGATGGACCTGGGATTTCTTGATACATGTCAAACTGAAGTTTCACGCGATCACTATGGTACATCTTCACATTAGTAAACATGATAATCTGTTTTGTTGTCGTCCAAACGACATCTTCTTTATTTCTTTCATGATGATCTTCTAATTTAAATATGACATTCAAATAAACTGTTACGAAAAATAAATTAGTTTCATATGTGTTAATATTAAAAATAAATTAATATGAAATGAATAGTTTAGTGGTAATATATAGTTTGGTCCCAAGAGATCTAAGAGATTTCGGTAATTTATGATGCAGCGTCGAGGACATCTGTCGTAATTCATCCCACGAGTGGACTACCTAAACCAAAAAAATAAATTAAAATAAATCATTTAGAGTTAATAGTTTAAATTAAGTAAATGAAAATATCTATAATGTTAGAAATTTAGTTTGTTGTGTATGAGAATATGAAGTTGTCGTAGTTGATAGCCGTTAGGGACGACATTCTCGACCAACTTCGTGCTTAGAGCAAAACAGAACACCCAAGAAAGTTATATGAATCTACATATGCAGTTTAACATAAAGATCTATAGAGACACGCTAAACAAGCTGGCCCCAATTATATGTTCCTATTTTATCTATATTTCATAACAAAGGTAAATACATAATATGTAAACTACAACTAGAAAATTATGAGAATAAAAATAAATCTATTAGTAACATGATATAAACCTTAGTTTTAATTTTTTTCCCTTGCTCGATAGAGTTTTCGGTTAATACCATACCACTGTGTAAATCTTTAAGCCACATAAGTTTAATACCTTGACCCCTCATATCATTTTCTATCAACGGAGCATTCAAAAGTTCTTCGCTTTTTGACTCATCAAGGTTGGTTTTTCCATTTACTATCTTACCTTTAATAGGTAGAACAAACAACATGTACACGTCATCGAGTGTAATGGTACATTCACTAGTTGGAAGATAGTGTGTGTCTCGGGTCTCCATGTTTCTAGTAGAGCGAGAATAAATTTAACATCAGGGAGTAGTACGCTAATTTGATAACATGACTAAAAATGACGCGATCCAAATAAGGTTGACTAAAGTCGTCGTGTGGGATACATTCATGGACACCAGTATGAAGTTTGCTTGCATCCTAAAAATAAAACATAAATAAGTTATTGAGTGTTGTTATATGTGATTGGCTGTATTATGTAAAATAACATGGATTGTTCAAGATGTTTGGGTGAAGAAAGGGCACATGTGGGATATGGTGTTCCAGTATGTATGCAACATCTGGCTCTTATTAGCAGGCTAATATTGTAGTTGTTTTGCGCGTATTTTTAGGATCTATGCAACAAGATTTTTTGCTATCTTTTAGAAATGTATGATTTAGATTTATTTGGCATATTGAATAAGATCAAATTAAAGCTTATGCACATTCGAGAAAAGCCCATATTCATTGCTATTTAAGGAGCTCAAACCTGACGTTTAAAGGTGTGCAAGTGTCATATCCCAAATTTGGCTGCCTTTTATTTCAACAGTAAAAAATATTTTAAACATCGTTTTTATAATATTATTTGATTTTTTATAGATATTCATTCTCAAGTCCAGTCAACAATATTTTAAACATTATTTTTATAATATTATTTGATTTTTATAGATATTCATTCTCAAGTTCAGTTAAAAATATAATAATTTACTTCAAATTATTTGTATTTTTAAAATAAACAAATATTTGCACACATTTCATATACTTTCAATTGAGTTTATTTATAAATGAGTAACATAGCACAATTGATAAAGAATGAAGCTTGCAAATATGAGGTCCCAAGTTCAAACTTCACCTATTCCACTTTTATAATTTTTTCTCCTTTTTGTTTTTAAACTTTATTTTTGTTTTATTTATATTATATTAAATAAATAAAAATCACAAAAATTGTATTTTGTTAATTTTTATTTAGTAATTTTCGTTTTTTAATTTATGCATATTTTAAGAATTATTAATTTTTCATTTTATGCATTTTTTAACATAAAAATATACAAAAATATCAAAAAAATTCTAATTCAATAAAACCAATATCTCACATTCAAACTATTTCAAGAACAGTCTTAAACGAGAATAGAATAAATTAAGTTGTGTAATAAAAGTTACAGACAAGATCATTATTTGTTTCCTAAAAATTCAAACCCTAATTAGAACCTAAATTAATCTATAGACAAACTTGTTTGTTTCCTAAAAAACTAATCTGCTATAAAACCTAGAGACTAAGAACAAAAATGGAGGAGAAGAAAAAGAGTTTACAGAAGAAAAAAACCACTACAGAGATAGAATTGGGGAGGAAATTACAGAAGAGAAATTCAAGGCAAAAAAAATTGTTACAAAGAAGAAAATTTTGACAGACGATCGAAACTCGTCAGGAGAATGAGAAATAAGAATTTAGGATTTTCAATATCTGAAAACCCCGAATCCCTGTCGCTGAATCCCAAAACTCTTTCGTCTTCATTATCTCCACACAACCCATACCAAAACTATGCCGCTGATTTGCTACACTGAGGTAATTGATTTTTCTAGTTTTAATTTTGCATGTTAGTATTGTTTGGATTATTATGGTAGAAATTTGTTTGTTTTGTTTGAAAGAAGAAAAATAGGAAATTGGTGAAAACATAAGGGTGGAAACCGTGCGAAGAATTGGTATGTGATTTGGTTATTTTGTTTCTTCTATCCCTTTTTATTTCCATTAGTTTTTATTCTATTTGTTTAATTGTCAATAACCTTGTCATTTGTCCTAATTTCATTGGTCTAATTTTAAATTTAGAAAAATCAAATATATTAATTTTAATAAATAGAGGGTGGAGCACCCCATCTTCTTTTTTTCTCTCAATACAGTTTTTTTATTTATTTTTTATTATTGTTATTCAATTTCATTATAATATTATATAAATTAATTAGGTTATTAGGTTAATTTAAGTGTTTTGATTGTTAAAAAAATATCATCAGTAGCATAAAGGATGGGTTGAACATTTTTTTTTTATATTTAGGATTAATTGTTTTGATGATTTAGATTTGTGTTTTGGATTCTTAATTCTAGACTCTCACCGTCCAATCTCTTTTTGCATCTCTCAATATGATTAATTAATTATTTTTTAATATACTTAATTTATATTTTTCTCGTTATTAATAATACTAATAACAATAAAAAATATAAAAATGCAAAGCATATTACATTAATTCTAACTTAGCATTGGTATAGGTATTTATTTTGGTTAGTTTTTAAATTGATTTTACTGGATTGATTTCATATCGAATAATTAGAATATTTCTCATTTAAGTCAATTTCACTTTTGTTACCTGACTAATTCAAATATCACCACCTATTGGTATATAAAACACCTTTCACAATTAAATTAATTCAATATTTTACAAAGATATTAAAACTCACACAACTCACCAGACATTTCATCCGCGAGCGACACGTGACCAATTTCTGGCCACGTGATGAGGAGATTATATCAGACTCCCCCCACACTACGTCTTAATACAACTAACCAACAATAAAACATTTTTTTACTAACTTAATCAAAACTTCAAGATCATTTTCAAAAAGTGTAATTTTCCTTGACAAAAAGTGTCTTTTGTTGACTTTTGAAAATGACCTATAATGTATGAGATCATATCTTCCAAATGAAGCATTTTTTGGACTTGAGAACAACAACAAAGATGTAGTGAATTGAATTTTTTTCAAAATGGTCTTTGGTTGGGAAAAGTTGACGAAGCATGTGAAAGTTATGCCTGGTCAATGTTCAGTTGACTTCTTCTAAGGAAACCCTAATTTGACAAATCTTGACTTTTGATGATTCGAGGATTTACTTGGGGAATCATGATCAACCCTTGATCAAATGATGAATATCACTTTAAAATGTTGATGTTGGCCAAAAATATTGAAGTTTAACTGTGGGTTGACCATAGTTGACTTTTTGATCAATATAGTTGATTTTCAAGCATCTGAACCATTGACTGAGCAAACTTGGGATGTAGGGATTGAAACTTAACATGAGCCTTGTTGAGGACCTATGAAGAAACATGGGATCCACTTGATACTTTTGCAGACTAAATTTCCTTGAGAAACTCCAAACCCTAGTTGTAGGCTTTTGGTCTAGGAGGTGCATCTTGACTAGTCAACCCTTGGGTGCCTTGACCATTTGAAAAGCCTTGAAAGAATGATTTAAAGAAAAATGGGAGGGCAAATTTTTGGGTACAACAGCTGCCCCTATTCAATATTCTTAAACCTGAAGAGTTAGATTGACATGTCCTCTATTCATGACTTGAAGGTAGAAGATGATTGAACACTTAAGTGCCCAGAAATTTGCACTCGTCTGTGCAAGATGGTAACGTTGTTGGCTGATTATATCGGGAATGGGCTTATAGATGCCATCCAAAGTAAATGTTGACTTTAAACTGGAAGAAGTATCAGAATAAACCTACGGTTGGTTTAATCTGAGCCAGAAAATGTTCCTTTTGTCTTTAACTGGAAGAAGTATCAGAATAAATAATTGGTCAATTTAATCTGAGCCAGAAAAAGGTCTACTGGAAGAAGTATCAGAATAAGCCATTGGTCGATTTAATCTGAGCCCGAATAAGGTCTGCTAGAAGAAGTATTAGAATAAATCTTTGGGTCGATTTAGTCTGAGCCAGCCACTATCTATGCTTATTTTTATCTGGAAGAAGTATCAGAATAAATCTTTGGTTGATTTAATCTGAGCCAGAAAATGTCTTCAACTGAGAGAAGTATCAGAATAAATCTACACCTGATCTAAGATGAGCCAGAAGAATGTCTACTAGAAGAAGTATCAGAATAAACCTTTGGTTGATTTATTCCGAGCCAGCGACTATCTATGGCCGTCTTCAACTGGAAGAAGTATCAGAATAAATCTTTGGTTGATTTAATCTGAGCCAGAAGAGGTCTTTGTTGTCTTTAATGGAAGAAGTATCAGAATAAACCTACAATTGGTTTAATCAGAGCTAGAAAAAGGTCTACTGGAAGAAGTATCAGAATAAATCATTGGTCGATTTAATTTGAGCCAGAAGATATTTATACTTATTTTATATGGAAGAAGTATCAGAATAAATCATTAGTCGATTTAATCTGAGCCAGAAAAAGGTCTACTGGAAGAAGTATCAGAATAAAACATTAGTCGATTTAATCTGAGCCAGAAGATATTTATGTTCATTTTATCTGGAAGAAGTATCACAATAAATCATTGGTCGATTTAATCTGAGCCAGAAAAAGGTCTGCTGGAAGCAGTATCAGAATAAACCATTAGTCGATTTAATCTGGGCCAACGATTATCTACGACCATCTTCAAATGGAAGAAGTATCAGAATAAATCTTTGATTGATTTAATCTGAGCCATAAGAGGTCTCTGTGTCTTTAACCGGAAGAAGTATTAGAATAAATCATTGGTCAATTTAATTTGAGCCAAAAAAAGATCTACTGGAAGAAGTATCAGAATAAATATTTGGTCGATTTAATTTGAGCCAACAAATATTTATGCTTATTTTTATCTGGAAGAAGTATCAGAATAAACCTTTGGTTGATTTAATCTGGGCCAGAAAATGTCTTCAACTGGAAGAAGTATCAGAATAGATCTACATTTGATCTAAGCTGAGCCAGAAGAATTTCCACTGGAAGAAGTATCAGAATAAATCATTGGTCGATTTAATCCGAGCCAATGACTATCTACGACCGTCTTCAATTGGAAAAAAAGTATCAGAATAAATCTTTGGTTAATTTAATCTGAGCGAGAAGGGTCTCTGTGTCTTTAACTAGAAGAAGTATCAGAATAAATTATTGGTCGATTTAATCTGAGCCAAAAAAAGGTCTACTGGAAGAAGTATCAGAGTAAATCTTTGGTTGATTTAATCCGGGCCAGAAGATGCTTTATGCCCAACTTCGACTGGAAGAAGTATCAGAATAAATCTTTAGTCAATTTAATCTGAGCCAGAAGAGGCCTCTTTGTCTTTAACTGGAAGAAGTATCAGAATAAATATTTGGTCAATTTAATCTGAGCCAGAGAAAGGTCCGCTGGAAGAATTATCAGAATAAATCTTTGGCCTATTTAATCTGAGCCATAGGAATGTCCACTGGAAGGAGTATCAGAATAAATTATTGGTCGATTTAATCCGAGCCAGCGATTATCTACGACCATCTTCAACTGGGAAAAGTATCAGAATAAATCTTTGGTTAATTTAATTTAAGCCAGAAGAGGTCTCTGTGTCTTTAACTGGAAGAAGTATCAGAATAAATCATTGGTCGATTTAATCTGATACAGAAAAAGGTCTACTGGAAGAAGTATCAGAGTAAATCTTTGGTTGATTTAATCTGAGCCAGAAGATGCTTTATGCCCGACTTCGACTGGAAGAAGTATCAGAATAAATCTTTGGTCGATTTAATCTGAGCCAGAAGAGGTCTCTTTGTCTTTAACTGGAAGAAGTATCTGAATAAATTTTTGGTCAATTTAATCTGAGCCAAAAAAAGGTCTGTTGGAAGAAGTATCAGAATAAATCATTGGTCGATTTAATTTGAGCCATAAGATGTTGTCTTTGAGAAGATGGTCTGGTCATACCAATAGTTGATGATGTTGGTCTGTTGATTGATCTTTTCCTGAAACGGTAATGAGTTAGTTGTATGCAATGTCATGATGTATGAAATGCACTACGGAATAATGTTCTCAAAATAAATGAGATTGTGTTGCATGTGCTTTGTATGCATATGCTATGATGTTTGTAAATGATGTATGAATGTAATATGTGAGCTTATCAGTTGCTTTTTGTAGTGTCCTTGAATTGGGGAAAATAAATCCCTGACTTCCTGTTGGAGATGAAGAATGTAATTCCTCACTATTTGTTGAAGTTAAATTCGCCGGGGATTCTCGTTTTCTGTCCAAGGGTAATCCGATGGAGATTTTCATTTTTGCTTGAGGATAGAAGCTTTTTAGGATAGTTGATAACCTGTCATGGTTTTTGAAACAGATTGATTACATGTACTCTGACTGGGGATGGAAGAACGAATAATCTTATGATGCGAGTAGCTACTCTTCTGAAGGTGGTTATCTTGATTAATCCTGCTGGAGAGAAGAGTTTTGTTGGAAGATTTTACCAATTTGGAGAAATAAACTCCGTTGGGGGATGAACTTCTGTAGCTAGAGAAATAAAATCTATTGGGGATGAGGATTTATAAACTTCTTGAGATTTTATGAAACTCTGTTAGGGAACATTGATTTCTGCTCTCTGAGGGAACTTTGTTGGAGAGTGTTTACTCCTGCTTGGGGAAGAAGAGGTTTAAACTTTAGTTTTTTTTTTGCTCTACTGGGAAGTTATGATTCCTTGTATACCCTGATTGGGGATAACATCGATGGATAACTTTCTGGCCCGTCTGAGAAGGATAAGGTTGACTGACATGTGATCCAATTTTAGATTCAATAGTAACTCTCTGGGATAGTAATGACTTCACTAGGGAAGGGAGTTTTGCCGGTGACTCATGTCCATATGAGGAAAAGACTCAAACTATGGAGATTGGACCTCATTGGGGAAATAAACCTTGTTGGGGAAATAAAACCCTATTGACGGAAGTCTGGACTCCACTAGAAAGTAAACCCTGTTGATGGAGGAATATCCTGCTGAGGGGAACTCTTTGCTGAGGAGAATGAGCTCTGCTGGAGAGAAGTAGTCTGCATAGGCTTTTACAGTTTTGAAAACTTAGTTGGGGAGAAGAATTCCTATAAACTCTAATGATTGGGATCCCGTAGATGGGTAATATTACTGGGAACAAGACTACACTCATTTGCTTGTCGGAGCAATCTGTTGGGAAAATTGTGGGGAATGTATGACTTTATGAAGATTACTTTGTAGGGATAATCTCTTGAAGCAGCTCTATGGGGATTTATGGACGGCTTGGACGTCATCAACTTCTAGAGCCCTTAGTGAATGTTGATCAGGGTGGTAAGTATTCTACTTATAGATAAGTGACGAGATGACGGGACATAGTCGTACGCTTTAATCCCTAACTTTTTCCTAGATTGTCCTTTCAGATTTTCAGTTCACCGGGATACCCTTTTTTTGCCCAAGACGCCTTTTCAGGTTTTCGTCTTTCCGGGTGTACAGTTTTATTTATATATCCCTAATTTTTACCCGAACTATTTTGGTTCGCCGGGATGCCATTATTTTTTCCTAGGCCAATCAACCTAGAGGGTCTTTTTTCATGCATAGTATTTTCGACTATGTCTGTGTTCATAGGGTATGGAGAATTGTCACTATCCATAGTAGTAAGTGTTGTAGGACTGCCAAAAAATGTTTGCTTGATCATATGTGGCCCTTTGCTGAAATTCATGTTCAATGCCCCAAGTGATTCAGATGGAGGTCTACCCTTGGCTATTTGGCACTTTTGAGAGATTCCTTGAATCTTGACTCGACTGCCCCAGATTGGTATGTCACACCCCTTGATTATGAAAGGTCTATTACTGGAAATGTCTTTCCATCTGAGGTGATTTTGTTCATTGAGAGGATTTTTGTTCATTGAATATTCGTCGTGCAAATTTCTCTGATGTCGAACAATTAGTCATATGCAAACAATGGCATTTAAAAATGTAAAGCTTATGTCTTTCTTGAAGTTTTGAAAATGCATCTTTAGTAAAAAACAGGATTTGTAAGAATATGAATTTAACTCAGGATTTATAGTAAGCCTTACAGGAGTCAGGATACCTTTTTGTAACAGTATGCTTTCAAACTAACCCATGCTTCAGCTAGGACTTTTAAGGGTTGTAACATGGCCTGATTCACAGTTTAAGAAACAAAGGATAAAGGCTCAAAATTTATTTGTACCCAAACCATTCTTCGCGATGTTCTTTAGTCCTATACTCAGTTAATTGTGCATTTCGATCCCAATTGAGTCTGGAATCATTGCTCTGATACTTGGTGATGGTTCAGAAATTGAACATTTTTTTGAAAAGGAAATCATTTTTTGTAATATTTTTTTTTATGTTGTCAAGGATTTGTAACGATATTTTTTATATTTTATTATCCCTATTATTTTCCTGAACTGTTTCTTTTGTGATTGCAGGCAACGGTGTGATACGGTGGCAGAACCGACTGTTAATACTAGTTTGCGTTTTTTGTTTGCAAAATGTCGCGGTAAGCAAGAGTTGCCACCGACTTTTATTTTATCCAACTGGAAAGGAAAAAAGCACAGAAAAATTCCCTTTTTCGAGATTTTGAGTACGGGAGGTAGATTATAGAAAGGGAAGGTATTAGCACCCTTTCTATCTGTGGTTTTCCATGGGCTCTTAGGTACTTGCTCATCATTTTCAAAATTGCTTGTGTGTGTTTGATTTGAAAAAAGTTTTTATTTTACTTCGATTTAACTCTTGCTTCTGTCTTCAAGAGTGTTACGAAGTCGTTTTGAAAACTTTGTTTGAAAAGGAGTGTAAGTGTGAAAAAAAGTTTGATTTTGAGCAAGTACCTACTAGCATCTACCTACTTGAAAAAAAGATTGTTTCTATTCTTGTTTCCTTTAGACAGCGCTATCCTACTATTAGTGAGTAGGTAGCACAGTCGTTGGATTTTGTAAGGGTCAATTCGAAAGGGACATAATGGTCATTGAAGGCAACATGTAAGGATACCTTAGCATTTCGAAGGGACTGTCATCATATATTCGTAGGTAACATCGATGGACAAGATCATATACCCGTAGGCAACTTCGAGGGACATCGAGGGACCATGATCTTTATGATGATTTTAACCGAGGGTCTTTGCTAAGGTATCCCTACGTTCGAGGGACATGTCCATTGTTTTCCGAGGCAACCAAGTGAGGAGTACCCTAGGAGTGAATATGTGCATATGATTTGTTTCGGTTATTTAATCTTTGCACATTAGGTGATCTACCGTTTTAATTTTCCAGACATTCTTGCCATATAATCCTATTAGCCATACATCTAGACAGTTTATAGTTTACGAAAATAAAATGCAGAAAGTTTAAAGTCCTAGCTATTACAAGGCTTTTGCAGATACATAATTATTTTGGACTGAAAATAAAGATGCGGAATTTAAAATCCTAATTACTATTACATCCCAGAAGCAATTACATAATTAAAAAAAATGCGAGAAAAGATAAATCTACGCTATTACATTGATAATGCGACCTATACAATTTTCCTAGAAATTAAAATGTAAAAGAATAAATAAAAAGAAATTAAGAAGAAATTAAAACCTAAAATTCTAAGTTAATGTTTTTGGTGGTTTTTGTAGAAAATAATTTTAAGTTAATTAAAAAACCCAATTCTAACTAATTTTAATTAAAAGATTTAATTAACTTAATTTATTAATAAATGACAAAAATCCAAAAATTCAATTACTAACTAAAACAAAAACCTAATCCTAATTTGTTTGAATTATAAAAAAGGTTAGTTTTGAAAAAAATGGTTAATTAAAAAATCCTAAAACTTAATTAATTTTAATAATAAAAAAGAAGGTTTTCAAAAAGAGTTTATGTCTAATGATTAATAAAAAAGATTAAGTTTTCCAAAAAATAGATAGGGGAAGAAACATCAATGAAAAATAGGGTTGGAAAATAAATATAATGCAAATGTCATGGGTGGTTGTTGAACCAAAAATTAATTTAAAACCTAAAATTAAATTAAATAAAGACCTAAAATTAATTATTCGAGTTTATTATAAAAAATCAAAGGTTTGTGAAAAATGTTAAGTTTTAGGAAAAAAAATTTAAATAGAAAGAATAAAAATAGGTAAAAGGATAAATAGAAAGGAAGAAAATCAAAACCAATAGGGGTGGTTGTTGAACCCACACCCTTAACCTTCTCAGGATGTCTGCCTTGTCATGCATTGGTGCCATGTGTTGGTTGTTCTGTTTTGACCATTTGTGTTTTGGCCTCAATGTTCTGTAATGAACCTGTATGGGATCCTGTCTAAATCTGCAGTGTTGAATCTCATGAACACATTAAATAAATTACTATATATCATGAAATACAAATAAAGCCAATATATGAAAAAATTTAATGTTAAAACCGATATGGCATGTATGAATGATTATACCCTTTTGATCATGGAGATCAAACTAGTCTTACCCTTACTGGAGAAATAATGAGATGAATGCTTTTATGCCCTTTTGATCATGGAGATCAAGCCAACCTTACCCTTACTAGAGAAGTAGTGATATGTGGGTTTGTAACAGGGATGACTTGTTTGTAGTGAGACAGGAATTTGTAATAAGGATTTCAAGGTTTTAGGGTTCTTGAAAGAATTTGATATTCTGACAGTGTTGTGGGAAAGGATTTTTTGTCTCCTCCCGTTTGTATGAAAAGAATGAGATTATATAATGGAAATTAGAGAAAAAAACGGGCTTTGAAGGTGCAATTGGGCCTCCAATATTCACTCGAGTCCGTCACGTTCCAGGCTAAATCGCAGGGGCTTAAGTGCAATTTTTGAAGTTGAAATGTGAAAAAAAATGTAGCCGACATCGAGAACTAACTCCTGTCCGAAAATGGGCTCAATCGGATAAACAGTGAATTAGTTATGAATTTTTGAAGTTTCAGCTCAGACAAACTTATTTTGGGCTCCAGTGTCGACTTTGATATGTTCTTCAATAAAAAACTGGTATTGATTGGAGAATAATACGGTCTCGACTTTTGAAGAAAAGTTGTAGATCTCTGAGTCAGTGACCTTGTGTAAAAAGATGGGCCCGATCCGATAAAAATTGACTGAGTTATGAATTTTCGAAGTTTCGACCCAGATGAAATAATATTCAGCATTCAGGATTTTCGGCGCATCACACGCACTCTGAGCAAAAAACAAAGCCCTTTTGGATACTGTTGTACCCCAAAATTTGCCCTCCCATATTCTTCAAGAAATTGCCAAGCCAAGTCACAAAATTCCCCAAGGGTTGCACAGTGCAAAGGTCTCCTATACAGTCAAAACTAGGGTTTGGGTTCTGATCAAGAATTGAAAGTTTTCAAAGGCCCAATCAAGTCTCATATGCTTACAAAGATTGTCAAGTATCCTCATATCAAGTTTCAAGGCATTCAGCTCAAAATTGCACAGTCAAAACCCTAAATTGCACTACAGTCAACTGTAGGGGCAAAATGGTCATTTGACAGTCAAAAGTTCAAATTTTTGGTCAACATATCATTTTGAAGCCACAAACATCATTTGATCAATGCTTGATCATGATTCTCAAAATTTGGCTCAGAAATCATCAAAGATGCA
This sequence comes from Vicia faba, assembly GCA_948472305.1. Lineage (NCBI taxonomy): Eukaryota > Viridiplantae > Streptophyta > Magnoliopsida > Fabales > Fabaceae > Vicia > Vicia faba. The sequence goes on from OX451736.1 coordinate 1,193,414,668, forward strand.
AAAGTTGCTATATTTGGACAGCTGAAAAAGTCAACTGAAATTGACCAGGGCATAACTTTCACATGGATTATCATAAAAATTCCATCCAAAGCTCATTTTGAATAGAAAGACATTTCCTACAATTCATCTTCATATTCCAAGTCCAAGAAATGCTCTCACAAAAAGTTATCAATTTCAACATTATAGGTCATTTTCAAAAGTCAACAAAAAAGGACTTTAAGTCAAAGGCCATAACTTGATATTGGTAAATCAAAATGACATGGGACCAAAGGCATTGGTTAAAGGACTCAAAGACCTTTCCAAAATGTCAAATAACATGTGAAAAGCTTAAAAATTGAGCAAGTTATGCCTTGTGGAAGTTGGGAAATTTTTGGATATTTTGAAAAGTCAACTTTGATTCAAATGACCTAAATTTGCTAATGGGCCCATTTTTCCCCCATGATTCATCTTTCCAATCATATGCACGACCATTTGGCCCAAAGGGAAGTATTTTCTCATTTTTTATTTATTTATTTGAATTTCTATTAATATTAATTCATTTAAATCATTTAAATATATGAAAAATATCTACTTTGACCTAATAAATCTTTTCATGCATGCTTTAGCCTCTATAATTCGTGCAGATCCCAACATGGAAAGATTTGGTTCAATTTGAGCATGATTGAGCAAAATACACATGAAAAAGATTCAAAAGGATCCTTAAAAAAATCAAATATCCAAATCAATGATTGCAAGAGATCTTGGCCAATTTTCTTAACCTAATATGCTCACTACATAACCAGGAATACAAACCTAATCCTTGGAGACTAAAAGCTGCGCTAAAAGTCCATGAACAAACTTGGAAAAATGCTCTAAAAAGACAAAACTGAAAAGCACTCTTCAAAGCGATTTAAGCCTCAATACCAATTCCATTAACTGGCTGAGGATTAAAGGAAGAGATTTGGATCAAAACCAAAGATTTTGACATCAAGAAACGTGAGGATACCGGTGCCATGTACAGAAAGTTTATCGTTTTTCTTGCATCATGATTCATGCGCCTTTTTCAATTTTTGATGTTTAATTTGTGTTCTATGTTCAATGCTGAAGCTAACTAACATATCGAATTGTATTTTTATGCACCATGCGTGAATCCACCATTATCAAATTCTAGGGTTTGTAAAGCTTGAAATTGGGCGTTTTGCCATAAGGTAAAATTAAGACATAACAATGCCATGAATGAAATCTGCAGGTTGGAACGAAAAGATTGAGAAGCTCGCGCTCAATTTATGAGCCTTCAGGGCCTAATCGCTATTAATGAAATTGGCATATTTTGAGGGGGTTTAAAACCCCCATTAAATGTTTGTTGAATCGTTTCAGGAAATTCCCAGCGAAGAAGATGGTGCGGTGGCGGCCAACGATTAGTCCATTTAAATTTTCGCGCTGGAAATCCATTCACCAACGCTTTTGCTTTATGTTATTTGTATATTATTTAATAAACAAAATGCGTTGAGTGCTTCAGTGGTAAAGTTAGTGGGTGATAATCCTCATGACCTGGGTTCGAACCCCAGGTCTTTCATATGTTCATATTATTTTTCCGTTAGTAATCATATGCAGGCGCAATGCTGTGGTCCATAGTGCACGCTCCTCTATCCATCCATACACGCGTCTAGCTCCATCAATCTAAAGGCCATGGATTGGAGATCATGATGAACTCCAGTCAACGTTGAAGCATGTTAGCAAAAAATTCAAAAAAGGGCCATGCTTAATGGGCCAGGTTGCTAAAACAATACCTCCAATTTGGGGCTACACCCCCCCTGGTTTGCATAATTTCTTTGCTTTCTTTATTTATTTGTTATCCTATTTTTTTAATTATTATTCCTTTAGTTAATCAATTTTTTTTTTTACAAAATATAAATACACAAAAAAATCAGAAAAAGAGAAAAATATAATATTTATTTTATTTTAATTATTTTCATAGATAAATTGCATGTAAATATTTAGTTTTAATTAGGTTACAACTTTAATTCTTTTTAAATAACAAAAATCCAAAAATGTAGAATTAGGGTTTATTCAAGTTTTCATCCTTTATTTATTTTCTTTCATAAATATTTAATATTATTTTATTTATTTTCCTAATTAAATTGTACATAAAAAATAGGTTTAATTTAGGTTAAATTTTAATATTTTCATAATAAATCTAAAAAACACTAGAATTAGGGTTTGCATCCAATCTTCATTTTAATTAATTCTTTTTTCCATTAAATCTTAAAAACATAAAAATACCAAAAACATTTAATTTCAATTTTAATTCCTCGTTAACTTTAATTTTTTGCAAAAGGGTCCAACGCCCATATTTCTAATTCTCTTATTTCGCATATTTATTTTATTTCGTTTATTATAATTGTGTATCTCTCCCAAAGCCATGTAACTCGGACGTTCTAATTCCTCGCACTTTTAATTTTATTTACTTTTCTGTCAAATCGGGTCCGGTTTAATTTTGGCGATGTGGACCCGCGCCATTTGTAATAGCTTTAGATTTATTTTTCTCGCAATATCTTAACTGTTAACAAAAGCATGAAAGAATGTATGGACTTAAAATAAAATCAAGCGTAGATCACAACAAACATGACAAGACAAATATCAATGAAAATAACACACAATTCGCACACACCACCCCTAGGGTACGCCTCACTGTTGCCTTTCGAAAGGTGATCGTCGAGTAGAGGATGTCTTAGTAAGTCCTCATGATCCGGGAACCTGGCATGAGGGTAGCTTCTAAGGGGTCTTCCCATTGCTCTGGTGATCACCATGTCCCGAACCTCGAATTGACCCGAACACCTCCAACGGTGGTGCTACCTACCTCTCAATGGTGGGATGGCACTACTTTAAAGGACATTTACACAGACGAATTCCTTAGGGTAGGTAGGTTCTCATGGATACTTGCTCTCTTCAAAAACAAACAAAAATCTTTTCACACCGACACTTTTTCAAAAGCTTTCAAAGCAAATTTTTCAAACACTCTGACGTACGAGTCGAACTGAAATTTTTCAAAGAAACTTTTTCAAACCCACTCACAATTGAAAAGCAAACATTTTTGAAAACACATTGAGCAAGTATCTAAGAGCCCATGGATAACCATGGATAGAAAGGGTGCTAACACCTTCCCTTTCTATAACCTACCTCCCGAATCGAGAACTAATCTCAATAAGGAATTTTTCTGTGCTTTTGTCCTTTCCATTTGGAGAAAATAAAAGACGGTGGCGACTCTTGCTTCCGCGACATTTCGCGAAACCAGCTTTAAACAGTCAGTTCCAGATCCACCGATCACAGATACCGTTCGAACTTAATACCTCTTGTGAAAACTTATCCAACTCAATTTGTGAAATTTTGGCGCCGGAACCAGCTCGATACGATAAAAATCGACCAAGTTATGATTTTCTGAACATGACGCAAATAAACTTCTGTCACAAATTTTTTGTATGAAAATACTTGATAAATCCGCATTTTTGAAAAACTTCTGATCGAAATTATCTTTTCAGTCGCGAGAGATGAAAACGTATATAATGTCAAGACGGAATTTTGGCCACTGGAATGGGTTCAAAACGAGCTAAGATCTTCAAGTTATGAATTTTTTAGCGCGTAAAAACTGCACTTTCAGCACACTTTTTCACCACATTTCTTCGAGAAAACTCACTCATTCGGATACCTTCTTTAAAAAATTGACTCTTGAGCCGAACCTGAATTTGAGAATATGTTTTCAGAGATATCTTGATGAAAGAACACCTGAATATGACGCGTTGGGTTGGACTTGTGAATCTTTGAACCCCGAATCGTTGCAAAACGGTGAATCGATCTTCAGCACGAAAAATACTCTGAGAATATCCATTGACAAAATAAACGTCACTTGTAACCCGAAGAAGCTTGATAAATATACCTTTATTCCATAACCATAAAACCAATATATGCGTGTATGAAAAGAAGACAAATTTTGGGGTACAACAAGCGGGATGCTAACAATTTTTGAAACCCACTCACAATTGAAAAGCAAACATTTTTGAAAACACATTGAGCAAGTATCTAAGAGCCCATGGATAACCATGGATAGAAAGGGTGCTAACACCTTCCCTTTCTATAACCTACCTCCCGAATCGAGAACTAATCTCAATAAGGAATTTTTCTGTGCTTTTGTCCTTTCCATTTGGAGAATAAAAGACGGTGGCGACTCTTGCTTCCGCGACATTTCGCGAAACCAGCTTTAAACAGTCAGTTCCAGATCCACCGATCACAGAACTGGCGACTCTGCTGGGGATGATATTTTAAAGTGAGGTGTACCTTAGGGTAGTTCATAACTGTGTTTTCAATTGTATTGATTTGCTTGCTTTATTATTGTGGGACTGTCTTGGGAGTTCTATAGATCCTAACCCGGATCTGGGGGATACCTTCTTAGAAAGTAGCAACAAGGCTGTGAGGGAACTGTGCGGGGTATACCGACATGGTTGAAACAGTCTGCTACGTTGATGTGGCACTTTGGTGTGTACCGGTAACCCTTGAGTTCAGTCAAGGAGAGTACGGGGCCTCCGCGTGGTGTCGTGAAGCATCAACAGACCTTAGGAACCTTAATTGAACTATCTTGGCCTCTTTAGGGTAGTGAGATAACTGACTTTGGTGCAGTCCGAGGTTGGTTGATACTCGATACTACACTCAATTGAGGGTTGCTTTCCTGGAATATTTCGGTCGCCAGTTCAGTGGCTAAATCGAAACGATGAACAATGAAAGCAATCCCGTGATATTGGGACCCTTAGAACCCGGTTACTTCTGATAGGACAGGTTTTGAACCCACCAACTTCAAGAGGGTACTACCCAGACCCCATGCTGGCCTTAAACCTTAAGGGCTTGTCTTGTGTGCCTTGTGTGCCTTACATGTTTGTCTTTGTAAATATCTGTGGTGTATTTAATCATAGCATCATGACATCATCCAGCATCATATGCATTGACTAACCATTTCAGGGGTTCGAATTTTCATCTTTGTTCTTGTTTTGTAGGACATGGAAACTGTTCGTAGAAAGACAATTCAGGTCAGTCTTGTAAGGGTACCTCCTCAGCTTAAGGAGCTTATATCCAGGATTCCCGAGAGCTCTTCATTCAGTGAGAGACATGGAAGACTCATCAGCTTGGTCAATACCAACATTGAGGAAGATATGATAAAGGTCCTGTTCCAGTTCTTTGACCCTCTGCATCATTGTTTCACCTTCTTGGATTATCAGCTGATACCTACATTGGAGGAGTTCTCCCGGCTCCTGAAGATCCCTATACTTGATCAACTACCCTACAACGGTACATAAAAGGAACCTAAGCTTGAAGAGATTGCTAAAGCCTTGCACCTACAGTCATCTGACCTCAAGGGACATTGGGAAGTTAGAAGTGGTATCAAAGGGTTCTTAGCCAGGTTTCTGTTTGAAAAGGCTCTTGAATGTTGGAACTCCCTCGACTTGCAAGCTTTTGAAGAGGTTGTGGCCCTCCTTGTTTATGGTTTGGTGTTGTTCCCTAACCCAGATCAGCTCATTGATATCAGTGCTGTCCAGATCTTTATGTCCAGGAATCCCATACCTACGTTGCTGGGGGACATCCTTCACTCATGTTACACTCGAACCATGAGAAAAAGAGGTGTCCTTATGTGTTGCACTCCTCTCCTGGGAAGGTGGTTTATTTCGCACCTTCCACAATCAGTCTTGAAGAATGAGCGGGGTTTGAGATGGTCACAACGGTTGATGACTCTTACACATGCAGATATACATTGGTGCCCTAGGCCAAGAGAAGATGTCACTATCATTGATCGTTGCGGGGAGTACCCTAATGTTCCTTTACTTGGAATCAGAGGAGGTATTACTTATAGCCCATGCCTGGCTTGGAGACAGTTTGGTTATGCTCGGAGGGATGGTCCTCATGACATGTTGATTCCTGACATAGTTTTTGACTTCGACAACGATACTCAAGGACTTCGCCAGAGATTTATCAGAGCTTGGAGGATGCCAAGTAGGATAGACAGCAAGACACTGGGGCACAGGAACTCCATTCCTTTGGAGCCTTATCTCAAGTGGGTACGCGCCCGCTCCCAGAAGTTAGTGATGCCTTATCCCCATATGCTCCCAGTAATCAAAGAACCAGTCTTGGAAGGGGAAGTGTCCTACACTATTCAGCACCCTGATATGCCCACATCCTGGGAAGAGATGCAGAAGAGCTGGATCCAGCTTAAGGAGGAAAGGAGTTCTCTTGAGACTAGTCTGCATGCCAGCGAAAAGAAGGTCTTGGAGCTCACTCGCCTGTTGCATGAGGAGAGGAATCTCAACACTTACATAGCTCCGAAGAGGATGCGCAGTGTATTTTGGGATTGATTTGATCTTTGTACCTTTTGCCCATGAGGCTTAATGTATTAAACAATGATTTCTTTAATGATAACGGGTGTTCCCTTTTTGTCTACAACAAATTTGAACTTTCGAACCCTTGAATGCATTGCATACGCATTTCATACATCATGTGCATAGCAGGTTTTCCCTCTTTTCAGGTTGCTTACAGTTCTTCGCTGTTTATTTCAGCATCATGAATCCCGAATCTGCATCAACTGAGACATCAATCAAGGCTCTCCAGGCGCAGAATGCGCAGTTTCAAGAACTAATCAAGGGTCTGGCTAAAGGCCAAGAAGAACTGAAGGCTATGCTCCTAAAGAAGGAGAAGAAGAAGAAGAGAAGAACTGTTCTGTTCAACTCGGGCCGAAGGTTTGGTAATACTCTGCAGCATGAAGAGGCTGGTTCTTCTGTCGGCAAGAGTCCTTCTCAGGCAGAAGTAAAGGTTCCTACTCCAGTAGTCTCCGACAACGAGACGGATTTTGATGAAGAGCAGTACCCTCCTTCAGATGACAGATATAAACAACTGGAGGACAGGTTGAAGGCTATGGAGGTTCAACAGGCACCTGGGCTGGATTTCGGAGATCTGGGTTTGTCGACTGGTGTGATTATCCCGCATAAGTTCAAAGCACCATCCTTCTCCAAATATGACGGGGCATCTTGTCCCAAGCTGCATTTAAGGTCCTATGTTCGGAAAATTCAGCCGTACTCTGCGGATAAGAATTTGTGGATCCACTTCTTCCAGGAGAGTCTTTCAGGGACTCATCTCGAATGGTTCTATCAGCTGGATGGGACCAAAGTTCGTAACTGGGAGGAGTTGGCTACTGCTTTCTATAAGCAGTATCAATATAATGCCGACCTTGCCCCCACACGTACCCAACTCCAGGGTATGGCGTTAGGTGCAAGCGAAGGTTTTAAGGAGTACGCTCAGAAGTGGAGAGACCTGGCTGGCAGGGTGCAGCCACCATTGACTGATCGGGAGTTGGTAGACATGTTCTTGGGGACCCTATCTGGGCCATTTTTCAACCATCTCATTGGGAATTCTTCTGCTGGGTTCACTGATTTAATCTTGACTGGAGAGAGAATTGAAGCTGGGCTGAAGTCTGGGAAGATTACAAAGGGTGCATCATCTAGTTCGGAAAAGAAACCATTCAAGAAGGAGTCTAGTGCCGTGTATGGTTCCAGGAAATCAGAGAGACCTGAGCACCGCCAATCTGTCAGTGCGGTGATGATTGCTAAGCCTGCTGCCGCTCCTCGGCCAAACAATTCCCAAAGGGCTGAAAGACCCCGGAGGGAGTTCACCCGGTTAAACATGACCCTATCACAGATTCTGCCACAGTTGCTATCCACTAACTTAGTGACTGTCAGGGAAGCCCCGAAGTTCCCCAATACAACATCTCCCAAGTACAACCCGAATGCTCATTGTGCTTACCATTCAGAAAGCCCGGGGCACTCTACCGATGACTGTTGGGCGTTGAAGAATAAGGTGCAAGACCTTATCGACGCAAAGGAGATACAATTCGAGGCGCCTGCAAAGCCGAATGTAGTTACTGCCCCTATGCCTCAGCACGGGGTAAATGCTGTTGATGAAGACGTTTACGCTGTTTCTGTGGATGATCTAGCCACTCCTCTAAAGATCGTCAAGAAGAACCTACTGCAGGCCGGTTTATTTCCGGGTTGTAGTGAGGGTTGCCTATTCTGTGCTGTGTCCCCATCTGGTTGTCCCTTGCTAAAGTTAGGCATTCAAGGCTTAATGGATAGCAAGGAGATTCTATTCAAGAAGTCTGCTGTTCGGTTGGTTCCAATGGAAGAAGTTTCTGTGGTGACTATCTTCAATAATCCGATCCCGGCTCTCCAGAAGAAGCCCGTTCAAATTATGACCGTTGCGCCCGTTATTATCACTGTTCCAGGGCCCCTGCCCTATGTATCTGATAAGGCTGTCCCTTGGCACTATGGGGCAGATGTATATATAAACGGGATTAAACAAGAGCTCAACGCTGGCGCCAGTATCTGTGACATCACTGGCCCAGCCAAAGTTACCCGCAGTGGCAGGCTCTTCTCGCCTGACATTGCACCGCCTGCTGCCCGAAGACCGCTCCTGATAATTCCTACAAGTACACCTATTCCTGTTGCTGATCAAGTTGTTGTTCCTGCTGCTGATCCGACTGTTTCTCCTGCTGCCGAGTCATCCAATGCTCGGGGCAAGGGAATTGAAGTTGAGCCTGCCCAGATGGAGGCACCCATACCCATAGCTGCTGAGGCCTCCCCACAAGAGATGGAGGAGATTCTAAAGATCATAAAGAAGAGCGATTTTAATGTTGTGGAACAATTGGGGCATACACCCTCCAAGATCTCCATGCTCTCTTTACTGCTGTGCTCCGAGGCCCATGCAAAGGCCCTAATCTCGTTCCTCAAGACGGCCCATGTGCCACATGAAACCTCTGCAGTCCAGTTCACTGATTGCGTGGCAAGTCTAACGGCAGACAATGGCTTGGGTTTCTCAGATGCTGACTTGACCGCAAAGGGGAGAGACCATAATGATGCTCTGCATGTCTCAATCGAATGCAGGGGCACCACCTTGGCACATGTGTTGGTTGATACTGGGTCATCTTTGAATGTGCTACCCAAGAAGGCTCTGGATCGTCTAGATTGTGAAGGCCTGGAATTGAAACCCAGCAACATCATCGTCAGGGCCTTTGACGGTTCAAAGAGGATGGTCCATGGAGAAGTCGACATTCCGATTCGGGTGGGCTCTCAGGTGTTCGACTCCACTTTTTATGTGATGGACATCCGTCCATCTTACTCTTGTCTGCTGGGTCGACCCTGGATACATAAGGCTGGGGCAGTGACCTCTACCTTGCATCAAAAGCTGAAGTACTCCGTCAGAGGGAAGATTGTCACCGTGCAAGGAGAGGAAGAATATATGGTGAGCCACCTGAACTCCTTCAGGTACATTGAGATGGATGGGGAGTTTATTGAAACCCCCTTTCAGCACTTCGAGGAGGTGTTTCCAATTGCAGCAGAAACAACAGAAGCAAGTGGTCCTTTGAAGATGGCTTCCCTGAAGGATGCCAGGGCTGTGGTGCAGAAGGGTGAATGTGCCGACTGGGGCAGACTTCCAGACTTCACCCAGAAGACTGATAAACTTGGGCTGGGTTTTACCACAGAAGGTCAGAGAGCTATGAGGAAAGCGAAGATCGGAAGGCCTCCGGTATTTATTAAAAGCTCAGGAGTGAATGCTGTTGGGGAGGATCATGAAGTGGACGAAGCAGAATTCAACAGCTGGATTTATCCGACGACCGAAGGCGGATTGAACAACTGGATTGCTAAGGATCATACCCCTGTTACCTTTGTGACGCAGTAATAAATTTCTTTGTTTCGTTATATTTTGTAATAAACAATGATAAACTCTATGGCCCGGTGTCTTACCCGAGGCACCATGGTTCTATTTGTGAGGGCATACAAACTGTCATTTTATACATCATGAATGAAAATCTTGGACGTTTTTCGTATTGCAAATATTGTGCTCCTTTTCTGTCTTTCTTTTTCTTTACATATAATTTTCAAAACAGCTGTATTTACACACACACTCACTCATACAGGTTTCAATCCACTCTGGATCTTACTGATAACAGCTCTGCTACTGCCAATTATGACTTCGAAAATCCGATCAACTTAGCCGAAGACGAAGGTGAAGATGATTGCGAAGTGCCTGGCGAGCTTGCAAGACTGTTGCTTCAGGAAGAGAGGGCAATTCAACCCCACGAAGAGCCAGTGGAAACCATAAACCTGGGCACAGAGAAAGACAGGAAAGAGGTAAAGATTGGTGCCAACCTAGAGCTCAGCGTGAAACAACGGTTAACCAAGATGTTACATGATTATGTGGAGATCTTTGCCTGGTCCTACGAAGACATGCCCGGGTTGGATACCGACATTGTAGTCCATCATTTGCCAACTAAGGAAGACTGCCCTCCAGTTAAGCAAAAGGTCCGTCGGATGCGTCCAGAGATGTCCGAGAAGATTAAAGCCGAGGTCATGAAGCAGTTTGATGCCGGGTTCCTTGCAGTGACTTCTTACCCTCAGTGGGTTGCTAATGTGGTGCCGGTACCTAAGAAAGATGGAAAGGTCAGAATGTGTGTCGATTACAGGGATCTGAACAGGGCCAGCCCCAAGGATGACTTCCCCTTGCCTCACATTGATGTCCTTGTGGATAATACAGCTCAGCACAAAGTATTCTCTTTCATGGATGGCTTTTCAGGTTACAATCAGATAAAGATGGCACCCGAAGACATGGAAAAGACTACATTCGTTACTCAGTGGGGCACCTTCTGTTACAAGGTCATGCCATTCGGATTAAAGAATGCTGGGGCAACCTACCAACGTGCCATGGTTGCCTTATTTCATGACATGATCCATCACGAGATAGAGGTGTATGTGGACGACATGATCGCTAGGTCCCAGACTGAGGAAGAGCATCTAGATCATCTGCAGAAGTTGTTTGACCGGTTGAAACTGTACAAGCTAAGATTGAACCCTAACAAGTGCACCTTCGGGGTAAGATCTGGGAAGTTGCTAGGCTTCGTGGTCAGTGATAAAGGTATTCAAGTGGACCCTGCTAAGGTCAAAGCTATTCAAGAGATGCCAGTTCCTAGAACAGAGAAGGAAGTCAGAGGCTTTTTAGGACGTCTGAATTACATCGCTCGATTCATCTCTCATCTGACTGCTACCTGTGAGCCAATCTTCAAGCTGCTGAAGAAAGATCAGGTAGTACGTTGGAACGATGAATGTCAGGTTGCTTTTGACAAAATCAAAGAGTATCTCCAAGAACCACCTATCCTTATGCCACCGGTTGAAGGGAGACCTCTGATACTATACTTGACAGTACTTGACAACTCAATGGGGTGTGTGCTGGGGCAGCATGACGAGTCTGGCCGAAAAGAGCATGCCATTTATTACCTTAGCAAAAAGTTTACCGACTGTGAGACCCGATACTCACTGCTTGAGAAAACTTGCTGCGCTTTGGTATGGGCTGCTCGCCGGCTGAGACAGTATATGCTGACTCACACTACCTTATTGATCTCAAAGATGGATCCTATAAAGTACATATTCGAAAAGCCTGCTCTGTCTGGGAGAATTGCAAGATGGCAAATGATCTTGACAGAATACGACATTCAGTACACAACTCAGAAAGCCATCAAGGGGAGTGTATTGGCAGACCACTTAGCTCATCAAGCTGTAGATGACTACCAATCAATGAACTTCGAGTTTCCGGATGAAAGCATCATGATTGTAACTGATTGTGAAGTACCTGGACCGGATGAAGGACCTGAGCCAAGATCCCGATGGTCTATGCACTTTGACGGAGCTTCCAATGCTTTAGGAAACGGTATCGGCGCCATCATCATATCCCCTCAAGGTACTCATACTCCACTCACTGCCCGGCTATGCTTCAACTGTACCAACAACATGGCGGAGTATGAGGCGTGCATCATGGGTCTTCAAGCTGCGATCGACCTAAGGATCAAATTTCTAAGTGTTTTCGGAGATTCCGCTCTTGTGATCAATCAAATCAAAGGAGAGTGGGATACGAAACATCCAAACCTGATTCCTTACAGAGAATGTGTGTTGACCATGATTCCCCACTTCACAGAGATAACCTTTGAGCACTTTCCAAGAGAAGAGAATCAGTTAGCGGACGTGTTGGCTACAATGTCTTCAATGTTCAAGGTCAAATGGGATAATGAGGCTCCCCGGATCATCATCTGGAAACTGGACGAACCAGCATACTGTTGTGATCTCGAAACTGAATTGGTGACTGAGAAGCCTTGGTACCACGAAGTGAAGAGATATCTGGAAGCTCAGGAATACCCTGAAGGTGCCTCTGTCAACGATAAGAAATTCCTGAGGAGGTTCGCAGCCAAATTCTTCCTTAGCAACGGCATCTTGTATAAGCGAAACCATGATTCAACCTTATTGCGTTGTGTGGATAAGACTGAAGCAGAAAGGATCATGGAAGAGCTACATGAAGGGACCTTTGGTACACATTCCAGTGGGCACACAATGGCAAAGAAGATCCTACGGGCAGGATATTATTGGTCCACAATGGAAGCTGACTGCTACCAACACTCCAGGACATGCCACAAATGTCAGATCTATGCAGACAAGGTGCATGTTCCTCCGGTTCCCCTGAATGTTCTGACTGCGCCTTGGCCGTTTGCAATGTGGGGCATAGACATGATTGGCGAGATCAAACCTACGGCGTCTAATGGACATCGCTTCATCCTAGTGGCGATCGATTATTTTACAAAGTGGGTTGAGGCAGCATCCTATGCTACGGTAACCAAGACTGTTGTGGCACGGTTTATTCGGCACAACCTGATCTGTCGGTACGGCGTCCCTGAGCGAATTATTACAGACAACGGTACCAATCTAAACAACAAGATGATCGCTGAGCTTTGCGAACAGTTCAAGATACAGCACCACAATTCTTCTCCTTACAGACCGAAGATGAATGGGGCTGTAGAAGCAGCAAATAAGAACATCAAGAAAATCGTGCAGAAAATGACAGTGACCTACAAAGATTGGTACGAGATGTTACCGTTCGCTCTGCATGGGTACCGTACCTCAGCTAGGACGTCAACCGGGGCAACTCCTTTCTCTCTGGTTTATGGCATGGAGGCAGTCTTGCCAATCGAAGTGCAAATACCCTCTCTCCGGATAATGAAGGATGCAAATCTAGACGAAGATGATTGGATCCAGACACGACTTGATCAACTCAACCTCATTGACGAAAAAAGACTTGCTGCTATCTGTCATGGTCAGACGTATCAGAAACGAATGATCAGGGCATTTAACAAAAAGGTCAGACCACAGGAATATCAAGTTGGGGATCTGGTAATCAAGCGAATCATCCTTCCTCAGAATGATCCAAGGGGCAAATGGACCCCTACATACGAAGGGCCATTTATGGTTAAGCATGTGTTCTCAGGAGGAGCAATGATATTAACCAACATGGATGGTGACGACCTTCCTCACCCCGCCAATGCCGACATAGTAAAAAAATACTACGCATGAAAAAAAGACCCGCTAGGCTGACATGCCTAGGCAAAAATTAGGGCTTCCCGTCGAACCAAAAGGGTTCGGGCAAAATGAAGGGATGAAATTGAAAAAATTTGTACACCCGGCAAGTCGAAAACCTGAAAAGGCGGCTTGGGCAAAAATGGGTATCCCGGTGGACTGAAAACCCGAAAGGGCGGTCCAGGAAAAAATTAGGGATAAAAGCGTAATACTATGTCTCATTGGGTCACTTTGCATCCAGAATCCGGTATCTGCATCAAGTTCAGACGGCATCGACCAGTCAGCTTCACCTTCAACCAAGGTCATCAAGTGATGAGACGCTCGGAGTTATAAAGGCAATAGCAGAGTTGAAACCCAGTGGGATCATTCATTTCACACAGCTGTTTTCTTTTCTTTTGTACAAAATTTGTATAAACTCTTTTGCTCGGCGACGTTCCTCTTACTAGGACGTCAGCCTCTTGTACACAAAACGCCTATTTTCAGGCCATTCAAAAATCAATACAAATATATTTTCAGTTAAACGTGCCAAGTATTTTTCTTTTTCTGTTTTGTTTTGCGAAGAACGTCCAAGGTTCAATTTGTGATATATGCATTGACAATAATTTGCTAACTCATAAATATTTGCATACGAAACAAAGGAATTAATTGCAGGTGACACTAGAAACAGGGGCAACAAAGAGTTGTCTGAGCAGTCCAATTGTTCTATCCTCCAAGGTACCAAGGTAGGTTCAGCTAAAGAACGCGACCAGTACATCCTAATTCCCCAGGGAGTGAGCCAACAAAAGTGCATTCTTCTCCAAGCAGAGCTATCAAATCTCAAGGAAATTGAATATCCTCCAGTAGATCTCAATACTCCCCCAGCAGCAGCATATATATGTTCTTAACAAGCATCCCCGGCAGTCTTGGCCTAAAGATTGTTCCCCGGCGGTATCTCAATATTCAAAGGAATCACTTCCCCAGCATATCAAAACTTCCCCAAAAAAGAGTCCAATCCAGTTTCCCAAGGAAAGTTGGAGTCCATCTTCCCCAAGCAGTAAGCTTATCCCCAGTAAATTCTGGAAGCTTATCCCCTCGCAGAGCACGAACGCGTCGCCCGGCTTTATTCAAAGAGTTATTTCCTCAATAGGATATAATTGGGTTATCCTCAGCCAAAAGCCATGGAAAGATCGTCGTCAACGAAGTCTTCTTACCCCAGCGAAGTCTGTCAGCACTTCCAACAACAAGGGTATCCTCAGCAAGTCATCAACAATTCAGCAAGGCATCCCTCTTCCCACAGAGTATTGCTTCCCAGCATGGTCGCTAGAGTATCTTTTCTCCCCGCAGAATCTTCCATTCGCCAAGTTTATTCCGCAACAGAGTCATCTTCTCCTACCGGTATTCTTGCAACTATCATCCCCAGTGGAAGGGAAATCTATTCTTCAACATTAGCCCGGGATATGACTTCCTGGCACCCGTCAAAGAGTTTACTTTCTTAGACGAAAAACATATTCATAAAACATCACATACACCATTATAGCATGCATAGACGCATCATATCATACAAATCTCATTTATGTTGAGAACATCATTGCTTGATCCATATCATGCATTGCATATGACTGACCTTTACCTTTCAGGAAAGACGCAGTTAAAATGCTCAAACATATTTCAAAGCCTTCTCTAGTCCAGCTAAATCGACTCCCAACAGATTTTTCTGATAAAGACTCAGCAGAAGTTATCCCAGGTTATTAATTTCCTATTGGTCCCCTCTCCGATGGTGAGTGAGGTGGTAATTCCTTTTCAGATGTTTCCCTCTCCGACGGTGAGTGTGAGGTGATAGTCTCCTATGGTCCCCTCTCCAACGGCGAGTGAGGTGGTAATTCCTTTTCAGATGTTTCCCTCTCCGACGATGAGTGTGAGGTGATAGTCTCCTATGGTCCCCTCTCCGACAAGTGCGTGAGGTGGTAATTCCTTTTCCTATGGTCCCCTCTCCGGCTAGTGCGTGAGGTGGTAATTCCTTCTTCAGATGTTTCCCTCTCCGACGATGAGTGTGAGGTGATAGTCTCCTATGGTCCCCTCTCCGACAAGTGCGTGAGGTGGTAATTCCTTTTCCTATGGTCCCCTCTCCGGCTAGTGCGTGAGGTGGTAATTCCTTCTTCAGATGTTTCCCTCTCCGACGATGAGTGTGAGGTGATAGTCTCTTATGGTTCCCTCTCCGACGGTGTGTGAGGTGGTAAGTCCTTTTCAGATGATTCTCTCTCCGACGGCGAGTGAGGTGATTCCCTTTCAGATTATAATGGTCTATGGTTCCCGTTCCGATATTGCAAAGATGGTAATTCCCGCCAAGATTTTTCTCAACGAGCGTTGTTGAAGTTAAAATCACCCAAGGTTCTCTTACCATTCATGCTAAGGCAGTAACCATACCTGGTTCATTCATCGCTGTTTGAAGCTCCAGACTCAGCTCCTGTAACCAGTCAGGACACGTCTATACCAAGCATTTAAAATCAGCTCCTGCAACGTGTCAGGTACTCATTTTTTCTTTTGCAGGTATGCAGGTTCTAGCTAAGGAATCTCCCACGCAATCAACATCCAGATGGCATCTATAAGCCCATCATCCTATCCGGCAATTCCCAAATGGCATCTATAAGCCCATTCCCATCACACTGCTAACATGTGAGCGCAAATTTCTGGGCACTCTAGTGTCCAATCATCTTCTACCCTCGGATTACGAAAGGCACGTCAGCCAATCTGCATCCTCAGGTCTAAGAAGATTGAACAGGGGCAACTGTTGTACCCCAAAATTTGCCCTCCCATATTCTTCAAGAAATTGCCAAGCCAAGTCACAAAATTCCCCAAGGGTTGCACAGTGCAAAGGTCTCCTATACAGTCAAAACTAGGGTTTGGGTTCTGATCAAGAATTGAAAGTTTTCAAAGGCCCAATCAAGTCTCATATGCTTACAAAGATGGTCAAGTATCCTCATATCAAGTTTCAAGGCATTCAGCTCAAAATTGCACAGTCAAAACCCTAAATTGCACTACAGTCAACTGTAGGGGCAAAATGGTCATTTGACAGTCAAAAGTTCAAATTTTTGGTCAACATATCATTTTGAAGCCAAAAACATCATTTGATCAATGCTTGATCATGATTCTCAAAATTTGGCTCAGAAATCATCAAAGATGCAAAAGTTGCTATATTTGGACAGTTGAAAAAGTCAACTGAAATTGACCAGGGCATAACTTTCACATGGATTATCAGAAAAATTCCATCCAAAGCTCATGTTGAAGAGAAAGACATTTCCTACAATTCATCTTCATATTCCAAGTCCAAGAAATGCTCTCACAAAAAGTTATCAATTTCAACATTATAGGTCATTTTCAAAAGTCAACAAAAAAGGACTTTAAGTCAAAGGCCATAACTTGAGATTGGTAAATCAAAATGACATGGGACCAAAGGAATTGGTTAAAGGACTCAAAGACCTTTCCAAAATGTCAAAGAACATGTGAAAAGCTTAAAAATTGAGCAAGTTATGCCTTGTGGAAGTTGGGAAATTTTTGGATATTTTGAAAAGTCAACTTTGATTCAAATGACCTAAATTTGCTAATGGGCCCATTTTCCCCCCATGATTCATCTTTCCAATCATATGCACGACCATTTGGCCCAAAGGGAAGTATTTTCTCATTTTTTATTTATTTATTTGAATTTCTATTAATATTAATTCATTTAAATCATTTAAATATATGAAAAATATCTACTTTGACCTAATAAATCTTTTCATGCATGCTTTAGCCTCTATAATTCGTGCAGATCCCAACATGGAAAGATTTGGTTCAATTTGAGCATGATTGAGCAAAATACACATGAAAAAGATTCAAAAGGATCCTTAAAAAAATCAAATATCCAAATCAATGATTGCAAGAGATCTTGGCCAATTTTCTTAACCTAATATGCTCACTACATAACCAGGAATACAAACCTAATCCTTGGAGACTAAAAGCTGCGCTAAAAGTCCATGAACAAACTTGGAAAAATGCTC
This sequence comes from Vicia faba, assembly GCA_948472305.1. Lineage (NCBI taxonomy): Eukaryota > Viridiplantae > Streptophyta > Magnoliopsida > Fabales > Fabaceae > Vicia > Vicia faba. Next base: position 1,193,432,138 of record OX451736.1, read on the forward strand.
TAAAAAGACAAAACTAAAAAGCACTCTTCAAAGCGATTTAAGCCTCAATACCAATTCCATTAACTGGCTGAGGATTAAAGGAAGAGATTTGGATCAAAACCAAAGATTTTGACATCAAGAAACGTGAGGATACCGGTGCCCTGTACAGAAAGTTTATCGTTTTTCTTGCATCATGATTCATGCGCCTTTTTCAATTTTTGATGTTTAATTTGTGTTCTATGTTCAATGCTGAAGCTAACTAACATATCGAATTGTATTTTTATGCACCATGCGTGAATCCACCATTATCAAATTCTAGGGTTTGTAAAGCTTGAAATTGGGCGTTTTGCCATAAGGTAAAATTAAGACATAACAATGCCATGAATGAAATCTGCAGGTTGGAACGAAAAGATTGAGAAGCTCGCGCTCAATTTATGAGCCTTCAGGGCCTAATCGCTATTAATAAAATTGGCATATTTTGAGGGGGTTTAAAACCCCCGTTAAATGTTTGTTGAATCGTTTCAGGAAATTCCCAGCGAAGAAGATGGTGCGGTGGCGGCCAACGATTAGTCCATTTAAATTTTCGCGCTGGAAATCCATTCACCAACGCTTTTGCTTTATGTTATTTGTATATTATTTAATAAACAAAATGCGTTGAGTGCTTCAGTGGTAAAGTTAGTGGGTGATAATCCTCATGACCTGGGTTCGAACCCCAGGTCTTTCATATGTTCATATTATTTTTCCGTTAGTAATCATATGCAGGCGCAATGCTGTGGTCCATAGTGCACGCTCCTCTATCCATCCATACACGCGTCTAGCTCCATCAATCTAAAGGCCATGGATTGGAGATCATGATGAACTCCAGTCAACGCTGAAGCATGTTAGCAAAAAAGTCAAAAAAGGGCCATGCTTAATGGGCCAGGTTTCTAAAACAATACCTCCAATTTGGGGCTACACCCCCCCTGGTTTGCATAATTTCTTTGCTTTCTTTATTTATTTGTTATCCTATTTTTTTAATTATTATTCCTTTAGTTAATCAATTTTTTTTTTTACAAAATATAAATACACAAAAAAATCAGAAAAAGAGAAAAATATAATATTTATTTTATTTTAATTATTTTCATAGATAAATTGCATGTAAATATTTAGTTTTAATTAGGTTACAACTTTAATTCTTTTTAAATAACAAAAATCCAAAAATGTAGAATTAGGGTTTATTCAAGTTTTCATCCTTTATTTATTTTCTTTCATAAATATTTAATATTATTTTATTTATTTTCCTAATTAAATTGTACATAAAAAATAGGTTTAATTTAGGTTAAATTTTAATATTTTCATAATAAATCTAAAAAACACTAGAATTAGGGTTTGCATCCAATCTTCATTTTAATTAATTCTTTTTTCCATTAAATCTTAAAAACATAAAAATACCAAAAACATTTAATTTCAATTTTAATTCCTCGTTAACTTTAATTTTTTGCAAAAGGGTCCAACGCCCATATTTATAATTCTCTTATTTCGCATATTTATTTTATTTCGTTTATTATAATTGTGTATCTCTCCCAAAGCCATGTAACTCGGACGTTCTAATTCCTCGCACTTTTAATTTTATTTACTTTTCTGTCAAATCGGGTCCGGTTTAATTTTGGCGATGTGGACCCGCGCCATTTGTAATAGCTTTAGATTTATTTTTCTCGCAATATCTTAACTGTTAACAAAAGCATGAAAGAATGTATGGACTTAAAATAAAATCAAGCGTAGATCACAACAAACATGACAAGACAAATATCAATGAAAATAACACACAATTCGCACACACCACCCCTAGGGTACGCCTCACTGTTGCCTTTCGAAAGGTGATCGTCGAGTAGAGGATGTCTTAGTAAGTCCTCATGATCCGGGAACCTGGCATGAGGGTAGCTTCTAAGGGGTCTTCCCATTGCTCTGGTGATCACCATGTCCCGAACCTCGAATTGACCCGAACACCTCCAACGGTGGTGCTACCTACCTCTCAATGGTGGGATGGCACTACTTTAAAGGACATTTACACAGACGAATTCCTTAGGGTAGGTAGGTTCTCATGGATACTTGCTCTCTTCAAAAACAAACAAAAATCTTTTCACACCGACACTTTTTCAAAAGCTTTCAAAGCAAATTTTTCAAACACTCTGACGTACGAGTCGAACTGAAATTTTTCAAAGAAACTTTTTCAAACCCACTCACAATTAAAAAGCAAACATTTTTGAAAACACATTGAGCAAGTATCTAAGAGCCCATGGATAACCATGGATAGAAAGGGTGCTAACACCTTCCCTTTCTATAACCTACCTCCCGAATCGAGAACTAATCTCAATAAGGAATTTTTCTGTGCTTTTGTCCTTTCCATTTGGAGAAAATAAAAGACGGTGGCGACTCTTGCTTCCGCGACATTTCGCGAAACCAGCTTTAAACAGTCAGTTCCAGATCCACCGATCACAGATACCGTTCGAACTTAATACCTCTTGTGAAAACTTATCCAACTCAATTTGTGAAATTTTGGCGCCGGAACCAGCTCGATACGATAAAAATCGACCAAGTTATGATTTTCTGAACATGACGCAAATAAACTTCTGTCACAAATTTTTTGTATGAAAATACTTGATAAATCCGCATTTTTGAAAAACTTCTGATCGAAATTATCTTTCAGTCGCGAGAGATGAAAACGTATATAATGTCAAGACGGAATTTTGGCCACTGGAATGGGTTCAAAACGAGCCAAGATCTTCAAGTTATGAATTTTTTAGCGCGTAAAAACTGCACTTTCAGCACACTTTTTCACCACATTTCTTCGAGAAAACTCACTCATTCGGATACCTTCTTTAAAAAATTGACTCTTGAGCCGAACCTGAATTTGAGAATATGTTTTCAGAGATATCTTGATGAAAGAACACCTGAATATGACGCGTTGGGTTGGACTTGTGAATCTTTGAACCCCGAATCGTTGCAAAACGGTGAATCGATCTTCAGCACGAAAAATACTCTGAGAATATCCATTGACAAAATAAACGTCACTTGTAACCCGAAGAAGCTTGATAAATATACCTTTATTCCATAACCATAAAACCAATATATGCGTGTATGAAAAGAAGACAAATTTTGGGGTACAACAAGCGGGATGCCCCAGTTTTTTTTCTTAAGTCTCCTTCGTAGGTTTTGACTTAGCGGGTTTTTCTTTTGAGAGATAATGACTACCAGAGTTTTTTTTTTGATTTCGGGGAACCATCACTAGTTTTTATATTTGGAAGAGCATCTTCGACACTATTCATCGTGTATGCAGGAAAAGCTTGTGATTGAACGCACCATTGAATTAACTGAGAAACTACCCCGCCCCAGGTTATGATTAAGGGTTTTAATTTGTGTGAAAAAAAAAATCCCTACTTCTTAGGTTCAAAGGGGTTGAATAGGGATTGTCTTCCTTATAACTCCACTGTTTAGGATTTGAAAGAACGCATGTACATCGGAAATAAGGTATGTTCAAAAGCATACTGTAGAGATTATGGTATCATTTTCGTCATCCTCCCTCTAAAGGCTTATAGTTTTTTAATCGAGAGTTGAATGTCACAAAAGTAAAAACATAGTAGAGTGAAAACGAATGGATTACTTCAATACAAACATATGAAATGCATTAATGGAATAGCAAAGTTTGACATAAAATAAGTGTTCGAAGAATCAAAAGAAAATTACAATTTGAAAATTCAAATGAACAAAAAGCCTTTTCGTCTGAACTTGTCACTTCAGATGGTGTGCCTTTGAGGGATGGTAGAAGAATTCAGTCTGACCATCTTGTGTGAACTCCAACATCCCTTTGTCGATCAAGTCCTGAATCTTATTTTTCAATGCCCAACAGCTATTAGTGTCATGCTCTGGAATATTGGAATGATAAGTGCATCTCAAATTAAGGTTGTATCAAGGAAAGGTGGTGTTAGGATTCTGAGAAGGATCCTTCAATGTTATCAACTCCATCTTCAACATGTGTTGCAATACTTGAGCCTGGGACATGTTGATTTTGGTGAATTACCTTTTGGGTGCATCCTTCTTACGCTAATTGCCTTGTCGTTATTGTTGCACCGATGCTGGATTAGAGATCCGCACTGCCCTCACAGATTCGTTGAGATCACTCTTATTACGACCCTTCTGGTCGTACACGATACTGGACTCCTTCTTTCCGTTGTATGATCTCTTTTGAGTACTTTAAGATGCAGTCCCCCTAAATGTCACTACTCTTGAGTTTATTTTCAACATGTTTCTGCATGAACATGTCACCCGATTCCTTGTCTGCCAAGAGAGATTGATCGTTGATTTGGCCCCAAATTCTAACAGTTTGCCCCAGACGGTCGTATCTTCCCTGATGAAGCTTACTGATGAGCATCCTCATCTCTTCTTGTCCCCGAGATAAATTTTGGATAAAAGCCACCTGACTATTCATTTGGATTCTCATCCTTTCCATCTTAGCTTTCAGTTGTTCCAACTGGTCATCCTTGTTGTCGTCAGGATTTTTCTTGGTCAAGTTCCCAACGAGGAGTGCTTTTAACTCTTCTTTCCCCTTGGATAGATTTAGGAACATTTCCTTGAACGGGGCATCTTGAGTTTGGAGATCTCTGTCGTTCTGTTTGAGATCCATTTTCCTTGGTGAAGTAAACAACGAGAAAATGAGAAACTTGTCTTGAGAATACTTGTTATGTAATGATATGCATGCAATGTTTTCAAGGATCTCACAGGGGAAACACAAGAAAATGTTAGAAACTGAATTTGACTTCAGCTTCAATTGAAGAACTTCGTATCATTGAATGTCCTTTTACGAGAATCAAGCTCACCATGTCGAGTGGGTCATAGCCACTGACTCAAGACATTATGCTTTGACGGCATTGGCTAGAGGAAAATAAATCCCCTTGCCCCTTGCTAGATGTCTGGTTCATCATAACCTGCATCACAGGCCCTTTGAGATCCTTGAAATGGTTAACAAAATTTTATGGCATGATGTCATGATGTTTATGCTATGCACCAAGAAAAAGTGTAAGGTGACGTAGACAAGTAAATCTTGCAAGAAATCCAGGTTATTGGATAATGGATACAAATAGGTCCTGCAAGGAACTCACGTCGTTAGGTAATGAAAACAAACAAGCCCTGCAAGGAGTTCAAGTTGTTAGATAATGAAAGCAAACAAGTCACACAAGTAGCCTTAGGTTCAGGCTTGTATGGAGTTTGTAGGTAAGTACCCTCTTGAAGTTTTAGTTGGTTCAACCTGTCCTAGAAAGTAATATGGTTCTAAGGAGTCTCAATATCACTGATCTTTATTTATCGGACATTGTTTCAACTTAGGCGATCTTTTCTCGTGGCCAAAATATTCCGAAAGTCCGATCTAAATGAGTGTAGTATCGAGTATCAACTAATTCTCAGATTTATACCGAAGTTGTTATCTCACTACTTTTATAATGGCCAAGTTTGTTCAACTAAGGTTCTAAGGTCAGTTAGTGCTTTATGACACCACACAACGGCCCCGTATTCTCCTCGATCTAACACAATGGATACCGGTACCAACAAATGTGTCACACTAACGTAACCATCGCTTAAAACATATCGATCTATGCCGTACAGTCTCCTTGATCTATTTCTGCTTACCTAAAAGTGCCCCAGATCCGGGTATAGAATCTTTACAAGAATACCCAAACATAAACTCAAAATGTAAAGCAAGTAAGTCAGACAGGTAAAGCATTTAAATGTGAACTATATCTAAGGTAACCCAACTTTTTTTTAGTCATCACTATCCTCAACAAAGTCGCTAGCTCTGTAATACGATGGGAGAACTGACTTTTACTGGTTTTGCATTTTATCGCAAATGTTGGGGTTAGCAAGAGTCGCCACCGACTTTTCTTTTATCCAACAAAGGAAAGGGTGAAAAGAACAGGAAAGACCTTTCGAGAATTTTTCTGAGTAAGGGGTTAGGTTATGGAAATGGAAGGTGTTAGCACCCTTTCTATCCATAGTTATCTACGGGATCTTAGTTGCTAGCTCATTTTGAAAATTCTTTGTGTTTGTGTGTTTTGAAAATATTTTTGAAAAGACACCTTAGTGCGGCGAACTTTGTAATGTTTCTCATTTTGGCGAGAACGTATACAAAGTGTTTTTTTGTCTTTAGAAAAGAGTTTGTGTGTGAGAAATTATTTTATTTGAGCAAGAAACTAGGACCTATCTACTTACTCGAAAGGTTTGTCCTTTTCCTCTTTTCCTTTAGACAGTGCTATCCTACTATTAGAGAGTAGGTACCCCTATCGTCAGATGTTTTGAGGGACTAGAGAGGGTCATCATACGACCACAAAGGCAACTAGTAAGATATCTTAGTAATTACCATATGGTTTTAAGATCATTTTACCGAGGCAACATCGAAAGGGTCGTTGAGGGACTTATGATCTTTTAAACCAAAAGGTAGTCACTAAAATCTTTTACATTCGAGAATCGTGACCGTTTATTCCGAAGGCAATAAGTAGAGGTACCTTAGAGGTGTGCGTGTGCGAGTGTGTTGTGTTTTAGTTAAATTTATCTTTGAATATTAGATTTGCTAACGTTTGTTTTTAAGTCTTTTCATACAAACCTATTTGCATTCATCTAACAGTTAATTGTATAATCCCGAAAAATAAAATGTGGGAATTTAAAGACCTACAGCTATTACATCCCATAAGCAGTTATATAATAGAAAAAATGCGAGGAAATGTAAACTACGATTATTACAAAATTATCCGTGCGACCTATAAATTTGTTTTCTAGAATTTAAATAGCAAAATGATAAATAAAAAAATTAAAGGACAAAATAAAAGAACTAAAATCCTAAGCAAGAAAATGTTTTTGGTTTTTTTTATGAGAAAAAAGAATTTTGTGTTAATAATAATTGGAATTTGATTTATGAAAATAAATTAATTATAAAACCCTAATTCTAATTAATTAATTAATCAAAAAAGTTATTAAAAATAATCAATTAAAATTAATCTTAACAAAACAAAACAAAGAAACTAATTCTAATATTTTTCTGGTTTTGATTTTAATGATGTTTTTATGATTTTTTTAATAAAAGGTGTTGTACCCCAAAATTTTCCCTCTCACTTATCAAATATTTTCTCACAAAGATCTCTCTGGGTTCAAGACTACACTAGGGTTGATCAACTCAAGACACCTCCTATGAGCATTGATGACCAAAATTAGGGTTTAAGATTGCACAAGGATAATTGAACTTTTAATGCCTCATATGACTTTCATGGATCATTATGGACTCCCAAGATTACTCATGTCAAGTTTCAAGCCTTGGATCACATTTTTGCTCAGTCAATTGAGCAGTTGACCTAAAAATTAGTTGTATTGGGGAAAAAGTCAATTGTGGCCAATTTACACTCAAACTTCATAATTTTTGATCCACATCAGCATTGTAAACTCATATGTATTATTTGATCAAGTTTGGACCATAATTCCTCAAGAAATCTGATCAAATCATAAAAAGGGCAAAATGGTCAAAATTAGGGTTTTGACTGAGGAAAGGCAATTTCTGATTTTTGACCTAGAAAATTGTCATTTGGTTCGAAGAATGATCTCAAGAGTTCAATTGCATCATTTTGGCCTAATGGCATGACCCAAAACATTACTCAAGATCAATTGAATTAATAATGAATTTTTAGTCAACTGATCAAAAGTCAACTGTATACTGAAAAGTTAAACTTTGACTTTTTGGTCAAAATCCAATGTCAAAGATCACAATTCATCAAAACATGTCAAAAAAATGAAACTTATTCATCAACAAATAAAAAAGTCAAGATTTCATTTTGAAAAGTCAAAGTTTTCTAACTTAGAAATTTTTCTAAGTGTTTAAAACTTCATGTTTTTTCATAACTTTGAGCAAATTTTTCACCATGATGCAAGATGATTCAGAAGAAACTTTCAACATGAAAGTTGTATATCTCCATGATATCTATAACGTTTATTTACACAACTTCTTCTAAAAGTGCTTAGATATCAAGTTATTAATTCATAAATTCATGGTCTTGAAATTGAACACTTAGTGAAAATTTGGCCTAGTTTTGGTCAGGATTTTAACCTAACTTATGACCCAAGTTTCACCTAGTTCCAAGGGGAATTTTCAAAAGTGATTCAAATAGGGGTTGTAGATCATATTACAAGTTTTCCAAAATGTCCTAAAAATCCTTAATATCATTTGTGAGCAAGGAGAATCAAAGGTCAGAAGTTAGGGTTTCAAGTTATTTTGCAAGGCAAAATTTGTGATGCACAATGAACCAAATCCATAGCCATGCTGCATAATCTTCACTTTACAGGCCTCAAACTTGCAATTCACTCCATAATTAATGTTTTGTACAACTTCTAGAAGCTTTAATCCAAGCATTCAATGCATTGCCCATGCTTAATACCATTTTAGGAAGAAAGGCAACATTGCCATTTTGGAAAAGTGGCTTTATGCACAAAGTCCACTCTTCTTGAGCCTCTAACTTGTTTGTTCAGTACACACTCAACATAAAAAGTCAGATAAACATGTTTAAAGTTTGCAACCACTCTAGACAGCCTTGTACTATGCATTGGGGCAATGTGTGTCAAGCTTGCTTCAAAAGCAAGAAAGAGCCACAACATGTGACTTTTGAATTCTGATCAAGGATAAGTCTCCAATCTTGTTGCTTATAAATAGAATTACACTTTGTGAGCTAAAACACGAATGCTAAGACCCTGAAACTCCCTCAAACCATAAATTGCTCAAAAAACACCATTGATACACAGTTCTGCCCTTGAACTTGTATCTTTCATTTCCCTCGTGCGTTTTCCCTCAAATTCATTTATAAAGCTTCCTTACATCAATTATAGTTCATCCCTGCCCTTGGTTTGAAACTGTAACTACATCTTCATCATCCTCCATAACCAAAAACAGAGGTATGCAACTTGACTTCTCCAGACCATTCTAGCCATCCATTGCTCAAGCAAACCATTGCATTAGCTTCCTGGGGACTTGAGGAAGCTAGCTTGATCATCACCACTGCCTGAAACAAGCTCAAATCCATTTCACGATTTCCAGTTTTGAGGTATTTTTCTTGAACTTATATCTTCATATTTAGGCATTGTTAGGCTTGCATTTGTGAAGATAAAATGTAGACATCATTGCCCTGAAACTATACATGTCCATAGATTTCATTTATTTTGATCGAGCTAGGAGAATTTTGAGGTTGAACTTTCTGAAATATTTAGGTCAGAATTTGGTACTTTTAGAAATTCTCATTCATCTTTGATTTATAGTTTATGATATTTATATGGTTGGATTCGTGTGAAAATGGAGCAATTTCCATGTTTACATTTTTCCAAATGGTTGAGAAATGAGCAAGTTAGAGATCCTTTGGCTGGAGGTTGAAGATGAAGTGTAGTCAGGGTGCGTTTTGTGTTATGTATTTATCATTTCATACAAGTTAACAAATGTATCACCACCCCAGTGGTTAAAACGCACGCCTGTCACTATAGGATCCTGGGTTCAAGCCCCAGCGAGACCTTTTTTTTTTTCATTTTCACACTTTTTTGACATTTTTGGTGTTTTTTTGCAGCGCTGGGCCTCTCCTTCTTTGGGCTTTTCTCTTTTTTGTTTTTACTAACTTCTGACCCCCTGATTCATTAATCCACCTCCCTGACTTATTTTTTATTTATTTTTATTTTTTACTTTTTCATTATTATAATTATTATTATTATTTTTATTATTATTCTCATTAATCATGAAAAATCCAAGAAAAATATTTTTATTTATTATTTATACTTATTTACTTTATATTCTTATGAAACAAAAAACATTAAAAAAACATTTTATTTTAACAAATTAATTTCTCTTTTAAATAATTAAATATTTGGACTTAGGTTTAATAATTATTTTATTTTTCTTAATTAAAATTAACTTAGAATTTAGTTTTCTTTTAATTATTTAATTTTCATTTTTTATTACTATTTAACTTAAAAACCTTTTCCTTCATTAAAACCCTAAAAAATCTTTTTAATTTAATTTCTTTTCTCAATTAGTTTAAGTTAATTTCATTTTAATTTTAACTAATATTTTTTTTAATTTAGGTTTAGGTTAAACCCTTTTTATGAAAACCAACCAAAAATCATTTTTTTATATTCTTGTATTTATATATTATTTGTTCAATCATTTGTACATTTACTCAATTTCAATATGATTGTAATATTTATTTAGATTTAAATTCTTGTAATATTTCCCATTTGTCATTTGTAGACCCCCTCCCATTTGTAATAGCGTAGTAATTTTAAATTCCGCAATTTATCACTTTATATATAAATGCTAGTGATTAGGGTTTTGTATGGAAAAACTAAAACCAATCAATTAGCATACCCTAATTAAAGATAAATCAAGCATGAAAATCAACACACTTGCACACAAGCACCCCTAGGGTAAATCCACTTGGCTGCCTTACAAAAAATGGCCATATTACGCATGTGAGGTATCTTAGCAAAGACAAGCAAAATACAAGATCATAGTCCCTCGATGACGCTATCAAAAGTTGTCTTTCAAAATGATCTTAGTCCCTAAAGAAAAATGCTAAGATACCTTGCAACATTGCTAATCATGGTTATACGATGACCCACACCCGTCCCTTTTACATCCAAAGATAGGGTTACTTACCAAATCAATGGTAAGATAACAATGTCAAAGGAAAAAGGAAATGAACATGAAAGACTTTCGAGTAGGTAGAATGTTCCTAGTTACTTGTCCATTTAAAAAAAAACATCCTTGCTATTTTCAAAACAAACACCAACACTTTCAAAATATTTTTCAAAACTTGAAAACATTTTCAAAAGATCAAACACTTTGTATACATTCTTACGAACGAGAATCATTACAAAGTTTGCCTAAACAAATGGCCTCTTTTCAAAAAATACTTTCGAAACCACACAAAGCACAATTTCAAACAAAAACAAGTGATCTAGCAAGTAACTAAGAGCCCATGGAAAACCATAGATGAAAAAGGTGCTAATACCTTCTCTTTTCATAATCTACCCTCCGAACTCAAGAAATAATCTCAAAGGTCTTTCCTGTGCTTTTTCACCTTTCCTTTTGGATAAAAGAAAACACGGTGGCGACTCTTGCTAACCGTAACATTTGCGATCAAGCGCAAAACAACCAAGTCAGTTCTCCCACTGTATCACAGAACTGGCGACTCTGCTGGGGATTATTCTAAAAGTGGGGTCACCTTAGGGTTAGATCATATTTACTTGCTTTCTTTGTTTGACTTGTATGCTTTACATTATGGTTCTTTATTTGGGTTTGAATCCTCTACCCGGATTTGGGGATACCTTATAGGTAAGTAGCAATACATTGTGAAAACTGTGCGGGGTATACCGACATGGTCTAAGCAATAGCTACGTTAGTGCGACATATTTGTGGGTACCGGTAGCCCTTGAGTAGTCAAGGAGAATACGGGGCCGCTGAGTGATGTCATGAAGCACTAATGAACTTTTAGAACCTTTACTTAACCAACTTGGCCATTAGGACGTAGTGAGATGGTCGGCTCTGGTGCAGTCTGAAGTTGGTAGATACTCGATACTATACTCATTGAGGTTTGATTTTTTGGGATATTTCGGTCTCCATTAAAGAGGCTTGTGCTGAAACAATGCCCAAAGAAACAAACCAGTGATATTGAGCTCCTTAGAACCCGGTTACTATTACTAGGACAGGTTTGAGCCAACTAAACTTCAAGAGGGTACTTACCTACGAGACTCCATGCAAGCCTAAACCTAAATACTTGTTTACTTTGTTTGTATATATTTACTTGTACATAACATCATAAACATCATACTCATATTCACTAACCATTTCAAGGATCTTGGGATTTATCTTTGTTCTGTTTTGTAGGACATGGACTCTACTCGCAGGAAATCTATTAAAGTTAATCTTGTAAGGATCCCTCCTCAACTTAAAGAGCTAGTATCAAGGATTCTTGAAAATTCTCCATTCACCGAAAGACATGGTTGCCTACTGAACTTGGTCACCTCCAATACTGATGAAGACATGATGAAGGTGCTCTTTCAGTTCTCTGATCCTTTACACCATTGCTTCACATTTCCCGATTATCAACTTGTGCCAACTTTGGAAGAATTCTCCCAACTCTTGAGGATTCCCATTCTCAATCAACTACGTTTCAAAGGTACGGAAAGAGATCCAAAGCCAGAAGAGATTACACAAGCTCTACACTTGCAATCATCTGATATCACAACTAATTGGGAAATAAGGAGTGGTGTCAAAGGTTTCCTAGCAAAGTTCTTGTTTAAGAAATCCCAAAACTGTTGGAACTCTTTGGATTTGCAAGCTTTTTGGGAAATTATGGCTCTCCTCATCTATAGGATGGTTTTATTTCCAAATCCTGATCAACTCATAGATGTGAACACCGTCAAAATCTTCATGTCTCGTAACCCGGTGCCTACTTTTCTAGGGGACATCCTACATTCCTTTCACACTCGCACTATGAGGAAAAGAGGTATCCTTATATGTTGTACTCCTCTCTTGGAAAGATGGTTTATTTTGCATCTTCCCCAATATATATTAAAGAACGAGAAAGGTTCAAGGTAGTCACATAGGTTGATGACGCTCAAACATTCAGACATTCATTAGTGTTCCCGATCTATAGAGAATGTTACTATTGTCGATCGTTATGGAGAATTCCCTAATGTCCCTCTACTTGGCATTAGGGGAGGTATCACCTACAACCCCTGCTTAGCCTTAAGACAATTTGGTTATGCCCGAAGGGATGGCCCACATGATATGCTCATCCAAGGTTTGGTATTTGACTACGAGAACGACAATCAAGGTCATCGCCAGAGATTTATCCGAGCTTGGAGGATGTTGAACAAGGTAGATAGAAATACATTGGGGCATAATAATTCCATCCCTCTTGAGCCTTACCTCAAATGGGTACGATCTCGTGCTCAAAGTCTTATGATGCCTTACCCCTCCATTCTCCCGGTAATCATAGAGCCTGTTGTGGAAGGAGATGTTCCGTACACTATCCTGCATCCTGACATGCCCACCTCTCTTAAAGACTTACAAAGGGATTTGATACAGCTTAAGGGGGAGCGAGACACTTTCGAAGCCCAATTCTACGCCAGCGAGAAGAAGGTTTTGGAACTCACTAAGCAACTTCATAATGAGCGGAGCCTGAATGCCTATATCGCACCAAAGAGGATGCGTACAACTTTTTTATCTTAGAGTTTTTATACTTCTTTGTAAGCCCAAAAGAGGCATGATTTAATCAAGCTTTGATTTATTAATATAACGTGTGTTCCTTTTTGGTCTAAGGAAATTTTAAATCTCTAATTTCCTTGAAATCATTGCATATGCATTTACCATTCATCATAACATAAGCAGGTTTCTTATGACAAGTCTCCTCATCTTTCTACTGTTTATTTCAGTAAGATGGATCTCGAGCAGACGGTAAAAGACCTCCAAGCACAAAATGCTCAGTTTTAGCAGTTGTTCCTGACTCTAGCTAAAGGACAAGAAGATCTGAAAACCTTGCTGATTGAAGAAAAGAAGAAGAAAAAGAAGGTAACCGGAGTTCTGAATATGGGAAGAAGATTCCAAGGACAAACCAGACGAACCCTAGATTTTTCAACGTCATATGGTGAAAAAGATAACCAAGATGGGAATGGCAAGGAAGCAGTTGTCCAGTAAGAGTCTGAAGAGGAAGAAGAAGAGGATTACTCTGAGGAGCAGTATCCCCCGGCCAACGATAAATACAAGAATCTGGAAGAACGACTAAGTACAATGGAAATCCAGAAAGTGCCCGGGCTAGACTTTGAGGAGCTAGGTATGGTGTCTGGGATTATCATTCCACCGAAGTTCAAGGCACCAATATTTCCTAAATACGATGGAGTTTCGTTCCCCAAAATTCATCTCCGATCCTATGTGAGGAAGATACAGCCTCACACTGCTGACAGAGATTTATGGGTCCACTTCTTCCAAGACAGTCTATCTGGAACTCAACTTGATTGGTTCTATCAACTAGAAAGGGAAAACATCCATAATTGGGAAGACCTTGTCGTTACCTTCTATAAACAATATCAGTATAACGCAGACCTTGGTCATACCCGTACTCAACTCCAGAGTATGGCTATGGTTTCAAATGAATGTTTCAAAGAATACGCTCAGAAATGGAGGGACTTAGCAGGAAGAGTCCAACCTACCCTGTCTGAAATAGAGTTAGTGGACATGTTTCTGGGTACCTTGTCTGGTCTTTTCTTTAATCATTTAATTGGAAGCTCCTCAGGAGGCTTCACTGAACTAATCTTGACCGAAGAAAGAGTGGAAGCTGGGATTAAGAGTGGGAAGATACAGAAAGACGCATCCTCCGCCGCTGTAAGAAAACCATTTATTGGGAAGAAAGAAGTTGGTGTTGTGTACCCTCAAAGGAATCAAGATAGAACTGAACACCGACTAATGGTAGGGGTTGTCATGATCCCTAAGCCTGCACCTAGTCAACAAAGGAACGATCAACCTAGAACAGAAAGACTAGTAAGACAATTTACCCAGATTAATATGACTCTATCTCAAGTCCTGCCACATTTGTTGAGATCAAATCTGGTAACTTTAAAGGAAGCTCTGAATAATCCTAACACAACCTCTCCTCATTATCATCCTAATGCTCGTTGTGCATACCATTCAGAAAGTCCAGGCCATGATACCAACAACTGTTGGGATTTAAAAAACAAGGTGCAAGACCTTCTTGAAGCAAAAGAAATTGAGTTTGATGCTCCTGAAATCCCAAATGTTATCACCGCTCCTATGCCCAAGCATGGCCGTGGTGTCAACGCTGTTGAAGATGATATGTTTGTTTCTATGGTTGATGAACTTGTTACTCCTATCCTGACCATCAAGAAGAACCTATTGAAGGCCGATTTATTTCTAGGCTGTGATGAAGGCTGCCATTTTTGTTTATCCCGAATAACTAGTTGTCATTTATTGAAAGCAGGTGTTCAGCGCCTAATGGATTACAAAGAGATTTTGTTTGAAAAGACTCGTGTTCAAGCTGTTTCTTACAAAGGTGTTTCAATAGTAACCATTTCCACCAATCCTTCCAGGGTCTCCACCAAAAGACTCGTTAGGATTACATCAGTTCCCAAAGTAGCTCCACTAATAATTACTATGCCAGGTCCAATCCCGTACTCATCAGATAAAACTGTCCCATGGAATTATGGGGGCGACATCTACTATCATGATGTAAAACAAGATTGGATGGATGATGAAGACTCAATTATTGAGAAGGTTGACCCCGACATCAGTAATATTGCGGGAACCAGCAAGATAACTCAAAGTGGAAGAATTTTCTCTCTAGAGATTGCTCCTCCGAAGATTGTTACCGATCCTGTAATCATCCCTGTTTCTATTCCTGCTAACACTACTACTACTACAATCCCTTTGGTTACCCCTGCTGACACTACTATAACTACAATCCCTTTTGATACCCTGGATGATACTACTTCCACCAAGTCAACTGAGACTCGGGGCAAAAGCATTCTGGTTGAGCCTGTCCGGATGAAGGCGCAAACGATATATATTCCTGAGGCCTCCCAAAAGGAGATGGAAGAAATTCTAAAGATTATAAAGAGAAGCGACTACAACATAGTCGAACAGCTAGGGAAAACTCTGCCAAAGATTTCCATGCTGGCTTTATTTTTGTGCTCCAAGGCTCATGCGAAGGCCTTGGTGAAATTCCTTAAAACTGCCCATGTACCACAAGAAACCTCTGCTGATCAGTTCCAAGACTGTGTAGCCAGTTTAACCGCTGAAAATGGCTTAGGCTTTCCTGATGTCGACATGACACATAGGGGGAGGAAGCACACGAGGCATTGTATGTCTCTGTCGAATCCCGAGGCACAACTTTTGCCCATGTCTTGGTGGATACCGGTTCGTCTTTGAATGTGCCGCCTAAGAAGGCTCTTGATAGACTTGACTGTGAAGGTCTGACCTTAAAACCTAGCAACATAGTGGTAAGGGCCTTCGAAGATTCAAATAGAATGGTTCATGGAGAGGTAGACATCCTCATTAAGGTTGGAACTCAAACCATTGATTCAACTTTTTACGTGATGGACATTCGCCCTTCCTATTCCTGCTTATTGGGCCAACCATGGATTCACAATGCTGGTGTCGTCACCTCTACATTACATCAAATGCTGAAATACCCAACCAAGGGGAAGATCATTACTGTCCATGGAGAAGAGGAATATATGGTCAGTCACTTAAACTCCTTCAGATACGTGGAATTGGATGATGAATTCATTGAAACTCCGTTTCAGCATTTCGAGGAAGTCCCACCAGCCGTGGCAGTAACCAAGGTTGTTTCCCAAGTCCCAAAGATTACAAGACCTCCACTAAAGATGCCAAGCCAGTGATAGAAGAAGGCGGGTGCACTATTTGGGACCAACTCCCGGATATCCCATACAAGTCTGACAAATTCGGTTTGGGTTTCACTTCAAGAGCCTAGAAAGATGTACGCCGTGCTCGCGTCGAGGGACCCCCTTTAAAGATCAGCAACCACGGAGTCAATGCAGTGGAGGATGATAAGGATAACTACGACCTGGAGGAATGGATTTTCCCATTTGTCAATGGAGGACTTAGCAACTGGGAAGCTAAAGATTTTGTCCCAATTACTTTTATCCAACAGTAATTGTATTTTAATTTTGTCGGATCTGTAATAATTAAACAATTCATACTTTTAAAACCTTGTGTCTTACCCGAGGCACATCGGTCCATTTGTAAGGGTTTTTACCTCATTTTCATATGTCATCAATGAATCATGGATGTTTTTGCATACAAACTCCGTGTTCTTTGTCTTTTCTTTTTACATTTTTATTTCTTTCAAAGATATCTATACTCTTACACACACTCACATTAAAAATGCAGATCTATATCCATTCGGGATCCCATGGGTAATGATTCTGCTATGGCCTTTTGTGACTCTGAAAATCTAATCTACCAAGCCGAAGACGAAGGTGAGGAAGATTGTGAAGTACCAGGGGAACTAGCCAGGTTACTACAACAAGAAGAGAGGACCATTCGTCCCCATGAAGAACCAGTGGACACAATTAACCTAGGTACCGAAGAGGATAAGAAAGAAGTCAAGGTGGGTGCCAATCTGGAACCCAGTGTCAAGAAGCGTCTGATTTAATTGTTACATGATTATGTTGAGGTCTTTTCCTGGTTGTACAAAGACATTCCAGGATTGGATGCCAATATTGTGGTCCATCGTCTACCAATAAAAGAAGATTGCCCACCGGTAAAACAAAAGGTTTGTCGCATGCGACCAAACATGTCAGAGAAGATTAAAGACGAAGTCATGAAACAATTCAACACCAGATTCTTGGCCGTCACCTCCTATCCACAATGGGTTGAAGATGTGAAAAACACAAGAAGGGGGGTTGAATTGTTAAAACTTGAAATCAAATGCCGACAACACGTTATTTTTATCCTGGTTCATTTGATCTCAAACTACTCCAGTCCACCCGTCAAGGTGATTTCGCCTCTCTCCAATGAGGTCTTAATCCACTATATTCAACTGAATACAAATCTTCTTTAACAACTGCTAAAGCCTTCTTGAGTCTAAACCACAAACCAATTTCTCAAGGAAATTCTTTTATAGAAAAATGAACAAATGTGTGTTTGATGTTTTCTACAAAAAATATATATCCCAACTGTGATAATACACAAATGAAGCTTATATGAAACTAGATTGCTAGAGCTATAGAATAATCAATTGAGAGCTTTTAGCAAAAGTGAGAACGAGCTTGATGATGATTGCTTTTGGCGTGTATATGCGTGTAAGGTACTGTAGAGCATTAGCCATTTTTTTTCTCACTGATTTGTTTAAATACTTCTTGGAAAAGATACGTTGATGCCAATAATTCCATTTCAATGCTAATTACGTTCTTTCCATTTTGAGAAGATCTTTGTCTTGGAATAAAGCCGTTGGTAATTAATCTGCCTTGAATGCAGTAACGTTAACACTTCATAATGTTCTGCTTGATTAAGATTAGAGCGTTCTTTGAATTTTAGCTTATTCTGATTTCTTCTGAGTGCTGATGACATTGATAAGATCATGATCAGAGTCAGAGTGAGTTGAGCGCAGATTTTGTTCATCAGACTTCAGCTTAGCGCATGTATTGATCTTCTGATGTTGATGTTGATACTGATGTTCTGATGCTGATTTCATCAGAGTTTTCCTGTAAATACACAACATAATTTTAAGTAGCATCTATGTCTTATATAACACTCATAATTCATTTAATCTTGTATTTTGTTATCATTAAAACTCTAACTGAGGGATGTAGAATCAAACTATGTTCTAAGATGGGTCGCCAATGTTGTTCCCGTGCCTAAAAAGGACGGCAAAGTGAAAATATGCATGGACTATAGAGATTTGAATAGGGCAAGCCCTAAGGATGATTTCCCACTTCCCCACATCGATATCCTGGTTGACAATACAACACAACATAAGGTGTTTTCCTTCATGGATGGTTTCTCAGGCTACAACCAAATCAAAATGGCGCCTGAGGACATGGAGAAAACAACCTTTGTCACACAATGGGGGACATTCTGTTACAAGGTTATGCCATTTGGGTTGAAGAATGCTGGGGAAACCTATCAGCGTGACATGGTAGCCTTACTTCATGACATGATACATCACGAAATAGAGGTCTATGTGGACGACATGATATCCAGATCTCAAACTGAGGAGGAACATCTTGACCATTTGAAAAAACTGTTTGAGATACTAAAGAAATACAAGCTGAGGTTGAACCCGAATAAATGCATATTTGGGGTAAGGTCCGGTAAACTCCTAGGCTTTATCGTCAGCGGTAAAGGTATCAAAGTGGATCCTGCAAAGGTGAAAGCAATACAAGTAATGTCTTCTCCTCGCACTGAGAAGGAAGTCAGAGGATTCTTGGGACGGTTAAACTACATTTCCAGATTCATTTCTCACCTAACAACTACTTGTGAACCAATCTTAAAATTACTGAAGAAAGATCAAGTAGTCAAATGGAATGATGAATGCCAAACTGCTTTCGACAAGATAAAAGAGTACCTATAAGAGCCTCCTATTTTGATGCCACCAGTCGAGGAAAGACCCTTGATTATGTATCTAACAGTTTTGGAAAATTCAATAGGGTGTGTGCTGGGGCAGCATGACGAGTATGGCCGAAAAGAGCATGCTATTTACTATCTAAGCAAAAAGTTTACCGACTGTGAAACAAGATATTCACTTCTCAAGAAAACTTGTTGCCCTCTGGCATGGGCTGCTCACCGGCTAAGATAGTATATGTTGACCCGTACTACCTTATTGATATCCAAACTAGATCCAATAAAATACATATTCGAGAAGCCTACCCTCTCTAGGAGAATAGCGAGATGGCAGATGATCCTGACGGAATATGACATTCAGTATACTACCCAAAAGGAAATAAAGGGCAGTGTGCTAGCCGACCACCTTGCTCATCAGGCTGTGGATGAGTACCAATCCATGAAGTTCGAATTCCCATATGAAGACATCATGATGGTAAACGGCTGTGAAGAATTCAGACCATATGACGGACCTGAACAAGGATCCCGATGGACCATGGTTATTGATGGGGCGTCCAACACACTCGGAAATGGTATAGGTGTTGTACTCATATCTCTTGAAGGATGTCACACTCCCTTCACGGCAAAACTCTGCTTCAACTGTACCAATAACATGGTAGAATACGAAGCGTGCATTTTTGGTCTCAAAGCCGCCATAGATTTGGGGATCAAGTCCTTAAGTGTATTCGGATATTCAACTTTGGTCGTCAGCCAGATCAAAGGATAATGGGACACTAAACACCCAAACCTTATCCCCTACAAAGAACATGTGTTGACATTAATCCCACACTTTGAGAAGATTACCTTCGAGCATTTCCCACGAGAAGAAAATTAGCTAGCAGACACGCTAGCCACAATGTCATCCATGTTTAAACTTAAATGGGATAACGAGGCTCCCCAGATCACCATTGAACGAATGGATGAACCAGCTCACTGTCACGAGATCAATACTAAAGAAGTAGTGGACCGACCTTGGTTCCACGAAGTCAAGAGGTATCTCGAGGCTCAAGAATATCCGGAAGAAGATTTAGTCAATGATAAGAAGTTCTTAAGGAGATTCTCTGCTAAGTTCTTCCTTAGTAATGGAATTCTCTACAAACGCAACCATGAATCTGTTTTGCTCCGTTGCGTAGACAAGGTTAAGGCAAAAAAGATCATGGCTGATCTACATGAAGGCACTTTCGGCACCCATTCCAGTGGGCATACGATGGCAAAGAAAATCCTACGGGCATGTTATTACTAGTCTACCATGGAAGCAGATTGCTATCAGCACTCTCGAACTTGTCATAAGTGTCAGATTTATGCTGACAAGGTACACGTGCCTCTGGTTACTTTGAACGTCTTGACGGCTCCTTGGCCCTTTTCTATGTGGGGCATCGACATGATTGGGGAAATCAAGCCAACAGCCTCCAATGGACACCACTTCATCTTGGTGGCCATTGACTATTTCACAAAGTGGGTTGAGGCGGATTATTTCGCTTCTGTTACCAAGAATGTTGTCGCCCGGTTCATCAAACAAAATCTCATCTGTCAGTACAGTATCCCGGAGAGGATCATCACAGACAATGGCATGAATCTCAACAACACTATGATCATCGGATTGTATGCGTAATTCAAGATCCAGCACCACAATTCTTCCCCTTACCGACCAAAGATGAATGGTGTTGTCGAAGACGCAAATAAGAACATCAAAAAGATCATACAAAAAATGATAGTCACGTACAAAGACTGGCATGAGATGCTACCATTCACTCTCCACAGTTATTGTACCACAGTACGCACATCAACCGGGGCCACACCCTACTATCTTGTATACGGCATGGAGGCTGTCTTTCCTATTGAGGTCCAGATCCCCTCTCTGAGAATTATGAAGGATGCAAGGTTGAACGAAGAAGATTGGATCCAAACTCGACTTGATCAACTGAACTTGATTGATGAGAAAAGGCTTACTGCTGTCTGTCATGGTCAAATGTATCAAAAACAGATGATCAAGGCTTTCAACAAAAAGGTCAGACGCCAAGTATATCAAGTCGCGGATTTGGTGATCAAGCGCATCATACTACTGCAAGTTGATCCCAGGGGAAAATGGACTCCTACATACGAATGACCGTTTGTGATCAAAAGCATATTCTCTGGTGGAGCAATGATCTTGACCACTATGGATGGCGACAACCTACCACACCCTGTGAATGCGGACATAGTTAAAAGATACTACACATAAGAGACCCACTAGGTTGACACACCTAGGTAAAACAAGGGCATCCCGGCGAACCAAAAAGGTTCAGGCAAAAAATAGAGATAAAACAAAAAAGTCTGTACACCCGACAAGTTGAAAACCCGAAAGGGCGACTTGAGCAAAAAAGGGTATCCCGGTGGACTGAAAACCCGAAAGGGCGGTCCAGGAAAAAGTTAGGGAATTAAAGTGTACGACTATATCCCTTTGGATCACCTTACAGACAACCTTTGGCTTCGACTGACAAACTCAGCGGTTCTGATCAATCTAATCAACTTCGGAAAAGGAAGCAAGTGGACAAGACGCTCAGAGACACGAAGGATATGGCAGAATGGGAACCCGATGGAATTATTGCACATAGCTATCTTTTCTTTGTATCAAATTTTCATTTTTTACGACGAAATTCTCTTACTAGGATGTCCGTCTCATTGTACAAAATACTTATTCAAATTAATACAAAGACACTCCTTTGAAAGTACAAAACTATTTGTTTTCGTTAATTTCTGTGTTTTATTTACAAAAACTTCCAATGATTCATTTTTGAACATATGCATTTGAACGTAACTACTATTTACAAATGAGCAAAAAAATAGAATACAATCACTAATGGCTTTAATAAATAGGATAATATCTTTAGACTATTCCATAAAATCCCCCACAGTGTGCAGCTTAATCCCCAGCAGAACAAAGCTTCCAGTTGTCAATCCCCAGTAGAAGGTCGTCTATTTTCTCAGGATTCCCCAACAGATTTCACAAGCCATACACGGTGTTTCCCTTACAACAGAGTTTATTTCTCTAGCAAATAGGAGCTCATCAACTCATCAGCACTTCAAAATATGAATACTTACACTCCACGTCCCCAACAACAGTCATGGATTTATTTTCCCTAATCCAACAGTGTTAAAACAACGTAGCTTATATGCTTATACATTGCATCCATACGACATGACATTGACAACACGAATGCATACAACATAACCTCACTCATTTTATTGAGAACATCATTATACAATGCATTTCATACATCATGACATTGCATACAACTAATCTTATCTTTTCAGGAAAGATCAGTTAATAGATAGTTATCATCATCAATTTGCAAAAGGTCAGAGATTGATACCGGCAACAAGCCAGGACAATTATCTACACAAACAAGTGAAGTTGATCCTACACGGGTTTTCTCTCATTCAGCTTTCAGATACAATACATATACACTCCAGACACGGACGCCATTCTGATACTCATTTAGATTCAACTCTAAGATACAGTACAGATACGCTTTAGACACGAACGCCATTATGATACTCATTTAGATTCAACTCTCAGATACAATACATATACGCTCTAGATATAGATGCCATTCTGATACTCATTCAGATTCTCTCTCAGATATAATACAAATACGCTCCAAATACGGATGTCATTCTGATACTCATTCAGATTCAACTTTCAGATACAGCTCATATACGCTCTAAACACGGATGCCATTCTGATACTCATTCAAATTCAGCCTTCAGATACAGTTCAGATACGCTCTAGACACGAATGCCATTCTGATACTCATTTAGGTTTTCTTTCAGATACAGTCCAGCAATCATTTTGGATGGCATCTGCAAGCCCATCTACAACAACTTCTCATCTCCCTTCCAAAATGTAATCTTTAATCCCATTCCCTACACCATCAACCACCACATCCTCGAGTGCAAATTTCTGGGCACTCTAGTGTCCAATCATCTTCCACCTTCAAGTCACGAATAGCAAATCCGCCAATCTAACACTTCAGGTTTAAGAAGATTGAACATGGGAAGTTGTTGTACCCTAAAATTTTCCCTCTCACTTATCAAATATTTTCTCACAAATATCTCTCTGGGTTCAAGACTGCACTAGGGTTGATCAACTCAAGACACCTCCTATGAGCACTGATGACCAAAATTAGGGTTTAAGATTGCACAAGGATAATTGAACTTTTAATGCCTCATATGACTTTCATGGATCATTATGGACCCCCAAGATTACTCATGTCAAGTTTCAAGCCTTGGATCACATTTTTGCTCAGTCAATTGAGTAGTTGACCTAAAAATCAACTGTATTATGGGAAAAGTCAACTATGGCTAATTTACAGTTAAACTTCACAATTTTTTATCCACATCAACATTATAAACTCATATGTATCATTTGATCAAGTTTGGACCATAATTCTTCAAGAAATCTGATCAAATCATCAAAAGGGCAAAATGGTCAAAATTAGGGTTTTGATTGAGGAAAGGCAATTTCTGATTTTTGACCTAGAAAATGGTCATTTGGTTTGAAGAATGATCTCAAGATTTCAATTGTATCATTTTTACCTAATGGCATGACCCAAAATATTTCTCAAGATCAATTGGATTAATAGTGAATTTTGTGTCAACTGATCAAAAGTCAATTGTACACTGAAAAGTCAAACTTTGACTTTTTGGTCAAAATCCAATGTCAAAGATCACAATTCATCAAAACTTGTCAAAAATGAAACTTATTCATCAACAAATAAAAAAGTCAAGATTTCATTTTGAAAAGTCAAAGTTTTCTAACTTAGAAAATTTTCTGTGTTTAAAACTTCATGTTTTTTCACAACTTTGAGCAAATTTTTCACCATGATGAAAGATGATTCAGAAGAAACTTTCAACATGAAAGTTGTAGATATCCATGATATGTACAAAATTGCTTTACACAACTTCTTCTAAAAATGCTTAGATCTCAAGTTATTAATTCATAAAGTCATGGTCTTGAAATTGAACACTTAGTGAAATTTTGCCCTAGTTTTGGTCAGGATTTTGACCTAACTTCTGACCCAAGTTTCACATAGTTATAAGGGTAATTTTCAAAAGTGATTCAAAGAGGGGTTGTAGATCATATTACAAGCTTTCCAAAATGTCAAATAACTCCTTAATATCATTTGTAAGCAAGGAGAATCGAAGGTCAGAAGTTGGGGTTTCAAGTTGTTTTGCAAGGCAAAATTTGTGATGCACAATGAATCAAATCCATAGCCATGATGCATAATCTTCACTTTGCAGGTATCAAACTTGCAATTCACTCCATAATTAATGTTTTTTACAGCTGCTATAAGCTTTAATCCAAGCATTCAATGCATTGCCCATGCTTAAGACTATTTTAGGAAGAAAGGCAACATTGTCATTTTGGAAAAGTGGCTTTATGAATAAAGTCCACTCTTCTTGAGCCTCTAACTTATTTGTTCAGCATACACTCAGCATACAAAGTCAGATAAACATGTTTAAAGTTTGCAACCACTTTAGACAACCTTGTACTATTCATTGTGTGATGCAGTGGGAGAACTGACTTGAGGTTTTGCGTTTGTGTCCGCAAATGTTTCGGTTTAGCAAGAGTCGCCACCGATTTTTATTTTATACAAAAAGAAAGGTAAACAAGTACATGAAATACCTTTGAGATTGTTTTTTGGGTTCGGGGGGTAGATTATGAAAAGAGAAGGTGCTAGCACCCTTTTCATCCATGGTTTTCCATGGGCTCTTAGTTACTTGTTTTAGGTCACTTGTTTTTGTTTTTCAATTGTTTAAAATGGTGCTTTTGTGTGTGGTTTTGAAAGTATTTTGAAAAGAGGCCTTTGTCTAGACAACCTTTGTAATGATTCTTGTTTGAATGTATACAAAAGTGTTTGTCTTTTGAAAAATGTTTCAATGTTTGAAAGTTTGTTTTGGGAAATGTTTTGAAATTGTGTATGTGTTTGTTTGAAAATAGCAAGGATGTTTGCAAATTGATCAAGTAACTAGGAGTTGTCTACCCTACTCAAATATCTTTCCTACACATTTTTATTCCTTTGATATTGTTGTTTTACCATTGCATTTGGTAAACAACCCTATCTTTGGATGTTAAACGGGACGGGCATGGGTCATCGTATGACCATGATAGCAATGGTGCTAAGTATCTTTAGCAAGTTTTTGAGGGACTAGATCATTTTTGTTTAGGCAACCAAGATAGTGTCATCGAGGGACTATGATATTTTTGTTTTTGTTTTGTTTTTGCCAAGATACCTAGCCTGCATACCATGGCCATTTTTAAGGCAACAAGTGGATGAAACCCTAGGGGTGCTTGTGTGTATTGTGTTGTCATTTTTCATGCATTTTTGTCTTGTGTTTAGTCATGTTATTTGTTTGATTTTGGTTCTTTGCATACAAACCCTAATCTTACTATCATGCCTATAAAAGCAATAAAATGCGTAAAAGTAAATCTAAGACTATTACAACATTATTATGGGGAGGGGGATACAAGTTTGAATATGGGATATTGCTCAAAATAAAAACCCTAAAACTATTATTACAACCAAATTGAAATATTGCACAAATAAATAAGTAGACAAATATTTAAATATACAAATAAATATAAATATGCAAAAAAAAATTTGTATTTATTTTTATGTATGTAAAAATAAGTTTATTTATGTCTTAAATAAGAAAAATATTAATGATTATTTTTGGAAAGGGTGGAAACCCTAGTTTTTTTGTTTGAAAGAAAATATATATTCTAATTATTATTTATGTATAAGATAATAAATAAAAATATATACAAAGATGTTTAAAAAATAAAATATGTGAGAAAATAATATTTTAAGTGTATGATATAATAAAATAAAAATATGTAAATATTTTAATATTACTTACAAACTTATTTAAGAAAATAAAAGTATTTAACCTAATAAACTATTTTTTGTCATAAAAAAAATAAAATAAATAAAAAAGTAAAAATTAAGAAAATATTTTTGGTGATTTTTAATATTTAGAAAAAAATAATAAAGTCAGAAATCACAAAAGAAATGAAAAATAATACAAAATATAATAAATGGGCCAAGGGGGTGCAAAAAGCAGAATGGGAGGGGGGGGGGGTGCAAACAGCAAGGCAAGCCAGGCCCAGGCCCAAGTCACGCTTCATCCATGTCCTTTGGCTAAAACGCGCGCTTCTGCAACTTCAAATCTGTTCTCTCTATTCTTTGCATGAAATCAAAAACTCACAACATGAAACTTATAGAGCTTTAAACCATGATTCTAACCATATAAAAAACTTGATCTAACTCTAAGAAACCAGGGAGAATTTTATCACACCTAATTTCTGACCTAAAAAATTCAGCATGCTCATCATCTAAATTCTCCTAGCTCAGTTAATATAAATACAAGCTATGCATATGTGCAGTTCAAGGACATTAAGGGCTACTTTTTTGCTTCACAAACCTAAGCTTAATGATGCCTAAATAAGGAGTTAGAATCTTGAGAAATACCTGTTTCAGTCAAGTTTGAATATGGCAATGTAGGAGTTGTGAGTGAGGCCTGAAGGTTTTTTGAGCTTTCTTGAAGTTCCCTTGACCTTTCCCAATGCTCAGCTTGCTTTGAAATGGCTTGAATGTGTTTGTAGAACTCAACCTGCAAAGCTTCAAAGTGGAAATGGTGAAGTGTGAAAATGAAGTTACAGTTGCTTGAACAGGGCTTGGATAGTTCAGGTGGATTGTATTGAATGTGTTTGAAATGATTCCAAGCAAAACGCACGAGAGAATATGGATTTGGCCAAGGTTCTGCAATGGTTGCCCTGTTTGGGCAGCAAATGGGGTTTTTTGTGCTTAAGGGTGTTTTAGATGCTATGAGCTCATGTTTCTGGCCTTAGACAATATGTAAAAACTTGTTTGAAATGTTTACAAGACTTGGTTTTATCAGATGCAAGAGTTCTGCTGACTTTTGCGCAATTGCTTGTTTTTGAAGAAAAGGTGGGAAGTGACAAAGGCCAAGGTTGTACAAACTAGCTCAAGGTCTGCCCATAGTTGGTACACTTTTCCTGATATTTGTGGAGTTGTTTTGCAGCCAAAGCTTTGGTCCATGGCTCAAGATAAACAAAATGACATAAAGAATGCTTTATCAAAGTAGTAATGTTGCCTTTTTGCCATTTTTGGATTAACTCTTTGTGTAATGCTCCATAACTCAGAAAAATGCCTTTATCCAATGTATTTGAATTTAATTGAGGAGTGTGGAAAGGTTTAAGACCTGTAAAACAAGTACAAGCATGCTTTGGGCAGATTTGCAAGTTGTAGCAATGTGCAAGATGCCTTGGCCAAAAGTGATAATTTGCCATTTTCAAACTTTCGATTATCCCAAACCATAAATGATTTTGGAGAGTTCTTGGACATTTTGGAAAGCTTGTAAAATGCTCTACAATCCGTCTTTGAAATGCATTTTGATATTCCACTTGGAACTATGTGAAAAGTTTTCATGAAGATAGGTCAAAATCCTGCCTAAACTAGGGCAAAATTTTACTAAGCTAAAAGTTTCATGGACCCCTATTCACAAAATCATAACTTGAGATCCATGCATCTTTTTGGAAAACTTTGTGAATAAAAGTTGTAGATTTTGTGGAGGACTACAACTTTCATGTTGGAAGTTTTGTTTGAATCCAATTTCATCATGGTGAAAAAGTTTGGAAAAGTTGGGAAAAAATAAGAAATTTTCATAACTTAGAAAATTTCTAAGTTATGAAAATTTTCAATCTTAAACCCTAATTTCCAAAATTAGGTTTCTTGGTCAACAAGTTTCATTTTTTGACACACCTTGATGAAAAATGACCCTTGGCACTTGATTTTGACTAAAAAGTCAAAGTTTGACTTTTCAGTGTACAGTTGATTTTTGATCAGTTGACTGGAAAATATATATGTCAATCCAATGAATTTGAGATCTTTTGAACCTTGTGATTAGGTAAAGATGATGCCATTGAGTCCTTAAAACCATTCTTGAACCCAATTTGCCATTGGCTAGGTGAAAAATTAGAAATTGCCCTTCTACAGTCAAAACCCTAATTTTGACCATTTTGCCCTTTTGATGATCTGATCAAATTTCTTGAGGAGTTGTGGTCCAAACTTGATCAAATGGTTCATATGAGTCCATAATGTTGATTTGGGTAAAAAATTATGAGGTTTGACTGTAAATTGGCCACATTTGACTTTTCCCCCAATACATTTAATTTTTAGGTCAACTGTCCAATTGACTGGGCAAAAATTTGATTCAAAGCTTGAAACTTGGTATGGGAAATATTATAGGTCCAACATGAAGTGTGAAAGTCACATGAGGTATTGGAAGTCCAAAAATCCCTGTGCAAACTCAAACCCTAATTTCAGGTCAACAGTGCAAGGAGATGTCTTGAGCTGAGCAAAACCTAATCTTGGTCTTGAGTCCAAAGAGTCTTGTGAGGGGAAATCTTGATAAAATGAGAGGGAAAATTTTGGGGTACAACAGCTGCCCCTGTTCAATCTTCTTGAACCTGAAGAGTTAGATTGGCGAGTTTTGCCGTTCGTGACTCGAAGGTAAAAGATGATTGGACACTAGAGTGCCCGTAAATTTGCACTCGTCAAAATATAGTTGAGGGAATGGGCTTAAAGATGCCATTTGGAGAGGTGACATAATCTTGTTGGAGATGTGCTTAAAGATGCCATCCAAGAATTTCTGTTGAACTGCAAGTTGTAAGTCAGAAGAATGAGTATCAGAATGGTATCCGTGTCTGGAACGTATCTGAATTATATCTGGAGACTTGTAATATGAATGAGCAATAGAATAACATTTGTGTCTGGAGCATCTCCAAGCTGTATCCGAGCTTTGAATCTGAATAAGCAATAGAATAACATCCGTGTCTGGAGCATATCTAAACTGTATCCGAGCTTTGAATCTGAATAAGCAATAGAATAGCATCAGTGTCTGGAGCATCTCTAAGCTGTATCCGAGCTTTGAATCTGAATAAGCAATAGAATAGCATCAGTGTCTGGAGCATATCTAAACTGTATCCGAGCTTTGAATCCAAATAAGCAATAGAATAGCATCTGTGTCTGGAGAATCTCTGAGCTGTATCTAAATTCTGTATTTGAATAAGCAATAAAATATCATCCGTGTCTGGAGCATCTCTAAGCTGCATCTGAACTTTGTAAGCAATAGAATAGCATCCGTGTCTGGAGCATCTCTAAGCTGCATCTGAACTTTGTAAGCAATAGAATAACATCAGTGTCTGGAGCATCTCTAAGCTGCATCTGAATTCTGTTTTTGAATATTTGTTAAAGATAGCTGTTAATTTTATCCTGAAAAGGGCAAAATTTTCGTTGAAACACAAAGTTATGTTGCATGAAATGTATGATGCAATAAATGTGTTTTATCAATGTTTATGATATATGAAAGTAATGTATGCGCATGTAAGCTGATTAGCTGTCCTGCTGAGGAAAATAAATCCTTGATAGCTGGAGATAATAAAATCCTTGACTGCTGCCGGGGAAAATAAATCCATGACCGCTGCTGGAGATTCAAGATCTTTGACAACTTCTGCGGGGATGTGAGAATCCTTCATGACTTTCCTGGGGATATAGGGATCCTTCAAGTCTTTGGAGTTGGAGGATGATAATCATTCTGTTGTGAAAATAATGCCAAGTGTTGCTTGAGAAACCTGCTTGGGGAATCCAGAGAACTTTGATGACTATGGTTGGGAATTACACAATGGGAATCCTTACTCAGATGGGGAATAAGGAAACTTTGGTGATCTCTACCGGGGATCGAATAAAGTAAAACCTTGATCCGCCGGAGAATAAGGAAGAATCTGATGGCTTCTGCAGGGAACTAAAAATGAGAATCTTCAATCTGTTGGGGAATTTGAATCCTTGGGGACTTCAAACTTGGGAGTCAAGAATGAGAATCTTCATTCTGTTGGGGAGTGAAAAACTCTGTGGGGAAGAAGGCTCCTTGCTGGAGAGTAAGTGAAAACTCTGGGGAAGTAGCTATCCTGTTGGGGAGTAGCTATCCTGTTGGGGGGATCAGGAGTTTGGGTTGTATGCCAATCTTCTGGAGAGTCAAGAATGAGAATCTTCATTCTGTCGGGGTTATCAGGAGCTTGGGTGTATGCCAATCTTCTGGAGGTCAAGAATGAGAATCTTCATTCTGTCGCGGCTATCAGGAGCTTGGGTGTATGCCAATCTTATGTAGGTCAAGAATGAGAATCTTCATTCTGTTGGGGGTATCATAAGCTTGGGTGTATGCCAATCTACTGGAGAGTCAAGAATGAGAATCTTCATTCTGTCGGGGTTATCAGGAGCTTGGGTGTATGCCAATCTTCTGGAGGTCAAGAATGAGAATCTTCATTATGTCGGGGTTATCAGGAGCTTGGGTGTATTCCAATCTTCTGAAGAGTCAAGAATGAGAATATTCATTTTGTTGGAGGTATCAGGAGCTTGGGTGTATGCCAATCTACTAGAGAGTCAATAATGAGAATCTTCATTCTGTCGGGGTTATCAGGAGCTTGGGTGTATGCCAATCTACTGGAGAGTCAAGAATGAGAATCTTCATTCTGTCGGGGTTATCAGGAGCTTGGGTGTATGCCAATCTTCTGGGGTTTCAAGAATGAGAATCTTCATTCTGTTAGGGATATCGGGAGTTTGGGTGTATGCCAATCTTCTGGGGTTTCAAGAATGAGAATCTTCATTCTGTTAGGGATATCAGGAGTTTGGGTGTAGGCCAATCTTCTGGGGTTTCAAGAATGAGAATCTTCATTCTGTTAGGGATATCAGGAGTTTGGGTGTATGCGAATCTTTTGGGGTTTCAAGAATGAGAATCTTCATTCTGTTAGGGATATCAGGAGTTTGGGTGTATGCCAATCTTCTGGGGTTTCAAGAATGAGAATCTTCACTCTGTTAGGAAAGTTAACTGTTATCTGGTTGATTCTCAGATTTTAAGACAACTTGCTGGGGGATCCGCGGAAAACTGAATGGTTTCCGCCGGGGATTGGAAATTTGACTCGACTGGGGAAGAAGGTTTCCTCTCCGCTGAGGGTCTGTAGTTCAAAGTTTTTGCTCCGCTGAGGATTGGGAGTTTGAAGTTTAACTCTGATGGGAATTAAGGATTATAACTCCGTTGGGGACATGTATTTCAAGGTTTTAGCTCTGCTGGAGACCTAGATGAAGTGCCGATTCGATTGTGTACGGAAATGGGCTTAAAGATGCCATTTGGAGAAACATAGGAGAATCGTCGGAGATGGGCTTATAGATGCCATCCAAAGGTGATTGTTGACGGAAAGTTTGAACTGGATCTGAATAGAGAATGAATCAGAATAAACCGTTGAGAGATTTATCTGTATTAGTAAAAAATCTGGAAATGAATCAGAATAAACCGTTGAGAGATTCATCTGAAACAGTAGAAATCTTGGAATATCTTCAACTGGAATAAGAATCAGGGAGATCTTAGTGTCGATTTGACTGAACCAGAGAAGGTTTTGAAAAATCTTACAACAGATGTCGGGGAAAATAAATCATGGACTGTTGTTTGAAGAATATGTAAACCTTTGTGGGGATTGACGTTCAATGCCCCAAGTGACGGGGATGGAGACTTTCCCCTGGTTACTCTGCACTTGAGAGATTTCTTGAAATCTTGACTGGACTGCCCCAGGTTTATTGCACAGTGACATGTCATGTCCCCTTGTTGATAGGAGATTTTTGCAATGGAAATGTCATCTCGCTTGAAGTGACTTTGTTCACTGAGAGAGCTTTTCGTTCATTGGATATTCATTGTGTGAATTTCTCTGCTGTCAAACAAATAGCCATATGCAAACAGTGATATTCAAATAATGCAAAGTTTATGCTTGTCTTGAAATTTTGAAAATGCATTTTTTAGCAGAAAACTTTTGTAAGAAAAATTCAACTCAGGATTTAGAGCAAAGCCTTACAGGAGTCAGGATACCTTTTGTAACAGTATGCTTTCGAACTAACCCATGCTTCAATTAGGCTTTTGAAAGGTTGTAACGTGGCTTGGTTCACGGTTTAAGAAACAAAAGATAAAGGCTCAAATTATATTTGTACCCACCCGCTCTTCGTGATGTTCTTCAGTCCTAAACTCAGTTAATTGCGCGTTGAACTCCAATTGAGTCTGGAATGACATTTTGGTGATGGTTCAAACAAGTTAAATTTGTTGGAAGGCAGACAATTTTGCAACATTATTTTCATGTTGTGTAGGATTTGTAGTGACCTCTTTTGATTGATTTGTTATCCCTAATTTTTGCCTGACTGTTCCTGTTTTTGAGATTACAGTCAGCGGGATGCCCCAGCTTTCTTAAGCCTCCTTTGTAGGTTTTGACTTAGTGGGCTTTTCTTTTTGAGAGATAATGACTGCCTATGTGATAGGGAACCGTCACCATCTTTTGATTCCGAAGGAAGGTTTTTGATGTTATTCATTGTATTACAAGATAAGAGTTTGCGACTAAACGCATATTGAATTAACTGAGAGACTACCCTGCCCCAGGTTTTGATTAAAGGTTTCAATTTGTGTTAAAACAGAAAACTTCTACTTCTTTGTCTCAAAGGGGTTGACTAGGGATTATCTTCCTTATAACTCCAGTGTTTAGGATTTAAAAGAAACGTCTGTACATCGTCAGCAAGGTCTATCCAAAAGCATACTGTATGAGATTATGGCATTGTTTTCGTCATCCTCCCTCTAAAGGCTTGTAACTTTTAGCAAAAGTTGAATGTCATAAAGCGAGTAAAAAGCATAGTTAAAATGTAATGAAAATGAAATAATTCAAGACAAACATACGCAATGCATTAATGAAACAAAGTTTAACAATAACAGATAATTGTTTGAATAACAAAAGAAATTACAAATGGAAATTCAAAATGAACAGAAGCCTCTTTGTTCGAACTTGTCATTTTAGGTGGAGAGCCCTTAGTGGAAGATTTTCATCTGGCCATCTTGTGTGAACTCCAACGTTGTTTCTTTAATCAGATCTTGAATTTTGTTTCTCAATGCCCAACAGCCATCGGTGTCATGTCCAGGACTGTTGGAGTGATACGCACATCTTGCATTTGGATTGTACCCTGGAAAGGCTTTGTTGGGATTCCGAGGAGGGTCCTTTAATACAATCAACTTGACTTCCAACAAGCGTTGCAGCACTTGAGATAATGACATGTTAATCTCAGTTAAGTGTTTTCCAGATGTATTCTGCTTACGCCGATTACCCTGTTGACGTTGGCGAGGTTGTTGTTGGGCTTGTGACCCTGAAGCAAACTGGGGAGGTTTTCTCTCGGCTTCTTGACTCGAGGGAGGCTGAATGATGACTTGATCCTCAACCTTACTGGTTTGTCCCATTTGGTTACATTCATCTTGATGAAGCTTGGTGATGAGGACTCTCAGCTCCTCTTGTCCTCGAGCTAGGTTTTGAATAAGAGCCATCTGGCCCACCAGTTGTCCCATCATCTGAATTTTCATTGTTGCCATCTCAATCTGTAATCCTTCCAACTGATCGTTTCTGATTCCCTCCAGATTCCCTATGACCATGCCCCTTGTGAGGAGAGCCTTCACCTCTTCTTGTCCCTTGGACAGGTTCAAGAACATCTCTTGGAGTTGAGCATTTTGAGCTTGGACATCCTTGATAGTCTTCTCTAGAGCCATCTATACTGAAATAAACAGTAGGAAGATAAGGGGACCTGGTGTGAAGACCTGCTTATGCATATGATGAATGATATGTATTCATGTAATGCACTCAAGAATTCAGAAATTCAAATTTGTTTTAAACAAAAAAGGAATACACGTCATATTAATAAGATAGATTTTGTTAGTACACCAATGCCCCATGGGCAATACAAAATTCTAAGGTAAAAAGACGTTGCGCATCCTCTTTGGTGCAATGTAGGTGTTGAGAGTCTGCTCTTCGTGAAGTGGACGAGTAAGTTTCAAAACCTTCTTCTCACTTGTATAGAATTGGGCTTCAAAAGTATCGCACTCTCCCTTGAGCTGTATCCAACTCCTTTGTAAATCTTCTAATGATGCTGGCATGTCAGGATGCAGGAGGGTGTATGGAACCTCTCCTTCGATAACAGGCTCTTTAATCACAGGGAGAATGTAGGGGTAAGGCATCATAAGACTTTGGGTGCGGGTTCGTACCCACTTGAGGTAAGGCTCAAGAGGGATGGAATTCTTGTGTCCCAAGGTCTTACTGTCCACCTTGTTGGGCATCCTCCAAGCTCGGATGAACCTTTGTCAAAGTCCTTGATCGTCGTTGTCGAAGTCAAAAACCAAGTCTGGAATTAGCATGTTATGTGGGCCATCCCTTCAGGCATACCCAAACTGTCTCAGAGCCAAGCAGGGGTTGTAGGTGATGCCTCCCCTAATGCCAAGTAGAGGGACATTAGGGAATTCCCCACAATGATCAATGATGATAACATTTTCTCTGGATCGAGAACACCAATGAACATCTGAATGTGTAAGAGTCATCAATCGTTGTGACCACCTCAAACCATGCTCATTCTTGAAAACTGATTGGGGAAGATGAGAAATAAACCATCTTGCCAGTAGAGGAGTGCAACACATGAGAACACCTCTTTTCCTCATTGTTCGAGTGTGAAAAGAGTGGAGGAAATCCCCAAGCAATGTAGGCATCGGGTTGCGAGCCATGAAGATTTTGACAGCACTCACATCTATGAGTTGGTCAGGGTTAGGGAACAAGACCATCCCATAGATGAGAAGAGCTACAACTTCCTTAAAAGCTTGTACGTCCAATGAATTCCAGCAGCTTTGGGCCTTCTCAAACAGAAATTTTGATAAGAAACCTTTGACACCACTTCTAGTCTCCCAATGGCCTATGATATCAGATGGTTGCAAGTGTAGGGCTTGAGCAACATCTTCAGGCTTTGGATCTCTTTCCGTATTGTTGAAGGGTAGTTGATTGAGAATAGGAATCCTTAAGAGTTGAGAAAATTCCTCCAAAGTAGGCACAAGTTGGTAGTCAGGAAATGTGAAGCAGTGGTGTAGGGGGTCAAATAACTGGAAGAGAACTTTCAGCATATCTTCCTCATTTTTGGCAGTGACTAAGTTGAGAAGACGACCATGCCTCTCAGTGAATGGAGAATTCTCAGGAATCCTTGAAGCTAGCTCTTTGAGTTGAGGAGGAATTCTCATAAGGTTGACTTGGATGGTTTTCCCGTGAAGTGAATCCATTACCTACAAAACAGGAACAAATATGAAAAATCCAAATCCTTGAAATGGTTAGTGGATGTGTTGTACACCAAAATTTGCCCTCCCATATTCTCCAAGATTTGCCAAGTCAAGCTTCAAAAGTTCCCCAAGGGTTGCACAATGCAAGGGTCTCCTAAGCAGTCAAAATTAGGGTTTGTGTTCTGATCAAGGAAATGAAGTTTCCAAAGGTCCAATCAAGTCCCACATGCCTACAAATATGGTCAAGCATCCTCTTATCAAGTTTCAAGACATTCAGCTCAAAATTGCACAGTCAAAAACCCTAATTGCACTGCAGTCAACTACAAGGGCAAAATGGTCATTTAACAGTCAAAAGTTCAAATTTTTGGTCAACATATCATTTTGAAGCAACAAACATCATTTGATCAATGCTTGATCATGATTATCAAAGCTTGGCTCAAAAATCATCAAAATGCAAAAGTTTCCTTATTTGGACAGCTGAAAAAGTCAACTGTAAATTGACTAGGGCATAACTTTTACATGGATTATCAGAAAAATTCCATCCAAAGCTCATTTTGAAGATAAAGACATTTCCTACAACTCATATTCATACTTCAAGTCCAAGAAATGCTCTCACAAAAAGTTATCAATTTCAACATTATAGGTCATTTTCAAAAGTCAACAAAAAGGGACTTTAAGTCAAAGGCCATAACTTGAGATTGGTAACTCAAACTGACATGGGACCAAAGACATTGGTTAGAGGACTCAAAGACCTTTCCAAAATGTCCAAGAACATGAGAAAAGCTTAAAAATTGAGCAAGTTATGCCTTGTGGAAGTTGGGAAATTTTTGGATATTTTGAAAAGTCAACATTACTTCAAATGACCTAAAATTGCTAATGGGCCCATTTTTCTTCCATAATTCATCATCCATGGCATGTGCACGACCACTTGGCCCAAAGGGAAGTTTTTATTCATTTTTTATTTATTTATTTGGATTTTTATTAATAATAATTCATTTAAATTAAAATAAATATATGAAAAATGCTTAACCTAATTTTTTCAATCTTTTTGTGCACATTATATCATCAATATTTCGTGCCTAGCTAAATATGGAAAGATTTGGATTGATTGATCATGATTTGTACAAAAAGCACATGGAAAATATTTGAAAAAGATCTTAAAAATCAAATTTCCAAAAACCATGAATGCAATTGATTTGTTCTATTTTTCTTGACCTAATTGACTCAATACATAAGCCTGAATACAACCCTAATGCCCTAGACCATTGAAGCTACGCAGAAAACCCATTATCAAACTCAAAATTTTGGCAAAAAATTCAATTCTGAAAACAAGGTTAGAGGGCGATTCAAGCTGAGATTTTCATCTCATCATCTTCCTGAGGCCTTCAGCAACGTGCCTGAATAGATTTCCAAGTCCATAACCTCTTGAATCGTTATACCATTATCGTTTTCTAGGGTTTACAGGACCTTGGAATTAGGGGTTTTTGGGTGAGGAGAAATTGGCCTTCAAGACCACCACCATTCAACTCAGGGCGTTCAGACGGTTATAAGGATACCCTCGCGCCTAATTTATGGAGCCCCTAGGGCTAGTCGCTATTTTTCCAAAACCGGCCTAAGAGAACACATCAAAAACCGTTGCTTATGTTGTTTATGTTTCAGAAAAGTAAAGACAATGAAGAAGATGAACTCGTGGCAAGAGATGGTTGGCCTGTTTGAAAACTCGCGCGCAAGGACTCATTAACGCTTTTGTTTTATTTATTATGTTTGTTATTCATTATATATTAAAACGCGTGAGTTGGCACAGTTGGTAAGCGAAAGTGTTGGCAATGTACATGACCTGGGTTCGAGCCCCAGGTCTTCACACTTTCCATTTGATTTTTTTCAATTAACGTTCATATGTAGCGCCCATGCTGAAGACTACCATACACTTCCAAATCAAGCGTGCCACGTCCATCTCAAGATCAATCAGAAGGCCATGGATTGGAGAACACAATGCACCCTGGTCAGCGCACATACACGTGTCCAGAAAAAGTCAAACGGACCATGCTAAATGGGCCTGGATTACTAAACTTGAACCTCCATGTTGGGGACTACAACCCCCCTATGTTTGCAATAATGTTTTTATTTCTTTTTTTATTTTCTATTTTTCTTTTTAATTATTGTTTTATTAGTTAATTTAATATTTTCATGAATATAAAAAAAAAACACACAAAAAAATCAGAAAAGAGGAAAAATATAATAAATATTTTTGTTTTAATATTTTCCATAAATAAACTGTCTATAATTATTTAGTGTTAAATTAGGTTTAATTTTAATTCTTTTAAAAATCTAAAAAACATAGAATTAAGGTTTAATTAATTTTTATCCTTTTTATTTTTATTTCATAATAATTAAATAATTAAATATTTATTTTTATAATTAAATTTGCATGTAAATAAATTAGGGTTAAATTAGATTTTAATTCTCTTTTCTTAATAAATTAAAAATAAAATAGAATTAGGGTTAGCATTTAATTTCAATTAATTCCTTTTTTTAAAATCCTAAAATACTAAAAAATACCAAAAAACATTTCCTTTTTTTTTTTTTTTTATTAATTAATTTCATATAATTTAATTTTGCAAAAGGGGTCCAACGCCCTCGTTCTCAGTTGTTTATTAATTCGCATATTTACTTTATTTCGTTTAAATATTTATGTATCTCTCCCAAGGCCATGTAATCTTAATTTTCTCGCACTTTATCTTTATTTCTTTATTTATTTTCTGTCAAATCGGGTCCTGGTTAATTTTGGCGATGTGGACCCGCGCCGTTTGTAATAGCTTAGAATTTACTTTTCTCGCAATTCTAACTGTTAATAAATGCATGCAAGAATGAATGATAAAATAAAAACAAACGCATAGATCACCTTGACATGAATAAGACAAAATAACTGAACATGACACACAAATCACACACCACCCCTAGGGTACGCCTCATTGTTGCCTTGCCTCGAAAGGTGATCGTCGAGTAGAGGATGTCTTAGTAAGTCCTCATGATCCGGGAACCTGGCATGAGGGTAGCTTCTAAGGTGTCTTCCCATTGCTCTGGTGATCACCATGTCCCGAACCTCGAATTGACCCGAACACCTCTAACGGTGGTGCTACCTACCTCTCAATGGTGGGATGGCACTACTTTAAGGACATTTACACAGACGAATTCCTTAGGGTAGGTAGACGACTCTAGATACTTGCTCTAATTTCAAAAACAAATTCAAAAATACTTTTCACACCGACACCTTTTCAAAAAGCTTTCGAAAGCAATTTTTCAAACACTCTTGAGGACCGATACAAGAGTCGAACTGGAATTTTCAAAGAAACTTTTTAAAAACCCACAGTTGAAAAGCAAACAAATAATTTTGAAAACACAATGAGCAAGTATCTAAGAGCCCATGGATAACCATGGATAGAAAGGGTGCTAACACCTTCCCTTTCTATAACCTACCTCCCGAACCGAGAGCAATCTCTTTAAGGAATTTTTCTGTGCTTTTGTCCTTTCCATTTGGAGAAAATAAAAGACGGTGGCGACTCTTGCTTCCGTGACATTTCGTGAACCAGCGTTAAACAGTCAGTTCCAGATCCACCGATCACAGAACTGGCGACTCTGCTGGGGATAATCTTTAAAGTGAGGTGTACCTTAGGACTAAGATCACTGTGTTTTCAATTGCTTTCTTTGCTTGCTTTAAATTGTGGGACTGTCTTGGGAGTTCTATAGATCCTAACCCGGATCTGGGGGATACCTTCTTAGAAAGTAGCAACAAGGCTGTGAGGGAACTGTGCGGGGTATACCGACATGGTTGAAACAGTCTGCTACGTTGATGTGGCACTTTGGTGTGTACCGGTAACCCTTGAGTTCAGTCAAGGAGAGTACGGGGCCTCCGCGTGGTATCGTGAAGCATCAACAAACCTTAGGAACCTTAATTGAACTATCTTGGCCTCTTTAGGGTAGTGAGATAACTGACTTTGGTGCAGTCCGAGGTTGGTTGATACTCGATACTACACTCAATTGAGGGTTGCTTTCCTGGAATATTTCGGTCGCCAGTTCAGTGGCTAAATCGAAACGATGAACAATGAAAGCAATCCCGTGATATTGAGACCCTTAGAACCCGGTTACTTCTAATAGGACAGGATGAACCCACCAACTTCAAGAGGGTAATACCCAGACCTCATGCTGGCCTAAACTCTAAGGGTTTTCTCTTGTGTGACTTGTGTGCCTTCGTACTTGACTACTTGCATGCTTTACTGACACATGAACTACTTGCAGGTTTTGTTTATGGTCCTTAATGGGGACTCATAACAAAGTATACTGAATTTCTTGCAGGGTTTGTTTATAGTCCTTAATTGGGACTCATAACAGGGTTTACTCACATTACCCCATGCATACCATAACATCATACCATTGCATACATCCTAACCCATTTCAAGGATCTCAAGGGCTTGTGATGCAGGTCATGATGAATCAAACGTCTAGCAAGGGGCAAAGAGGATTTATTTTCCTCTAGCCAAGGCTGTCAGGGGCTATGACCCACTGGATATGGTGAGCTTTTGACCGTTGAAGAAGGACTCTCTATAACAGGAATTTCCTTCAATCAAGCTACCGGATTCGAATTCTAACAAGTTTCTTTGTTTACCCCGCGAGGTCCTTGAAAACATTACATGCATGTCATACACATCATCATAACAGGTATCCTTGTTGCAGGTCACTTACCTTTCTCGCTGTTTATTTCAGCAATGGCCTTCCAACCAGATAACCAGGACCTTCTCGCTCAAGAGACTCAGTTCAGGGAAATCCTCCTGAATCTATCCAAGGGGCAGGAAGAGCTAAGGATACTTCTCACGGAGACCTTTGTCAGGAACAGTGCTGAGGATGAACGGATGAGATATCAGCAAACTGAAATGGATGCTTTGAAAGTCCAGATGCTGGGGCAGGCGAATGCCATTCAAAGTTTAGTTCAAGAACAAGACGAGCTCAGGGTCCTCGTCAACCAACTGCTTCGGGGTAACCAGCTGGGGCAAACGCCTAGGGTTGAAGAGCCAGTCATCATTCAACCACCCTTGAGACAAGCAGACAAGGGAAAAGCTCCTCAGATGGCTTCAGTATCATCAATTCAGTATCAACCTCACCAGCTTCAGCCAGGCAAGCCCAAAAGGCAATTCACCAAGCTCAACGTGTCACCGTCTCAAGCTTTACAACAATTGTTGAGGTTGAATCTGGTGACGTTAAGGGACCCTCCTAGGCGTCTCAATACAACCTCCCTAAAGTACAATCCTGAGGAAAGATGTGCGTACCATTCTAACAGTCCAGGACATGACACCGACGACTGCTGGGCTTTGAAGAATAAGATTCAAGATCTGATCAATGAAAGAGCTGTGGATTTTACCCAGATGGGCCAGGCTGAATGCTCCTGCCATCCCTACAAGATGCACCAGTTGAAATAACAAACCCTGAGACTGAAAAGACTTTTGTTCATTCGAATGTTCAAGTTGCAATTTTCTTTTGTTCAAAACATTTACTCATGTTAAAACATTGTTATTTCATTAATGCATCGCATATGTCTGTTTTGAAGCAATATATTCGTATTCACTATACGCAAATTATTTTCATATTTTTTCTGATGTCAACTCTCAATCAATAATTCTAAGCCTCTTGAGGGAGGATGACGAAAACGATACCACGACAATTACAGTATGCTTTTGAACAGACCCCGCTGATGAGGTACAGGCATTGTTTCAATCCCTAAACACTGGAGTTATAAGGATGATAATCCCTCGTCAACCCCTCTGAGCCAAAGAAGTAGGAGTTTTTCTTTTCGAAATTTAAAACCCTTAATCATAACCTGGGGCAGGGTAGTCTCTCAGTTGATCCAAGTGCATAACGAATGGCACCAAAGAGGTCCTTAAATAAACAAAAGACAGTGATGGTTCCGAATAATCATAAAGACAGGCAGTCATTAGCAAAATCAAAAACCCATTAAGTCAAGACCTATGAAGGAGACTTACAAAACTGGGGCATCCCGCTGACTGTAATTCCAAAAAAGGAAACAGTTCAGGCAAAAAAGAAAGGGATAACAAAAATCAAGAAAGAGGTCTTACAAACCCTCAACAAAAAAAAAGGAATGACTGCCTATTCAAAATAAGTTATCAACATCCGAATCATCACCGGAAAATCAGAGCAAAGACTCAAACAAGGTCTAACGTACGATCAACTGAGTTTAGGTTTGGAGAACATCACGAAGAGCGGGTGGGTACAAATAATTTGAGCCTTTATCCTTTGTTTATTGAACCGTGAACCAGGCCACGTTATAACCCTTAAAAGTCCTAGCTGAAGCATGGGTTAGTTCGAAAGCATACTGTTACGAAAGGTATCCTGACTCCTTAAGGCCTACGGTAAAATACAGAGTTGACATCACGTTTTACAAACAGTCACTTGTTTTATGAAAAAGAATGCATTTTCAAAAGCTTCAAGACAGACATAAGCTTTGCATTTTTAATATAACATTGATTGCATATGACTATTTGTTTGACCGGCAGGAAAATTCGCACGATGAATACCTAGTGAACAAAAGCATTTCCAATCAAGGGGCACGACATGATCATGGTCCAATCATCTGGGGCAATCCAATCAAGATTCGGAGAATCTCTCAAAAGGCCAAATAGCTTGGGGCAGATCTCTGCCTGAATCACTTGGGGCATTCCAACAACGAATCCTGCCTGATCAAACACCTTCTGGTGGCATGACAAAACACTTCTAACAGGGGCAACTCCCTACATTCTGAGAGCGTGGACATAGTAAAAAAAAAAAAAAATACTACGCAAAATCAAAGACCCGCTAGGTTGACACACCTAGGCAAAAATAAGGGCTTCCCGGCGAACCAAAAGGGTTCGGGCAAAATAAGGGATGAAATGAAAAAAATCTGTACACCCGGCAAGTCGAAAACCTGAAAAGGCGGCTTGGGCAAAAAAGGGTATCCCGGTGGACTGAAAACCCGAAAGGGCGGTCCAGGCAAAAATTAGGGATCAAAGCGTACGACTATGGCCCGGTATCTCGTCACATGCCTACCAGAAGAAGGTCTGTCCATCAACAACTATCAGCACCTCACAGGTCTTCCTCTCATACCTCAGAAACAGTTGCAATAAAGAGTTGTCTGAGCAATCTAATTGTTTTGTCCACCAAGGTACCAAGGTAGGTTCAGCTAAAGAACATGACCAGTACATCTTAATTCCCCAGAGAGTAAGTCAGCAGCCAGTGCATTCTTCTCCAAGCAGAGTTATCAAATCTCAAGATGAGTATCCTCCAGCAGATCTCAACATTCCCAGCAGCATACATACTCATAACAAGCATCCCCGGCAGTCTTGGTCTAAGATTGTTCCCTGGCGGTATTTCAAACATTCAACAGAATCACTTCCCTAGCATCTCAAAACTTCCCCAGGAAAGTCCAATCTGGTCCCCCAGGAAAGTTGGAATTCATATCCCCAAGCAGTTAAGCTTATCCCCAGTAGATTCTGGAAGCTTATCCTCGCAGAGCACAAACGCGTCCCCCGGCTTTATTCAAAGAGTTATTTTCCTAACAGGATATAACTGGGTTATCCTCAGCCAAAAGCCACGGAAAGAGCGTCCTCGACAAAGTCTTCTATCCCCAGCGAAGTCTGTCAGCACTTCCAATACAGCAAAGATATCCTCAGCAAGTTATTATCAACAATTCAGCAAAGTATCTCTATCCCCACAGAGTATCACTCCCCAGCATGGT
Source organism: Vicia faba (assembly GCA_948472305.1). Lineage (NCBI taxonomy): Eukaryota > Viridiplantae > Streptophyta > Magnoliopsida > Fabales > Fabaceae > Vicia > Vicia faba. The sequence continues at coordinate 1,193,475,307 of OX451736.1, forward strand.
CGCTAGAGTATTTTTCTCTCCGCAAAATCTTCCATTTGCCAAGTTTATTCCTCAACGGAGTCATCTTCTCCTACCGGTATTCTTGCAGTTATCATCCCCAGCGGAAGCAAAATCAATTCTCCAACATCAGCCAAGGATATGACTTCCCGGCACCCGTCAAGGATTCATTTTCCTAGACGAAAGCATACATAAACATCACATACATCATTATAGCATGCATAGACGCATCATATCATACAAATCTCATTTATGTTGAGAACATCATTGCTTGATCCATATCATGCATTGCATATGACTGACCTTTACCTTTCAGGAAAGATTCAGCTAAATTCTCCATCATATTTCAAGACCTAGACCGGTTCAGTTAATCGACTCCAAAGATTTCTTATCCAGTCCAAGGCCTTCTCTAGTCCAGCTAAATCGACTCCCAACAGATTTTTCTGATGAAGACTCAGTAGAAGTTATCAGGTTATAATTTCCTATGGTTCCCTCTCCGATGGTGCGTGAGGTGATAATTCCCTTTTAGGTTATAATTTCCTATGGTTCCCTCTCCGATGGTGCATGAGGTGATAATTCCCTTTCAGGTCATAATTTCCTATGGTTCCGTCTCCGATGGTGCGTGAGGTGATAATTCCCTTTTAGGTTATAATTTCCTATGGTTCCCTCTCCGATGGTGCGTGAGGTGATAATTCCCTTTTAGGTTATAATTTCCTATGGTTCCCTCTCCGATGGTGCGTGAGGTGATAATTCCCTTTTAGGTTATAATTTCCTATGGTTCCCTCTCCGATGGTGCGTGAGGTGATAATTCCCTTTTAGGTTATAATTTCCTATGGTTCCCTCTCCGATGGTGCGTGAGGTGATAATTCCCTGAACTTTTAGGTTATAATTTCCTATGGTTCCCTCTCCGATGGTGCGTGAGGTGATAATTCCCTTTCAGGTTATAATTTCCTATGGTTCCCTCTCCGATGGTGCGTGAGGTGATAATTCCCTTTCAGGTCATAATTTCCTATGGTTCCCTCTCCGATGGTGCGTGAGGTGATAATTCCCTTTTAGGTTATAATTTCCTATGGTTCCCTCTCCGATGGTGCGTGAGGTGATAATTCCCTTTTAGGTTATAATTTCCTATGGTTCCCTCTCCGATGGTGCGTGAGGTGATAATTCCCTTTCAGGTTATGATTTCCTATGGTTCTCTCCCCGACGGTGCGTGAGATGTAATTCCCTTTTAGGTTATAATTTCCTTTGGTTCTCTCCCCGACGGTGCGTGAGGTGATAATTCCCTTTTAGGTTATAATTTCCTATGGTTCCCTCTCCGATGGTGCGTGAGGTGATAATTCCCTTTTAGGTTATAATTTCCTATGGTTCCCTCTCCGATGGTGCGTGAGGTGATAATTCCCTTTCAGGTCATAATTTCCTATGGTTCCCTCTCCGATGGTGCGTGAGGTGATAATTCCCTTTTAGGTTATAATTTCCTATGGGTCCCTCTCCGATGGTGCGTGAGGTGATAATTCCCTTTTAGGTTATAATTTCCTATGGTTCCCTCTCCGATGGTGCGTGAGGTGATAATTCCCTTTCAGGTTATGATTTCCTATGGTCCTCTCCCCGACGGTGCGTGAGATGTAATTCCCTTTTAGGTTATAATTTCCTATGGTTCTCTCCCCGACGGTGCGTGAGATGTAATTCCCTTTCCGATTATAATTTCCTTTGGTTCTCTTCCCGATACTGCGAAGATGGTAATACCCACCAGGATTTTCTCAACGAGCGTTGTTGAAGTTAAAGTCACCCAAGGTTCTCTTACCATTCATGCTAAGGTAGTAACCACCCCTGGTTCATTCATCACCGTTTGAAGCTCCGGATCCAGCTCCTGTAACCAGTCAGGACACATTTATACAAAGCATCTGAAAACCAGCTCCTGCAACGTGTCAGGTACTCATTTTTCTTTTGCAGGTATGCAGGTTCTCGCTAAGGAATCTCTTATGCGATCAACATCCAGATGGCATCTATAAGCCCATCATCCTATCCATCAGTCTCTAAATGGCATCTATAAGCCCATTTCCATCACACTGCTACTATGTGAGCGCAAATTTCTGGGCACTCTAGTGTTCAATCATCTTCTACCCTCGGATTACGAAAGGCACGTCAGCCAATCTGCATCCTCAGGTCTAAGAAGATTGAACATGGGCAACTGTTGTACCCCAAAATTTGCCCTCCCATATTCTCCAAGATTTGCCAAGTCAAGCTTCAAAAGTTCCCCAAGGGTTGCACAATGCAAGGGTCTCCTAAGCAGTCAAAATTAGGGTTTGTGTTCTGATCAAGGAAATGAAGTTTCCAAAGGTCCAATCAAGTCCCACATGCCTACAAATATGGTCAAGCATCCTCTTATCAATTTTCAAGACATTCAGCTCAAAATTGCACAGTCAAAAACCCTAATTGCACTGCAGTCAACTGCAGGGGCAAAATGGTCATTTAACAGTCAAAAGTTCAAATTTTTGGTAAACATATCATTTTGAAGCCACAAACATCATTTGATCAATGCTTGATCATGATTCTCAAAGCTTGGCTCAAAAATCATCAAAATGCAAAAGTTTCCTTATTTGGACAGTTGAAAAAGTCAACTGTAAATTGACCAGGGCATAACTTTTACATGGATTATCAGAAAAATTCCATCCAAAGCTCATTTTAAAGAGAAAGACATTTCCTACAACTCATATTCATACTTCAAGTCCAAGAAATGCTCTCACAAAAAGTTATCAATTTCAACATTATAGGTCATTTTCAAAAGTCAACAAAAAGGGACTTTAAGTCAAAGGCCATAACTTGAGATTGGTAAATCAAAATGACATGGTACGAAAGACATTGGTTAGAGGACTCAAAGACCTTTCCAAAATGTCCAAGAACATGAGAAAATCTTAAAAATTGAGCAAGTTATGCCTTGTGGAAGTTGGGAAATTTTTGGATATTTTGAAAAGTCAACATTACTTCAAATGACCTAAAATTGCTAATGGGCCCATTTTTCTTCCATAATTCATCATCCATGGCATGTGCACGACCACTTGGCCCAAAGGGAAGTTTTTATTCATTTTTTATTTATTTATTTGGATTTTTATTAATAATAATTCATTTAAATTAAAATAAATATATGAAAAATGCTTAACCTAATTTTTTCAATCTTTTTGTGCACATTATATCATCAATATTTCGTGCCTAGCTAAATATGGAAAGATTTGGATTGATTGATCATGATTTGTACAAAAAGTACATGGAAAATATTTGAAAAAGATCTTAAAAATCAAATTTCAAAAAACCATGAATGCAATTGATTTGTTCTATTTTTCTTGACCTAATTGACTCAATACATAAGCCTGAATACAACCCTAATTCCCTAGACCATTGAAGCTGCGCAGAAAACCCATTATCAAACTCAAAATTTTGGCAAAAAATTCAATTCTGAAAACAAGGTTAGAGGGCGATTCAAGCTGAGATTTTCATCTCATCATCTTCCTGAGGCCTTCAGCAACGTGCCTGAATAGATTTCCAAGTCCATAACCTCTTGAATCGTTATACCATTATTGTTTTCTAGGGTTTACAGGACCTTGGAATTAGGGGTTTTTGGGTGAGGAGAAATTGGCCTTCAAGACCACCACCATTCAACTCAGGGCGTTCAGACGGTTATAAGGATACCCTCGCGCCTAATTTATGGAGCCCCTAGGGCTAGTCGCTATTTTTCCAAAACCGGCCTAAGAGAACACATCAAAAACCGTTGCTTATGTTGTTTATGTTTCAGAAAAATAAAGACAATGAAGAAGATGAACTCGTGGCAAGAGATGGTTGGCCTGTTTGAAAACTCACGCGCAAAGACTCATTAACGCTTTTGTTTTATTTATTATGTTTATTATTCATTATATATTAAAACGCGTGAGTTGGCACAGTTGGTAAGCGAAAGTGTTGGCAATGTACATGACCTGGGTTCGAGCCCCAGGTCTTCACACTTTCCATTTGATTTTTTTCAATTAACGTTCATATGTAGCGCCCATGCTGAAGACTACCATACACTTCCAAATCAAGCGTGCCACGTCCATCTCAAGATCAATCAGAAGGCCATGGATTGGAGAACACAATGCACCCTGGTCAGCGCACATACACGTGTCCAGAAAAAGTCAAACGGACCATGCTAAATGGGCCTGGATTACTAAACTTGAACCTCCATGTTGGGGACTACAACCCCCCTAGGTTTGCAATAATGTTTTTATTTCTTTTTTTATTTTCTATTTTTCTTTTTAATTATTGTTTTATTAGTTAATTTAATATTTTCATGAATATAAAAAAAAAACACACAAAAAAAATCAGAAAAGAGGAAAAATATAATAAATATTTTTGTTTTAATATTTTCCATAAATAAATTGTCTATAATTATTTAGTGTTAAATTAGGTTTAATTTTAATTCTTTTAAAAATCTAAAAAACATAGAATTAAGGTTTAATTAATTTTTATCCTTTTTATTTTTATTTCATAATAATTAAATAATTAAATATTTATTTTTATAATTAAATTTGCATGTAAATAAATTAGGGTTAATATTAGATTTTAATTCTCTTTTCTTAATAAATTAAAAATAAAATAGAATTAGGGTTAGCATTTAATTTCAATTAATTCCTTTTTTTAAAATCCTAAAATACTAAAAAATACCAAAAAACATTTCCTTTCTTTTTTTTTTTATTAATTAATTTCATATAATTTAATTTTGCAAAAGGGGTCCAACGCCCTCGTTCTCAGTTGTTTATTAATTCGCATATTTACTTTATTTCGTTTAAATATTTATGTATCTCTCCCAAGGCCATGTAATCTTAATTTTCTCGCACTTTATCTTTATTTCTTTATTTATTTTCTGTCAAATCGGGTCCTGGTTAATTTTGGCGATGTGGACCCGCGCCGTTTGTAATAGCTTAGAATTTACTTTTCTCGCAATTCTAACTGTTAATAAATGCATGCAAGAATGAATGATAAAATAAAAACAAACGCATAGATCACCTTGACATGAATAAGACAAAATAACTGAACATGACACACAAATCACACACCACCCCTAGGGTACGCCTCATTGTTGCCTTGCCTCGAAAGCTGATCGTCGAGTAGAGGATGTCTTAGTAAGTCCTCATGATCCGGGAACCTGGCATGAGGGTAGCTTCTAAGGTGTCTTCCCATTGCTCTGGTGATCACCATGTCCCGAACCTCGAATTGACCCGAACACCTCCAACGGTGGTGCTACCTACCTCTCAATGGTGGGATGACACTACTTTAAGGACATTTACACAGACGAATTCCTTAGGGTAGGTAGACGACTCTAGATACTTGCTCTAATTTCAAAAACAAATTCAAAAATACTTTTCACACCGACACCTTTTCAAAAAGCTTTCGAAAGCAATTTTTCAAACACTCTTGAGGACCGATACAAGAGTCGAACTGGAATTTTCAAAGAAACTTTTTAAAAACCCACAGTTGAAAAGCAAACAAATAATTTTGAAAACACAATGAGCAAGTATCTAAGATCCCATGGATAACCATGGATAGAAAGGGTGCTAACACCTTCCCTTTCTATAACCTACCTCCCGAACCGAGAGCAATCTCTTTAAGGAATTTTTCTGTGCTTTTGTCCTTTCCATTTGGAGAAAATAAAAGATGGTGGCGACTCTTGCTTCCGCGACATTTCGCGAACCAGCGTTAAACAGTCAATTCCAGATCCACCGATCACAGGATGCATATGATGCTTCATGATGTCCATGATGTTATACATAAGTATATACGTACAAACAAATCACACAAGTTCCTAGTTTCAGGCTTGAATGGGGTTTCATAGGTAAGTACCCTCTTGAAGTTTAGTTGGCTCAACCTGTCCTAGAAATAGTAACCGGGTTCTAAGGAGCTCAATATCACTGGATTATTTTCTGTGTTCATTGTTTCAGTTTAGCCACTTTACTGGCGACCGAATTTTACAAGAAAACAACCCTCAATGAGTGTAGTATCGAGTATATACCAACTTCGAACTGCACCAAAGCCGGTCATCTCACTACTCCTAAAAAGGCCAAGTTGGTCAAGTAAAAGTTCTAAAAGTCCATTAGTGCTTCATGACATCACTCAGCGGCCCCGTATTCTCTTGATTAACTCAAAGGCTACTGGTACCCACAAATATGTCGCACTAATATAGCTATTGCTTCAACCATATCGGTATACCCGCATGGTTTCCACAACGTATTACTATTTACCTATGAATGTTTCCCAAATCCGGGTAGAGGATTCAAACCCAAACAATAGAACCAAAGTGTAAAGAAATCAAGTCAAGCAAGATAAGCATGTAAAGGTGATCTAAAACCCTAAGGTAACCCCACTTTTAGATTAAGTCCCCAGCAGAGTCTCCAGTTCTGTGATGCGGTGGGAGAACTGACTTGAGGTTTTGCGTTTGTGTTCGCAAATGTTTCGGTTTAGCAAGAGTCGCCACCGACTTTTATTTTATCCAAAAGGAAAGGTAAAAAAGCACAGGAAAGACCTTTGAGATTGTTTTTTGGGTTCGGGGGGTAGATTATAAAAAGGGAAGGTGCTAGCACCCTTTTCATCCATGGTTTTCCATGGGCTCTTAGTTACTTGTTTTAGATCACTTGCTTTTTCTTTTCAATTGTTTGAAATGGTGCTTTTGTGTGTGGTTTTGAAAGTATTTTGAAAAGAGGCCTTTGTCTAGGCAACCTTTGTAATGATTCTTGTTTGAATGTACTCAAAAGTGTTTGTCTTTTGAAAAATGTTTCAATGTTTGAAAGTTTGTTTTGGGAAATGTTTTGAAATTGTGTATGTGTTTGTTTGAAAATAGAAAGGATGTTTGCAAATTGATCAAGTAACTAGGAGTTGTCTACCCTACTCAAAGATCTTTCCTACACATTTTTATTCCTTTGATATTGTTGTTTTACCATTGCATTTGGTAAACAACCCTATCTTTGGATGTTAAACGGGACGGGCATGGGTCATCGTATGACCATGATAACAATGGTGCTAAGTATCTTTAGCAAGTTTTTGAGGGACTAGATCATTTTTGTTTAGGCAACCAAGATAGCATCATCGAGGGACTATGATCTTTTTGTTTTGTTTTGTTTTTGCCAAGATACCTAGCATGCATACCATGGCCATTTTTAAGGCAACAAGTGGATGAAACCCTAGGGGTGCTTGTGTGTATTATGTTGTCATTTTTCATGCATTTTTGTCTTGTGTTTAGTCATGCTATTTGTTTGATTTTGGTTCTTTACATACAAACCCTAATCTTACTATCATGCATATAAAAGCAATAAAATGCGTAAAAGTAAATCTAAGACTATTACAACATTATTATGGGGAGGGGGATACAAGTTTGAATAGGGGATATTGCTCAAAATAAAAACCCTAAAACTATTATTACAACCAAATTGAAATATTGCACAAATAAATAAGTATACAAATATTTAAATGTACAAATAAATATAAATATGCAAAAAAAAAATTGTATTTATTTTTATGTATGTAAAAATAAGTTTATTTATGTCTTAAAATAAGAAAAATATTAATGATTATTTTTGGAAAGGGTGGAAACCCTAGTTTTTTTGTTTGAAAGAAAATACATATTCTAATTATTATTTATGTATAAGATAATAAATAAAAATATATACAAAGATGTTTAAAAAATAAAATATGTGAGAAAATAATATTTTAAGTGTATAATATAATAAAATAAAAATATGTAAATATTTTAATATTATTTACAAACTTATTTAAGAAAATAAAAGTATTTAACCTAATAAACTATTTTTTGTCATAAAAAAATGTAAAAATTAAGAAAATATTTTTGGTGATTTTTAATATTTAGAAAAAAAATAAAGTCATAAATCACAAAAGAAATGAAAAATAATACAAAATATAATAAATGAGCCAAGGGGGTGCAAAAAGCAGAATGGGGGGTGCAAACAGCAAGGCAAGCCAGGCCCAGGCCCAAGTCACGCTTCATCCCTGGAATTTTTTTTATTAATAACCAAGTATTAAAAAAATATTTCGCGAATAACCGGGTTTCGGAAAAAATTACGCAAATAACCATGTTTGAGATGGCTCCACAAAGGAGGAGCCATCTCATTTGGCGCATCCTCCTCTTTTTATAAGGGAGGCGCCATCTCATTTGGCGCCTAAGGGCAAATGGCAAGCCCTAAGCCAAATGAGATGGCGCCTAAGTGCAAAATTAGGTCAAAAAAAAAATTTTTTTTTTCCTTTCCTGCGCGTTGCGTATTAGACAGAGATAAAAAAAATTGATTTTTTATTTGAAAAAAAATAATTACATTCAACTGTTTTACATTTAAATAACAGTAAAAAAATAGATACAAAAAATACTGGAAAAAAAAAAGATACATCAATGATCCCCAGGAACCCGGTAATGACCCCCAGTTCCGCATCCCCGTCCTCGCCTTTCTCTTGCTGGGTGCCGTCTCGTTTCCTGTTGCGGCAAGGTCGATGGCCCAGCGAAGTCAATGCGATCCGAATCCATAAAATCAGTAAGATCTCCATATCTCGAAGATCCGCTCTGGTACAGTCGGTTACCCATACCCTCGAAGTTTGGTCGTGTTGGCGGTGGGTGGGGTTCCATGGTTGGTCGGTAGCATTGGTCTTCTGAGTATGGGGGGTAGAAAGGAAATGGATCTTGGGGTGTTTGGTACTGTGGATGTTGGGTTGTTTGGTGATATGGTGGTTGATGGTAGGTTTGGTCGGGTTGGTCATAATCTTCAGACATTCCCATATCAGGGCTAAGGCTGGATGTTGAGGGCCCCATATTGGGATATGTGGAAGACTGAAATTGTGTATGGGGTATGTGGGTTTGCTGGTATTGGGGTTGGTATTGTGGTTGGGTTTGAGGCATATCTGGGTATTGGTAGTTTGGCGGTGATTGTGGTTGGTAGTACGGCATTTGGTTGTAGTTGTGTTGTGGTGGGGAATGTGGTTGTGTGTTTGTTGGTCTGTTTCTTCTTGGGGGTTGGTTTGAGGTTGATGGATTTTGGGTTTGTTGGTGGGGAATCGAGGGTTGTGCCCATTGTGTGCGTGGGTCAACCAAGTATCTCGGATGAGACACGTGCATATCTGGGTTACTAACCGACCTGTACCACGACATATATTGATCGGTGTGTCGCATGTTACCTTGAGTAAGGAAAATAGGGGATTGCAAGATGTAGCGGTGACGCCTTTGCCACATTTTACACCATTCTGGAGCAAAGTCTTTCCAGTTGGTTAGATTCCACTGGGCGTCGACCCTTTTTAGATGCCAGGGGGACAAATCTGTTGGGTCACTTGGTATCTCTTGGATCATTCCGAACTGCATCTTCACACGGTCGCTGTGGTGCATCTCCACAATGTTGAACCGAATGAGTGCAGTCTTTGCAGTCCAAGTTGCTGCATCCTCTGGATTTGGAGAATGGTCCAAACCCAAATATGGTCTCCAGACGAACTGCGATAAAATTTAAATCAGGTAAGCGCAAAAGTAATGTATAAATAATTAAAATGAACAAAAGTTAAAAGCTACGACTTACGTCATCTGGGCCTAAGTGATCCAACAGATTCCGGTAGAGTGCGACATTGAATCTGGGATTCTTGCCGTAATCCATACCCCTCACGCAGTACCTATAGGAAATGAGAAACATGTTATTTTTAGCATATATTTTGGAAAGAGAAGAATAGTTATAAATGCTATAACTTAATGACTTACTTTGTTGCGTAAGGGAAACCAAAAGTGTTGTTGTTGATGGGGTTTAAGGACTCCATTCTCCACCAACCCCAGGCTTGTAGTAAAAATGCGCACCCGTAAAATGTACATTTTTCCTTGACCGCGTTTTTGCACAAGGAACTGTACAGGTGGGCTAATACTGCAGAACCCCAACTAAATTTTCTAGTTTTATCAAAATTTGTTAGTAAATGTAAGTACATGAAATTTACACTATTTCCCGTACTTTCGGGAAATAAAAAAGTACCAAAAAGTATCATAATATACGTTCGGGCTTTTACTACTCGGTCATTTTCTGAGGAATTTTCATTTAATTCCATACTTGCATAATGCCGTTTCAGGTCAGTGAGTAGTATTCCCTGCCCTCTTGCTCCACCACCTTCTACCATGTCCCTACCCAACAGTTCTTCACATTGTGAGTTGGGTTGTTGAACCGACCCATTCACCGCTTTACCGTCAATAGGGAGGCCCAGTAGCATGTACACATCTTCGAGAGTGATGGTACATTCACCTATTGGTAGGTGAAATGTATGGGTCTCCGATCTCCACCTCTCCAACATTGCAAGGATGAATTTGGAGTCAATGGTGCAGTTGGAGATCTTTATCACGTGTCCAAAACCTGCATATTCCAGATAAGGGACGATGAAAGGGTCGGGAGCCAGGTATTTGTGCGAACGGATTCTGAATCGTTGTGTATCCTGAGATCATAATTAAACAAGAGTAAGATTAATTAAGATGAACAACACGTTTTTTAAAGTATGAAAAATGTATAACCAAAGAAGAGACTTACAAATGCAGCAATGTTTTCCCTTGTGCCTCTGTGAGTATCTCCCATTGTTAGAAGGGCCATTCTTCAGAACGCTTGAGAGAATGAAAGACTTAGGAAGAAATAAAGAGTATGATAGACTTAAGAAATATTTTGTAGCAGAGAGTGAGAGAGTGAGAGTTGTGTGGGTGTGAGAGATGTTTCATAAGGTATGTATTTATAGGCAAATAATTTTGATGTAGTGGTTGCATGCCTGCGAGGTGTCACATTTGCATGCTTAGGGAGTTACACATATGCATGCATGCATTTACAAATAATGTAAGGTGTCACTCTTGCAGGCTAGGTGGCAGCATAAGCCCATGCATGTATCACGATTGGACAGTAAGGGAGGCGCCATCTCACTTGGCGAAATAGTACAAAAATGAATGTTGTCGCCACCCCATTTGGCGAATAAGAGGTGTCACGTTTTACAGCATTGGCACAGGCCACGTGACAGCCTTTGGGATTCCTTTCTCTGTTGCATGCAAGGCAATTGGAGTTGATGGGTGGCAGGCTTACACAAAACATTTATGTGTGTAGAATAGGGCCATGCTAGGTGGCAGCATAAGCCCATGCATGTATCACGATTGGACAGTAAGGGAGGCACCATCTCACTTGGCGAAATAGTACAAAAATGAATGTTGTCGCCACCCCATTTGGCGAATAAGAGGTGTCACGTTTTACAGCATTGGCTCAGGCTACGTGACAGCCTTTGGGATTCCTTTCTCTGTTGCATGCAAGGCTATTAGAGTTGATGGGTGGCAGGCTTACACAAAACATTTATGTGTGTAGAATAGGGCCAGGCTAGGTGGCAGCATAAGCCCATGCATGTATCACGATTGGACAGTAAGGGAGGCGCCATCTCACTTGGCGAAATAGTACAAAAATGAATGTTGTCGCCACCCCATTTGGCGAATAAGAGGTGTCACGTTTTACAGCATTGGCTCAGGCTACGTGACAGCCTTTGGGATTCCTTTCTCTGTTGCATGCAAGGCCATTGGAGTTGATGGGTGGCAGGCTTACACAAAACATTTATGTGTGTAGAATAGGGCCAGGCTAGGTGGCAGCATAAGCCCATGCATGTATCACGATTGGACAGTAAGGGAGGCGCCATCTCACTTGGCGAAATAGTACAAAAATGAATGTTGTCGCCACCCCATTTGGCGAATAAGAGGTGTCACGTTTTACAGCATTGGCTCAGGCTACGTGACAGCCTTTGGGATTCCTTTCTCTGTTGCATGCAAGGCCATTGGAGCTGATGGGTGGCAGGCTTACACAAAACATTTATGTGTGTAGAATAGGGCCAGGCGAGGTGGCAGCATAAGCCCATGCATGTAATATTATTGGCAGCCTTGGGGGGTTGCATCACTTACTTAATTGAAATATTTTGCCTTAGGTTGAACATAACATTCATTCACATAAACTGTAAAATTTTCCAACCTTCGAATCAGTCATCTAACCTTCAAACATTCCAGCATTCATACCTTCATATAATCAATAAACCCAAAACATTCCCACCTTCATACCTAAAACAATTCTACACAATGGCCTCTTCACCACAATTTGTTGTCAAAGCACATTTCAACGGTGAGACATACATGTGTCCCACAGTTGGGTTTTTGTTTAGAAACACCGACAATGTCTGATTTCTCTTAAACGGGAAAGCAAATTTCTCCTACTTTAAGAAAAGATTGGAGGCCAAACTTGAACGAGGCCCGGTATCCCAGATATTTTATCAGAGTCCAGTCTTTTTTGGAAACAATCAAGTCATATTTTATAAGGTTGCAATTCAAGATGACGAGGATTTCCAGAACATGATTTCCAGCCATGTCTATTCTGGAAACGACTCTATTGAGTTGTACGTTCTGTTTCAAGAGCCTCCGGTGACACAGGAGGTAGAGCCTCCGGTGACACAGGAGGTTGATCCTTTGGAGAATGAGCAAGATGAGGTGGATGCAGTTGATGATGAAGAAGAAGATAACGAGTTAGAGTTCGATGAAATGGTGAACGACGATTCTGACGATGATGGCATCCCAAGTATTCCTACCGACAAAATCTACACACCACCTACGCACATGACAAACTTCAACATGGGCGGAGATGAACCTTCTACGGACTTGTTTTTCCAACCGTATATGCAATCAGATGAAAATTTAAAAGAGAAGGACAAGTTTCGTAATAGAGAGGAATGCATAAGGGCCATCAAAAAATTTCACATGCTCAACTCGGTTGATTATAAGGTGGATCGTGTAAACCCGGAAAGGTACAAGATCAAGTGTGTCCACCCTGACTGCATGTTCAAGCTGACCGCTTCATACAGACTAAGGGGTGACTGCTGGGTCATAGGTTCCATGACTACCCATACTTGTGTAAGTTCCACTCAATCACAAGACCACCGAAAACTCAACCATGATCTAATCTGTCAAGAAATCCTACCCCTGGTCAGCAACGACCCTTCTTTGAAGGTGAAAACAATCATCTCCCACATCACCACGGTTTTTAACTACACTCCGTCTTACCGTAAGGCGTGGTTAGCAAAGACTAAGGCGATTGAAAGGGTGTACGGAAACTGGGAGGATTCATACCGAGAACTTCCCCGCTACCTAAATGCACTCAAGACATATTCTCCAGGTAGTGTTTATGTTCTGGAAACATTGCCAGCGTACGCTCAAGATGGTAGTCTACTACATGGCAACGGAATATTCAGTCGCGTCTTTTGGGCATTTCAACCATGCATCTCAGGGTTTGCATCATGCAAACCAATTCTACAAATAGACGGGACTTGGTTGTATGGGAAGTACAAAGGCACGCTTTTGATGGCAGTTGCACAAGATGGCAACAATAACATTTTCCCCGTTGCGTTTTCCCTTGTCGAGGGGGAGACCGGTGGTGCTTGGAGCTTTTTCCTGAAAAATCTTCGTACACACGTGGCTCCTCAACCAGATCTCTGTTTGATCTCGGACAGACATGCCTCCATTGAAAGTGCCTATAATAATCCGGCAAATGGTTGGCATGACCCTCCTTCTACGCATGTCTATTGCGTCAGGCATATCGTCCAGAATTTCTCGAGGGAGGTCAAGGACAAAACATTGAGGAAAGCGGTGATGAATGCGGGATACGCACTGACACATCCCACATTCAAATATTACCGCAACGAGATCCGTTTGTCTAACCCAGAAGCCGGTACGTGGATCGACAATATACCGGTCGAAAAATGGACTAGGTCATACGACAATGGCCAAAGATGGGGGCATATGACTACAAATCTTATTGAATCAATGAATGGGGTATTCAAGGGCATACGAAACCTCCCCATCACTGCCTTGGTGAAATCCACGTATTTTAGGATGGCTGCGTTATTTGCCAAAAGAGGTGAAATGTGGTATGCGGTCTTGCAATCAGGACAACTATGGAGTGAAAGCTGTATGAAATACATTAAGGCTGAAAGTGCTAAAGCCAACACTCACATGGTTACACGGTTTGACCGCCATAGCCACAACTTCATTGTGAAAGAGACAATTGACCACAATGAAGGCCTGGCAAGACAAGAATACAGGGTCATTTTACCTTCTCAATGGTGCGATTGTGGCAGGTTTCAAGCTTTTCGTATGCCTTGCTCTCATGTCATTGCGGCTTGTGCGCATACCCATCAAGACGCGCTTCAACTGCTCTCAAACGTTTATAAATCTGAAACGTTGCTCACTGTTTACAACAACAACTTTCCTTTGGTGGCAAAACCAGACTATTGGCCTGAATACAACGGTGATATAGTTTGGCACAATGACCAAATGCGAAGGAACAAGAAGGGTCGTCCCAAAAGCAGGCGCATAACAACAGAAATGGACGATCTTGACAGGTTGGAAAGAAAGTGTGGTTTATGCCGTCAGGTCGGACACAATCACAAAAACTGTCCGAATCGGGCGTCTGGCTCGACCACATAAATTTTGTAATACAATAAATCTTTTCAATATTTGTGTTGTAAACATTATGGGTTTTCCGTTAATAAAACTGTTCACACAATTTAAGAAATTCAATATAGGAAATTACATTAGGGTTTTCGCGTACAACAATGATTAACGATAATCAATCTAGGAAATTAAACTGTTAACACAATTTCATCTGACCCATGCATCATCAGCATTACATCACTGTCTGTTTTGACTTCCTCCAACCACACATTAGGTCTTCCTGTCGCATGCGAGGTTGTTGTTCTTTTTCGCTGGATCCTTCGAATTTTTTCCCCCTCGGCGATGTCTCCATCTAGCCACCGCATCAACTCCCGCTTCAGACGCTCCATGGAGTGAATGTGCCAGAATTTCATTTTCATCGCGGGTTTCGTGGCGGAGAATATAACGTAACCATCTCTGCTAAAAATCATAGGCGACGTCATTACGTAAATAAGGGAGTACAAAATAAAAATACAGTGCGAGAAAGTGTGAGAAATTTCAAAGAAACGGACGAATTATTTATAAAACAGCAAAAAACCCTAGTTTTGCCCTAGGCGCCAAGTGAGATGGCGCCTCCTCTCCTTTTTAAGGAGCATGCGCCATCTCACTTGGCTAAAAGCCAATGGAGGCGCCAAGTGAGATGGCGCCTAGGGCAAAACCCTAGGTGCATGCGCCAAATGACTTGGCTCCTCCTTTGTGGAGCCATCTCAAACATGGTTATTTGCGTAATTTTTTCCGAAACCCGGTTATTTGCGAAATATTTTTTTAATACTTGGTTATTAATAAAAAAAATTCTCATCCCTGTCCTTTGGCCAAAACGCGCGCTTCTGCAACTTCAAATTTGTTCTCTCTATTCTTTGCATGAAATTAAAATCTCACAACATGAAACTTATATAGCTTTAAACCACGATTCTAACCATATAAAAAACTTGATCTAACTCTAAGAAACCAGGGAGAATTTTATCACCCCCAATTTCTGACCTAAAAAATTCAGCATGTTCATCATCTAAATTCTCCTAGCTCAGTTAATATAAATACAAGCTATGCATATGTATAGTTCAAGGACATTAAGGGCTACGTTTTTGCTTCACAAACCTAAGCTTAATGATTCCTAAATAAGGAGTTAGAATCTTGAGAAATACCTGTTTCAGTTAAGTTCGAATATGGCAATGTAGGAGTTGTGAGTGAGGCTTGAAGGTTTTTTTGAGCTTGCTTGAAGTTCCCTTAACCTTTCCCAATGCTCAGCTTGCTTTGAAATGGCTTGAATGTGCTTGTAGAACTCAACCTGCAAAGCTTCAAAGTGGAAATGGTGAAGTTTGAAAATGAAGTTACAGTTGCTTGCGCAGGGCTTGGATAGTTCAGGTGGGTTGTATTGAATGTGTTTGAAATGATTCCAAACACAACGCACGAGAGAATATGGATTTGGCCAAGGTTCTGCAGTGGTTGCCCTGTTTGGGCAGAAAATGGGGTTTTTTGTGCTTAAGGGTGTTTTAGATGCTATGAGCTCGTGTTTCTGGCCTTAGACAATATGTAAAAAACTTGTTTGAAATGTTAACAAGACTTGGTTTTATCAGATGCAAGAGTTATGCTGACTTTTGCACAATTGCTTGTTTTTGAAGAAAAGGTGGGAAGTGACAAAGGCCAAGGTTGTACAAACTAGTTCAGGGTCAGCCCATAGTTAGTACACTTTTCCTGATATTTTTGGAGTTGGTTTGCAGCAAAAGCTTTGGTCCATGGCTCAAGATAAACAAAATGACATAAAGAATGCTTTATCAAAGTAGCAATGTTGCCTTTTTGCCATTTTTGGATTAACTCTTTGTGTAATGCTCCATAACTCAGAACAATGCCTTTGTCCAATGTATTTGCATTTAATTAAGGAGTGTGGAAAGGTTTAAGACCTGTAAAACAAGTACAAGCATGCTTTGGGCAGATTTCTAAGTTTTAGCAATGTGCAGGATGCCTTTGCCAAAAGTGATAATTCGTCATTTTCAAACTTTTGATTCTCCCTAACCATAAATGATTTTGGATAGTTCTTGGACATTTTGGAAAGCTTGTAACATGCTTTACAATCCATATTTGAATTGAATTTTGATATTCCACTTGGAACTATGTGAAAATTTGTCATGAAGATAGGTCAAAATCCTGCCTAAACTAGGGCAAAATTTCACTAAGTTAAAAGTTTCATGGACCCCTATTCACAAAATCATAACTTGAGATCCAAGCATCTTTTGGGAAAACTTTGTGAATAAAAGTTGTAGATTTTATAGAGGACTACAACTTTCATGTTGGAAGTTTTGTTTGAATCCAATTGCATCATGGCGAAAAAGTTGGGAAAAATAAGAAATTTTCATAACTTAGAAAATTTCTAAGTTATGAAAATTTTCAATCTAAATCCTAATTTCCAAAATTAGGTTTCTTGCTCAACAAGTTTCATGTTTTGGCACACCTTGATGAAAAATGACCCTTGGCACTTGTTTTTGACTAAAAAGTCAAAGTTTGACTTTTCAGTATAAAGTTGATTTTTGATTAGTTGACTGGAAAATTCATCTGTCAATCCAATGCATTTGAGATCTTTTGAAACTTGTAATTAGGTCAAGATGATGCCATTGAGTCCTTGAAACCATGATTGAACCCAATTTGCCATTGGCTAGGTGAAAAATCAGAAATTGCCCTTCTACAGTCAAAAACCTAATTTTGACCATTTTGCCCTTTTGATGATCTGATCAAATTTCTTGAGGAGTTATTGTACAAACTTGATCAAATGGTTCATATGAGTCCATAATGTTGATGTGGGTAAAAAATTATGAGGTTTGACTGTAAATTGGCCACAGTTGACTTTCCCCCAATACAATTGATTTTTAGGTCAACTGTCCAATTGACTGGGCAAAAATTTGATTCAAAGCTTGAAACTTGGTATGGGCAATCTTATAGGTCCAACATTAAGTATGAAAGTCACATGAGGTATTGGAAGTCCAAAAATCCCTGTGCAAACTCAAACCCTAATTTCAGGTCAACAGTGCAAGGAGATGTCTTGAGCTGAGCAAAACCTAATCCTGGTCTTGAGTCCAAAGAGTCTTGTGAGGGGA
This sequence comes from Vicia faba, assembly GCA_948472305.1. Taxonomy (NCBI): domain Eukaryota; kingdom Viridiplantae; phylum Streptophyta; class Magnoliopsida; order Fabales; family Fabaceae; genus Vicia; species Vicia faba. The sequence goes on from OX451736.1 coordinate 1,193,492,911, forward strand.
AATCTTAATAAAATGAGAGGGCAAATTTTGTGGTACAACACATTGGGACAATGTGTGTTAAACTTGCTTCAAAAACAAGAAAAAGAGCCACAACATGTGATTTTTGAATTCTGATCAAGGACAAGTCTCCAAACTTGTTGCTTATAAATAGAGTCACTATTTGTGAGCTAACACACGAATGCTAAGATCCTGAAACTCCCTCAAACACTCACAAACCAGAAATTGCTCAAAAAACACCATTGATACACAGTTCTGCCCTTGAACTTGTATCTTTCATTTCCCTCGTGCAGTTTCCCTCAAATTGATTCTAAAGCTTTCTTACATCAAATATAGTCCATCTTTGCCCTTGGTTTGAAACTGTAACTCCTTCTTCATCATCCTCCATAACCAAAAACAGAGGTCTGCAACCTGACTTCTCCAGACCATTCTAGCCATCCATTGCTCAAGCAAACCATTGTATTAGCTTCCTAGGGACTTGAGGAAGCTAGCCTGATCATCACCACTGCCTGAAACAATCTCAAATCCATTACACGATTTCCAGTTTTGAGGTATTTTTCTTGAACTTCTATCTTCATATTTAAGCATTGTTAGGCTTGCATTTGTGAAGATAAAATATAGACATCATTGCCTTGAAATTATACATGTCCATAGATTTCATTTATTTTGATTGAGCTAGGAGAATTTTGAGGCTGAACTTTCTGAAATATTTAGGTCAAAATTTGGTACTTTTATAAATTCTCATTCATCATTGATTTATAGCTTATGATATTTATATGGTTGGAGTTGTGTGAAAAAATGGACAATTTCCATGTTTACATTTTTGCAAATGGTTGAGAAATGAGCAAGTTAGAGATCCTTTGGCTGGAGGTTGAAGATGAAGTGTAGTCAGGGCGTGTTTTGTGTTATGTATTTATCATTTCATACAACTTAATGGATGTATCACCACTCAAGCCGTTAAAGCGCGCGCCTGTCACTATGAGGTCCTGGGTTCAAGCCCCAGCGAGACCTTTTTTCCATTTTCACACTTTTTTGACATTTGGTGTTTTTTTTGCAGCGCTGGGCCTCTCCTTCTTTGGGCTTTTCTCTTTTTTGTTTTAACTAACTTCTGACCCCCTGATTCATTAATCCACCTCCCTGACTTATTTTTATTTTATTTTTATTTTTTACTTTTTCATTATTATTATTATTATTATTATTATTATTATTATTATTATTATTATTATTATTATTATTATTATTATTCTCATTAATCATGAAAAATCCAAGAAAAATATTTTTATTTATTATTTATACTTATTTACTTTATTTTCTTATGAAACAAAAAAACATTAAAAAACATTTTCTTTTAACAAATTAATTTCTCTTTTAAATAATTAAATATTTAGACTTAGGTTTAATAATTATTTTATTTTTGTTAATTAAAATTAACTTAGAATTTAGTTTTCTTTTAATTATTTAATTTTCATTTTTTATTACTATTTAACTTAAAAACCTTTTCCTTCATAAAAACCCCCAAAAAATCTTTTTAATTTAATTTCTTTTTTCAATTAGTTTAAGTTAATTTTATTTTAATTTTAACTAATCTTTTTTTTTAATTTAGGTTTAGGTTAAACCCTTTTTATGAAAACCAACCAAAAATCATTTTTTTAATATTCTTATATTTATATATATTATTTATTCAATCATTTGTACATTTACTCAATTTCAATATGGTTGTAATATTTATTTAGATTTAAATTCTTGCAATATTCCTCATTTGTAATTTGTACACCCCCTCCCATAAGTTTTGTAATAGCGTAGTAATTTTAAATTCCATAATTTATCGCTTTATATACAAATGCTAGTAATTAGGGTTTTGTATGAAAAGACTAAAACCAATCAATTAGCAAACCCTAATCAAAGATAGAGATAGACCCCGCGCTCAGTTCGTGATGTGGATGGCTTGTCACTCGAGACTGGCTACTCGAGATAGACTCCGTAAGTACGGGATGGATGTGGACAGTTCTTGCTGCTTTTGCGCTCATGAGGAGAGCATACAACATCTCTTCTTTGGATGCGACACTTTGAAATTAATTTGGGAAAAAGTGCTAGCATGGATTCGAGTTAGACATGAACCTGCAAAATGGGATGAAGAACTTAAGTGGTTGTGCAGAAAAGGGAAAAGCAGAAGTTGGAAATCTATGTTGTTAAAGCTGGCAGCCACATAAATGGTGTACACCATGTGGAAGCATAGGAATGAAACAATTTTCAAGAAGGAAGCTAAAGTTAGAAATATAGAGAACGATATTATTGAGAACATTGTGTATAGAGGGTGGAGTAGAATTAAGTTGAGGAAACATTTTCAAAAAGCACCCACACACACACCATTTTCAAAGCAATCGAAAAACAAGGCAAGTGATCTAAAAAACCAAGTAACTAAGAGCCCATGGATAACCATGGATGAAAAGGGTGCTAATACCTTCCCTTTTCATAATCTACCCCCCGAACCCACGAAATATCTCAAAAGGTTTTTGCTGTGTTTTTTAACCTTTCCTTTAGGATAAAATAAAAAGTCGGTGGCGACTCTTGCTAACCGCACAAGTGCGAATACGAACGCAAAACACTAGTCAGTTCTCCCACCGAACCACAGAACTGGCGACTCTGCTGGGGATATAATTTTTGAAGTGGGGTTACCTTAGGGTTTAGATCACCTTTACTTTCAATTGATTGCTTTGTTTTCTTTACATTTGTGGGCTTTGTATCGGAGTTTTATAGATCCTAACCCGGATCTGGGGGAAACCCTTTTAGGTAGCATAATCTGTGAGGGACCTGTCCGGCGTAGACCGACATGGGTGAAGCAGTGGCTACGTTGGTGTGGCATCTTAGTCTATACCTATATCCCTTGTGTTGCAACGGGGAGAATATAGGTCTTCTAAGGGGTCATTAAGCACCAACCGACCTTAGAACCCTAATTGACCAACTTGGCCATTAGAACAGTAGCAGTATGCTACACTCATTGAGGCTAAACTCTCGAGATGGTTCCGGCCGCGAGAAAAGGTTGCGATGCTGGAGTTATGACCGATTGAGGGTAGCCAATGATATGAGATCCTCTAGAACCCGGTTACTTTTGATAGGACAGGTTTTAACCAACAAACTGAAAAAGGGTAGTACCTGAACCTCATGCAAGCCTAAACCTAAGGCCTTGTGTGCTTTGTGTGAATATTGTTTGCCTGTATATACACTTGCCTGCTTTTCGCATACATGGACATAACATCATGACATCATACCATAGCATTTTAGCATTTTCAATAACCATTTCAAGGACCTCGAGGGTTCTGTTGATGCAGGGTTACGTTGAACCAGACGTCTATCAAGGGGCAAGGGGGTTTCTCCTCTAAACAAACCCAGTCAAAGCTCAAGTACAACAACTTGAATCAGTGGCTATGACCCACTCGACATGGTGAGCTTGATTCTAGTGGAAAGACATCCACCGATACAAAGTTCTCCAATCAAAGTTCAAGAACAACAACTTGAATCAGTGGCTATGACCCACTCGACATGGTGAGCTTGATTCTCGTGGAAAGACATCCACCGGTGCAGAGATCTCCAATCCAAGAGCAAAGTTCAACCTCTAACATTTTCTTGTGTTTACCCCAAGAGATCCTTGAAAGCATGCATCCACATATCATGCATTTCATTTTAACAATCTTTCCTTTTTCAGGTTTCCTTACTCTCCTGCTGTTTATTTCAGCAAGAGATGGCTCTAGAACGGTCTGTCAAAGACATCCAAGACCAGACTGCTCAGCTGCAGGAGATGTTCCTGAATTTGTCTCTGGGGCAAGAAGAGATGAAAGCTCTCCTCACCAAAGACTTGGGGAGTTCCAACAATGCCAGGAGTGATCAGATTGCGGAGCTGCAGTTTGATCTGACAACACTGAGGACTCAAATGATGGGACAGTTGGTGGGCCAGATGGCTCTCATCCAAGACCTATCTCAAAGACAAGAGGAACTCAGAGTTCTTGTCCGCCAACTGCTTCCAAACAACCAACTGGGGCAAACATCTGAGGTTGAGGAGCAAGTCACTGCTCAGCCTCCACCCACTCAAGAAGACAAGGGGAAAGCTCCTTTGCTAGCTTCAGGGTCACAAGCCCATCAACAAACTCGCCAGCGTCAACGGGGCAATCGGCGTAAACAAGAAAAGCCGGGAAGACAGTTTATGGAGACTGAGATACCATCATTCTTCATACTGAAGCGCCTGTTGGAGGTCAATTTACTCACCGTAAAGGACCCTCCTCAGAAGCTCAACATCTCCTCTCCTCGCTTTAATCCCGACGAATTTTGTGTTTACCACTCCTGCAGCCCGGGGCACAGTACCAACGACTGTTGGGCCTTGAAGAACAAGATTCAAGATCTGATTGACATTGGGGTGCTGGAATTCATGCCAGACGGCGAGATGAAGATCTTCCGTTAAAGGGTTCTCCGCTTGAAGTGACGAGGCTCGAACCTAAAAGACTTTTGCTTCTTTTTGAATTTTCAAAGTTGTAATTTCTTTTGCTGTCAAACAATTATTTGTTGATGTTAAACTTTGTTTTCATTAATGCATTGCATATGTTTGTCTTGAATTCATCCATTCGTTTCACTACTCTTATGCTTTTCTTTATGATATTTGACTCTTGATAAAAAGATGCAAGCCTTTAGAGGGAGGATGACGAAACAATACCGTAATCTTATACAGTATGCTTTTGAACAAACCTTGCTGATGATGTACAGGCATTTCTTTCAATTCCCAAACACTGGAGTTATAAGGAAGTTAATCCCTAGTCAACCCCTTCGAGCCAAAGAAGTAGGAGTCGTCTGTTCTGAACAATCAAAACCTTTGATATAAACCTGGGGCAGGGTAGTATCTCAGTTAATTCAAAAGAAAATGCGCATTGAAGTCGCAAACTCTCAGTTCGTAATACAACGAACGACGTCGAAAAAGAAAGCATTCCTTCGGAATCAAAAGACAAGGGTGGTTCCCTATCACATAGACAGTCGATCTCTCAAAAGAGAAAAGCCCACTGAGCCAGAACCTATAAAGGAGGCTTAAGAAAGCTGGGGCATCCCGCTGACAGTAATCCCGAAAACGGTAACAGTCAGGCAAAAGTTAGGGATAACAAATCAAAATCAAAATAGTGAGGTCATTACAAAATCCTCAACAACATGAAAATGTTGGAAAAGAAAAAGGAGATGATGACTGTCTCCCAAATTCAAAACTGGTGAACCATCACCCAAAAGTCGTTCCAAACTCAAAACAGGGTGCGACGCACAATTCACTGAGCTTAGATTGAAGAACATCACGAAGAGCGGGTGGGTATAAATATACTTTGAGCCTTTATCCTTTGTTTCTTAAACCGTGAACCAGGCCACGATACAACCCTTTAAAAGTCCTAATTGAAGCATGGGTTAGTTCGAAAGCATACTGTTACAAAAGGTATCCTGACTCCTGTAGGGCTTTGCTCTAAGTCTTGTGTTAACTTGTCTTATGAAAAGTTTTCTGCTAAAAAACGCATTTTTCAAAAAAAAAAACTTCGAGACAAACATAAACTTTGCATTATTCGAATATCACAGTCTGCATTTAACCCCTTTTGTTTGACAGCGAAGAAGTTCATACAGCAAATGTTCGAAGGAACGAAAACTCTCTCAGTAAGTCGAAAACACTTCAAGAGGATAACACTTCCATCAAATCCCCTTATCAACGAAGGGGCATGACATGTCACAATTCAATTAACCTGGGGCAGTCCAGTCAAGGTCCAACAGATCTTTCAAAGTACAGTTAACCTGGGGCAGTCCAGTCAAGATTTCAAGAAATCTCTCAATATGCAGGGTAATCTGATTCGAGATTCCTTCATCACCACTTGGGGCATTCGAATGTCAAAAGTGTTCAACAAATCAACTACAACATTTCCAAATTCGACTCCTGTATCCAGCCAGGGCATATCTGTTGACTACATTTCCAGACTCGACTCCTGTATCTAGCCAGGGCATGTCTGAAGAGTTCGAAGATTCGACTCCTGTATCCTGCCAGGGCATATCTATCAACTATCACCTTTCCAGATTCGACTCCTGTATCCAGCCAGGGCATGTCTGAAGAATTCCAGATCAACACCTGTAACAACCCAGGAAACATCTGTGAACGACCGATTGTAGACCAACGCCTGTAATAAACCAGGATTTTATCTACATCACCACTTGGGGCATTCGAATGTCAAAAGTGTTCAAAACCCGATGCAGTTTTACACAAGCTCATCATCAAGAAACCCTACACCGGTTCCCCTTCAAGACTTCTGAAAACAGTTCATGGATTCATCCCAACAACGGATGTTAATCTATCAACTTGTTCAGATGCAACCTTTGAATTTAGTTTACGGACGCTTCCCAACAACGGATGTTGTTCTATTGCTGGTTCAACTTCAAGACTTCTGAAACAAGTTTACGGATTCTTCCCAACAACGGAAGCTAATCTACCGACTTGTTCAGATTCTTCTCAAGATTTCTGAAAACAGTTCACGGGTTCTCCAAGTAAATGGAGGTTAACCTATCGCTTGTTCAGATTCTTCTCAAAGCCAACAACCACGGAAGATCGCGCTCGCCAAGATTCTCCCTATCCCCAGCGGAGTTCCTTCAATCCCCAGCGGAGTCAGACTTTCAAACCTTCTCCCCACAGAGTTTTAAGAAAGCAATTTTTGAGTTCCCCAGTGAAGTCTCCAGAGTTACCTCCCATCAAGCCAAAGACTCTCAATCTGGTCTCCCCGGCATGAGTCTACTAGTTTGGGACTCCCCAGTAGAGGTCATCAGGATTTCTCTTCCCCAGCGACAGCCAAGGATTTATTTTCCCCGGCAGCAGTCAAGATGCTTTTATCTTCAGCCATCTCGGAATCATGTATCCTTGGCAAGATTAGCTCATCAGCTTACATGTGCATTCATTACATTCATATCATAAACATCAATGTCACGTACATTGCATCAAACATCATAACATTGCATACAACTAACCCTTTGCCTTTTCAGGTAAGATCAGTCGACAGACACAGATCATCTCCTGAGATTCATCCAAAATAGTTCAGATGTGACCCGGACACGGCAACTTTCTGATACTTATTCCAGATTCATTCAGACGCATCAGCAGAAACCTTACACCGGTTCCTCTTCAACTTCTCAACTTCTGAAGCAAGTTTACGGATTCTTCCCTACAACGGACGCCAATCTACCAACTGATTCAGACTCTTCACAATTTTTGAAAATAGGTTACGGACGCTTCCCAACAACGGATGCTGCTCTATTGCTTATTCAATCTCAAATAGTTTACAGATTCTCCAGACATGGACGTCAATCTGTTGCTTGTTCAGACCCCAATTCAGAGATATTCCAAAACAGGGATGCCCTTCTGATACTTGTCCACTCACCATTGACCTACAGTTCAACATCACCATATGACATCTCTAAGCCCATCCCCCGACAAATTCTTTCGCACCAGGTGGCATCTTTAAGCCCATCACCAAATGGCATCTTTAAGCCCATTCACCTCCACCGTCACATCGACGAGCGCAAATTTTCTGGGCACATTAGTGTTCAATCTCATTTTACCTTCAAGTCGCGAAAGGCAAACTTGCCAATCTAACTCTTCAGGTCCAAGAAGATTGAACAGGGGCAACTGTTGTACCCCAAAATTTGCCCTCGCATTTTTCCCCAAGAAATATCAGCTTCAAACATTTCCTGACTTTTCAAACTGGCTCAAGAATCGGACAAACGGACTTTTCTTGACAGTCAAGCAAAACTAGGGTTTTTACTGATTTTCAGAGCTCTGAATTGTTTCATACAGTGGGCTTAGGGTTTGATTGATTTTTGGTTCAATTTTGATCAAGCGAATGTTCGTTGGCATTTAATCAGGAATTAAGGTTCTATGGGCATATTCTCAGAAGAATTTAAATTCCACAGCACTTTGCGGTTTATTTCGAGATTCGAGTTAAAATTCGCGTTATCTTGGTTTAATCAGCAAAAGAGACAGTGGTTTGAATTCAGTACGTTTTGATTGGGCCAGTCATATACAGGGTGCAGTATTGGATTCACAGTGTTTATGCGTTTGATCAGTCCATTTGGGTTAACTGCTGCTTTGCTTTGGATGTTGAACAAGACAGACTTAATTGATCAATGTTGCTTTATTTTAGTTATTTATTATTCTGAAATTGAATGATTGAATTTATTTTCAATTGTTTTAATTCTAAGAATTTTAAATAAATAAATAAACAATAAAGAAATTGGAATTAATTGGATAATTTAGATTTTATTGGATAATTTAGATTTTATTGAATAATTGAATTATTTGTACAAATTGTTGTTTATAATTTAAATTATAAACAATGATATACATTAATTTAAATATTACATAAAATTAAAACTATCCTATTTTCTAATATTCTGCATTCTTCACTCCGCTCCGGTATTCCATTTTTCATCTGCAAAAAGAAACAAGAAAAGTCAGAAAGCAGTTAATTAAAAGACAGATAAAATATTGCTCATCATTAGGGGCCACTGACTGGGATCAGTTGCCCTCTCTGCAAATCACGGGATTTCTCCCGGTTCACAGAGAGGGAAGATTATTTTATTTCATGAATGCAAATGTCAAAATGCATAAGTTACAAATTTCAAGCTGCATAGAAATTCAAGATCCAAAATCCAAACTAAACTGAAAAGTTCAATCTCAACTTTCTATCCAAAAGCAAAGGCACTAACTGTCAAAATGCCAAAGATAAGAAAGAAATCAAAGTAGTACAAGTTGCTATCAAAGCTCAAAAGCTGTCATAAAAAAGATTTTTGCCAAGATATCAAAATGCAAAGTCAGATCAAAGTTGTCAAAAGAGATAAAGATGCAGTCAAGTAGTATGTAGGATGCAAGCAACTTGGATTTTTTCATCATTTCCCATAGTTAGCCCCTTCAGAAAAGTACAAGTATAATCATATAAAATTCAAACTGTACTTTAAGAGAGAGTAAAGAGAGATAAAGCAGGCAGGGGTTTAGGCACAGTTCAGCAGCAGACAGCAGGAAATGAAGATATACAAAATCAGAAAATAGCCAACTCAGTTAAGACAGTTCAGAATAGAGAGGTGAGGAGATAAAAAAGATATAGAAGATATAACACAGGCCAAGACAGTTCAGAAGTGATAAGAAGCAAAAGTAAAAAACCAAAATCTATCAAAACCTGAACCTTGTCCAAAACCACCAAAAACCTGCATCAGGCCTCAACCATCCAACACAACTCTGCATAATATACAGAGGGCCAAGCATATACCAAGACAGTTCAGAAGAGAGGTTAAGATACACAAATCAAAAGCCAACTCAGTTAGGCAGCAGTCCAGCATAGCAGGTTAGAAAAAAAAGGATATACAAACTCAGTTCAGCATAGAATAGAGAGAAGCATACAAACTGAGGAAGCAACAAAAGCCTCATTACTGTCATCAAATACCAATACCCTGCCCAACCAAGAGAACCTTGTAAAAAACCAGTTATCAAATACATCATCCAAGAAAGATACAAAAACTCATACCCTGTCATAACCAAACATCTATAAAACCTGAGCAATCTAAAAAATATATACAAACACAAGCCCCTGAGTTTCAAAGGAGGATAACATACAAACTGCATATACACAAATCTGCACCAGCATAACCTACTGCAAAACCTCTTGCCTGTTAAAATGCTTCCAAACACATAACCATACAAAAAACTAACATTAGCCTCACAAACACGAAATCAATTCCTGAGCCCTCAGTACAAGCATCATTGGGCATTAAATCTCAAAAAGAAGGCATCCAATCCAAGGCAATAACTGTTCACAATCATTCCAAAGCATTCAACAACTCAAAGGGCAACAAGAGAAGAAGAGAGCGAATCATCTCAGGCAACAACATAGGCAGCAATTCAAGGCAACCTAGGCCCTCAGACCTCTGAGGTCATCATTGGGCAGTACAAACAAGTAATACTGCGTTCAAAAAGAAAGAACATTCAAGACCAGTTCAGAAGCATAGGCATCAGGGGCTCAGAGGAAAACAAGAAGTATCAAAGGCAACCATTCAGTTAAAATCCTAGGCAACAATTCGAAGCATCATAGGCAAAGGGACAAGAGGTAAAGAAGTGAACATATTAGGCTTCTCAGCATATGTCATCATCAAAAGCCTAAAGCATCATAAAACCTAAGCAAAAGGCAAAAGAACGAAAGTACCAGGAAAGCAAGCTCAAAGCTTCATCACTGAATCGCCGCTCCGGCCTCCTCAACGCCTCCACTCTTCTCTCCTCCTCCCCCAAGATCAGGTAGTAAGCAGTATTCTTTTTCTTCCTTTCCTTCACCTCATAAATGATTAAAAAAAAAAACTCAGTTTAAAACAAATCCAAAACACGCGAATTCAGTAGAAGAAGAAACATAACAACAAAAACCAACCTTGTTTCAAAGGATGTGGAGTTCTTGCCTTGGAGGGAAGAGAGTACGGGTCGCGCTGGTGGCCGGAGGAAGCTCAGGAAGCCTAATCGGAGAAGACTCAACAAACGGCGCCGCTGTTAACCCTAGCCCTTGTTCTGAACTGCCAAATGCCTAACCCTAATTTCGTTCAAAATCCAAACGTGGGCTTAATCTGTTCCCAATTATTCTAAGCCCATTAATCACTAACCTTAGTTTATATTTACTTACTTCTTTTTTATAAAACACTAATCCCTTTTATTTTACAAACAATACTTATTTTCTAACCAAATATAGTTTTAATAAATATAACATTCTTAATTAACTTAACCATTTTTTTAAAACACTAACCCTCTTTTATCTTATAAAAAATGTTCACTTTTTTTATTTTGTAAAATACTAACCTAAATAATAAAACACTTTTATCATATAATTAAATTTGAAAACATCTTCTTTTAGTTAATACACTTTTGTACATAAAAATAACCAAATACTTTTATACATAATTAAATTGAAAATACTTTTTTTAATTAAAATACATATTCGTACATATTATCTTTTCTTTTTCATACATAATACATTTCCTAATTAAAACTTTTCCTTTTGTACATATTATACACTTTTATACATAATTAAAATTGAAACTTTTTAATTAACATTCTTTTTTCATACATAATAATTCAATACATTTTTCTAATATCAAATTCACAAACATTTGGACTAAAATACTTTCCAATTAAAAATTGAACATTTAATCAAAACATCTTCATTTTTCTTTTGTACATAATTAAACATACAAAAATCAAAGATTCATTTAAAAACATTTCTCTAGGTCAAACCCTAATCTGATTCAACTTCACAATTCGCACTTGTTACATAATTCACATACATATACACTTGTACACTTACACAAATACATTCACATTACCCTATACACATGTTTATCTTACATTTATATTTGATATTCATTTTGATCGCACATTCGATTTGGTTGTAAATTATTGGGTACTATAAGTCTCATCCCCTTGTACATTTATACCCCACTCCCGGACACTATTTTGTAATAGCGTAGATTTATATTCCGCAATTTACAGTTTTCAATTATACCATGGTTAGACCTAGGGTTTGCATGTACATAAAATCAAACGCTAGATAACCTAATACAAGACAAATACATGTAATCAACACACAATCACACTTGCACCCCCTAGGGTAATCCCATATGTTGCCTTCCAAAATGGGCCATGCTTGCACGTCGAGTATCTTTGGCAAAACAAATCAAATGATCATAAGTCTCAAAGTGTTGCCTAAACGAAATGATCATAGTCCCTTCAAAACAAATTGCCAAAGACACTTGGCATCATTGCATTCATGGTCCATACGATGACCCGCGCCCGTCCCGAATAAACTTCCTAAACGCAAGATTGTCTACCAATTTCAATGGTAGAACAAAATTGTTAAAAGGGGTTAAAACATGACAAAAACCTTTGAGTACAATAGGGTAGACAAAACTCTTAGTTACTTGAGATCAAACTTGCAAAAACACTTGCCTTCTTTTCAAAAAAACCACAATCCACAACACTTTCAAACAAACTCTCAAAAAACATTTGAAAACATCTTTTCGAAAAGATTCACACTTTTGTAAAACACTCAAACACGAGTCAAATACATTAGTTGCCTAAAACAAGGCATCTTTTTCCAAAACATTTTCAAAAAGCACCCACACACACACCATTTTCAAAGCAATCGAAAAACAAGGCAAGTGATCTAAAAAACCAAGTAACTAAGAGCCCATGGATAACCATGGATGAAAAGGGTGCTAATACCTTCCCTTTTCATAATCTACCCCCCGAACCCACGAAATATCTCAAAAGGTTTTTGCTGTGTTTTTTAACCTTTCCTTTAGGATAAAATAAAAAGTCGGTGGCGACTCTTGCTAACCGCACAAGTGCGAATACGAACACAAAACACTAGTCAGTTCTCCCACCGAACCACAGAACTGGCGACTCTGCTGAGGATATAATTTTTGAAGTGGGGTTACCTTAGGGTTTAGATCACCTTTACTTTCAATTGATTGCTTTGTTTGCTTTACATTTGTGGGCTTTGTATCGGAGTTTTATAGATCCTAACCCGGATCTGGGGGAAACCCTTTTAGGTAGCATAATCTGTGAGGGACCTGTCCGGCGTAGACCGACATGGGTGAAGCAGTGGCTACGTTGGTGTGGCATCTTAGTCTATACCTATATCCCTTGTGTTGCAACGGGGAGAATATAGGTATTCTAAGGGGTCATTAAGAACCGACCGACCTTAGAACCCTAATTGACCAACTTGGCCATTAGAACAGTAGCATTATGCTACACTCATTGAGGCTAAACTCTCGAGATGGTTCCGGCCGCGAGAAAAGGTTGCGATGCTGGAGTTATGACCGATTGAGGGTAGCCAATGATATGAGATCCTCTAGAACCCGGTTACTTTTGATAGGACAGGTTTTAACCAACAAACTGAAAAAGGGTAGTACCTGAACCTCATGCAAGCCTAAACCTAAGGCCTTGTGTGCTTTGTGTGAATATTGTTTGCCTGTATATACACTTGCCTGCTTTTCGCATACATGGACATAACATCATGACATCATACCATAGCATTTTAGCATTTTCAATAACCATTTCAAGGACCTCGAGGGTTCTGTTGATGCAGGGTTACGTTGAACCAGACGTCTATCAAGGGGCAAGGGGGTTTCTCCTCTAAACAAACCCAGTCAAAGCTCAAGTACAACAACTTGAATCAGTGGCTATGACCCACTCGACATGGTGAGCTTGATTCTAGTGGAAAGACATCCACCGATACAAAGTTCTCCAATCAAAGTTCAAGAACAACAACTTGAATCAGTGGCTATGACCCACTCGACATGGTGAGCTTGATTCTCGTGGAAAGACATCCACCGGTGCAGAGATCTCCAATCCAAGAGCAAAGTTCAACCTCTAACATTTTCTTGTGTTTACCCCAAGAGATCCTTGAAAGCATGCATCCACATATCATGCATTTCATTTTAACAATCTTTCCTTTTTCAGGTTTCCTTACTCTCCTGCTGTTTATTTCAGCAAGAGATGGCTCTAGAACGGTCTGTCAAAGACATCCAAGACCAGACTGCTCAGCTGCAGGAGATGTTCCTGAATTTGTCTCTGGGGCAAGAAGAGATGAAAGCTCTCCTCACCAAAGACTTGGGGAGTTCCAACAATGCCAGGAGTGATCAGATTGCGGAGCTGCAGTTTGATCTGACAACACTGAGGACTCAAATGATGGGACAGTTGGTGGGCCAGATGGCTCTCATCCAAGACCTATCTCAAAGACAAGAGGAACTCAGAGTTCTTGTCCGCCAACTGCTTCCAAACAACCAACTGGGGCAAACATCTGAGGTTGAGGAGCAAGTCACCGCTCAGCCTCCACCCACTCAAGAAGACAAGGGGAAAGCTCCTTTGCTAGCTTCAGGGTCACAAGCCCATCAACAAACTCGCCAGCGTCAACGGGGCAATCGGCGTAAACAAGAAAAGCCGGGAAGACAGTTTACGGAGACTGAGATACCATCATTCTTCGTACTGAAGCGCCTGTTGGAGGTCAATTTACTCACCGTAAAGGACCCTCCTCAGAAGCTCAACATCTCCTCTCCTCGCTTTAATCCCGACGAATTTTGTGTTTACCACTCCTGCAGCCCGGGGCACAGTACCAACGACTGTTGGGCCTTGAAGAACAAGATTCAAGATCTGATTGACATTGGGGTGCTGGAATTCATGCCAGACGGCGAGATGAAGATCTTCCGTTAAAGGGTTCTCCGCTTGAAGTGACGAGGCTCGAACCTAAAAGACTTTTGCTTCTTTTTGAATTTTCAAAGTTGTAATTTCTTTTGCTGTCAAACAATTATTTGTTGATGTTAAACTTTGTTTTCATTAATGCATTGCATATGTTTGTCTTGAATTCATCCATTCGTTTCACTACTCTTATGCTTTTCTTTATGATATTTGACTCTTGATAAAAAGATGCAAGCCTTTAGAGGGAGGATGACGAAACAATACCGTAATCTTATACAGTATGCTTTTGAACAAACCTTGCTGATGATGTACAGGCATTTCTTTCAATTCCCAAACACTGGAGTTATAAGGAAGTTAATCCCTAGTCAACCCCTTCGAGCCAAAGAAGTAGGAGTCGTCTGTTCTGAACAATCAAAACCTTTGATATAAACCTGGGGCAGGGTAGTATCTCAGTTAATTCAAAAGAAAACGCGCATTGAAGTCGCAAACTCTCAGTTCGTAATACAACGAACGACGTCGAAAAAGAAAGCATTCCTTCGGAATCAAAAGACAAGGGTGGTTCCCTATCACATAGACAGTCGATCTCTCAAAAGAGAAAAGCCCACTGAGCCAGAACCTATAAAGGAGGCTTAAGAAAGCTGGGGCATCCCGCTGACAGTAATCCCGAAAACGGTAACAGTCAGGCAAAAGTTAGGGATAACAAATCAAAATCAAAATAGTGAGGTCATTACAAAATCCTCAACAACATGAAAATGTTGGAAAAGAAAAAGGAGATGATGACTGTCTCCCAAATTCAAAACTGGTGAACCATCACCCAAAAGTCGTTCCAAACTCAAAACAGGGTGCGACGCACAATTCACTGAGCTTAGATTGAAGAACATCACGAAGAGCGGGTGGGTACAAATATACTTTGAGCCTTTTTCCTTTGTTTCTTAAACCGTGAACCAGGCCACGATACAACCCTTTAAAAGTCCTAATTGAAGCATGGGTTAGTTCGAAAGCATACTGTTACAAAAGGTATCCTGACTCCTGTAGGGCTTTGCTCTAAGTCTTGTGTTAACTTGTCTTATGAAAAGTTTTCTGCTAAAAAACGCATTTTTAAAAAAAAAAACTTCGAGACAAACATAAACTTTGCATTATTCGAATATCACAGTCTGCATTTAACCCCTTTTGTTTGACAGCGAAGAAGTTCATACAGCAAATGTTCGAAGGAACGAAAACTCTCTCAGTAAGTCGAAAACACTTCAAGAGGATAACACTTCCATCAAATCCCCTTATCAACGAAGGGGCATGACATGTCACAATTCAATTAACCTGGGGCAGTCCAGTCAAGGTCCAACAGATCTTTCAAAGTACAGTTAACCTGGGGCAGTCCAGTCAAGATTTCAAGAAATCTCTCAATATGCAGGGTAATCTGATTCGAGATTCCTTCATCACCACTTGGGGCATTCGAATGTCAAAAGTGTTCAACAAATCAACTACAACATTTCCAAATTCGACTCCTGTATCCAGCCAGGGCATATCTGTTGACTACATTTCCAGACTCGACTCCTGTATCTAGCCAGGGCATGTCTGAAGAGTTCGAAGATTCGACTCCTGTATCCTGCCAGGGCATATCTATCAACTATCACCTTTCCAGATTCGACTCCTGTATCCAGCCAGGGCATGTCTGAAGAATTCCAGATCAACACCTGTAACAACCCAGGAAACATCTGTGAACGACCGATTGTAGACCAACGCCTGTAATAAACCAGGATTTTATCTACATCACCACTTGGGGCATTCGAATGTCAAAAGTGTTCAAAACCCGATGCAGTTTTACACAAGCTCATCATCAGGAAACCCTACACCGGTTCCCCTTCAAGACTTCTGAAAACAGTTCATGGATTCATCCCAACAACGGATGTTAATCTATCAACTTGTTCAGATGCAACCTTTGAATTTAGTTTACGGACGCTTCCCAACAACGGATGTTGTTCTATTGCTGGTTCAACTTCAAGACTTCTGAAACAAGTTTACGGATTCTTCCCAACAACGGACGCTAATCTACCGACTTGTTCAGATTCTTCTCAAGATTTCTGAAAACAGTTCACGGGTTCTCCAAGTAAACGGAGGTTAACCTATCGCTTGTTCAGATTCTTCTCAAAGCCAACAACCACGGAAGATCGCGCTCGCCAAGATTCTCCCTATCCCCAGCGGAGTTCCTTCAATCCCCAGCGGAGTCAGACTTTCAAACCTTCTCCCCACAGAGTTTTAAGAAAGCAATTTTTGAGTTCCCCAGTGAAGTCTCCAGAGTTACCTCCCATCAAGCCAAAGACTCTCAATCTGGTCTCCCCGGCATGAGTCTACTAGTTTGGGACTCCCCAGTAGAGGTCATCAGGATTTCTCTTCCCCAGCGACAGCCAAGGATTTATTTTCCCCGGCAGCAGTCAAGATGCTTTTATCTTCAGCCATCTCGGAATCATGTATCCTTGGCAAGATTAGCTCATCAGCTTACATGTGCATTCATTACATTCATATCATAAACATCAATGTCACGTACATTGCATCAAACATCATAACATTGCATACAACTAACCCTTTGCCTTTTCAGGTAAGATCAGTCGACAGACACAGATCATCTCCTGAGATTCATCCAAAATAGTTCAGATGTGACCCGGACACGGCAACTTTCTGATACTTATTCCAGATTCATTCAGACGCATCAGCAGAAACCTTACACCGGTTCCTCTTCAACTTCTCAACTTCTGAAGCAAGTTTACGGATTCTTCCCTACAACGGACGCCAATCTACCAACTGATTCAGACTCTTCACAATTTTTGAAAATAGGTTACGGACGCTTCCCAACAACGGATGCTGCTCTATTGCTTATTCAATCTCAAATAGTTTACAGATTCTCCAGACATGGACGTCAATCTGTTGCTTGTTCAGACCCCAATTCAGAGATATTCCAAAACAGGGATGCCCTTCTGATACTTGTCCACTCACCATTGACCTACAGTTCAACATCACCATATGACATCTCTAAGCCCATCCCCCGACAAATTCTTTCGCACCAGGTGGCATCTTTAAGACCATCACCAAATGGCATCTTTAAGCCCATTCACCTCCACCGTCACATCGACGAGCGCAAATTTTCTGGGCACATTAGTGTTCAATCTCCTTTTACCTTCAAGTCGCGAAAGGAAAACTTGCCAATCTAACTCTTCAGGTCCAAGAAGATTGAACAGGGGCAACTGTTGTACCCCAAAATTTGCCCTCGCATTTTTCCCCAAGAAATATCAGCTTCAAACATTTCCTGACTTTTCAAACTGGCTCAAGAATCGGACAAACGGACTTTTCTTGACAGTCAAGCAAAACTAGGGTTTTTACTGATTTTCAGAGCTCTGAATTGTTTCATACAGTGGGCTTAGGGTTTGATTGATTTTTGGTTCAATTTTGATCAAGCGAATGTTCGTTGGCATTTAATCAGGAATTAAGGTTCTATGGGCATATTCTCAGAAGAATTTAAATTCCACAGCACTTTGCGGTTTATTTCGAGATTCGAGTTAAAATTCGCGTTATCTTGGTTTAATCAGCAAAAGAGACAGTGGTTTGAATTCAGTACGTTTTGATTGGGCCAGTCATATACAGGGTGCAGTATTGGATTCACAGTGTTTATGCGTTTGATCAGTCCATTTGGGTTAACTGCTGCTTTGCTTTGGATGTTGAACAAGACAGACTTAATTGATCAATGTTGCTTTATTTTAGTTATTTATTATTCTGAAATTGAATGATTGAATTTATTTTCAATTGTTTTAATTCTAAGAATTTTAAATAAATAAATAAACAATAAAGAAATTGGAATTAATTGGATAATTTAGATTTTATTGAATAATTGAATTATTTGTACAAATTGTTGTTTATAATTTAAATTATAAACAATGATATACATTAATTTAAATATTACATAAAATTAAAACTATCCTATTTTCTAATATTCTGCATTCTTCACTCCGCTCCGGTATTCCATTTTTCATCTGCAAAAAGAAACAAGAAAAGTCAGAAAGCAGTTAATTAAAAGACAGATAAAATATTGCTCATCATTAGGGGCCACTGACTGGGATCAGTTGCCCTCTCTGCAAATCACGGGATTTCTCCCGGTTCACAGAGAGGGAAGATTATTTTATTTCATGAATGCAAATGTCAAAATGCATAAGTTACAAATTTCAAGCTGCATAGAAATTCAAGATCCAAAATCCAAACTAAACTGAAAAGTTCAATCTCAACTTTCTATCCAAAAGCAAAGGCACTAACTGTCAAAATGCCAAAGATAAGAAAGAAATCAAAGTAGTACAAGTTGCTATCAAAGCTCAAAAGCTGTCATAAAAAAGATTTTTGCCAAGATATCAAAATGCAAAGTCAGATCAAAGTTGTCAAAAGAGATAAAGATGCAGTCAAGTAGTATGTAGGATGCAAGCAACTTGGATTTTTTCATCATTTCCCATAGTTAGCCCCTTCAGAAAAGTACAAGTATAATCATATAAAATTCAAACTGTACTTTAAGAGAGAGTAAAGAGAGATAAAGCAGGCAGGGGTTTAGGCACAGTTCAGCAGCAGACATCAGGAAATGAAGATATACAAAATCAGAAAATAGCCAACTCAGTTAAGACAGTTCAGAATAGAGAGGTGAGGAGATAAAAAAGATATAGAAGATATAACACAGGCCAAGACAGTTCAGAAGTGATAAGAAGCAAAAGTAAAAAACCAAAATCTATCAAAACCTGAACCTTGTCCAAAACCACCAAAAACCTGCATCAGGCCTCAACCATCCAACACAACTCTGCATAATATACAGAGGGCCAAGCATATACCAAGACAGTTCAGAAGAGAGGTTAAGATACACAAATCAAAAGCCAACTCAGTTAGGCAGCAGTCCAGCATAGCAGGTTAGAAAAAAAAGGATATACAAACTCAGTTCAGCATAGAATAGAGAGAAGCATACAAACTGAGGAAGCAACAAAAGCCTCATTACTGTCATCAAATACCAATACCCTGCCCAACCAAGAGAACCTTGTAAAAAACCAGTTATCAAATACATCATCCAAGAAAGATACAAAAACTCATACCCTGTCATAACCAAACATCTATAAAACCTGAGCAATCTAAAAAATATATACAAACACAAGCCCCTGAGTTTCAAAGGAGGATAACATACAAACTGCATATACACAAATCTGCACCAGCATAACCTACTGCAAAACCTCTTGCCTGTTAAAATGCTTCCAAACACATAACCATACAAAAAACCAACATTAGCCTCACAAACACGAAACCAATTCCTGAGCCCTCAGTACAAGCATCATTGGGCATTAAATCTCAAAAAGAAGGCATCCAATCCAAGGCAATAACTGTTCACAATCATTCCAAAGCATTCAACAACTCAAAGGGCAACAAGAGAAGAAGAGAGCGAATCATCTCAGGCAACAACATAGGCAGCAATTCAAGGCAACCTAGGCCCTCAGACCTCTGAGGTCATCATTGGGCAGTACAAACAAGTAATACTGCGTTCAAAAAGAAAGAACATTCAAGACCAGTTCAGAAGCATAGGCATCAGGGGCTCAGAGGAAAACAAGAAGTATCAAAGGCAACCATTCAGTTAAAATCCTAGGCAACAATTCGAAGCATCATAGGCAAAGGGACAAGAGGTAAAGAAGTGAACATATTAGGCTTCTCAGCATATGTCATCATCAAAAGCCTAAAGCATCATAAAACCTAAGCAAAAGGCAAAAGAACGAAAGTACCAGGAAAGCAAGCTCAAAGCTTCATCACTGAACCGCCGCTCCGGCCTCCTCAACGCCTCCACTCTTCTCTCCTCCTCCCCCAAGATCAGGTAGTAAGCAGTATTCTTTTTCTTCCTTTCCTTCACCTCATAAATGATTAAAAAAAAAAACTCAGTTTAAAACAAATCCAAAACACGCGAATTCAGTAGAAGAAGAAACATAACAACAAAAACCAACCTTGTTTCAAAGGATGTGGAGTTCTTGCCTTGGAGGGAAGAGAGTACGGGTCGCGCTGGTGGCCGGAGGAAGCTCAGGAAGCCTAATCGGAGAAGACTCAACAAACGGCGCCGCTGTTAACCCTAGCCCTTGTTCTGAACTGCCAAATGCCTAACCCTAATTTCGTTCAAAATCCAAACGTGGGCTTAATCTGTTCCCAATTATTCTAAGCCCATTAATCACTAACCTTAGTTTATATTTACTTACTTCTTTTTTATAAAACACTAATCCCTTTTATTTTACAAACAATACTTATTTTCTAACCAAATATAGTTTTAATAAATATAACATTCTTAATTAACTTAACCATTTTTTTAAAACACTAACCCTCTTTTATCTTATAAAAAATGTTCACTTTTTTTATTTTGTAAAATACTAACCTAAATAATAAAACACTTTTATCATATAATTAAATTTGAAAACATCTTCTTTTAGTTAATACATTTTTGTACATAAAAATAACCAAATACTTTTATACATAATTAAATTGAAAATACTTTTTTTAATTAAAATACATATTCGTACATATTATCTTTTCTTTTTCATACATAATACATTTCCTAATTAAAACTTTTCCTTTTGTACATATTATACACTTTTATACATAATTAAAATTGAAACTTTTTAATTAACATTCTTTTTTCATACATAATAATTCAATACATTTTTCTAATATCAAATTCACAAACATTTGGACTAAAATACTTTCCAATTAAAAATTGAACATTTAATCAAAACATCTTCATTTTTCTTTTGTACATAATTAAACATACAAAAATCAAAGATTCATTTAAAAACATTTCTCTAGGTCAAACCCTAATCTGATTCAACTTCACAATTCGCACTTGTTACACAATTCACATACATATACACTTGTACACTTACACAAATACATTCACATTACCCTATACACATGTTTATCTTACATTTATATTTGATATTCATTTTGATCGCACATTCGATTTGGTTGTAAATTATTGGGTACTATAAGTCTCATCCCCTTGTACATTTATACCCCCACTCCCGGACACTATTTTGTAATAGCGTAGATTTATATTCCGCAATTTACAGTTTTCAATTATACCATGGTTAGACCTAGGGTTTGCATGTACATAAAATCAAACGCTAGATAACCTAATACAAGACAAATACATGTAATCAACACACAATCACACTTGCACCCCCTAGGGTAATCCCATATGTTGCCTTCCAAAATGGGCCATGCTTGCACGTCGAGTATCTTTGGCAAAACAAATCAAATGATCATAAGTCTCAAAGTGTTGCCTAAACGAAATGATCATAGTCCCTTCAAAACAAATTGCCAAAGACACTTGGCATCATTGCATTCATGGTCCATACGATGACCCGCGCCCGTCCCGAATAAACTTCCTAAACGCAAGATTGTCTACCAATTTCAATGGTAGAACAAAATTGTTAAAAGGGGTTAAAACATGACAAAAACCTTTGAGTACAATAGGGTAGACAAAACTCTTAGTTACTTGAGATCAAACTTGCAAAAACACTTGCCTTCTTTTCAAAAAAACCACAATCCACAACACTTTCAAACAAACTCTCAAAAAACATTTGAAAACATCTTTTCGAAAAGATTCACACTTTTGTAAAACACTCAAACACGAGTCAAATACATTAGTTGCCTAAAACAAGGCATCTTTTTCCAAAACATTTTCAAAAAGCACCCACACACACACCATTTTCAAAGCAATCGAAAAACAAGGCAAGTGATCTAAAAAACCAAGTAACTAAGAGCCCATGGATAACCATGGATGAAAAGGGTGCTAATACCTTCCCTTTTCATAATCTACCCCCCGAACCCACGAAATATCTCAAAAGGTTTTTGCTGTGTTTTTTAACCTTTCCTTTAGGATAAAATAAAAAGTCGGTGGCGACTCTTGCTAACCGCACAAGTGCGAATACGAACGCAAAACACTAGTCAGTTCTCCCACCGAACCACAGAACTGGCGACTCTGCTGGGGATATAATTTTTGAAGTGGGGTTACCTTAGGGTTTAGATCACCTTTACTTTCAATTGATTGCTTTGTTTGCTTTACATTTGTGGGCTTTGTATCGGAGTTTTATAGATCCTAACCCGGATCTGGGGGAAACCCTTTTAGGTAGCATAATCTGTGAGGGACCTGTCCGGCGTAGACCGACATGGGTGAAGCAGTGGCTACGTTGGTGTGGCATCTTAGTCTATACCTATATCCCTTGTGTTGCAACGGGGAGAATATAGGTCTTCTAAGGGGTCATTAAGCACCAACCGACCTTAGAACCCTAATTGACCAACTTGGCCATTAGAACAGTAGCAGTATGCTACACTCATTGAGGCTAAACTCTCGAGATGGTTCCGGCCGCGAGAAAAGGTTGCGATGCTGGAGTTATGACCGATTGAGGGTAGCCAATGATATGAGATCCTCTAGAACCCGGTTACTTTTGATAGGACAGGTTTTAACCAACAAACTGAAAAAGGGTAGTACCTGAACCTCATGCAAGCCTAAACCTAAGGCCTTGTGTGCTTTGTGTGAATATTGTTTGCCTGTATATACACTTGCCTGCTTTTCGCATACATGGACATAACATCATGACATCATACCATAGCATTTTAGCATTTTCAATAACCATTTCAAGGACCTCGAGGGTTCTGTTGATGCAGGGTTACGTTGAACCAGACGTCTATCAAGGGGCAAGGGGGTTTCTCCTCTAAACAAACCCAGTCAAAGCTCAAGTACAACAACTTGAATCAGTGGCTATGACCCACTCGACATGGTGAGCTTGATTCTAGTGGAAAGACATCCACCGATACAAAGTTCTCCAATCAAAGTTCAAGAACAACAACTTGAATCAGTGGCTATGACCCACTCGACATGGTGAGCTTGATTCTCGTGGAAAGACATCCACCGGTGCAGAGATCTCCAATCCAAGAGCAAAGTTCAACCTCTAACATTTTCTTGTGTTTACCCCAAGAGATCCTTGAAAGCATGCATCCACATATCATGCATTTCATTTTAACAATCTTTCCTTTTTCAGGTTTCCTTACTCTCCTGCTGTTTATTTCAGCAAGAGATGGCTCTAGAACGGTCTGTCAAAGACATCCAAGACCAGACTGCTCAGCTGCAGGAGATGTTCCTGAATTTGTCTCTGGGGCAAGAAGAGATGAAAGCTCTCCTCACCAAAGACTTGGGGAGTTCCAACAATGCCAGGAGTGATCAGATTGCGGAGCTGCAGTTTGATCTGACAACACTGAGGACTCAAATGATGGGACAGTTGGTGGGCCAGATGGCTCTCATCCAAGACCTATCTCAAAGACAAGAGGAACTCAGAGTTCTTGTCCGCCAACTGCTTCCAAACAACCAACTGGGGCAAACATCTGAGGTTGAGGAGCAAGTCACCGCTCAGCCTCCACCCACTCAAGAAGACAAGGGGAAAGCTCCTTTGCTAGCTTCAGGGTCACAAGCCCATCAACAAACTCGCCAGCGTCAACGGGGCAATCGGCGTAAACAAGAAAAGCCGGGAAGACAGTTTACGGAGACTGAGATACCATCATTCTTCGTACTGAAGCGCCTGTTGGAGGTCAATTTACTCACCGTAAAGGACCCTCCTCAGAAGCTCAACATCTCCTCTCCTCGCTTTAATCCCGACGAATTTTGTGTTTACCACTCCTGCAGCCCGGGGCACAGTACCAACGACTGTTGGGCCTTGAAGAACAAGATTCAAGATCTGATTGACATTGGGGTGCTGGAATTCATGCCAGACGGCGAGATGAAGATCTTCCGTTAAAGGGTTCTCCGCTTGAAGTGACGAGGCTCGAACCTAAAAGACTTTTGCTTCTTTTTGAATTTTCAAAGTTGTAATTTCTTTTGCTGTCAAATAATTATTTGTTGATGTTAAACTTTGTTTTCATTAATGCATTGCATATGTTTGTCTTGAATTCATCCATTCGTTTCACTACTCTTATGCTTTTCTTTATGATATTTGACTCTTGATAAAAAGATGCAAGCCTTTAGAGGGAGGATGACGAAACAATACCGTAATCTTATACAGTATGCTTTTGAACAAACCTTGCTGATGATGTACAGGCATTTCTTTCAATTCCCAAACACTGGAGTTATAAGGAAGTTAATCCCTAGTCAACCCCTTCGAGCCAAAGAAGTAGGAGTCGTCTGTTATGAACAATCAAAACCTTTGATATAAACCTGGGGCAGGGTAGTATCTCAGTTAATTCAAAAGAAAACGCGCATTGAAGTCGCAAACTCTCAGTTCGTAATACAACGAACGACGTCGAAAAAGAAAGCATTCCTTCGGAATCAAAAGACAAGGGTGGTTCCCTATCACATAGACAGTCGATCTCTCAAAAGAGAAAAGCCCACTGAGCCAGAACCTATAAAGGAGGCTTAAGAAAGCTGGGGCATCCCGCTGACAGTAATCCCGAAAACGGTAACAGTCAGGCAAAAGTTAGGGATAACAAATCAAAATCAAAATAGTGAGGTCATTACAAAATCCTCAACAACATGAAAATGTTGGAAAAGAAAAAGGAGATGATGACTGTCTCCCAAATTCAAAACTGGTGAACCATCACCCAAAAGTCGTTCCAAACTCAAAACAGGGTGCGACGCACAATTCACTGAGCTTAGATTGAAGAACATCACGAAGAGCGGGTGGGTACAAATATACTTTGAGCCTTTTTCCTTTGTTTCTTAAACCGTGAACCAGGCCACGATACAACCCTTTAAAAGTCCTAATTGAAGCATGGGTTAGTTCGAAAGCATACTGTTACAAAAGGTATCCTGACTCCTGTAGGGCTTTGCTCTAAGTCTTGTGTTAACTTGTCTTATGAAAAGTTTTCTGCTAAAAAACGCATTTTTTAAAAAAAAAACTTCGAGACAAACATAAACTTTGCATTATTCGAATATCACAGTCTGCATTTAACCCCTTTTGTTTGACAGCGAAGAAGTTCATACAGCAAATGTTCGAAGGAACGAAAACTCTCTCAGTAAGTCGAAAACACTTCAAGAGGATAACACTTCCATCAAATCCCCTTATCAACGAAGGGGCATGACATGTCACAATTCAATTAACCTGGGGCAGTCCAGTCAAGGTCCAACAGATCTTTCAAAGTACAGTTAACCTGGGGCAGTCCAGTCAAGATTTCAAGAAATCTCTCAATATGCAGGGTAATCTGATTCGAGATTCCTTCATCACCACTTGGGGCATTCGAATGTCAAAAGTGTTCAACAAATCAACTACAACATTTCCAAATTCGACTCCTGTATCCAGCCAGGGCATATCTGTTGACTACATTTCCAGACTCGACTCCTGTATCTAGCCAGGGCATGTCTGAAGAGTTCGAAGATTCGACTCCTGTATCCTGCCAGGGCATATCTATCAACTATCACCTTTCCAGATTCGACTCCTGTATCCAGCCAGGGCATGTCTGAAGAATTCCAGATCAACACCTGTAACAACCCAGGAAACATCTGTGAACGACCGATTGTAGACCAACGCCTGTAATAAACCAGGATTTTATCTACATCACCACTTGGGGCATTCGAATGTCAAAAGTGTTCAAAACCCGATGCAGTTTTACACAAGCTCATCATCAGGAAACCCTACACCGGTTCCCCTTCAAGACTTCTGAAAACAGTTCATGGATTCATCCCAACAACGGATGTTAATCTATCAACTTGTTCAGATGCAACCTTTGAATTTAGTTTACGGACGCTTCCCAACAACGGATGTTGTTCTATTGCTGGTTCAACTTCAAGACTTCTGAAACAAGTTTACGGATTCTTCCCAACAACGGACGCTAATCTACCGACTTGTTCAGATTCTTCTCAAGATTTCTGAAAACAGTTCACAGGTTCTCCAAGTAAACGGAGGTTAACCTATCGCTTGTTCAGATTCTTCTCAAAGCCAACAACCACGGAAGATCGCGCTCGCCAAGATTCTCCCTATCCCCAGCGGAGTTCCTTCAATCCCCAACGGAGTCAGACTTTCAAACCTTCTCCCCACAGAGTTTTAAGAAAGCAATTTTTGAGTTCCCCAGTGAAGTCTCCAGAGTTACCTCCCATCAAGCCAAAGACTCTCAATCTGGTCTCCCCGGCATGAGTCTACTAGTTTGGGACTCCCCAGTAGAGGTCATCAGGATTTCTCTTCCCCAGCGACAGCCAAGGATTTATTTTCCCCGGCAGCAGTCAAGATGCTTTTATCTTCAGCCATCTCGGAATCATGTATCCTTGGCAAGATTAGCTCATCAGCTTACATGTGCATTCATTACATTCATATCATAAACATCAATGTCACGTACATTGCATCAAACATCATAACATTGCATACAACTAACCCTTTGCCTTTTCAGGTAAGATCAGTCGACAGACACAGATCATCTCCTGAGATTCATCCAAAATAGTTCAGATGTGACCCGGACACGGCAACTTTCTGATACTTATTCCAGATTCATTCAGACGCATCAGCAGAAACCTTACACCGGTTCCTCTTCAACTTCTCAACTTCTGAAGCAAGTTTACGGATTCTTCCCTACAACGGACGCCAATCTACCAACTGATTCAGACTCTTCACAATTTTTGAAAATAGGTTACGAACGCTTCCCAACAACGGATGCTGCTCTATTGCTTATTCAATCTCAAATAGTTTACAGATTCTCCAGACATGGACGTCAATCTGTTGCTTGTTCAGACCCCAATTCAGAGATATTCCAAAACAGGGATGCCCTTCTGATACTTGTCCACTCACCATTGACCTACAGTTCAACATCACCATATGACATCTCTAAGCCCATCCCCCGACAAATTCTTTCGCACCAGGTGGCATCTTTAAGCCCATCACCAAATGGCATCTTTAAGCCCATTCACCTCCACCGTCACATCGACGAGCGCAAATTTTCTGGGCACATTAGTGTTCAATCTCATTTTACCTTCAAGTCGCGAAAGGCAAACTTGCCAATCTAACTCTTCAGGTCCAAGAAGATTGAACAGGGGCAACTGTTGTACCCCAAAATTTGCCCTCGCATTTTTCCCCAAGAAATATCAGCTTCAAACATTTCCTGACTTTTCAAACTGGCTCAAGAATCGGACAAACGGACTTTTCTTGACAGTCAAGCAAAACTAGGGTTTTTACTGATTTTCAGAGCTCTGAATTGTTTCATACAGTGGGCTTAGGGTTTGATTGATTTTTGGTTCAATTTTGATCAAGCGAATGTTCGTTGGCATTTAATCAGGAATTAAGGTTCTATGGGCATATTCTCAGAAGAATTTAAATTCCACAGCACTTTGCGGTTTATTTCGAGATTCAAGTTAAAATTCGCGTTATCTTGGTTTAATCAGCAAAAGAGACAGTGGTTTGAATTCAGTACGTTTTGATTGGGCCAATCATATACAGGGTGCAGTATTGGATTCACAGTGTTTATGCGTTTGATCAGTCCATTTGGGTTAACTGCTGCTTTGCTTTGGATGTTGAACAAGACAGACTTAATTGATCAATGTTGCTTTATTTTAGTTATTTATTATTCTGAAATTGAATGATTGAATTTATTTTCAATTGTTTTAATTCTAAGAATTTTAAATAAATAAATAAACAATAAAGAAATTGGAATTAATTGGATAATTTAGATTTTATTGAATAATTGAATTATTTGTACAAATTGTTGTTTATAATTTAAATTATAAACAATGATATACATTAATTTAAATATTACATAAAATTAAAACTATCCTATTTTCTAATATTCTGCATTCTTCACTCCGCTCCGGTATTCCATTTTTCATCTGCAAAAAGAAACAAGAAAAGTCAGAAAGCAGTTAATTAAAAGACAGATAAAATATTGCTCATCATTAGGGGCCACTGACTGGGATCAGTTGCCCTCTCTGCAAATCACGGGATTTCTCCCGGTTCACAGAGAGGGAAGATTATTTTATTTCATGAATGCAAATGTCAAAATGCATAAGTTACAAATTTCAAGCTGCATAGAAATTCAAGATCCAAAATCCAAACTAAACTGAAAAGTTCAATCTCAACTTTCTATCCAAAAGCAAAGGCACTAACTGTCAAAATGCCAAAGATAAGAAAGAAATCAAAGTAGTACAAGTTGCTATCAAAGCTCAAAAGCTGTCATAAAAAAGATTTTTGCCAAGATATCAAAATGCAAAGTCAGATCAAAGTTGTCAAAAGAGATAAAGATGCAGTCAAGTAGTATGTAGGATGCAAGCAACTTGGATTTTTTCATCATTTCCCATAGTTAGCCCCTTCAGAAAAGTACAAGTATAATCATATAAAATTCAAACTGTACTTTAAGAGAGAGTAAAGAGAGATAAAGCAGGCAGGGGTTTAGGCACAGTTCAGCAGCAGACAGCAGGAAATGAAGATATACAAAATCAGAAAATAGCCAACTCAGTTAAGACAGTTCAGAATAGAGAGGTGAGGAGATAAAAAAGATATAGAAGATATAACACAGGCCAAGACAGTTCAGAAGTGATAAGAAGCAAAAGTAAAAAACCAAAATCTATCAAAACCTGAACCTTGTCCAAAACCACCAAAAACCTGCATCAGGCCTCAACCATCCAACACAACTCTGCATAATATACAGAGGGCCAAGCATATACCAAGACAGTTCAGAAGAGAGGTTAAGATACACAAATCAAAAGCCAACTCAGTTAGGCAGCAGTCCAGCATAGCAGGTTAGAAAAAAAAGGATATACAAACTCAGTTCAGCATAGAATAGAGAGAAGCATACAAACTGAGGAAGCAACAAAAGCCTCATTACTGTCATCAAATACCAATACCCTGCCCAACCAAGAGAACCTTGTAAAAAACCAGTTATCAAATAAATCATCCAAGAAAGATACAAAAACTCATACCCTGTCATAACCAAACATCTATAAAACCTGAGCAATCTAAAAAATATATACAAACACAAGCCCCTGAGTTTCAAAGGAGGATAACATACAAACTGCATATACACAAATCTGCACCAGCATAACCTACTGCAAAACCTCTTGCCTGTTAAAATGCTTCCAAACACATAACCATACAAAAAACCAACATTAGCCTCACAAACACGAAACCAATTCCTGAGCCCTCAGTACAAGCATCATTGGGCATTAAATCTCAAAAAGAAGGCATCCAATCCAAGGCAATAACTGTTCACAATCATTCCAAAGCATTCAACAACTCAAAGGGCAACAAGAGAAGAAGAGAGCGAATCATCTCAGGCAACAACATAGGCAGCAATTCAAGGCAACCTAGGCCCTCAGACCTCTGAGGTCATCATTGGGCAGTACAAACAAGTAATACTGCGTTCAAAAAGAAAGAACATTCAAGACCAGTTCAGAAGCATAGGCATCAGGGGCTCAGAGGAAAACAAGAAGTATCAAAGGCAACCATTCAGTTAAAATCCTAGGCAACAATTCGAAGCATCATAGGCAAAGGGACAAGAGGTAAAGAAGTGAACATATTAGGCTTCTCAGCATATGTCATCATCAAAAGCCTAAAGCATCATAAAACCTAAGCAAAAGGCAAAAGAACGAAAGTACCAGGAAAGCAAGCTCAAAGCTTCATCACTGAATCGCCGCTCCGGCCTCCTCAACGCCTCCACTCTTCTCTCCTCCTCCCCCAAGATCAGGTAGTAAGCAGTATTCTTTTTCTTCCTTTCCTTCACCTCATAAATGATTAAAAAAAAAACTCAGTTTAAAACAAATCCAAAACACGCGAATTCAGTAGAAGAAGAAACATAACAACAAAAACCAACCTTGTTTCAAAGGATGTGGAGTTCTTGCCTTGGAGGGAAGAGAGTACGGGTCGCGCTGGTGGCCGGAGGAAGCTCAGGAAGCCTAATCGGAGAAGACTCAACAAACGGCGCCGCTGTTAACCCTAGCCCTTGTTCTGAACTGCCAAATGCCTAACCCTAATTTCGTTCAAAATCCAAACGTGGGCTTAATCTGTTCCCAATTATTCTAAGCCCATTAATCACTAACCTTAGTTTATATTTACTTACTTCTTTTTTATAAAACACTAATCCCTTTTATTTTACAAACAATACTTATTTTCTAACCAAATATAGTTTTAATAAATATAACATTCTTAATTAACTTAACCATTTTTTTAAAACACTAACCCTCTTTTATCTTATAAAAAATGTTCACTTTTTTTTATTTTGTAAAATACTAACCTAAATAATAAAACACTTTTATCATATAATTAAATTTGAAAACATCTTCTTTTAGTTAATACACTTTTGTACATAAAAATAACCAAATACTTTTATACATAATTAAATTGAAAATACTTTTTTTAATTAAAATACATATTCGTACATATTATCTTTTCTTTTTCATACATAATACATTTCATAATTAAAACTTTTCCTTTTGTACATATTATACACTTTTATACATAATTAAAATTGAAACTTTTTAATTAACATTCTTTTTTCATACATAATAATTCAATACATTTTTCTAATATCAAATTCACAAACATTTGGACTAAAATACTTTCCAATTAAAAATTGAACATTTAATCAAAACATCTTCATTTTTCTTTTGTACATAATTAAACATACAAAAATCAAAGATTCATTTAAAAACATTTCTCTAGGTCAAACCCTAATCTGATTCAACTTCACAATTCGCACTTGTTACACAATTCACATACATATACACTTGTACACTTACACAAATACATTCACATTACCCTATACACATGTTTATCTTACATTTATATTTGATATTCATTTTGATCGCACATTCGATTTGGTTGTAAATTATTGGGTACTATAAGTCTCATCCCCTTGTACATTTATACCCCCACTCCCGGACACTATTTTGTAATAGCGTAGATTTATATTCCGCAATTTACAGTTTTCAATTATACCATGGTTAGACCTAGGGTTTGCATGTACATAAAATCAAACGCTAGATAACCTAATACAAGACAAATACATGTAATCAACACACAATCACACTTGCACCCCCTAGGGTAATCCCATATGTTGCCTTCCAAAATGGGCCATGCTTGCACGTCGAGTATCTTTGGCAAAACAAATCAAATGATCATAAGTCTCAAAGTGTTGCCTAAACGAAATGATCATAGTCCCTTCAAAACAAATTGCCAAAGACACTTGGCATCATTGCATTCATGGTCCATACGATGACCCGCGCCCGTCCCGAATAAACTTCCTAAACGCAAGATTGTCTACCAATTTCAATGGTAGAACAAAATTGTTAAAAGGGGTTAAAACATGACAAAAACCTTTGAGTACAATAGGGTAGACAAAACTCTTAGTTACTTGAGATCAAACTTGCAAAAACACTTGCCTTCTTTTCAAAAAAACCACAATCCACAACACTTTCAAACAAACTCTCAAAAAACATTTGAAAACATCTTTTCGAAAAGATTCACACTTTTGTAAAACACTCAAACACGAGTCAAATACATTAGTTGCCTAAAACAAGGCATCTTTTTCCAAAACATTTTCAAAAAGCACCCACACACACACCATTTTCAAAGCAATCGAAAAACAAGGCAAGTGATCTAAAAAACCAAGTAACTAAGAGCCCATGGATAACCATGGATGAAAAGGGTGCTAATACCTTCCCTTTTCATAATCTACCCCCCGAACCCACGAAATATCTCAAAAGGTTTTTGCTGTGTTTTTTAACCTTTCCTTTAGGATAAAATAAAAAGTCGGTGGCGACTCTTGCTAACCGCACAAGTGCGAATACGAACGCAAAACACTAGTCAGTTCTCCCACCGAACCACAGTGAGCTACAAATATGTATGGCCTTTTGGAACCTTCAGGAAGATGGTACGAGGCTTGAAATTGCTCGAATATGGCCGGAAATTGCTATACGAAATTGCAAATTTCTTTGAAAAATGTGAAGAATTCGGGCAAGCTTTTGGAGAGATTTTTGAAGAGATTTTAGAAGATGAATTGCGTTCCCTTTCTTGGTTGCAATGTTATGTATTTATAGAGTTAGGAGAAAAGAAAGTATGACAAGAAACAAAGCTTTCAAGGCCATGAGACAAAAATCCAACATATTGAAAGTTTGCCATATTTGGATGATTCTTGCCATTCTTGATGTTGTATGAACTTGGAGAGTTTTTTGTTGGTCTTTGCACGAACTATTGGGCTCCATGATGGGTCGAGTCAATCCCAAATGTGCTAGCCCATTATTTCTTGTATTTTTTTCTAATTTATTTGATTTAATTCATATTTAAATGAATAAAAATTCAAATAAATAAAATTAAAAATCACAATAGTGCATGGTTAGGTTTAGGTGTCGTTAGGTATGTCATAAACATGTTTGAACCCTAAAATTTAGGTTCATTAACCTAAAAATGCAATTTTGCTCAAAGTTGACTTCATGCATTTCTTGAAAATTTCCTAACTTGTGCACCTCATAACTTGCTCAATTTTCATATTTTGAAGTTGATAATGGACTTTTTGGAAAGAACAAAATGTCCCCTTCAATCTCTATGTTGAACATTTTTTATTTTGAAGACATCATATTGATGTAAGTTTCCTTGACAAATAGTGTCTTTTGTTGACTTTTGAAAATGACCTATAGTGTATGAGATCATATCTTCCAAATGAAGCATTTTTTGGACTTGAGAACAACAGAAAAGTTGTATTGAATTGAATTTTCCTTAAAATGGGCTTTGTTGAGAAAAAGTTGATGAAGAATGTGAAATTTATGCCTGGTCAAAGTTTAGTTGACTTCTCCTAAGGAAACCCTAATTTGACAAATTTTGACTTTTGATGATCTGAGGACTTTCCTTGGGGAATCATGATCAAACCTTGATCAAATGATGAATATTACTTAAAAATGTTGATGTTGACCAAAAATCTTGAAGTTTGACTATATGTTGACTATAGTTGACTTTTTGATCAATATAGTTGATTTTCAAGCATCTGAGCCATTGATTGAGAAAACTTGTGATGTAGGGATTGAAACTTGACACGAGCTTTGTTGAGGACCTATGAAGAAACATGGGATCCACTTGATACTTTTTAAGACCAAATTTACTTAAGAAACTCCAAACCCTAGTTGTAGGCTTTTGGTCTAGGAGGTACATCTTCACTAGTCAACCCTTTGGTGCCTTGACCATTTGAAGAGCCTTGAAAGAATGCTTTAAAGAAAAATGGGAGGGAAAATTTTGAGGTACAACGAAAGGTTTTAAAGAGTAAGCGCAGAATTGGAGAGACCTTGCTGGTAGAGTACAACCATCATTAACTGATAGGGAGCTGCTGGATATGTTCATGGGAACATTAACTAGACCATTTTTCAACTTGTTGATTGAGAGCTCATCGTCTAGTTTCACCGAGTTAATGTTAACTGGTGAAAGGGTCGAGAATGGTATCAAAAGTGGAAAAATTCCCATGGCTTCCGCTTCTACACCAAACACTATGAAGAAGACCTTTACTGGCAAGAAGGAAACCAATGTTGTATATGGGTGAAGAAGCAATGTCAAGAAAGACCACCACCAATTTGTTAATGTTGTTTTAATCTCCAATGCACCATCTACTCAAAGACAACAACAAGCCAACCATAAAAGACCAGAGGTTCCAAGGAGATAATTCACAAGGATTAACATGTCGCTATCCCAAGCCTTGCAACACCTGTTGAAGGCTAACTTGCTAACATTGCGTTATCCACCATCAAATCCTAATGTTTCATCTCCTAAATACAATCCTAACGCCAAATGCTCCTATCAATCCAACAACCTCGGACATGATACTGATCAATGTTGGGCTATGAAATACAAGATTCAAGACCTCATCAACAACAAGACTATTGAGTTTGATCCACCTACAACTCCGAATGTTATAACTGCACCAATGCAAAATCATGGAAAATGTGTCAATACAATTGAAGACACTACTTTTGTTTCCTCCATTGAAGATTTAACTACTCCACTGACCATTGTTAAAGAAAATTTGCTGAGAGCTGGGGTTTTCCTTGGTTGTTTAAAAGATTGTAATTATTGTGCTCTACAAAAGAATGGATGCGAATGGCTGAAAAAAGGTGTTCAACACCTGATAGATGGTCATAAGATCCTGTTTGAAAGAACTCCATCCATAAAAAGTTTAACTAAAAAAGTTGAAGATATATCTATGATACGGTGGGAGAACTGACTTGGAGGTTTTGCATTTTATCGCAAATGTTGCGGCTAGCAAGAGTCGCCACCGAATTTTCTTTTATCCAAAAGGAAAGGCTGAAAAGAACAGGAAAGACCTTTGAGATTATTTCTTGAGTTCGGGGGGTAGATTATGAAAAGGGAAGGTGTTAGCACCCTTTTCATCGATAGTTATCTATGGGCTCTTAGTTTCTTGCTAGATCACTTGCTTTTGTTTGAAAATGTGCTTTGTGGTTTTGAAAGTATTTTGAAAAGGCGCCATCGTTTAGGAAAACTTTGTAATAGTTCTCGTTCGTAAGAACTTATATAAAGTGTTGAGCTTTTGAAAATGTTTCAAGTTTGGAAAATGTTTTGAAAGTGTTTTTGAAAGTGTTGGTGTTTGTTTTGAAAATAAGCAAGAGTGTTTGATTTAAAATTGAGCAAGCAACTAGGAACAATCTACCTACTCAAAAGCCTTTGTTCATTTCTTCCTTCCTTTGATATTGCTATCTTACCATTGATTTGGTAAAAAGCCCTATCTTTGAATGTAAAGGGACGGGAATGGGTCATCATATAGCCATGATAGCAATGTTGTGACATATCTTAGCAATTTTCTTTGAGGGACTAAGATCATTTTGAAAGGCAACATTTGGTAGCATCATCGAGGGACTATGATCTTGTATTTTTGATTGCTTTTTGTTAAGATATCCCACATGTATAACATGGCCATTTTTGTAAGGCAACAAAGTGGAATTACCCTAAGGGTGTAAGTGTGCAAGTGTGTCGATTTACATGCTTGTTTATCGTGAATTAGGGTTTGCTAACTTGTTGATTTTATCTTTCCATGCAAACCCTAATTTACTAGCATTTATATAAAGTGATAAATTGCGGAAAATAAAAATACTAAGCTATTACATCATTAGGGGAGGGGTATACAAATTTACAAATGGAGATTTGCAAGAAAATTAAACCTAATTAATTATTACAACCATATTGAATAAATGCACAAGAATTGAAAAATATAATGTACAAATGCAAATAAAAAAAGAAATGATTTTGTTTGGATTTTTATGAAAGGGTTTTAACCTAATTAAAGAAAAATGGTTAATTAAAAATAGGCAAAATTAAACTTAAGCTAATTAAGAAAGAAATTAAATTAAACATGTTTTAGGGTTTTTTATGAAAAGGTTTTAAATTAATAAAAATAAAATGAAAGTTAATCAATTAAAATAAACCTAAGTTCTAAATTAATTTTAATTTACAAGAGAATAATATAATAATTAAACCTAATTACAAAAATTTATTATAAAAGAAATAAATAAATTTGTTAAGAAAATGTTTCTTTATTCTTTTTGTTTTTTATAAATAAGATAAATAAGTGTGAAAATAATAATAATAATAATATTTTTGGATTTTTTATTAATAAAAATAACAATGATAATAATAATAATAGTAATATAAATAATAAAACTAAAAATAAAAAAATCAAATAAGAAAAAGAAAAAAAAATGAAAATATAAAAGGATTGGGCCAGGCTGCATAAGCAAACATGGGGTTAGACAAAAGCAAAAAACAAAAGCCCAAATGTTTGGAGGCCCAGGCGCTTGTTTGGAATAAAAAAGAGTGAAAATGTTGGAAAAAAAAAAGGTACCACTGGGGCTCGAACCCAGGTCCCAGAGGTTAACAGGCGCGCGCTTTACCATTGGAGTTGCTATACATCCGTTCATATAAACAAAACAATAAATATATAACATAAATCAAGTCCTGAATGAACTTCATCTTCAACCTCCAGCCAGAGAACCTGTAACTCATTCATTTCTCATCCATTAACAAAACTTCCAACATCAAACTTGTTAGAAATTTCCTCATGATTCTGAATATGTAAATAACTTAAGCTAATTCTCAAAGATGAGCATGAATTTCTAACAGTACCAAATTCTGACCTAAATATTTTCAGAGGTTCAAACTCAAATTCTCCCTACTCAAGCAATATAAATGAAATCTATGGACATGTATAATTTCAGGGCAATGATGCCTACATTTTATCTTCACAAATGCAAGCCCAATAATGCCTAAATGAGAAGATAGAAGTTCAAGAAAAGTACCTTAAAACTGGAAATCGTGAAATGAGTTTGAGCTTGATTCAAGGTGTTGCAATGATCCGGTTAGCTTCCTTGAGTCTCTAGGAAGCTAATGCAATGCTTAGCTTGAGTTGAGAGTGGCTGAAATGGCTTGGAGAAGTCCAATTGCAATGCTCTATTTTTGGTTATCGAAGTTATAGTAAATGATGTTACAGTTTTAGAAATAGGATGGGGATAGGTTGTATTTGATATGAGGAAGCTTTTGAAACTAAAAGGCCAAGAAATGCACAAGGGAAATGGAAGTCTGGTATGTAAAGTCAGAACTTGCACAACATTGGTGTTTTGAAGCACTTTCTGGCTAGAGGGAGTTTGGGAGTGTTTCAAGGTGTTCAAGCTCGTGTCCTAGCTCACAAATAATATCTCTATTTATAAGCAACAAGTTTGGAAGCTTGTTGTTGATCAAAATTCAAAATCACAAGTTTAAGCATAACATGTGATTTTTGAGAAATCCAAGTTTCAAAGTCTTATGTACTTGCTAAGATAGAGTGGTTGTACTTTAAACACACTTGCTTCTGACTTTTTAGATGGAGTGGTGATCAGAGGGAACGAGTTAGAGGCTCTAGAATTGATTTTGTGCACAACACTTGCTTTTCAAGAATGGCATTCTTCACTTTCTTCCCAAAATGGCAATGTGAATTGGATAAAGCTTAAACCACTTGGATTATAGCTCAAAAGTTTATGTAATCCATTAATTATGGATAGAAACACAAGTTAGAAGGCCTGCAAAGCAAGATTATGCAGCCTAAAATTGGAATTGCATTATGTGTTCGTCAAGAAATGACTTGTAATTCAAGAATGAAACCCTAACTTCTTGCCTTCGATTCTCCTTGTTCAAACATGATCTCAATGAGTTCTTGGACATTTTCGAAAGCTTGTAAAATCCTCTACAACCTCTATGTTGGACATTTTTGAAAATTCATCTTGGAACTATGTGAAAAATTACCATGAAGTTAGGTCAAAATCCTGCCTAAACTAGGGTAAAATTTCACTAAGTTTCCAAGTTTCATGAATATGTATTCACAAAATCTTATTTGGTCGGATCCAGGCTTCATGGTAACTTACTGGGGAAGAATAAATTAACTGTTATCTGGTCGGATTCCAGGCTTTGCATAAAATTTCTTGAAATCAAATTGTTATCTGGTCGGCTCCAGGCTTCACAACAACTTGCTGGGGATACGGAAGTTAAATGTTATCTGGTCAGATTTAGGCTTTATAGTAACTCTCTAGAAAGGATGAAGTTGAAATGATATCTGGTCGGGTCCAGGCTTCATTGTAACTTAAAAATTGTACTAATATCTGGTCGGGTCCAGGCTTCATAGTATCTTTTAGAGATAGTAAAGGTTTTGTTGATGGCTTTACTGGGGATCAGGGGTTATGGCCCTATGATTTGTAATAATATGAAAGGCAAACTTAAGTTGGAGATGTACACTCAGTCGGGGAGGACAAACTCAACTTATGGAGGATATACTCAGCTGGGGGTAACAGGCTCAGCTGGGGAAGATAGACTAAGCTGGGGAATTTTGTACTCGGCTGGGGAGTTATGCTACTCGTTGTTTGTTGGGGGAAATAAACCCTGTTGGGGAATAAACCTTGTTGAATGAACACCTGATGAAATGCTGATGAGGCAAGCTCTTTGAGGAAGAGGTTCAAAAGGCTTCTACTTGTAGGATCAACTTAGCTGGGGAGAGAGCTACCAAGAAATTGAGACTCTGGTTGGAGATTATCCTATGCAAAGAGACCTTGTGGGTAACTTTGTTGGGGTGACGTTAATGAAATAACTCTATGGGGATATTCCATATTCATTAAAGAGGTGCTTGTTACTGCTTAGGTCATATGTTCCAAACAGTTTCAATTATGTTCATATGCATATGTTCGTTCAATTTTAGTCATTGGACAAATTTGCATTCAAAACAAAGACAGAAAGTTTGCACTTCAAAGTATATTTGTATTGATATTTTGCCCATGAATAGGCATTTTTGTACAAAGAAACAAAGATCCTAGTAAGAGGAAATCGTCGAAAGGAAAATTGAAAAAAAAACAAATAGCCATGTAGAAATGATCTCATTACACTCCAACTCTACTATTGCCCCAATGTCTTCGAATGCCCCTTGCCATTGACTGAAGTTGATTGGATTGATCTTGGACCGTTTGAATTCAGACCTTGATGATAAAGTTGACCGTGGTGATTCCAACGGGACATAGTCATACGCTTTTAATCCTTAATTTTTGCCTGGACTTCCCTTTCGGGTTTTCAGCCCACCAGGATACCCTTTTTTGCCCAAGCCGCCCTTTCGAGTTTTCAACTTGCCGGGTGTACAATCTTTTGTATATATCCCTAATTTTTCCCCAAACCTTTTGGTTTGCCGGGATGCCCTTATTTTGCCTAAGTATGTCAACCTAGAGGGTCCTTTATGCGTAGTATTTTTTAACTATGTCCGCGTTTATAGGATGCGGGAAGTCTTCACCATCCATGGTAGTCAGTAACATGGCACCGCCAAAGAAAACTCTCTTGAAAACAAATGACCCTTCGTAGGTGGGAGTCCATTTGCCTCTGGGGTCTCCTTGTGGCAGAATGATGTGTTTTATCACCAAGTCACCAGCTTGATATACTCGAGGCTTGATTTTTTTGTTGAAAGCCTTGATCATACGTTTTTGGAACGTCTGACCATGATAAATAGCAGCCAGTCATTTTTTGTCGATCAAGTTCAACTGATCCAATCTTGTCTGAATCCACTCGTCTTCGCCTAGGCCCGTTTCATTCATAATCCTTAGCGAGGGAATCTGAACTTCAACTGGAAAAACAACTTCCATACCATAGAAAAAGGAAAAGGGAGTTACCCTAGTTAAGCTGAAGTGTGGTAACCGTGAAGAGAAAACGGTAACATCTCATGCCAATCCTTATAGATCACTACCATCTTCTTGATGTTTTTTTTGGCCTTTTTGACTGTTCCATTCATTTTAGGTCTATATGGAGAAGAATTGTGATGCTTGATATTGAACTGAGTGCAAAGCTCAGTTATCATATCATCGTTGAGGTTAGTCCCATTGTCGGTGATGATCCTTTTGGGGATACCATAACAGCAAATGAGGTTATGTTTGATGAATCTGGCTACCACATTCTTGGTGACTGAGGCAAATGAGGCGGCTTTAACCCATTTGGTGAAATAATCAATAGTAACCAGAATGAAGTGGTGTCCATTGGAAGTAGTGGGCTTGATTTATCCAATCATGTTAATGCCCCACATTATAAATGGCCGCGGAGCGGTCATGACGTTCAAAGGGATATGAGGCACATGGACCTTGTCAGCATATATTTGGCATTTGTGACAAGTTATTCAATGTTGATGGCAATCAATCTCTATTGTTGACTAATAGTAACCAGCTCTCAGGATTTTCTTAGCCATCATATGTCCGCTCGAGTGAGTATCAAAGAGACCATCATGCATGTCTTCCATGATTTCCTCTGCGTCTTTCTTATCCACACATCAGAGTAGAGTAGAGTCATGGTTGCGCTTGTAAAATATTCTGTTACTTAGGAAGAATTTGGATGCAAATCTTCGTAAGAACTTTCTGTCATTGATGGATGCTCCTTCGGGATATTCTCGTGCTTCAAGATATCTCATCACCTCATGGTACCATGGCTTTTCTGTGTCAGTGTCAAGCTCACAGCAGTGTGCAGGTTCGTTGAATCTCTCAATTGTAATCATCGGGGCTTCGTTGTCCCACCTGACCTTGAATATTGAAGACATGGTTGCCAAGGCGTCAGCCAATTGATTTTCTTCCCTAGGGAAGTGTTCAAAGGTGATCTCATCGAAGTAGGGTATCAGGGATATCACAAGTTCCTTGTAAGGCATGAGATTAGGATGTTTAGTGTCCCAATATCCTTTTACTTGGCTAATAACTAGAGAGGAATCCCCAAACACATTCAAATGTTTGATCCTCAAGTCAATGGCAGCTTTCAGACCTAAGATGCACGCTTCGTACTCAACCATATTGTTCGTGCAATCGAAGCATAGTCTGGCAGTGAAAGGAGTGAGGTAACCTTTAGGAGAGATGATCACATCACCAATTATGTTACCCAAGGCATTGGAAGCCCCATCGAAGACCATAGTCCATCGGGATCCTTGTTCAGGTCTGTCATACGGTCCAGGTTTTGCACAATTGGTCACCAACATGATGTTCTCATCAGGGAAGTCGAAGTTCATGGACTGATAATCATCAACAACTTGATGGGACAAATGATCTGCTAGTACAATTCCTTTGATGGCCTTTCACGTAGTGTATTGAATGTCGTACTCAGTCAAGATCATTTTCCACCTGGCTATCCGTCCAGAAAGAGTAGGTTTCTCGAAGATGTATTTGATTGGGTCCATCTTAGAAATCAACAGAGTGGTATGAGTCAACATATACTGCCTTAGCCGACGAGCAGCCCATTCCAGAGTGCAATAAGTTTTCTCGAGTAGTGAATATCTGGTTTCATATTCGGTAAACTTTTTGCTCAGGTAATAATTAACATGCTCTTTTCGGCCAAACTCGTCATGTTGGCCCAAAACACACCCCATAGAATTCTCTAGTACTGTCAAGTACATGATCAAGGGTCTTCCTTCAACTGGAGGCATGAGAATAGGAGTCTCTTGTAGATATTCTTTGATTTTGTCGAAGGCAGCTTGACATTCATCATTCCATCTGACTACCTGATCTTTATTCAAGAGTTTGAAGATTGGCTCACAGGTAGCAGTCAAGTGAGATATGAAGCAGGCAATGTAATTGAGACGACCCAAGAATCCTCTAACTTCCTTTTCAGAATGAGGGACTTGCATTTATTGGATGGCCTTCACCTTGGCATGATCAACTTCAATGCCTTTATTGCTGACAACAAAACCTATAAGCTTTCCAGATCATACTCCAAATGTGCACTTGTTAGGGTTTAACCTGAACTTGTACTTTTTCAGCCTCTCGAATAGTTTGTACATGTGATCGAGATGTTCCTCTTCAATTTCTGATCTAGAAATCATATCATCCACATATACCTCTATTTCATGATGAATCATGTCATGAAACAAAGCTATTGTAGCTCTTTGATATGTTGCCCCTGCATTCTTCAGTCCGAACGGCATGACCTTGTAGCAAAAGGTGCCTCATTGCGTAACAAAAGTGGTCTTCTCCATGTCTTCGGGAGCCACCCTTATTTGATTGTAGCCTAAGAAGCCATCCATGAAGGAGAAGACTTTATGTTGAGCAGTATTATCGACCAAGACGTCAATGTGTGGTAGAGGGAAGACATCCTTGGGGCTTGTCCTATTCAGATCCCTATAGTCTACGCACATGCCAACTTTTCCGTCTTTCTTTGACCCTGCATCAAATTGTTTCATCACTTTATCTTTGATCTTTTCAGACATATCAGGCCTCATGCGACAAACCTTTTGTTTGACAGGAGGACAATCTTCTTTTTGTCGGCAGACGATGAACTACGATGTTGGTATCCAACCCTGGTGTGATACGATGGGAGAACTGACTTAGGATTTTGCGTTTGTGTTTGCAAATGTTTCGGTTTAGCAAGAGTCGCCACCGACTTTTTATTTTATCCTAAGGAAAGGTCAAAAAGCACAGGAAAGACCTTTGAGATGTTTTCTTGGGTTTGGGGAGTAGATTATAGAAAGGGAAGGTATTAGCACCCTTTCTATCCATGGTTATCCATGGGCTCTTAGTTACTTGCTTATATCACTTACTTTGCTTTTCAATTGTTTGAAATGGTTCTCCTCAATTGTTTGAAATGATGCTTTGTGTGTTGTTTTGAAAGATATTTTGAAAAGAGGCCATCATTGTGGCAACCTTTGTAATGATTCTTGTTTGAATGTATACAAAAGTGTTTTTGTATTTTTGAAAAGTTTTCAATGTTTGAAAGTAGGGTTTTGAAATTGTTTTTGAAGTTGTGTTGTGAAGTGTATTTTGAAAATAGCAAGGATGTTTTTGCAAGCTTTGATCAAGTAACTAAGAGTTGTCTACCCTATTTTACTCAAATATCTTTCTCATGTTTTTATCCCTTTTAATAGTGTTGTTTCACCATTGTATTTGATGAACAACCTTGTGTTAGGATGTCAAACGGGACAGGCGCGGGTCATCATATAGACCATGATAGCAACATTGTCAAGTATTTTTGGCAATTTTCTTGAGGGACTTGATCATTTTGTTTAGGCAACTCAGATAGCGTCATCAAGGGACTATGATCTTTTGTTTGTTTTTGTTTTGCCAAAGTACTTGACATGCATATCATAGCCCATTTTTGAAGGCAACAAGTGGATTGAAACCCTATGGGTGCAAGTATGCATTGTGTTTGTTTTTTTTCCATGCATTTTTATCTTGGATTAGGTCAAACTATTTGTTAATTTGATTTTTGCATACAAACCCTAAGTCTAATCATGGCATAATTGAAAGCTTAAAGGTGCGAGAATTTAAATTCTACACTATTACAACATGATATAGGGAGGGGGGGTACAATTTTGAATAGGGGATTATTTAGACAAGAAATTAAATTCTAAATTATTACAACCAAATTGAATGTGTAAGGCATAACAATTAAATGTACAATATTTAAATAAATATAATAAATAAATATTAAATAAAATGTATTATGCAAAAAAAAGCTTTTATGTATGTAAAAAGTATTTTTAATGTGAAATGTAAATAAATAAAAAGTCAATTTCAATTATTTTTGTTTTTTAGGGCAAAAACCCTAATTTCTTAAATAAATAGCATTATTTATTATTTATATACAACAATGTATCAATTTGTATAAAAAATAAAAGTATATTGAAAAAAAAGGTTTTTTTAGTATAAAATATTAATAAAAATAAAAATATATTATTTTTGTGTTTTTTGTTCTAATTATTTAATAAAATATAATATATATGTATATATATGTATTAAATATATTAAGTGTGTATAAAAATAAAATAAATTATTTACAAAATGTATATATTTCAAGAAAATATTTTCAAATATGTATAAAAATAATAAATGAAAATAAAAGTATTATTTGTATTATTTTTTAATTTAAACAAAATGATATAAAAGCATATAAACATTTTTATACTAGTAAAAATAAAAATAAATACCAAATAAATGCAAAAATTATGAAAATATTTTTGGATCATTTTTCATGTTTGAAAATAAAACATCAAAGTCAGAAATAAAATAAAAATGCAAAAAATGACAAATATACAAGAAATGGGACAAGGGGGTGTAAAAAGAAAAGTGTGGGGGGGGGGGGGGGGGGGGGGGGGGAGGGGTGCCAAAAGCAAGCATGTCCAGGCCCAACCCAAAACCAACTTCATCTTCTTCCTCCAGACAGAAACGCGCGCGTTCTATGTACAAAATGCTATCTCCTGATTCTGTGCTTTTTTGACAAAACTCATAACATGAAACTTGTAGAGCATCAAACAACGAATCTAACCATATAAAAAACTTAAGCTAACTCTCAAAGACCAGAGAGAATTTCTCTGGCCCTAATTCTTAACCTAGTTTTTTCAGAAAGTTCATGGATGAAATTCTCCTAGCACGATTAATATAAATGAAAACTAAGCACATGTATGGTTTCTGGGCTATGAATACAACATCTTTCATTCACAAACCTAAGTCTAACTATTCCTAAA
Source organism: Vicia faba (assembly GCA_948472305.1). Lineage (NCBI taxonomy): Eukaryota > Viridiplantae > Streptophyta > Magnoliopsida > Fabales > Fabaceae > Vicia > Vicia faba. The sequence continues at coordinate 1,193,537,162 of OX451736.1, forward strand.
TAGAGAGATAGAAGTTCATGAAATACCTGTTTCAGTTGAGTTCGATCTGGACAATGTGGCAACTTTTAATGATGCTTGAGGTTCTTTTGAGCTTGCCAGATGTCCACTGAAGCTCTCCCAATGCTTAGTTTATTTTGAAGTAGCCTGAATCGTGCTACAGAACTCAACCTGCAAAGCTTCCAAACAAAAATGGCAACGTGTGTTAATGGAGTTACAGTTGGAAATGGAGGTCTGGAATAGTTTAGGTGAGTTGAATGGAAGGTATTGGAACAAGTTTGAGGAAAAACGCACGAGGCAAAGTGGAGATGGAGGTGATTCTGCAGGGCTTGCCCTGTTTTGCAGAAAAATGGAGATTTTGTGTACAAGGAGGTTTGAGTGGTGAAGAGCTCGTGTTTATGGCTCAAAGGGTTGTGTGAAATGTGTTTGCAATGTTTGTTTAAGCTATCATGGACTGGTTTTCAAGTTGGCAAGATTTGGACAAATTTCTTCTTTGTGAAGCAAGAATGTGTAACTTGTCATTACAGGCCTGTACCCTCTATCTTGTATGCTGCATACTTTTCCCTTGGTTACTGGAATTTTTGGATTTGATTTGGCTTCAGAGATATGGCCCTTATGCTTCAAAGATCATGGTTTGACGTAAAGCATAACTTTTCAAAAATGGCAATGTACCTTTTTCTACTTAAGGATTAGTTTTGTGTGCAATGTCCAAATGGCCAAGATAATGCATTAGCTCAGTGGATTTGCATTAAATTAAGGAGTGTAAAATGGTTTAGAGGCCTGCAAATAAGTACAAAGCATGCTGGTTTGAAAATGAAACTTGTATGAACATGTATTGGCCATGGATCAAAGTGAGTTTTTGCCAACTTCAAGCATTCGATTCTCCCTAACCACAAATGTGTTTGAGGAGTTCTTAGTCAACTTTGAAAGCTTGCAACATGTACTATAATCCATATTTGAAATGCAACTTGAAACTCCAAGTGGAACTATGTGAAAAATGGCCAAGAAGATGGGTCAAAATTCTGCCTAAACTAGGGCAAAATTTCTCTAAGTTAAAAGTTTTAGGTACCCTTGTTCCAAAAATCATAACTTGAGATCCAAGCTTCTTTTGAGAAAACTTTGTGATTCAAAGTTGTAGACTTTGTGATATACTACAACTTTAATGTTATAAGTTTTGTTTGAATCCATTTTTATCTAGGTGAAAATGTGGGGCAAAGTTAGGAAAAAATAAGAAAATTTCATAACTTAGAAAATTTCTAAGTTATGAAAATTTTCCATTTTAACCCTAATTTGCAATTTTGGGTTTCTTGATGAACAAGTTTCATAATTTGACATGTCTTGATGAAAAATTACCCTTGGCACTTGATTTTGACCAAAAAGTCAAAGTTTGACTTTTTAGTGTACAGTCAAATTTTGATCAGTTGACTGAAAAATTCATCTGTCAATCCTATGCATTTGAGATCTTTTGAACTATTTGAATGGGTCAAGACAATGTCATTGAGTCCTTGAGTCTATAGTTGAGCTTGATTTGCCATTGGCTAGGTCAAACAGTCAAAAATTGCCTTTGTACAATCAAAACCCTAAAAATGACCATTTTGCCCTTTTGGTGATCTGATCAAATTTCTGGTGGAATTGTGATCCAAACTTGATCAAATGGTTCATATGAGTTCATAATGTTGATGTGGGTCAAAATCCATGAAGTTTGACTGTCAATTGGCCACAGTTGACTTTTTCCCCAATACAGCTGATTTCTAGGTCAATTGTCCAATTGACTGGGCAAAAATTTGATTCAAGGCTTGAAACTTGGTATGGACAAACTTGTGAGTCCAACATGAAGTATGAAAGTCATTTTTGGAATTGTAGGTCAAAACATCCTTGTGCAAACTCAAACCCTAATTTAGGTCAACAGTGCAAGGAGGTGTCTTGAGCAGAGCAAACCCTAGCTGGATCTTGAGTTCCAAGAGTCTTGTGATGAGAAAGTGTTGATGAAATGAGAGGGAAAATTTTGGGGTACAACACCTGGCATATCTTCATAAGGCCAAGCAAATACTTCCACATAATCATGCAACATCTGAACCAACCTGCTCTTGACACTGCTTTCCGAGTTAGCGCCGATCTTGATTTCTTTCTAGTCAGCCTCAGTACCCAGATTGATGACTTCAACTAACTCTTCGTGCAGCTGGATAGATTTTTCCTCTTGTAATAGAAGTATGGCCAGTTCTCCAGGTATATCATAATCTTCCTCACCTTCGTCTTCGGCTTGGTTAATTTGAAATTCAAAGTCATAGTCGGCAATAGTAGAGTCATTAGCAATAAGATCCAGAGTGGACGAGGGCCTGCAAGAGTGTGTGTGTGTGCATGTAAGATATATGGCTATTTTGAAAAATGTATTTGAAATAAAAGAAAGACAATGAACACAAATATTTTAATGCAAAAGAGTCCAATGATTTGTATTGAATGATCATATGATTAGATGAACATAAATAAAAACCCTTGACGAATGGACCAAAGTGCCCCGGGCTAGGCACATGGCATAAAAGTCATTATTTAAATATTACAGGCAAAATGTTCTTGAATTGAAATAAAGTAATAAACAAGTAGATTACTCCTCAATGAAGGAGATTGGCATGAAGTCCTTGGCATGCCAATTCTTCAACTCCGTTGTAGTAAGATACACCCAATCTTCAAATGCAGCTTCTTCATCAGAATCACCTACATCATTGACTTCATGGCTACTAATGCAGAGAGGTGGCTTTCCTGCACGGGCACACCTCACTTCCTTTTGGGCCTTGGTGGTGAAACCCAAACCAAACTTATCCGCTTTGAATGGGATATAAAGGAGTTACCCCCAAGTATCACATCTTCCTTCTTCAATTATAGCACGAGCATCTTTGACTGAAACCATCTTTGGCACGGCTTTAACAGCTTTGGATTCATCAGAGGAATATTTGGTAGCAGCAACCATTGGTGGCACGACTTCAAAGGCTTGACACGGGGTCTCAATGAATTCTCCATCCATCTCTACGTACTTGAAAGAGTTAAGGTGGCTTATCATAAACTCTTCCTCTCCATAGACGGTGACAATTCTTCCCTTGACAGGGTACTTAAGCTTTTGATGGAGAGTTGAGGTTACTGCCCCAGCTTTATGGATCCACGGGCAGCCCAACAAACAAGAATAGACAGCGAGGATATCTATGATGTAGAAGGTGGATATGAAAATTTGGGATCCCACTTTTATTGGAAGATCTACCTCTCCATGAACAGTCATTTTTAATCTATCGAAGGCCCTTACAATGATATCACTAGGTTTCAAGACTAAACCTTCATAGTCTAGACGGTCTAACGCCCCCTTGGGTAGTACGTTTAGAGAAGAACCAATGTCGACCAGCACATGTGCTAAGGTAGTCCCTTTGCACTCGATAGAAACATATAGAGCTTTATTGTGGTTCTTCCCAAGCGGTGTTAAGTCAGTATCTGAAAATCCCAAGCCATTATCAGTCGTCAGGCTAGCCACACAATTCTCAAATCGGTCCGCTGTGGTCTCATGGGGGACATGAGCCTTTTTCAGGAATTTGATTAATGTCCGAGCATGGGCATTAGAACAAAGCAACAATGACAACATTGAAATCTTAGAAGGGGTTTTCCCCAATTGTTCCACAATCTTGAAGTTGCTCCTTTTTATGATCTTCAAGATCTCGTCCATCTCATGAGCAGATGGCTCTCCATCAGCAATGTTCTTTGTAGGTATTTCAGTCACAACAGGCTCAACAACCTTCTCTTTTCCTCTTGTATCGGTGCTTGGCTTGGCAGCAGTAATGCGGATGGGCGCCTTTGTAACAACTGGTGGTGAAAATATTCTCCCAGTTCTGGTTACTTTGCTTGAGCCAATTATGTTACCAACATCATCAGCTTTTTCTTTTTCGATCCAAGCGTCTTATTTTATTCCATGATAAAACACCTTAGCACCATAGTTCCATGGCACTGCCTAGTTTGAAGAATAAGGAATTGGTCCAGATTGGTGATTATTAAGGGAGCAACAATTGGTTCATTTGAAATCGTAATATGACCTTTAGAGGCGATCCTAAGAGGCTTGTTTGAGATGGTGATAATGGAGAGATCTTCACATTTGTTTGTCAAACTTTTGGCAAGCGGAGTCTTCTCAAATATAATTTTATGGCAATCCATCAGGCGTTGAATGCCTTTCTTCAGCCCTCTGCATCCATTGAGTTGTCTTGTACAACACACACAGTCTTTTACACAGTTAGGGAAGATCCTAGCTTTCAACAGATTCTTTTTGATGATACTCAGCGGAGTAGTCAATTATTCAACAGAGGCAACAAAAGTTGTATCTTCAACAACATTAACACCCTTTTCATGCTTTGTCATAGGTGTGGTTATTACATTCGGAGTTGGAGGAGGATCAAACTCAATAGTCTTGTTATCGATCAAATCTTGAATTTTGTTCATCAAGGCCCAACATTGGTCAGTCTCATGCCCGGGGCTACTTGAGTGGTAAGCACATGTAGCGTTCGAATTATACTTTGGTGAAGAGGTATTTGGGTTGGCAGGAGGATCGCACATCACCAAATTAGCCTTGAGCAAATGTTGTAAGGCTTGAGATAATGACATGTCGAACCTCGTAAATTGTATTCTCGGAGTTTCAAAACATTGATGATTAGCAGATGGTCTTGGAGAAGGAGTTGGATTGGAGATTCAGACAACATTAACAGACGGATGATCATTCTTCTTGGCACGGGCCCTTGCCCCGTACACAACATTGATTTCCTTCTTTGTAGCAAAAGGTTTCTTGATAGGATTGGAAGTGGAGGCAGATGCCACAAAGATCTTCCCACTTTTGATGCCGCTTTCAACTCTTTCACCAGTTAAGATTAATTCGGTGAAACCAAAAGAAGAGCAGCTAACCAACATATTAAAAAAGAGACTAGATAAAGTGCCCATAAACATGTCAATGTGCTACCTATCAGTCAAGGGTGGTTGAACCCTACTGGCCAGGTCTCTCCACTTTTGTGCATATTCTTTAAATCCTTCATTCTTCCCCATTGTCATATCTTGCAACTGTACTCTTGTTGGCGCTAAGTCAGCGTTATACTGATACTGATGATAGAATGCGGTAGCTAAGTCTTCCCAAGTGTTGATATGGTAACCATCTAACTGGTAGAACCATTCTAGTTGCATTCCGGTCAAGCTCTCTTGGAAAAAGTGAACCCAAAGCTTCTTATCAGCAGTGTGCGGCTGTATCTTGCGCATATAAGATTTCAAGTGAAGTTTTGGACAAGAAACTCCATCGTACTTTACAAAGACTGGTATTTTGAATTTGTGGGGAATGACAACCCCAGAGATCAAACCCAAATCATCAAAATCTAATTCGGGGACGACTTGGATTTCAACAACTTTCAATTTGTCTTCTAGTTGTTTGTACTTGACATCGGCGGGTGGATACTGCTCGTCAAAATAATCATCATCAGACACTTGGTCATTAACACAGTCAGCATGGGTACTCTTAACCTCACCAATCTGGTTCTTGTCTTCTTCATATGAGTCTTCCACTACCGGGATCTGACGAACCGATTCTTTGAATATTCTGCGCATGTTGACCAGGGCTCTCTTCTTAGGTTTCTTCTTAACTGCCAGCAATTCCATCATATCTTGCCGCCCTTTGGCTAGGGCCAATAGATTCTCTTGGAATTGAGAGTTTTGTGCCTGAAGATCCTTCACAGTTTTCTCTAGATCCATCTTGCTGAAATAAACAGCAGAAAGATAAGGAAACCTGTTATGCAAAAACCTATCATGTTATGATGCATGGAGGATGTATATGCAGATGATTTCAAGGATTTTATTGAGATTTAAGTTTGTATAGACAAAAGAGTGAACAAACGTCAATTTTCATTAATTAGTTTGAAAATATTACATCATGCCTCTTGGGCTTCCAAAATAACTTTCTAAGATAAAAAGACTGAACGCATCCTCTTCGGTGCAAGGTAGGCGTTCACACTTTGCTCTTCCTGCAACTGTTTCGTAAGCTCCAAGACCCTCTTCTCACTAGCATAGAATTGAGCTTTGAAAGTATCTCGTTCTTTCTTCAGATGAATCCAACCATTTTGCAAGCCTTCAAGATAGGTAGGCATGCCAGGATAGAGGATGGTGTGCGAGATATCTCCTTCAACCACAGGTCCAATGATAACTGGTAAGATGGAGGGATAAGGCATCACAAGTTTCTGAGCTCGAGTTCGTACCCACTTAAGGTAAGGCTCAAGGGGAATGGAATTATTTTATCCAATCATATTGCTATCCACCTTGCTTACCATTCTCCATGCTTGGATAGACCTCTGACGGTAGCTTTGGTCGTCCCTCTCATAGTCGAATACCACTCCTTGAATGAACATCTCATGTGGACCATCTCTTCGGGCGTATCCAAACTGCCGTAAGGCTAAGAAAGGGTTGTAAGTGATACCTCCACTATTTCCAAGTAAAGGGACATTAGGAAATTCACCATAATGGTCGATGATAGTAACGTTCTCCAAGGATCGGGAACACCAATGAACATCTGAATGTCTGAACATTATCAACCTATGGAACCATCTTGAACCTTGCTCGTTCTTCAACACAGATCGGGGAAGATGCAAAATAAAACATCTTGCCAAGATAGGAGTGAAACACATGAGGATTCCTCTCTTCCTCATAGTGCGGGAGTGAAAGGAATATAGGATATATCACAACAGAGTAGGCACCGGGTTGCGAGACATGAAGATTTTGACAACATTTACATCTATGAGTTGGTTAGGATTTGGAAACAAAACCATCACATAGATGAGAAGGGCCACAATTTCCTCAAAATCTTGTAAGTCCAAGGAGTTCCAACAATCTTGAGCTTTCTTAAACAATAACTTGGCTAAGAAACCTTTGACACCACTCCTTGTTTCCCAATTAGTTGTGACATCAGATTGTTGCAAGTGTAGTGCTTTGGCAATCTCTTCAGGTTTTGGATCCCTTTCCGTACTGTTGAAGGTTAGTTGATTGAGAATGGGAATCCTCAAGATTTGATAGAATTCTTCAAAAGTTGGCACAAGTTGATAATTGGCAAAAGTGAAGCAATAGTGTAGAGGATCAAAGAATTGGAAGAGCACCTTAATCATATCTTCATCAATGTTGGAGGTAACCAGGTTTAGGAGGCGACCATGTCTTTCGGTGAATGAAGAGTTCTCAGGGACCCTTGATGCTAACTCTTTGAGTTGAGGAGGAATCGTTACAATATTGACTTGGATAGTATTCCCGCGGATAGAAGCCATGTTCTACAAAACAGAACAAAGATAAATCCCAATAATCCTTGAAATGGTTAGAATGAGTATGATGTTATGATGTTTATGATGTTATGTACAAGTAAACATATACAAACGAAGAAAACAAGTCCTTAGGTTTAGGATTGCATGGAGTCTCATAGGTAAGTACCCTCTTGAAGTTTAGTTGGCTCAAACCTGTCCTAGAAATAGTAATCGGGTTCTAAGGGATCTCAATATCACTGGTCCGTCTTCTCGGGAATTGTTTCAGCGCAAGCCTCTCTCACGGCGATCGAAATATCCCAAAAAGCCAAACCTCAATGAGTGTAGTATCAATTGTTGTACCCCAAAATTTTCCCTCTCACTTATTAGGAATTTTCTCACAAGATCTCCCTTGGCTCAAGACTGCACTAGGATTAATCAGCTCATACACCTTCTTAAGCACTTGACAAAAATTAGGGTTTGAGTTTACACAAGGATTTTTGAACTTCCAATGCCCCATATGACTTTTATGGATCATTATGGATCCCAAATATCACTCATGTCAAGTTTCAAGCCTTGGATCACACTTTTGCTCAGTCAATTGAGCAGTTGACCTAAAAATCAACTGTATTAGGGAAAAAGTCAACTATGGACAATATATAGTCAAACTTCATAATTTTTGATCCACATTAACATTTTAGACTCATATGTATCATTTTATCAAGTTTGGACCACAACTCCTCAAGAATTTTGATCAAATCTCCAAAAGGGAAAAATGGTCAAAATTAGGGTTTTGACTAGGAAATGGCGATTTCTGATTTTTGACTTAGAAAATGATCAATTGGTTTAAGGAATAATCTCAAGAGTCCAATTTAATCATTTTTACCTAATAACATGGATCAAAACATTACTCAAATTCAAAAGATTAACAAATGAATTTTCAGTCAACTGATCAAAAATCAACTGTATACTGAAAAGTTAAACTTTGACTTTTTGGTCAAAATCAAATGTCAAAGATAAAAATTCATCAAAAAATGTCAAAATATGAAACTTATTCATCAAGAAATCAAAAATTCAAGAGTTCATTTTGAAAAGTCAAAATTTAAAAAATTTTCTAAGTGTTGGAAATTTCGTGTTTTTTCTCAACTTTGAAAAAAAATTTCACCATGATGCAAGAGGATTCAAGAGAAACTTCCAACATGAAGGTTATAGATATGCATGAAATCTATAACTTTGATTTACACAACTCCTTCCAAAAGTTTTTGGATCTCAATTTATAATGTTAAGAACATGTGGTCATGAATCAAAACACTTATTGAAATTTTGCCCTAATTTGGTCAGGATTTTGACCCAACTTCATGGCACTTTTTCATATAGTTCCAAGGGGAATCTTCCAAAGCAATTCAAAGATAGGTTATAGAGAACATTGCAAGCTTTCCAAAATGTCAAGGAACTCTTAGAGATTATTCTTGAGTAGGGAGAATCAAAGAGACGAAGTTAGGGTTTTATCACTTAATTTACAAGGCATTTTGTGATGAACCAATTTCAAAATTCAAACTATGCTGCATAAACACTACTTTGCAGGCCTAAAAATTGTTAGGAAATCCATAATTAATGGGTTACACAGCTGTTAGAGGTCTCACTTTAAGCATTCAATGCATGGACATGCTTTATATCCATTTTTGGAAGAAAGGTTACATTGCCATTTTGATAAAGTGCTTTTTTGTACAAAGCTTGCACTTGTTCTCTTCTGATCATACAAGTCCTATAGTTCACGAGAAATGGTTTAGAAACTTACAATCACCCAACCCATGCTTGTACTTCCTCTTGAAACTTGTTTCCCACTTTTCTTCAAAATCAAGTAACCTAGGCAAAAGCTAAGAACTAATACTTCTGACTTGCCAATGCACTCCAATCCTTTTGCTTATACATAGACAAACTATTTGCCACAAATACATGAAGGCTCATGCCCTAAAAACATCTAGAACTCAAACATATTTCATACTTCCATTTTCACACAAACTGACCAAAAACTTGAAACTCATAATCTACTCGTGAGTTTCTTGGCCTTTTGGTTTCTAAAGCTTCTAAACATCATTTAGAGCTGATCCCACACCCTGTTATAGAACTGTAACGCCATTAACACCATCCTCCATTTTCAAAAACAGAGCTTTGCACTTGGACTTCTCCAGAACTTCTCAAGCACTTTCAGCTCAAGCTAGACATTCCATTAGCTTCCTGGGAACTCGAGGAAGCTAACCCAACCATTGGAACTCCCTGAAAGCTACTCAAACTTCAAACCCAATGCCCTCTTGCAAGGTAAGTTTTCTAACTTTGGAACTCTTCATACATGCATCATCAATGATTTATTTGTGAATAAAACATGTAGATATCATTGCCCTAAAGCTAACCATGTCCATAGTTTCCATTTATTTTGCTTAAGCATAGAGAATTTTAAGATTGAAGTTTCATAGATTTTTAAGGTTCAGATTAGGGCCAATAAGATTCATGCTTATCTTTGATCTATAGTTTTAATGCTTTACATTTTTGAAACCGTGAAGAAATTTTCTACAAGTTTCATGTTTACAGTTTTCATTTTTGATGAGAAATGAACAAGTTACAGTTGGTCTGGCTGGAGGTTGAAGATGAAGTAGTCAGGGTGCGTTTTGTATCATATATTTATTGATTTGCTTATGTTAACGAATGTATAGTCACCCCAGGGGTAGAAGCGCGCGCCTAGAACCTTTGGGACGGGTTCGAGCCCTAGTGGTACCCTTTTGTGTTTTTTTACATGTTTTTCATTTTCTGACTTTTTATGCAGGGCGCTGGGCCTCTCTGGGCTTGTTTTATTTTTTGTTTTTGCTAGTTAACCCCCTGTTTCATATTTGTGCCCCTGGCCCAGTTTATTTTATTTTCTTATTTTTATTTCATTTATTTTCCTAAAGATTTTTCCTAATACTAAAAAATTATAAAAAATACAAAAAAGTAGATTTATATTTTAAATTAGTTTATTTATTTTTCTCACACAAAAAATTATTTTATTGATCATACTTTATTTTATTTTTACTTATTATCTTGTAAATTTAATTAAAACTAGGTTATTAGTTATTTTCTTTTACACCAATCAAAATATATTATTTTAATATTAAAAAGGTCAAAAATATTTTATAATACTATAATTATTTTCAATACAAAAAATACCAAAAATACTTTTCTTATAAAATTTAATTTCTTTTATCTTTAACTAATAGATTTAGGGTTTTGTTTAAAAAATATTTTCTTAGTAAATTTAGGGTTTACTTTATATTATGTTAATTAATTATTTTCCCCCTTAATTAATTAGGTTAAAAAAATTCACTTTTCCTAAAAAATCCAAACACAAATATCCATTTAGTTTACATCTTACATTTTTGTACATTTATTCACTTTGTACATTATATTCATTTGAATTCTTGTATATTTATACCAATTCAATATGGTTGTAATAGACTAATTAGGTTTAAATTCTTGAAATCCCCATTCATGAATTTGTACACCCCTCCCACAAGTATTGTAATAGCGTAGTAACTTTAAATTCCGCAATTTATCACTTTATATACAAATGTTAGTAATTAGGGTTTGTATGGAAAGATTAAAACCAATACTTAGAAAACCCTAATTCAAAGACAAAATCAAGCATGAAAACAACACATTTGCACACAAGCACCTCTAGGGTTATTCCACTTGGTTGCCATTACAAAATGGCCATATTACGCATGTGAGATATCTTAGAAAAAACAAAGCAAATATAAGATCATTAGTCCCTCGACGACGCTATCTAAGTTGCCTTTCAAATTATCTTAGTCCCTAAAAGATAATGCTAAGATACCTTGCAACATTGCTAATCATGGTTATACGATGACCCACGCCCGTCCCGTTTACATCCAAAGATAGGGTTGCTTACTAAACCAATGGTAAGACGACAATGTCAAAGGAAAAGAAAATGAACAAGAAAGACTTTTGAGTAGGTTGAATACTCCTAATTACTTGCTCAATTTCAAATAAGCATCCTTGCTATTTTCAAAACAAACACCTACACTTTCAAACATCTTACAAATTTGAAAACATTTTCAAAAGATCCACATCTTTATATACATTCTTATAAACATGAATCATTACAAAGATTGCCTAAACAATGGCCTCTTTACAAAATACTTTCAAAAACCATACAAAGCACAATTTCAAACAAAAGCAAGTGATCTAGAAAGTAACTAAGAGCCCATGGAAAACCATGGACGAAAAGGGTGCTAATACCTTCCCTTTTCATATTCTACCCCCCGAACTCAAGAAATAATCTCAAAGGTCTTTCCTGTGCTTTTTCACCTTTCCTTTTTGGATAAAAGAAAAGTCAGTGGCGACTCTTGCTAACAACAATATTCACGATAAAACACAAAACATCCAAGTCAATTCTCCCACTGTATCACAGAACTGGTGACTCTGTCGGGGACAATTCTAAAAGTGGGGTTACCTTAGGGTTAGATCATATTTACTTGCTTTCATTGTTTGACTTATTTGCTTTACATTTTGCTTATTCGTTTGAGTTTGAATCCTCTACCCGGATTTGGGATACCTTATAGGTAAGTAGCAATACGTGGAAACTATGCGGGGTATACCAACATAGTCTAAGTAATAGCTACGTTAGTGCGACATATTTGTGGGTACCGGTAGCCCTTGAGTTAATCAAGGAGAATACGGGGCCGTTGAGTGATGTCATGAAGCACTAATGAACTTTTAGAACCTTTACTTGACCAACTTGGCCTTTAGGACGTAGTGAGATGACCGGCTTTGGTGCAGTCTGAAGTTGGTAGATACTCGATAATACACTCATTAAGGTTTAATTCTTTGGGATATTTCGGTCGCCATTAAAGAGGCTTGTGCTGAAACAATGATCAAGGAAACAAACCAGTGATATTGAGATTCTTAGAACCCAGTTACTATTACTAGGACAGGTTTGAGCCAACTAAACTTCAAGAGGGTACTTACCTATAAGACTCCATGCAAGCCTAAACCTAAAGAATTGTTTGTTTTGTTTGTATATACATACTTGTCCATAACATCATGAACATCATAACATCATACTCATTCACTAACCATTTCAAGGATCTTGGGATTTATCTTTGTTCTGTTTTGTAGGATATGGATTCTCTTCGCAGGAAAACTATTTAAGTCAATCTTGTAAGGATCCCTCCACAACTTAAGGAGCTAGCTTTAAGGATTCCATAAAATTCTCCATTCCCTGAGAGACATGGTTGTCTACTCAACTTGGTCACTTCCAACCCTGATGAAGACATGAAGAAGGTTCTGTTTCAGTTCTTTAATCCTTTACACCATTGCTTCACCTTTCTTGTTTATCAACTTGTGCCAACTTTGGAAGAATTCTCCCAACTCTTGAGGATTCCCATTCTCAACCAACTACCTTTCAACAGTACATAAAGAGACCCAAAGCCAGAAGAGATTGCTCAAGCTCTACACCTGCACTCATCTGATGTCACAACTCATTGGGAAATAAGGAGTGGCGTCAAAGGTTTCCTAGCAAAGTTCTTGTTTGAGAAAGCCCAAAACTGTTGGAACTCTTTGGACCTACAAGCTTTTGAGGAAATTGTGGCTCTCCTCATCTATGGGATGGTTTTGTTTCCAAATCCTAACCAACTCATAGATGTGAATGCTGTCAAAATCTTCATATCCCGCAACCGGGTGCCTACTTTTCTAGGAGACATCCTACACTCTTTTCACACTCGCACAATGAGGAAAACTGTATTAAAGAACGAGCAAGGTCCAAGGTGGTCACAAAGGTTGATGACGCTCAAACATTCAGACATTCATTGGTGCTCCAGATCTATAGAGAATGTTATCATTGTTGACCATTGTGGAGAGTTTCCTAATGCCCCCTACTTGGCATTATAGTAGGTATCACCTACAACCCTTGCTTAGCCTTAAGACAGTTTGGTTACGCCCGTGTGGATGGTCCACATGAGATGTATATTCAAGGTTTGGTATTTGACTACGAGAACGACAATTAAGGTCTTCACTAGAGATTTATCCGAGCTTGGAGGATGTTGAACAAGGTAGATAGCAAGACACTGGGGCACAAGAATTCCATCCCTCTTGAGCCTTACCTCAAATGGGTATGAACTCGTGCTCAGAGTCTTATGATGCCTTATCCTTCCATTCTCCTAGTAATCATTGAGCCTGTTATGGAAGGATATGTTCCATACACTATCCTGCATCCTAACATGCCCAACTCTCTTGAAGACTTGCAAAGAGATTGGATACAACTCAAGGGGGAGCGAGACACTTTCGAAGCCCAATTCTACGTAAGTGAGAAGAAGGTTTTGGAACTCACTAAGAAACTTCATGAGGAGAGGAGCTTGAATGCCTACATCGCACCAAAGAGGATGCATACTACTTTTTTATCTTAGAGTTTTTGTATTTGTTTTTCCCAAAGAGGCATTGATGTACTCAAGCTTTAACTTATTAATATAACGTGTGTTTCCTTTTTGTCTAAAACAAATTTGAATCTTTAAAATCCTTGAAATCATTGCATACGCATTTACCATTCATCATAACATAAGCATGTTTCTTGCAACAAGTCTCCTCATCTTTCTACTGTTTATTTCAGTAAGATGGATCTCGAGCAAACGGTGAAGGACCTCCAAGCTCAAAATGCCCAGTTTCAGCAGATGTTCTTAACTTTAGCCAAAGGACAAGAAGAGTTAAATACCTTGCTGGTTGAGGAGAAGAAAAAGAAGACGAAGAAAATAATCAGAGTTCTAAACATGGGAAGAAGATTCCAAGGGCAAACAAGAAGGGCCTTAGACTTTGCAATGACATCCGGTGAGAAATACAATCAAGACGGGAAGGGCAAAGAAACAGTTGTCCAGTCAGAGTCAGAAGAGGAAGAGGAAGAAGAAGACTATTCTGAAAAACAATACCCTTCAGCCGACAACAAGTATAAGCATCTAGAAGAATGGCTAAGCGCAATGGAAATCCAAAAAGTGCCTGGGTTGGACTTTGAGGAGTTTGGATTAGTATCGGGGATTGTCATTCCTCCAAAATTAAAAGCACCAGTGTTCGCCAAATATGACAGAGTTTCATGCCCCAAAATGCATCATCGGTCCTATGTGAGGAAAATCTATCCTCATACCGCTGATAAGGATTTATGGGTACACTTCTTCCAAGACAGTCTGTCTGGAACTCAACTTGATTGGTTTTATCAGTTAGAAAGAGCAAATGTTCACAACTGGGAAGATCTTGCTGCTGCCTTTTACAAACAATACCAATACAATGCTGATCTTGCGCCTACCCGTACTCAACTCCAGAGTATGGCCATGGTTTTAAGTGAAGGCTTCAAGGACTATGCGCAAAAATGGAGGGACTTAGCAGGGAGAGTCCAGCCTCCTCTATCTGAAAGAGAATTAGTAGACATGTTCTTGGGCACCTTGTCCGGACCTTTCTTCAATTACTTAATTGGGAGTTCATTGGCAAGTTTTACTGAATTGATATTGACCGGAGAAAGGGTGGAAGCCGGGATAAAGAGTGGAATGACTCAGAAAGATGCATCCTCTGCTGCTGTAAGGAAGCCTTTCATTGGAAAGAAAGAAGTGGTTGTTGTATACCCTTAGAGAAATCAAGATAGGACGGAACACCATCCAATGGTGGGGGCTGTCATGATTCCTAAACCTGCGCCTGATCAGCAAAGAAACGACCAACCAAGAATGGAAAGACCAGTCATACAATTCACCCAAATTAATATGACACTATCTCAAGTATTGCCATATTTGTTAAGATCGAATCTAGTGACCTTGAAAGAAGCTCCAAAGAATCCTAACACAACATCTTCTCACTATCATCCTAATGCCCGCTGTGCATACCATTCTGAGAGTCCCGACCATGACACTAACAACTGTTGGGCTCTAAAGAACAAAGTACAAGATCTTCTTGAATCCAAAGAGATTGAATTCGATGCGCTAGAAAAGCCTAATGTCATTACTGCCCCTATACCCAAACACGACCATAATACCAACGCCATTGAAGAAGATATGTTTGTTACTTCAGTTGATAAACTTATGACCCACTCCTGACTATCAAAGAGAACTTGTTGAATGTCGGTGTTTTCCCGGGCTATGATGAAAGCTGTCATTTCTATTTGTCCTCACCAACCAGCCGTCCTTTGTTGAGAGCAGGCGTTCAGTGCCTAATAGATAACAAGGAAATTTTGTTCAAGAAGACTTCTGTTCCAACTGTTTCTTATAATGATGTTTCCATCATAACCATTTCCAACAATTCTTCCAGGGTCTTCACCAAAAGACCCGTTAGAATTACATCAGTTCCTAAAGTAGCTCCTTTGATAATTACAATGCATGGACCAGTCCCGTATTCGTCAGACAAAACCGTACCATGGAATTATGGATGGGATGTCTACTACCACGGTATCAAGCAAGATTGGCCAGCTGCTGAAGTTTCAAGTTCTGAGAAAGTAGATTCCGATATCAGTAATATTGCAGGGGCTAGTAAGATCACTCGGAGTGGAAGGGTTTTCTCTCCAGAAATTGCTCCTCCAAAAGCTGTTTCTGGACCCGCAATCATTCCTGTTGTTGTTTCTCCTTCAAAGGCTATTCCCAGGCCTACAATCATCTCTGCTAATACTCCTATTGACAAAGCTATTACAATCCTTGTTATCACCCCTACTGACATTCCTACTGTCGAGTTAACCGTGACTCGAGGAAAAGGTGTCCTGGTTGAGTCTGTCAGGACGAAGACACAATCGGTAGCTATCCCTGAGACCTCCTGGAAAGAGATGGAGGAAATTCTAAAGATAATAAAAAGGAGCGACTACAATGTAGTTGAGCAACTGGGGAAAACTCCATCAAAAATTTCCATGCTGGCTTTATTACTATGTTCCGAGGCTCATTCAAAATCCTTGGTAAAGTTCCTTAAGACTGCCCATGTACCCCAAGAAACATATGCCGATCAGTTCCAAGACATGTAGCCAGCTTAACTGTAGACAATGGTTTAGGTTTTTCATATGCTGATTTAACGCCAAAAGGGAGGAAGCATAATGAGGCATTGCATGTCTCAGTTGAATGCAGGGGCACAACCTTAGCTCATGTTTTGGTTGACACCGGTTCATCTATGAATGTATTTCCTAAAAAAGCTCTTGATAGGCTGGACTGTAAGGGATTGACATTGAAACCAAGCAACATAGTAATGAGGGATTTTGACGGCTCAAAAAGGTGGTGCATGGGGAAGTGGATATCCCCATAAAGGTTGGAACCCAAAAATTTGATTCAACTTTTTATGTAATGGATATCCTCCCTTCATATTCCTTCTTGTTAGGCCGACTGTGGATCCACAATGCTGGTGCCGTTACCTCAACATTGCACCAAATGATGAAATATCCAATTCAAGGGAAGATCATCACCGTTCATGGAGAAGAAGAGTATATGGTCAGCCATATAAATTCCCTCAGATACATGGAACTAGATGGTGAATTTATTGAAACTCCATTCCATCACTTTGAAGAGGTCCCACAAGATGTGGCAGTAACCAAGGTTGTGTCTCAAGTTCCCAAGATTACAAGGCCTCCGCTCAAGATGTCATCTTTAAAGGATGCCAAGGAAGTGACAGAAGAAGGTGGGTGCACTATTTGGGGACAACTCCTAGATATCCCATACAAATCTGACAAATTTGGTCTGGGTTTCACTTCAGGTGCCCAGAAAGCTGTATACCATGCTCGTGCCAGAGGACCACCCTTGAAGATCAGCAACCGCAAAGTCAATTCAATGGAGGATGATGAAGACAACTATGACCTGGAGGATTGGATTTTCCCAACTGTCAATGGAGGGCTCAACAACTGGGAGGCTAGAGATTTCATCCCGATCACTTTTATCCCACAGTAATTTGTCTTTACATTTTGTTGGATTTGTAATATTAAAACAATTCAGACTCTTAAAACCTCGTGCCTTACTCGAGGCATAATGGTCCATTTGTAAGGGTTATTATCTCATTTCCATATGACATCAATGAATCATGGACGTTTTTGCATACAAACTCTGTGCTCATTGTTTTTCTTTTTATTCCTTTCAAAGATAGTTATACTCTTACACACACTCACACTCACAATGCAGGTCTACATCCATTCAGGATCCCATGGGTAACGGTTCTGCTATGGCTTTTTGTGACTCTGAAAATCTAATCTACCAAGCCGAAGACGAAGGTGAGGAAGATTGAGAAGTACTAAGGGAACTTGCCAGGTTACTACTGCAAGAAGAGAGGAGCATTTAGCCCCACGAGGAACCAGTGGACACAATCAACCTAGGTACCGAAGAAGACAAAAGAGAAGTCATGGTGGGTGCCAATCTGGAACCCAGTATCAAAGAGCATCTGATTCATTTGCTACACGAGTATGTGGAGGTCTTTTCCTGGTCGTATGAAGACATGCCAGGACTTGATGCAGATATCGTGGTACATCGTCTACCAACAAAAGAAGAATGTCCACCGGTAAAAGAAAAGGTTCGTCGTATGCGACTAGACATGTCAGAGAAGATCAAAGTAGAAGTCATGAAACAATTCAATGCTGGATTCTTGGTCGTCACCTCATATCCGTAATGGGTTGCCAATGTTGTTCCCTTGCTCAAAAAGGAAGGCAAAGTGCGAATGTGCGTGGACGAAAGAGATTTGAATAGGGAAAGCCCTAAGGATGATTTCCCACTACCCCACATTGATGTTCTAGTTGACAATACAACACAACATAAAGTGTTTTCTTTCATGGACAGTTTCTCAGGCTACAACCAAATTAAAATGGCGACTGAGGACATGGAGAAAACAACCTTTGTCACACAACCGGGCACATTTTGCTACAAGGTTATGCCATTGACTATTTTACAAAGTGGGTGGAGACAACTTCTTTCGCTTATGTTACCAAGAATGTTGTCGCCCGGTTCATCAAGCAAAATCTCATATGTCGTTACAGTATCCCAGAGAGGATTATTACAGATAATGGTACGAATCTAAATAATACTATGATCACCACCCTGTGCAAGCAATTCAAGATCCAGCATCACAATTCTTCCCCTTACCGACCAAAGATGAATGGTGTTGTCGAAGCCGCGAATAAGAACATTAAAAGATCATACAGAAAATGGCAGTCACATACAAAGACTGGCATGAGATGCTACCATTCGCTCTCCACGGGTATCTTACCACAACTCGCACATCAATCGGGGAAACACCATATCCTCTGGTATACGGAATGAAGGTTGTCTTGCCTATTGAGGTCCAGATCCCCTCTCTAAGAATTATGAAGGATGCAGGGCTGAATGAAGAAGATTGGATCCAGAATCGACTTGATAAACTAAACTTGATTGTTGAGAAAAGGCTTACTGTTGTCTGTCATGGTAAAATGTACCAAAAACGGATGATCAAGGCTTTCAACAAAAAGGTCAGACGCCAAGTGTATCAAGTTGAAGATTTGGTGATCAAACCTATCATATATGAGAAGGAGTTCCAACAATTTTGAGCTTTTTCAAACAAGAACTTGGCTAAGAAACCTTTGACACCACTCCTTGTTTCCCAATTAGTTATGACATCAGATTGTTGCAAGTGTAGTGCTTGGGAAATCTCTTCAGGTTTTGGATCTCTTTCTTGAAGGGTAGTTGATTGAGAATGCGAATCCTCAAGAGTTGGGAGAATTCTTCCAAAGTTGGCACAAGTTGATAATCGGCAAAAGTGAAGCAATGGTGTAGAGGATCAAAGAATTGGAAGAGCACCTTCATCATATCTTCATCAGTGTTGGAGGTAACCAAGTTTAGGAGGCGACCATGTCTTTCGGTGAATGAAGAGTTCTCAGGGACCCTTGATGGTAACTCTTTGAGTTGAGGAGGAATCCTAACGATATTGACTTGGATAGTATTCCCGCAGATAGAAGCCATGTCCTACAAAACAAAACAAAGATAAATCCCAATAATCCTTGAAATGGTTAGAATGAGTATAATGTTATGATGTTTATGATGTTATGTACAAGTAAATATATACAAACTAGGCAAACAAGTCCTTAGGTTTAGGCTTTCATGGAGTTTCATAGGTAATTACCCTCTTTAAGTTTAGTTGGCTCAAACCTATCCTAGAAATAGTAAACGGGTTCTAAGGGATCTCAATATCACTGGTCTGTCTTCTCAGGCATTGTTTCAGCGCAAGCCTCTCTCACGGAGACCAAAATATCCCAAAAATCCAAACCTCAATGAGTGTAGTATCGAGTGTTGTACCCCAAAATTTTTCCTCTCACTTATCAGGAATTTTCTCACATGATCTCCCTTGGCTCAAGACTGCACTAGGATTAATCAACTCAAGACACCTCCTTAAGCACTGATGACCAAAATTAGGGTTTGAGTTTACACAAGGATTTTTGAACTTCCAATGCCCCATATGACTTTCATGGATTATTATGGACCCCCCAAGATCACTCATGTCAAGTTTCAAGCCTTGGATCACACTTTTGCTCAGTCAATTGAGCAGTTGACCTAAAAATTAGTTGTATTGGGGAAAAAGTCAACTATGGCCAATCTACAGTCAAACTTCATAATTTTTTATACACATAAACATTTTAGACTCATATGTATCATTTGATCAAGTTTGGACTACAACTCCTCAAGAAATTTGATCAAATCTCCAAAAGGGCAAAATGGTCAAAATTAGGGTTTTGACTAGGAAAGGGCAATTTCTGATTTTTGACATAGAAAATGATCAATTGGTTTAAGGCATAATCTCAATATTCCAATTGCATAATTTTGACCTAATAACATGGCTCAAAATATTACTCAAGTTCAAAAGATTGACAGATGAATTTTCAATCAACTGATCAAAAGTCGGCTATATACTAAAAGGTCAAACTTTGACTTTTTGGTCAAAATCAAATGTCAAAGATCATAATTCATCAAAACATGTCAACATATGAAAATTATTCATCAAGAAATCAAAAATTCAAGATTTCATTTTGAAAAGTCAAAATTTCTAAACTTAGAAATTTTTCTAAGTATTGGAAATTTCATGTTTTTTCACACCTTTGAACAAATTTTTCACCATGATGCAAGAGGATTGAAGATAAACTTCCAACATTAAAGTTGTATATCTCCATGAAATCTACAACTTTTCTTTACAAAAATACTTCCAAAACTTCTTGTATCTCAAGTTATAATGTTAAGAACATGTGGTCATGAAACAAAACACTTAGTGAAATTTTGCCCTAATTTGGTCAGGAATTTGACCCAACTTCGTGGAACTTTTTCATATAGTTCCAATGTTAATATTCAAAACAATTCAAATATGGGTTGTATAGCACATTACAAGCTTTCCAAAATGTCCAAGAACTCCTTGAGATCATTCTTGAGTAGGGAGAATCGAAGAGATGAAGTTAGGGTTTTATCACTTGATTTACAAAGTATTTTGTGATTAACCAATTTCAAAATTCAAACTATGCTTCATAAACACTACTTTTAAGGCCTCAAACTTGTTAATCACTCCATAATTAATGGTTTACACAGCTGTTATAGGTCTCACTTCAAGCATTCAATGCACGAACATGCTTTATATCCATTTTTGGAAGAAAGGTTACATTACCATTTTGATAAAGTTCTTTTTTGTACAAAGCTTGTTCTTGAGCCTTTCACTTGTTCTCTTCTGATCATACAAGTCCTATAATTCATGAGAAATGGTTTAGACACTTACAATCACCCAACCCATGCTTGTACCTCCTCTTGAAACTTGTTTCCCACTTTTCTTCAAAATCAAGTAACCTAGCCAAAAGCTAAGAACTGGTACTTCTGACTTGCCAATGCACTCCAATCCTTTTGCTTATATATAGATAAACTATTTTCCATAAATACATGAAGGCTCATGCCCTAAAAACAGATAGAACTCAGAAACACATTTCATACTTCCATTTTCACGCAAACTGACCAAAAACTTGAAACTCATAATCCACTCGTGCATTTCTTGGCCTTTGGTTTCTAAAGCTTTCTAAAATCATTTAGAACTGATCCCACAACCTGTTATAGAAATGTAACGTCATTAACACCATCCTCCATTTTCAAAAATAGAGCTTTGCACTTGGACTTCTCCATAACTTCTCAAGCCCTTTAAGCTCAAGCTAAGCATTCCATTAGCTTCCTGGGAACTCGAGGAAGCTAACCCAACCATTGGAACTCCCTGAAAGCTGCTCAAACTTCAAACCTGATACCCTCTTGCAAGGTAAGTTTTCTAACTTTGGAACTCTTCATACATGCATCATCAATGATTTATTTGTGAACAAAACATGTAGATATCATTGCCCTAAAGTTAACCATGTCCATAGTTTCCATTGATTTTGCTTGAGCTTAGGGAATTTTAAGATTGAAGTTTTTGAGATTTTTAGGGTTCAGATTAGGGCCAATAAAATTCATGCTTATCTTTGATCTATAGTTTTAATGCTTTACATTTTTGAAACTGTGAGGAAATTTGCTACAAGTTTCATGTTTACAGTTTTCATTTTTGATGAGAAATGAACAAGTTACAGTTGGTTTGGCTGGAGGTTGAAGATGAAGTAGTTAGGGCGCGTTTTGTATCATAATTTATTGATTTGCTTATGTTAACAGATGTATAGCCACCCCAGTGGTAGGAGTGTGCACCTGTAACCTTTGGGACCTGGGTTCGAGCCCCAGTGGTACCCTTTTGTGTTTTTTTACATGTTTTGCATTTTCTGACTTTTTTTGTAGGGCGCTGGGCCTCTTCGGGCTTGTTTTATTTTTTGTTTTTGCTAGTTAACCCCCTGTTTCATATTTGCGCCCCTGGCCCAGTTTATTTTATTTTCTTCTTTTTATTTCATTTATTTTCTTAAATATTTTTCTTAATACTAAAAAATCATAAGAAATACAAAAAAAGTAGATTTATATTTTAACTTAGTTTATTTATTTTTCTCACACAAAAAATTATTTTATTAATCATACTTTATTTTATTTTTACTTTTTATCTTGTAAATTTAATTAAAACTAGGTTATTAGTTATTTTCTTTTACACCAATCGAAATATATTATTTTAATATTAAAAAGGCCAAAAATATTTTATAATACTATAATTATTTTCAAGACAAAAAATACCAAAAATAATTTTCTTATAAAACTTAATTTCTTTTATCTTTATTTAATAGATTTAGGGTTTTGTTTAAAAAATCTTTTCTTAGTAAATTTAGGGTTTACTTTTTATTATGTTAATTAATTATTTTTCCCCTTAATTAATTAGGTTAAAACAAATTCACTTTTCCTAAAAAGTCCAAACACAAATATCCATTTAGTTTACATCTCACATTTTTGTACATTTATTCACTTTGTACATTATATTTATTTGAATTCTTGTACATTTATACCAATTCAATATGGTTGTAATAGACTAATTAGGTTTAAATTATTGCAATCCCCATTCATGAATTTGTACACCCTCCTCCCATAAGTATTGTAATAGCGTAGTAACTTTAAATTCCGCAATTTATCGCTTTATATATAAATGTTTGTAATTAGGGTTTGTATGGAAAGACTAAAACCAATACTTAGAAAACCCTAATTCAAAGACAAAATCAAGCATGAAAACAACACATTTACACACAAGCACCCTAGGATTATTCCACTTGGTTGCCTTTACAAAATGGCCATATTACGCATGTGAGATATCTTAGCAAAAACAAAGCAAATATAAGATCATTAGTCCCTCGATGACGCTATCTAAGTTGCCTTTCAAATTATCTTAGTCCCTAAAAGAGAATGCTAAGATACCTTGCAACATTTCTAATCATGGTTATACGATGACCCACGCCCGTCCCGTTTACATCCAAAGATAGGGTTGCTTACCAAACCAATGGTAAGACGACAATGTCAATGGAAAAAATGAATAAGAAACACTTTTGAGTAGGTAGAATGATCCTAATTACTTGCTCAATTTCAAACAAACATCCTTGGTATTTTCAAAACAAACACCTACACTTTCAAACATCTTTCAAATTTGAAACCATTTTCAAAAGATCAACATCTTTGTATACATTCTTATAAACAAGAATCATTACAAAGATTGCCTAAACAATGGTCTCTTTACAAAATACTTTCAAAAACCACACAAAGCACAATTTCAAACAAAAGCAAGTGATCTACCAAGTAACTTAGAGCCCATGGAAAACCATGGATGAAAAGGGTGCTAATACCCACCCTTTTCATAATCTACCCCCCGAACTCAAGAAATAATCTCAAAGGTCTTTCCTATTCTTTTTCACCTTTCCTTTTTGGATAAAAGAAAAGTCGGTGGCGCTCTTGCTAAACGCAAAATTTGCGATAAAACTAAAAACACCCAAGTCAGTTCTCCCACCGTATCACATCGAGTATCTATCAACTTTGGACTGCACCAAAGCCGGTCATCTCACTACGTCCTAATGGCCAAGTTGGTCAATTAAAAGGTTCTAAAAGTCAGTTAGTGCTTCATGACATCACTCAGCAGCCCCATATTCTCCTTGACTACTCAAAGGCTACTAGTATCCACAAATATATTACACGAACGTAGCTATTGCTTAGACCATGTCGGTATACCCCGCACAGTTTCCATAATGTATTGCTACTTACCTATAAGGTATCCCAAATCCAGGTAGAGGATTAGAATAAGCCCAAATAAGGAACCAAGATGTAAAGCAATCAAGTCAAACATTGAAAGCAAATAAAGGTGATCTAGCCCTAAGGTAACCCCACTTTTAAGATTTCCCCCAGTAGAGTCGTCAGTACAGTGATACGGTGGGAGAACTGACTTGGAGGTTTTGCGTTTTTATCATAAATGTTGTGGTTAGTAAGAGTCGCCACCGACTTTTATTTTATCCAAAAGGAAAGGCTGAAAAGAACAGGAAAGACCTTTGAGATTGTTTCTTGAGTTCGGGGGGTAGATTATGAAAAGGGAAGGTGTTAGCACCCTTTTTATCCATAGTTATCTACGGGCTCTTAGTTGCTTGCTAGATCACTTGCTTTTGTTTGAAAATGTGCTTTGTGGTTTTGAAAGTATTTTAAAAAGGCGCCATCGTTTAAGCAAACTTTGTAATAGTTCTCATTCATAAGAACGTATACAAAGTGTTGAGCTTTTGAAAATGTTTCAAGTTTAGAAAATGTTTCGAAAGTGTTTTTGAAAGTGTTGGTGTTTGTTTTGAAAATAAGCAAGAGTGTTTGATTTAAAATTTAGCAAGCAACTAGGAACAATCTACCTACTCAAAAGTCTTTGTTCATTTCTTCCTTCCTTTGATATTTCTATCTTACCATTGATTTGGTAAGAAGCCCTATCTTTGGATGTAAAGGGACAGTGTGATACGGTGGCAGAACCGACTGTTTAAATGCTGGTTTGCATTTTGCGTTTTGTGTTTGCAAAATATCGTGGAAAGCAAGAGTCACCATCGACTTTTATTTCATCCAATCGAAAAGGAAAAAAGTACAGAAAAAAATCCTTTTTCGAGATGTTTCTGAGTACGGGGGGTAGATTATAGAAAGGGAAGGTGTTAACACCCTTTCTATCCATGGTTTTCCTTGGGCTCTTAGGTACTTGCTCATCTTTTTAAAATTGCTTGTTCATGTGCTTTGTTTTGAAAAGTTTTAACTTCGTGATAACCCTTGTATCAGTCCTCAAAGGTGTGACAAAGTTGTTTTGAAAATTTGTTTGAAAAGTGTAAGTGTGAAAAGTTTTGATTTTGAGCAAGTACCTACTAACATCTACTTACTCGAAAAAAGACCGTTTCTATTCTCGTTTCCTTTAGACAGTGCTATCCTACTATTGAGAAATAGGTAGCACCGTCGTTGGAGTTGTAAGGGTCAATTCGAAAGGGACGTGCGATCACTAAAGCAATGTTAGGACACTTTAGTAGTAACCCTAGAGTCTTAAGATCATATTCGAGGCAACATTTCTGAGGCAACTTTCGAATGGGACATTTTGATCTTTTTAGACTGGAGGGCGACCACTATGACAACCTATGCTTAATGATCGTTTACCAAAGGCAACCGAAGTGAGAGTATACCCTAAGAGTGATATGTGCGAGTGATTTGTTTTCAGTTATTTAATATTTGCACATTAGGGTTTTTTAACCATATTAATTTGTCATGCATTCTTGTCATACAATCCTATTAGCATACATCTAAACAATTAAGTATTAACAGAAATTAAAAAAATGCGAGAAAGTAAATCTACGCTATTACAAGGCTTCGGGGAGGAGGATTAATTACATAGCCAAAAACCCGGGGAAAAGCGATAAGTAAAAGCCCTAAATTAAACTATTACAAACCAGTGAGCAGTTACAAAAATATTGGCAAAAATAATTAACATGCGCGCGATGAATTAAATATGAGACAACTAGGGTTTTGACCCTTGACTTAAACCTATTGACGATTGATTAAAAAAATATGTTTTCGTCATGCTTCGTTATTTAAGAAAATAATGAACTAAAGAAACTCCTAATTCTAATTAATTTTAATTTGAGAGAAATAAATTAATTCAATCTAAAAAACTTATTTTTTGTATTTTTATTTATTTGAAAAAAAAGAGAAAATAAAATTAAATCAAGAGTTTTAACCTAATTTTTATTTGATTTTATTTATGAAAATAAATTACAATTTCCCTAAGTTAAACTAAATTGAATTAATTTTGATAATAAAAAACAAACTAATTCTAATTTTTTTATATGAAATATTGATTATATGGAAAATAGTTAATTTGTCAATTAAAATGATTAAAAGAAAATTAAAAGAATAAAAGAAAAGAAATAAAAAAAAAGGTTAAAGATGGGCCTGATATTATTTAGCAATTCTGGGGGTATATTGCTGAAATTCTGAGCCCAAATGGTCCAAGCCCGTTTGACTTTGCTGGATCTGATGCACATGTTGACTTGAGGTGCATGATGGACCTTCAAGGGAAAGGCATTGGATCTGAAGTGCTGATGAATTTGTGGCCATATCTTGAGTTACATGGTGGATGCTTGGACATGTGGTGTACCTGATCACCTATTGAAAAATAATATGAAATAAATATGGGACCTGGGGATCGAACCCAGGCCCTTATGCATGTCTCTAATACACGCTTCCCAACTGAGCCACGCGTTTTTGTTGTATACATAATGGAAGTAAAATAATATAATTAAAAAACTAACAATGTATTAAAAAAACGCGCTAAAATTCAAATCACCCAACCAGTGAGTGCCACGCATTGTCTTCTTCCTCCCAACTGTCGTTTTAGGTAACATCACTTTTACCTACGCTTGTCTTGCTGTAGCTACAAACCTGTTCATCTCAAAAATTCTCTACAAGCAATAAAAATGAAATTCAAAGGTACCAATCAACTCGTCTCATCCTCACGAGTATCATGGTACCAGAATCCAAACCCAATTTAGCCTATACTGCAAAGCCCTAAACAAGAGCACAAAACCGTAGCTATGGCAATATCCTGTACAGGCGTCAAAAATGCAATTAAGTGGTACCAATAGTTTGCAAACTCAATGATGAACAAGAATATATAATCAAAACATGCGTAGGATGAGTAAATCAACGAAATCGAAATTGAGTTTGGAGGCAAACCGTGGTACCTGTAACTTATAATTCCACGCATGAAAAGGCTTGCAATTTATTGGGATATGTTCCTGGGATGTCCAGCAATCTATTGGCAATGTTAGAATGGCTTGGATTGGCCTCTTGGATGGAAATTGGATCACCACTTACTCTTGATTTTTTCCAGTTTTGCTCTTGCTCTGCACGACTGTTCAACCACTATTCTTACTTTGGATACGTTCAATATATATTATAGAATGCATTAGGGTTGTAAAAATTGATCATATCTTTAGAAGTTTTCAAAATTTGATTTGATCTTCATGGCATATGTAAACTTGCTATATTGAGCCAAATTATGCCTTTCTTCTCCCAATCATCCTTGATTCGAATTGGTCATGCAAGCTCATTAAATCTTGGTTGCTAACCTGTCAAAAAACCCAATCAAATCAAATCTTTGATAATTTTAACCATTTAGTTGATTTAATTCACCTTTTAATTAATGAAAAATCAAAATAAATTGAAAAATGAAGAAAACAAATGGTGTATGAGTATTTGAGTCGTGGACCACATTATGATTGAGGTACAACATAAAAAGTTGGGCCCATTTAGTAAAAAATGCAAATTTGAGCATATTTGACTTTTGGTAATTTTGCAAAAATGGTCAACTTGGTCAATGCATAACTCTCTCAATTTTGACCCTAGAGAGGTTTTCTTGGACTTTTTAGAAATCTTGGGATGTCTCCTAAGCAACCCTTTTTGTCTCATCTCAATTGAGTCTTCCATGTTCATGTATGAAGCTTTGATCCAAAAGGTATTTTTGTTGACTTTTCAAAATGACCTATAATGTCAAAATTCATATCTTTATGTGAGTGCATATTTTGAACTTGTGAGATGAAGATGAATTGTAGGGGATTGCATCCTCTTAAAAATGAGCTTTGGATGGGCCATTTCTGATAAATTATGAGAAAGTTATGCTTGGTCAAAGTTGAGTTGACTTTTCCTACAAAACCCTAATTTAGCAACTTTTGGGTTTTGATGAATTGTGAGCAATCCTTGAGGGATCATGATCAACCCTTGATCAAATGATGAATAATACTTCAAAATGAGGATGTTGACCAAAAATCTTGAAGTTTGACTGTATGTGGGCCACATTTAACTTTTGACCTAACAAAATCGATTTTTAGGCCTTTTAGCAATTGACTGAGCAAACTTCTTCTGCAAGGATTGAAACTTGTCATGGATGATATTGAGAACATATTAGGACAATGATGAGTATTTGAGTCCTTTGTGGTTCACACATCTTGATGAAAATAGAAACCCTAATTTGAAGTAGACTGCCTTAGGAGAGAGTTTGTCTGGTCAAACTCTTGAACTTCCTTGAGCAATTTGGGGACCTCATATGACATTTGTTGAGAAATATGGGAGGGCAAATTTTGGGGTACAACAACTTCCCCTATTCATTCTTCTTAAACCTGAAGATGTAGATTGGCTGGTCTGCCTTTCGTGATCTGGAGGTGAAGATGATTGAACACTAGAGTGCCCAAAAATTTGCACTCGCACGAAGTGGCACTTGATTTGTGATATCGGGAATGGGCTTAGAGATGCCATTCGGAAGTTGCTAGAGAATTGTCGGAGATGGGCCTAAAGATGCCATCCGAAGAGATGTCAATCACATACAAGATTCCTTTGCGAGAACCCGTATACCTGTTGTCGAGGAGGATTTCGCTGGGGAATGTTGGTCTCTATCTTGAGAGAAATAGAGTTTTAGAAGCTTCAGTTGTTCGTTAGTCTATTGGGGAATAATTCCGATTTGGGAAGTGGAAGTGAACTGCGTATCTGGTCAGGGTATATGTTGTACCGCAACTTTCTGGGGAAATATGAAATCAATTGTGTTTGATTGGGTCCCGGTCTTATAGTGTTGTGGACTATTATCTGGGGATAAGAGAGGAAGAACCCGGATAGTAAGGTTATGAGAAGGAACCTGGATAGTAGGGTTACTTTGAGACGAAATCCTGGATAGTAGGGCTGTGAGAAGGAACCTGGATAGTAGGGTTACTTCGATATAAGAGCATGGATAGTAGGGTTACTTCGAAATGAAAGTCGGGATAGTAGGGCTTGAGAAGGAACCTGGATAGTAGGGTTACTCTGAGATGAAAGCCTGAATAGTAGGGCTTGAGAAGGAACCTGGATAGTAGGGTTACTTTGATATGAGAGCCTGGATAGTAGGGCTGTGAGAAGGAACCTGGATAGTAGGGTTACTTCGAAATGAAAGACTGGATAGTAGGGCTTGAGAAGGAACCTGGATAGTAGGGTTACTCCGAGATGAAAGTCGGGATAGTAGGGCTGTGAGAAGGAACCTGGATAGTAGGGTTACTTTGAAATGAAAGCCGGGATAATAGGGCTGTGAGAAGGAACCTGGATGGTAGGGTTACTTTGATATGAAAACCTGGATAATAGGGCTTGAGAAGGAACCTAGATGGTAGGGTTACTTCGATATGAGTTTGGGTAAAAATGCAGAGGGAACCTGGGTAAGGTTGCTTTTTTTGCACCGACGATTACTCTGTTTAGCTTCGAGTGTTGATCATGGGCTTGCTGGAAATAGTTGATAATAACTGCCTTTCCTGAAAACAAATACATGGTTAGTTATGTGTGATGCATGAGATGCATTGTATGATGACGTTCTCGAAATAAATGAGACTATGTTATATGTAATGTATGCACATGTCATGATGTATGAACATGAAATGCTGACGTAATAATCTGAGTCCGGGAAAATAAATCCCTGACTGCTATTTGGAGAGTATGAGAAATGATATTCTTGACTGCTGTAAAAAACCATAGTTCCTCTACTTCTGTTGGGGATGGTGAACAAAGATGAATATGCTGGGGATTTTCCCCCATTCAGCTGGTGAATATTCTGCCGGAAGAGACCCTGTTTGAGGATAACTCTGTGGGAAATAACTCTGTTAGAGAGGAGATACTCTTTTGATAGATTTGCTGATTTGGAGAAATAACTCAGCTGGGGATGAACTTCTGTTTCTGGTGATAATGAATTCTGTTGGTGAATGAATTGTTGCTTGTGAGAGAAATAAGCTCTGCTTGGGGAACAATTTACCAACTCACTCGCGATTGTGGACCTTAGCTGGGGAAAGTTATGTCCTGTTCGGGAAAGCTAACACCACCATCTTTGGATACTTTTTACTCTGTGGGGAGTGTAAGTACCACTACTCATGCTATCAAGCTGGCTCTCCGATACCCGGTGGGCAGAGTAACTGTAAGGTTTGGGCACTTCTTGTTTGTCCCTGTTCCTGGAATTACGAGTAATCGTCTTTTATTTATTATGTAAATATTTATGAGCAGAAATTATTTTCAAATGCATATATAAGAAATGAATCATTGGACGTTCTTGCAAAATAAAACAAAAAAAAAAGAATTTTTTTTTGAAATTTCTTGTGAAAATGAATTGTATTGATTTTTGAAGTTGGCTTGCAATAGGCGTTTTGTACAAGGAGGCTGACGTCCTAGTAAGAGAACGCCGCCGAAAGATAGAAATTACAGTTTGAGTAAATGAAAGAAAAACATCTACGTGAAACAAATCCCATTGAGTTCCAACTCTGCTATTGCCTTTATATCTTCAAGCGTCTCATCACCTTGCTACTTGGCCGAAGGTTGATCAGATTGATTGGCGCTGTCCGAGCTTGATAGTTGATACCGAGGTCTGGTTTCAAAATGATCCAACGAGACATAGTGTTACGCTTTAATCCCTAATTTTTTCCTGGACCGCCCTTTCGGGTTTTCAGTCCACTAGGATACCCTTTTTTGCCCAAGTCGCCTTTTCAAGTTTTCGACTTGCCGAGTGTACAGTTTTTTTTTTCATTTTCATCCCTTACTTTTGCCCGAACCCTTTTGGTTCTCCGGGAAGCCCTTAATTTTGCCTAGGCCAGTCAACCTAGTGGGTCTTTAATTATGCGTAGTATCTTTTCACTATGTTTTCATTGACGGGGTGAGGAAGGTCGTCACCATCCATGGTGGTTAGAATCATAGCTCCTCCCGAGAAAATGTTTTTAACCACAAATGGCCCTTCGTATGTAGGGGTCCATTTTCCCCTGGGATCACCTTGCGGTAGTATGATGCGTTTGATCACCAGATCCCCGACTTGATATTCTTGACGTATGACTTTCTTGTTAAAAGCCTTGATCATCCTATTTTGATATGTCGGACCATGACAGATAGCAGTAAGTCTCTTTTCATCGATTAGATTCAACTGATCAAGTCGAGTTTGGATCCAGTCATCCTCGTTCAAACCTGCATCCTTCTAATCCTGAGAGAGGGTATCTGGACTTTAATGGGTAGGACTGCCTCCATGCCATACACCAAAGAGTAGGGTGTTTCCCCTGTCGATGTTCGTGCTGAGGTACGGTACCCATGAAGGGCGAATGGTAACATCTCGTGTCAGTCTTTGTATGTCACCGTCATCTTCTGCACAATCTTTTTGATATTCTTGTTAGCCGCTTCAACAACCCCATTCATCTTCGGCCGGTAGGGAGAAGAGTTATGATGCTGAATCTTGAACTGTTTGTAGAGCTCGGTGATCATCGTGTTGTTGAGATTTGTACCATTATCAATGATAATTCTCTCTAGTACATCATATCGATAGATCAGATTATGTCGGATGAACCACGCCACGACGTTCTTGGTTATTGTAGCAAAGGAAGCTGCCTCAACCCATTTCGTGAAATAATCAATGGCTACCAGAATGAAACGATGCCTGTTAGATGCAGTAGGTCTGATCTCGCCGATCATGTCGATGCCCCACATTGCAAAAGGCCAAGGAGCTGTCAAAACATTCAGGGGAACCAGAGGTACATGCACCTTATCAGCATAGACTTGGCACTTATGACATGTTCGAGAATGCTGATAACAATCGGCTTCCATAGTGGACCAGTAATATCCTTCCCATAGGATCTTCTTCGCCGTGGTATGTCCACTGGAATGGGTTCCGAAGGTGCCTTCATGTAACTCTGCCATGATCCTTTCTGCCTCGCTCTTGTCTACACACCGTAGTAAGGTTGAATCATGGTTACGCTTATAGAGAATTCCATTACTGATGAAGAACTTCACAATGAACCTTCTCAGAAAATTCTTATCATTAACAGATGCCCCCTCGGGGTGTTCTTGAGGCTCAAGATACCTTTTTACCTCGTGAAACCAGGGTTTATTTGCTACCTCTTCAGTCTCAATGTCACAGCAATGTGCAGGTTCGTCCAACCTCTCAATGGTAATCTAGGGAGCTTCATTGTCCCACCTGAATTTGAACATAGAAGACATAGTAGCTAGCGCGTTCGCCAACTGGTTCTCTTCTCTCGGGAAATGTTCAAAGGTTATTTCCTCAAAGTGTGGGAGCAATGTTAGTACATACTCTTTGTAAGGAATAAGATTCGGGTGCTTCGTATCCCACCCGTCTTTGATCTGACTTATCACCAGAGCGGAATCTCCGAATACACTTAAGCACTTAATCCTTAGGTCAATAGCAGCTTGAAGACCCATGATACATGCTTCATACTCCGCCATATTGTTGGTGCAATTGAAACATAATTGGGCGGTGAACGGAGTATGACAACCCTCAGGAGATATAATTACAGCGCCAATTCCATTACCCAGTGCGTTTGAGGCTCCATCAAAATACATAGACCATCGGGATCCCTCCTCGGGTCCTTCGTCCGGTCCAGGTTCTTCGCAGTCGGTTACCAACATAATATTCTCATCCGGGAACTCGAAATTCATGGACTGGTAGTCATCCATGGCCTGATGCGCCAACTGATCCGCCAATACACTCCCCTTGATTGCTTTTTGGGTTGTGTATTGGATGTTGTACTCGGTTAAGATCATCTGCCATCTTGCTATTCTTCCGGATAAGGCGGGCTTCTCGAAAATATACTTGATTGGATCCATCTTTGATATCAACAAAGTAGTGTGAGTCAGCATATACTGTCTCAATCGGCGAGCAGCCCATGCCAAAGCACAACAAGTTTTCTCGAGCAATGAGTATCGCGTCTCACAGTCGGTAAAATTTTTGCTAAGGTAATAAATGGCATGCTCTTTTCGACCAGACTCGTCATGCTGCCCCAACACACACCCCATTGAATTGTATAGCAATGTCAAGTATAAAATCAAGGGTCTTCCTTCAACTGGAGGCATCAAAATTGGTGGTTCTTGAAGGTATTACTTGATTCTTTCGAAAGCGGTATGGCATTCATCATTCCACTTTACCACTTGATCTTTCTTCAGCAACTTGAAGATTGGCTCACAAGTAGCAGTCAGATGTGAAATGAACCTGGCGATGTAATTCAGACGTCCCAAGAAACCCCTAACTTCCTTTTCTGTGCGGGGATCCAGCATCTCTTGTATAGCTTTTAACTTTGCAGGGTCTACCTGAATACCCTTATCACTGACAACAAAACCCATAAGCTTACCAGACCTTACCCCGAAGGTACACTTGTTCGAATTCAACCTTAGCTTGTATGTCTTCAACCTTTCAAACAGTTTCTGGAGATGATCAAGGTGCTCTTCCTCAGTCTGGGACCTGGCTATCATGTCATCAATATAAACCTCGATCTCGTGGTGAATCAGATCGTGGAACAAAGCGACCATGGCGCGCTGATAAGTTGCCCCAGCATTTTTCAACCCAAAAGGCATTACCTTGTAACATAAATTACCCCACTGTGTAACGAAGGTTGTCTTCTCCATGTCCTTAGGAGCCATCTTGATCTGGTTGTAGCCAGAAAAACCATCCATGAAGGAGAAGATCTTGTGCCGCACGATGTTGTCGACTAGAACATCAATGTGAGGAAGTGGGAAGTCATCCTTGGGGCTTGCCCTGTTCAGATCTCTGTAGTCCACACACATTCGTACCTTACCGTCCTTCTTGGGTACCAGAACGATGTTGGCAACCCACTGCGGATAAGAATTGACCGCTAAGAATCCCGCATCGAACTATTTCATGACCTCTGCTTTGATTTTTTATGACATTTCGGGGCGCATACGGCGGACCTTCTGCTTTACCGGAGGACAGTCTTCCTAAGTTGGCAGGCGATGTACCACAATATCAATGTCCAAACCAGGCATGTCTTCATAGGACCGGGCGAAGATCTCAACATAGTCGTGTAGCATCTGTATTAACCGTTGTTTGACACTAGGCGCCAGATTCACACCTATTTTAACTTCTTTCCTGTCTTCCTCTGTACCCAAATCCACTGACTCAACTGGCTCTTCATGAGGCTGTATGGCCCTTTCTTCCTACTGTAACAGTCTAGCAAGTTCTCCAGGCACCTCACAATCATCCTCACCTTCGTCCTCGGCTTGGTTGATCGGATTTTTGAAGTTATAACTGGCAGTAGCAAAGTTGTTATCAATGGGATCCAGTGTGGATATGGATCTGCATTATGATACGTGAGTGTGTGTACGAGAATAGTTGTTTTGATAAAGTGAGAGACAGAAAAGAAAAACAAAGAGCACAAAATTTGTAATGCAAGAGACATCCAATGCTTTATTAATGATATATGAAATGACAAATAATAAGCCCTCATAAGCAAAGCCAAGATGCCTAGGGCAAGGCACTGGGCCGTAAAGTTTCAAACTGTTTATTACAAATCTTAAAAAAAAGTCAATTACTGCGGAATAAAGGAAACAGGTATGAAGTCCTTCGTCGTCCAGTTATTATGTCCACCGTTGGTTTTTGGGTAAATCCAGCTGTCGATATCTGAATATTCTTAACTGTCTTCAATTGCATTAACTCCCTGATTGCTGATGTGTAGAGGAGGTCTTCCAATTTGTGCGTGCCTAACAGCCCTTTGAGCCCCTCTAGTAAAGCCCAAACCAAATCTGTCAGTTTTGTGAGTGAAATCAGGGAGCCGACCCCAATTGGTACACCCACCTTCTTCAACCACAGCCCAGGCGTCTTTGAGAGAAGCCATCTTCAGCGGAGGTTTGTTGGTAGTAACTTCAGTCAACGCCAAAGTCTGAGAGACCTCTTCGAAGTTCTGACAAGGAGTTTCTATGAATTCCCCGTCCATCTACATATAGTGAACAGAATTGAGGTGACTCACCATATATTCTTCTTCACCTCGCACTGTGAGAATCTTCCCCTTCACTGGGTACTTTAGCATTTGATGGAGTGTGGAAGTAACTGCCCCAGCCTTATGAATCCAAGGACGACCCAGCAAGCAAGAATACGATAGTCTAATATCCATTACGTAGAAGGTGGACCCAATGGTCTGAGAACCCATTTTGACAGGGATGTCCACCTCCCCGTGCACCATTATTTTTTATCCATCAAAAGCCCTTACCACAATGTTACTCGGTTTTAGAATCAAACCTTCACAATCCAGACGGTCTAACGCTTTCTTTGGCAGAACATTCAATAAGGACCCAGTATCTACCAGCACATGAGCCATAGTGGTGCCCCTGCACTCGATCAAGACATTCAGAGCATCATTATGATTCCTTCCTTTCGGTGTTAGATCCGCACCTGAGAAACCTAGCCCATTGTCAGCAGTCAGGCTGGCCACACAATCTTTGAACTGATCTGCTGAAGTTTCTTGCAGCACATGCGCAGTCTTGAGAAATGCAATCAAAGCCTTCGCATGGGCTTCAGAACATAATAACAGAGACAACATGGAGATCTTTGACGGGGTCTGCCCCAGCTGCTCGACTACATTGTAGTCGCTTTTCTTAATAATTTTTAGTATTTCCTCTATTTCATGTTTAGACGCTTCCACAACGATCTTCTTAAGTGCCTCTATTCGAGCAGGTTCACCTATGATTTCCTTGCCCCGAGTCCCAGATGGCTCAACAGCAGGGGTGATAACTGGAGTGAGAATAGGAATAGTAGCAGGTGTACTAACTGGAGTAGGAACATGAGAAATGTCAGGAGTTCTGGTTGGAGCAGCAGTTGGAATAACAATAGGCTTGATGATAGTCTTCGGGGACATCTCAGGAGATAAGACCCTTCCACTTTGGGTAACTTTACTAGTCCCGACAATATTACTGACATCAGTATCAGCTTCTTCATTCTGCAGATTTTGCTTAACACCATGATAATACACATCAGCCCCATAATGCCATGGGACAACCTTGTCTGAGGTGTACGGGATGGGACCAAGAACAATTATTATTAGCGGAGCAATTCTTTGAACAGGTGTAATCCTAATAGGTCTTCTCGAGGAAACCTTGGAAGGATTGGCGGAAATGGTTATAATAGCGACGTCTTCAACAGGAATAACGGGAGTTATAGTCTTCTCAAACAAAATCTCTTTATTATCCATCAGGCGCTGAACACCTGACTTCAACAAACGGCAACCAGAAGGTATAATCGAACACATGTGGTAACCTTCACCACATCCCAGAAATAAACTGGCCAACAACAAATTCTTCTTAACAGTCGTCATAGGAGTAGAAATTTCTTCAACAGAGGCCACAAATAAATCGGTGTCAACAACATTAACTCCATGACCATGTTTGGGAATGGGAGAAGTTATAACATTCGGCTTTTCTGGAGCATCAAACTCTATCTCCTTGGCTTCGAGTAAATCTTGCACTTTGTTTCTCAGGGCCCAACAATCATTTGTATCATGGCCTGGACTCTCAGAATGGTAGGTGCACCGCGCGTTAGGATTGTATCTGGGAGAAGTAGTGTTTGAATTCTTAGGAGCCTTTCTCAAGGTTGCCAAGTTGGATTTTAATAGATGAGGCAGAACTTCAGCCAAAGTCATGTTGATGCGGGTAAACTGCCGTTGTGGCCTTTCCACCCTTTGTTGATTGTTGCATTGTGGAGAAACTGCGGGTCTTTGTATCACTATAGCATATACCGTTTGACGGTGTTCAGATCTACTCTGGCCCCTCGGGCTATAGACTGCACTAGCTTCCTTCTTACCTGCGAAAGGCTTCTTTATCGAACTCGAAGAGGCATCCTTCTGTATTTTACGACTTCGAATGCAAGCCTCCACTCTTTCTCCAGTCAAAATCAACTCAGTGAAACCAGATGAAGAGCTGCGGATCAAGTGATTGAAAAATGGACCAGATAGCGTCCCTAGAAACATGTCAACCAACTCCCTATCAGACAAAGGGGGTTGGACTCTTCCAGCCAGGTCTCTCCACTTTTGAGCATAATCCTTAAAACCTTCACCTGCACCCATGGACATACCCTGGAGCTGAGTACGAGTGGAAGCAAGGTCGGCATTATACTGATACTGCTTGTAGAAAGCAGCAGCAAGATCTTCCCATTTTCGGACACTAGCTCCTTCCAACTGATAGAACCATTCAAGTTGAGTCCCTGACAGACTATCTTGAAAGAAGTGTACCTACAAATTTCTATCAGCAGCGTGGGGTTGGATTTTCCTGACATAAGAGCGGAGATAGAGCTTTGGGCAGGATACTCCATCGTACTTGGCAAAAACCGGAGCTTTGAACTTATGAGGGATGATCACTCCCGATACCAGTCCCAATTCTTCGAAATCTAAACCAGGTATTTTTTGAATCTCCATAACGCTCAGACGGTCTTCTAGATGCTTGTATTTATCCTCAACAGGAGGATATTGCTCATCATTGTAATCAGTATCATCATCAGAAACCGCAGGACTAGGGTCCTTTTCCCTTTCTTGATTCTCCCCTTCTTTGGACGAGGCGGTCAAATCAACTGGTTACCTCAACCTTTCTCCGAATCTTCTGCCCATATTCAGAATTCCGACCTTCTTCTTCTTCTTCTTCTTCTCTTTCAGAATAAGGGTCTTCAGATCTTCTTGTCCTTTAGCCATACTTATGAACATCTGTTGGAACTGGGCGTTCTTCTCCTGAAGATCTTTGATGGCTTAATCGGAAGACGTTTCTGCTAAAATAAACAGCGAAGAAGATGAGAAACCTGTAGGGGTACTTGTAATGATGTGCATGATAATGGGATGCGCATGTAATGATTTTAAAGACTTTGGGAGATTTAAATTTGCAAACTAAAATAAACGAAAACTTTATTAGTTTAAACTTGAAGGGTTCAACAATGCCTTTAAGGCGTTACAAAGAAGTAAATAAAACAAATCTAAAACTAGAAAAAGCAAAATCAAAAGTCCCATGGTCGCTTCCTCTTTGTGCTGATATAGTCATTGATCACTCTTTCTTCCTCGAGCTTCCTGGTGAGCTTCAAAATCTTCCTTTCTTGCTCATGGTACTGTTCCCGGTAAGTATCCCGCTCATTCTTCAACTGAATCCAAGACCTCTGCAGCTCCCCAAGATTAGTGGGCATGTAAGGATAGAGAACCGTGTAAGGAATGCCTTCTTTGTTAGTGGGCTCCAGAATCACTGGTAATACGGCCTCATAAGGCATCATAAGCTTCTAGGCACGAGCTCAGACCCATTGGAGGTAAGGCTGCATAGGAAGGGAAGTCTTTGGTCCCAACTCTTCGGGGTCAGATCTGTTCACCATGCCCCAAGCTTGCATGAACCTCCGGCGATGCTCCTTAACATCCTCTTTATAGTCAAATACAATGTCCTCAAGAAGTAAGTCATAGGGACCATCTCTTCGAGCAAGACCAAATTGTTGCAAA
Organism: Vicia faba; assembly: GCA_948472305.1. NCBI lineage: Eukaryota > Viridiplantae > Streptophyta > Magnoliopsida > Fabales > Fabaceae > Vicia > Vicia faba. Next base: position 1,193,575,640 of record OX451736.1, read on the forward strand.
TCTAGACAAGGATTGTAAGTGATACCCCCTCTGATACCAAGTAATGGGACATTAGGGTACCCCCACAACGGTCAATAACAACAGTGTCTTCCATAGCCCGGGAACACATAAGAATATCTGTATGGGCAAGTGACTTATTCTGTACGACCAACCCAAACCTTCTTCGTTCTTCAGCATAGACTTAGGGAGGTGCGAAATAAACCACCTTGACAACAACGACATGCAGCACATAAGAGTCCCTCTTCTCTTCATAGTACGGGTATGGAGGGCATGCAAGATATCTCCAAGCAAGGTAGGCACAGGGTTGCGAGAAAGGAAAATCTTGACAGCATTCACATCTACAAAGGAGTCTGGATTAGGGAAGAGAACCAAACCATAGATAAGAAGAGCCAAGACATCTTCAAAATCCTGAAAATCCAAATCATCCCAAAATAGTTGAGCCCGGTCCATCAGAAATTTGGCTAGAAAACCTTCGACCCCACTTCGAGTTTCCCAATTGGATACCACATAAGCCTATTTCAAATGCAAAGCTGAGGCGATGTCTTCTGGCCTAGGAACTTCTTCCATACCTGTGAAGGGTACCTGTTCAAGAATGGATATACCAAATAGATGAGAGAACTCTTCCAAGGTGGATACCAGCTGGTAATATGGAAAGGTGAAGCAATGATGCTCGGGATCAAAGAACTGAAATAGTATGCTCATCATCTGTTCATCAAGATTTGAAGTAACCAGACTAAGAAGTTGACCGTGTCTCTTAATGAACATAGAAGTCTCAGAAACTCTTGAGGCTAGCTCTTTAAGTTGGGTAGGTATCTGCACAAAGTTGACCCAGATGGTATTTCTACGCACGGAAGCCATGATCTGCAAAACCGAACAAAGATAAATTCCCTTGGTATTTGAAATGGTTAGGGTAATGAAGCATGAATGTCATGTTATGATGCATGATGTCATGATAAACCATAGGTATAGCAAACATAGATATTGCAAATACAATCAAATCACACAAAGCCCTTAGGTTTAAGGCTTGCATGAGGTCAAAGGTAATACCCTCTTGAAGTTAAGTTAGTTTCAAACATGTCCTAGCAAAGTAACCGGGTTATAGGGGATCTCAATATCACTGACCATCCTCCATCGGTCATGGTTTCAGCTCACGCAATATTTCCTTACGACCAGAACTATTCCGAGAGTATGGTCCAATGAGTGTAGCATCGAGTATCAACCAGTTCTCAGCTCTACACCGAGGCCGACTATCTCACTACTTTCTAATGGCCAAGTCGGACGATTAAAGGTTCTAAGGTCAGTTGATGCTTAACGACACCACACAGCGGCCCCGTATTTTCCTCGTTTCTCCACAAGGGATACCGGTACCAACCAATGTGCCACAACAACGTAGCTACTGCTTCAACCGTATCGGTCTACGCTGTACAGTTCCCTCACAGTCTATTGCTACTTACCTAAAAGGTATTCCCCATATCCGGGTTAGGATCTATAGTAACCCCAAATAGAACCCTAAAAAATAAAGCAAATAAAGCAATCAAGAGAAGCAATTATGATGAACTAGATCCTAAGGTATACCCCACTTATTAAGTCCCCAGCAGAGTCGCCAGTTCTGTGATACGGTGGCAGAACCGACTGTTTGAATGCTGGTTTGCGTTTTGCGTTTTATGTTTGCAAAATATCGCGAAAAGCAAGAGTCGCCACTGAATTTTATTTCATCCAAGCGGAAAGGAAAAAAGTACAGAAAAAATCCTTTTTCGAGATGTTTCTGAGTACGGGGGGTAGATTATAGAAAGGGAAGGTGTTAGCACCCTTTCTATCCATGGTTTTCCATGGGCTCTTAGGTACTTGCTCATCTTTTTAAAATTGCTTGTGTATGTGCTTTGTTTTGAAAAGTTTTAACTTTGTGATAACCCTTGTATCAGTCCTCAAAGGTGTGACGAAGTTGTTTTGAAAATTTGTTTGAAAAGTGTAAGTGTGAAAAGTTTTGATTTTGAGCAAGTACCTACTAGCATCTACTTACTCGAAAAAAGATCGTTTCTATTCTCGTTTCCTTTAGACAGCGCTATCCTACTATTTAGAAATAGGTAGCATCGTCGTTGGAGTTGTAAGGGTCAATTCGAAAGGGATGTGCGATCACTAAAGCAATGTTAGGACACCTTAGTAGTAACCCTAGAGTCTTAAGATCATATTCGAGGCAACATTTCCGAGGCAACATTTCCGAGGCAACTTTCGAATGGGACATTTTGATCTTTTTAGACTGGAGGGAAACCACTAAGACAACCTATGCTTAATGATCGTTTACCGAAGGCAACCGAAGTGAGAGTATACCCTAAGAGTGATATGTGCGTGTGATTTGTTTTCAGTTATTTAATCTTTGCACATTAGGGTTTTCTAACCATATTAATTTGTCATGCATTCTTGTCATACAATCCTATTAGCATACATCTAAACAATTAAGTATTAACAGAAATTAAAAAAATGCGAGAAAGTAAATCTATGCTATTACAAGGCTTCGGGGAGGAGGATTAATTACATAGCCAAAAACCCGGGGAAAAGCGATAAGTAAAAGCCCTAACTTAAACTATTACAAACCAGTGAGGAGTTATAAAAATATTGGCAAAAATAATTAACACGCGCGCGATGAATTAAATATGAGACAACTAGGGTTTTGACCCTTGACTTAAACCTATTGACGATTGATTAAAAAAAGATGTTTTCGTCATGCTTCGTTATTTAAAAAAATAATGAACTAAAGAAACTCCTAATTCTAATTAATTTTAATTTGAGAAAAAAAAATTAATTCAATCTAAAAAACTTATTTTTTATATTTTTATTTATTTGAAAAAAAAGAGAAAATAAAATTAAATCAAGAGTTTTAACCTAATTTCTATTTGATTTTATTTATGAAAATAAATTACAATTTCCCTAAGTTAAACTAAATTGAATTAATTTTGATAATAAAAAAGAAACTAATTCTAATTTTTTTTAATGAAATCTTGATTTTATGATTTTATGGAAAATAGTTAATTTGTCAATTAAAATGATTAAAAGAAAATTAAAAGAATTAAAGAAAAGAAATAAAAAAAGGTTAGAGATGGGCCTGATATTATTTAGCAATTCTGGGGGTATATCGCTGAAATTCTGAGCCCAAATGGTCCATGCCCGTTTGACTTTGCTGGATTTGATGCACATGTTGACTTGAGGTGCATGATGGACCTTCAAGGGAAATGCATTGGATCTGGAGTGCTGATGAATTTGATGGCCAGATCTTAAGTTGCATGGTGGATGCTTGGACATGTGGTGTACCTGATCACCTATTGAAAAATAATATGAAATGAATATGGGACCTAGGGATCGAACCCAGGCCCTTATGCATGTCTCCAATACATGCTTGCCAACTGAACCACGCGTTTTTGTTGTATACATAATGGAAGTAAAATAATATAATCAAAAAACCAATAATGTATTAAAAACGCGCTAAAATTCAAATCACCCAACCAGTGAGTGCCATGCATTGTCTTCTTCCTCCCAACCGTCGTTTTAGGTAACAACACTTTTACCTACGGTTGCCTCGCTGTAGCTACAGACATGTTCATCTCAAAAATTCTCTACAAGCAATATAAATGAAATTCAAAGGTACCAATCAACTCGTCCCATCCTCACGAGTATCATGGTACTAGAATCCAAACCCAATTTAGCCTATACTGCAAAGCCCTAAAAAAGAGCACAAAACCCTAGCTATGGTAATATCCCGTACAAGCGTCAAAAATGCAATTAAGTGGTACCAATAGTTTGCAAACTCAATGATGAACAATAATATATAATCAAAAACATGCGTAGGATGAGTAAATCAACGAAATCGAAATTGAGTTTGGAGGCAAACTGTGTTACCTGTAACTTACAATTCCATGCATGAAAAGGCTTGCAATTGATTGGGATATGTTCCTGGGATGTCCAGCAATCTATTGGCAATGTTAGAATGGCTTGGATTGGCCTCTTGGATGGAAATTGGATCACCACTTTCTCTTGATTTTTTTCAGTTTTGCTCTTGCTCTGCACGACTGTTCAATCCCTATTCTTGCTTTGGATACGTTCAATATATATTATAGAATGCATTAGGGTTGTAAAAATTGATCATATCTTTGGAAGTTTTCAAGATTTGATTTGATCTTCATGGCATATGTAAACTTGCTATATTGAGCCAAATTATGCTTTTCTTGTCCCAATCATCCTTGATTCGAATTGGTCATGCAAGCTCATCAAATCTTGGTTGCTAACCTGTCAAAAAACCCAATCAAATCAAATCTTTGATAATTTTCACCATTTATTTGATTTAATTCACCTTTTAATTAATGAAAAATCAAAATAAATTGAAAAATGAAGAAAACAAATGGTGTATGAGTATTTTAGTCATGGACCACATTATGATTTAGGTACAAGCATAAAAAGTTGGGCCCATTTAGCAAAAAATACAAATTTGAGCATATTTGACTTTTGGCAATTTTGCAAAAATGGTCAACTTGGCCAATTCATAACTCTCTCAATTTTGACCCTAGAGAGGTGTTTTTGGACTTTTTAGAAAGCTTGGGATGTATCCTAAGCAACACTTTTTGTCTCATCTCAATTTAGTATTCCATGTTCATGTATGAAGCTTTGACCCAAAATGTGTTTTTGTTGACTTTTCAAAATGACCTATAATGTCCAAATTCATATCGTCTTGTGAGTGCATATGTTGAACTTGGGAGCTTAAGATGAATTGTAGGGGATTGCGTCCTCTTCAAAATGAGATTTGGATGGGCCATTTCTGATAAAGTATGAGAAAGTTATGCTTGGTCAAAGTTGAGTTGACTTTTCCTGCAAAACCCTAATTTAGCAACTTTTGGGTTTTGATGAATTGTGAGCAATCCTTGAGGAATCATGATCAATCCTTGATCAAATGATGAATAATACTTCAAAATGAGGATGTTTACAAAAAATCTTGAAGTTTGACTGTATGTGGGCCACAATTGACTTTTGACCTAGCATAGTCGATTTTCAGGCCTTTGAGCAATTGACTGAGCAAACTTCTTCTGCAAGCCTTAAAACTTGTCATCGACGATCTTGAGAACATATTAGGACAATGGTGAGCATTTGAGTCCTTTGTGGTTCACACATCTTGATGAAAATAGAAACCCTAATTTGAAGTAGACTGCCTTAGGAGAGAGTTTGTCTGGTCAAACTCTTGAACTTCCTTGAGCAATTTAGGGACCTCACATGACATTTGTTGAGAAATATGGGAGGGAAAATTTTGGGGTACAACAGACGGGCATGGGTCATCGTATAGCCATGATAGCAATGTTGTGAGATATCTTAGTAATTTTCTTTGAGGGACTAAGATCATTTTGAAAGGAAACATTTGATAGCGTCATCGAGGGACTATGATCTTGTATTTTTGATTGCTTTTTGTTAAGATATTCCACATGCATAACATGGCCATTTTTGTAAAGCAACAAAGTGGAATTACCCTAAGGGTGTAAGTGTGCAAGTGTGTTGATTTACATGCTTGTTTATCTTGAATTAGGGTTTGCTAACTTGTTGATTTTATTTTTCCATACAAACCCTAATTTACTAGCATTTATATAAAGCGATAAATTGCAGAAAGTAAACATACTAAGCTATTACATCATTAGGGGAGGGGGTATACAAATTTACGAATAGAGATTTGCAAGAAAATTAAACCTAATTAATTATTACAACCATATTGAATAAATGTACAAGAATTGAAAAATATAATGTACAAATGCAAATAAAAAAAGAAATGGTTTTGTTTGGATTTTTATGAAAGAGTTTTAACCTAATTAAAGAAAAATGATTAATTAAAAATAGGCAAAATTAAACTTAAGCTAATTAAGAAAGAATTTAAATTAAACATATTTTTAGAGTTTTTTATGAAAAGGTTTTAAATTAATAAAAATAAAATAAAAGTTAATCAATTAAAATAAACCTAAGTTCTAAATTAATTTTAATTTACAATAGATAATATAATAATTAAACCTAATTACAAAAATTTATTATAAAAGAAATAAATTAATTTGTTAAGAAAATGTTTCTTTATTCTTTTTGTTTTTATAAATAAAATAAATAAATGTGAAAATAATAATAATAATTTTTTTGATTTTTTTATAAAAATAATAATGACAATTATAATAATAGTAATATAAATAATAAAACTAAAAATAAAAAAAATCAAATAAGAAAAATAAAATAAAAAAATGAAAATATAAAAGGATTGGGCCAGGCTGCATAAGCAAACAGGGGGTTAGACAAAAGCAAAAATCAAAAGCCCAAATATTTTGAGGCCCAAGCGCCTGTTTGGAATCAAAAAGAGTTAAAACGTTGAAAAAATGAACAAAAGGGTACCACTAGGGCTCGAACTCAGGTCCTAAAGGTTAACAGGCGTGCACTTTACCAATGGGGTGGCTATACATTCGTTCATATAAATAAAACAATAAATATATAACATAAATCAAGTCCTGAATGAACTTCATCTTCAACCTCCAGCCAGAGAACCTGTAACTCATTCATTTCTCATCCATTCACAAAACTTCCAACATCAAACTTGTTAGAAATTTTCTCACGATTCTGAATATGTAAATAACTTAAGATAATTCTCAAATATGAGCATGGATTTCTAACAGTACCAAATTCCGAGCTAAATATTTTCAGAGGTTCAAACTCAAAATTCTCCCTACTCAAGCAACATAAATGAAATCTATGGACATGTATAGGTTCAGGGCAATGATGTCTATATTTTATCTTTAAAAATGCAAGCCTAACAATGACTAAATGAGAGGATAGAAGTTCAAGAAAAATACCTCAAAACTGGAAATCGTGAAATGAGTTTGAGCTTGATTCAAGGTGCTACAATGATCAGGTTAGCTTACTTGAGTCTCTAGGAAGCTAATGCAATGCTTAGCTTGAGTTGAGAGTGGCTAAAATGGCCTGGAGAAATCCAACTGCAATGTTCTATTTTTGGTTATGGAAGTTATGGTAAATGATGTTACAGTTCTAGAAATAGGATGGGGATAGATTGTATTTGATATGAGGAAACTTTTGAAACTAAAAGGCCAAGAAATGAACGAGGGAAATGGAAGTTTGGTATGTAAAGTCAGAACTTGCACAACAATGGTGTTTTGAAGCAATTTCTGGCTAGAGGGAATTTGGGAGTGGTTCAAGGTGTTCAAGCTCATGTCCTAGCTCACAAATAGTGCCTCTATTTACAAGAAACAAGTTTGGAAGATTGTTGTTGATCAGAATTCAAAATCACAAGTTTAAACATAACATGTGATTTTTGAGAAATCCAAGTTTCAAAGTCTTCTGTACTTGCTAAGATAGATTGGTTATGCTTTGAACACACTTGCTTCTGACTTTGTAGATAGAGTGTGATCAGAGGGAACAAGTTAGAGGCTCAAGAATTGACTTTGTGCATAAAGCTTGCTTTTCAAAAATGGCATTCTTCACTTTCTTCCAAAAATGGCAAATGTGAAATGGATAAAGGTTAAACCACTTGGATTATAGCTCAAAAGTTTGTGTAATCCATTAATGATGGATATATACACAAGTTAGAAGGCTTGCAAAGAAAGATTATGCAGCCTAACATTGAAATTGCATTATGTATTCATCAAGAAATGACTTGTAATTCAAGAATGAAACCCTAACTTCTTGCCTTCGATTCTCCTTGCTCAAACATGATCTCAATGAGTTATTGGACATTTTTGAAAGCCTGTAACATCCTCTACAACCTATATGTTGGACATTTTTGAAAATTCATCTTGGAACTATGTGAAAAATTTCCATGAAGTTTGGTCAAAATCTTACCTAAACTAGGGTAAATTTTCACTAAGTTTCCAAGTTTCATGAATATGTATTCACAAAAGCATAACTTGAAAACATGCATTTCTAGGAGAAGTTGTGTTCTAAAATGTTTTATATATCATTGATATATACAACTTTCATGTTGGAAGTTTCCTTTGAATCATCTTGCATCATGGTGAAAAATTGACTCAAAATTATGAAAAAATATAAAATTTTCAACACTTAGAAAAATTTATAAGTTTAGAAATTCTGACTTTTCAAAATGAAATCTTGAATTTTTTATTTCTTGATGAACAAGTTTCATATTTTGACATTTTTTTATTAATTGTGATCTTTGATACTTTATTTTGACCAAAAAAAAATCAAAGTTTGACTTTTCAGTATACAATTGACTTTTCATCAGTTGACTGAAAATCATTTGTCAACCAATTGATCTTGAGCAATGTTTTGAGCCATGCCATTAATTCAAAATGATTCTTGAATCCTTGAGATCATGCCTTGAATCAATCAATCATTTGCTAGGTCAAAAATCAGAAATTTCACCTTCTTAGTCAAAACCCTATTTTTGACCATTTTCCCCTTTTGATGATCTGATCAAATTTCTTGAGGAATTGTGATCCAAACTTGATCAAATGAAATATATGAGTTCATGAGGTTGATATGGATAAAAAATTATGAAGTTTGACTATAAATTGACCATAGTTAACATTTTCCCCAATACAGTTGATTTTTAGGTCAACTTGAAACTTGACATGAGCAATCTTGAGGGTCCAAAATGATCCATGAAAGTAATATGGGTCATTAAAATTCCATTTGTACTTGTGCAATCTCTAACCCTAATTTTCAGTCATTAGTGCTTAAGGAGGTGTCTTGAGCTGATCAACCCTTGTGCAGTCTTGAACCAAAGGAGATCTTATAAGGGAATACTTGAGAAATGAGAGGGAAAATTTTGGGGTACAATAATATCCATGATAACCAACGAACCGACATATATTCAAAAGGTCTTATTAGGATTTCCAATGAACCGACAATCACACCATTGATAATCACCACACCAAGACCAATACCTTATTCTTACGATAAGGCAGTACCTTGGAATTATGGAGCAAAAAGTTTATCGACTATGAAACAAGATATTCATTGGTCGAGAAAACTTGCTGTGCTCTGGCATAGGCTGCTCGTCGGCTAAGACAGTATATGTTGACTCACACCACTTTATTGATTTCAAATATGGATCCTATCAAGTACATCTTCGAGAAGCCATCTCTCTCTGGACGAATAGCTAAATGGAAAATGATCTTAACCAAATATGATATCCAGTATACTACACAAAAATCCATCAAAGGAAGTGTGCTAGCAGGTCATTTGTCCCATCAAGATGTTGATGATTACCAATCCATGAACTTTAAATTCTCGGACGAGAATATCATGCTAGTAACTGACTGTGAAAAGCATGGACCGTATGACGGACCTGAACAAGGATCCTGATGTACTATGGTTTTTGATAGGGCTTCCAATGTATTGGGTAATAGAGTTGGTGTTATGATTATTTATCCCGAAGGTTGCCATACACCTTTCACTACCAGACTATGCTTCGATTGTACAAATAACATGGCTAAGTATGAGGCATGCATCTTGGGTCTTAAGGTTACCATTGACCTAAGAATCCAATGCTTAAGCGTATACGGAGATTCAGCTTTAGTAATTAGTCAAGTTAAAGTAGAATGGGATACTAAGCATACAAATATGATCCCCTACAAAGATCTTGTATTGACCTTGATCCCATGTGTAACGCGGTGGTAGAACTAACTTGGGTGCTTTTTGTTTGATTGCATTTGTTGCGGATAGCAAGAGTCGCCACCGACTTTTCTTTTATCCAATAAGGAAAGGTGAAAAGAACAGGAAAGACCTTTGAGATTGTTTTCTTATGTTCGGGGATAGGTTATGAAAAGGGAAGGTATTATCACCCTTTTCATCCGTAGTTATCTACAGGATCTTAGTTGCTTGCTAGATCATTTGCTTTTGTTTGAAAACGTGCTTGTGGTGTGAGTTTTGAAAGTATTTTGAAAACGTATTTGTAATGACTCTCGTTTCTATAAGAACGCGTACAAAGTGTTGTTTTGAAAATAGTTCAAAGAGGTGTTTGTGGAATGTGTTTTTGAAAGTGATTTTGAAAAGGTGTCTTTGTAATGGTTCTTGTTTCTATAAGAACGCGTACGAAGTGTTTTAACTTTTGAAAATGTTTCAAATGAAAGTGTGGGTGTATGAAATATTTTTGTTGTGAGCAAGCGAGCAACTAGGAGCAACCTTCCTACTAAAAAGGTCTTAAATGTTCTTTTCCTCCTCCTTTAGATGTTGCTATATTACCATTGATTTGGTAAGAAGCCCCATCATTGGATGTGAAGGGACGAGTGTGGGACGTTTGTATAGTCATAGAAGGAAACCTATGGGACATTTTAGCGATGTCGTTTAGGGACTAGATCGTTTACTGAAGGCAACATTAAGGGTCATCGAGGGACTACAATCTTTTATCGAGGGTCTTTGCTAAAACGCCCATATTCGAGGGACATGACTATTTTTCCGAGGCAACAAGTGGAATTAACCTATGGGTGCACGTGTGAATGGTGTGTTTGATTTGCATGCATTTATTCTTTGATTAGGGGTTGTCTACTTGTTCTTTTTATCTTGCCATACATACCCTATTTTACTAGCAATCATACAAAACTAATAAAATGCAGAAAGATGAAATCCTACACTATTACAACCATATTGAATTACATGATAATATAAAGGCAAAAAATAAAATAAAAGCAAGAAAAATGGGTCTTTCGATTTAGGCAGAAACACCCTTCGATTCTGCATTTTTTGACCTCCTTCGATTTGGGGTCTGGAGTCAGTGGAGTCATACCCTTCGATTTGCCTTTCTGCCTCCTTTGATTGGTGGCTGGAAACAACGTAGGCGTGTATTTCGATTGGGGCCTGGAGGCCAGCATGTTGTGCCTTTCGATTGGGCCTGGAATCAGTGCAAGATGTAATCTGCCTTTCTGCCTCCTTCGACTGGGGGTTGAAAGCGGTGAGGGAGTGCCTTTCGAATGGGCATGGAATCAGTGAGGAAGCCCGAGGCTTTGTTTCATACTCCTGTCTCCTGTTTCTTTCATTTGAGATATTAAATAGCAATCTGGCCTAAGGCCATGCTGGCACTACCTTAGGGCCAGGTTAGTTCTTAAAGCATTTGTAACAAACCAAAGAATAAAACCAAAAGGAGAGGCAATAAAAGTAAACTAAAAGGGTGTAAACGAAAGGGGAAAAACTATGTACATGCTTGAAACGAAAAGGAAATTTATTTACATGCTATGCTAGAAGCGAAGGATCCATGCTTAAGAATAACTTACCTTGCTTGAGGCTTGGGCCTTTAAGTAGTTACCTTGAGCGTTTCTAGATTCGAAGGGAGGGACCAGGGGTTAGGCCTTTGATACTGGATTCAAAAGAGAAGAACAAATGTGAGGTTCTTCCTGCTGGATTCGAAGGGTAACAAGGTACAGTGATGTTTTAGATTCGAAGGGGACAAGTGTTTGGATTATGGTTTTGTGTTTGATGAATGTTTAAGTATTTAAGAGCTTTATGGTGTTTAAGAAATTTTTGAAGATTCGTTCCTCTGGCCAAAAATTCCTCCCGTAAACATGTTGTGAAGCCTTTTATTTATAGGTAAAGCTGCCTAAAGCTTTTGGAGGGAAAACAAAAAGTTTGAACAATTTGAGTAACCTGCTCTTTGTATCTTTCGAGAGATACTGCTTTGAATGCTATTTTGGTGTAAGAATGGGGGCAGTGTTTCAGAACTGTTGTGCGGCAGTTTTGGCTAGTGTACCAGGCCTGAACTTGGCAGCAAGCATCTTTGAATATCATTATTTCATTTTGAACCTCCTTCGACCAGATTCTTCCCCAACAATATTATTTTATTTTCCTTCAACAAGTGTCCTTCGAATGGGCTACTTTTATGCACCTTTCAAAGGAGCCAAAAGTGTGACCCTTGGATGGGTCACCAAAACATTATTTAAAGTGGGCTTTATAAATCCTTCGAATGGGACATCAAGCATTCCCTTCAAATGGGATGCCCAAAGTTGGGCTCGAAAGATGCTGATTCGAAGGGAATCAAAATTACAAATGAAACCTTGTGAAGGTGGTTCTGTCCAGTCGAAGGCTTACCTGCCAAAGGTCCATGTGGCCAAACGAAGGAGTGTACGTAGGGGGTCCTTGCTTTGTGACTTCATGCAAACATGCAAAAGATCTTTGTTCAAACAAAGACTTGCATAAAAGGAACCACATTCCCAAACGAAAGGTGCATGCAGGAGGCTAAAATGTTCAGATTCGAAAGAGGCATACATGAGGAAAAAAGTGAAAATCGAAGGATGCCAAAAGGGGGCCTTTTGCCTTGGAGTCGAAGGAAGCTATATGAGGCATTGTACCTTGTGTATGATAGCATGGATGAAGCCTTTTGCATGAAAGAAAGAAATTATGGCTCAAACGAAAGCTTGTACGCAGCTAGTTATCAACTTGTGATTTAAAGCAAGTATGAGGGGAATATTTGTCTAGTCAACATAGGCATGCATGCATCAAACATCCAATTGAAGCAGGCATATAGGCAGCCATTGCATGGTGAACCCTGTGAGGCCAAAGGTGCAATCGAAGGTGGCATACAGGAAACTCCTACCTTGTGAACCAAAGCAAATGCGCCAGAGGCCTATGCCCAGTCGAATGATGCAAGCCAAGCTTGTATCGAAAGAGGCCAAAAGGCCAATCGAAAGAGCTGAATCAAACAGACTTGTTTTTCTCCAATTTTTGTCAAAAAGATTATTTTTTCTGTTATCCTCCTTTTTTGACAGTTTCTTTTATTTTTGGTACTGGAAAATCCCAATGTACTTGTGCAAGCTTGAACCTTGGGGTGAAACACCATGCTTTGAGGAGATCACCTTTGAACACTTCCTAAGGGAAGAAAATTAGTTAGCAGATGCCTTAGCAACAATGTCATCCATGTTCAAGGTCATTTGGGACAATGAGTCTCCTAGAATTGCAATTGAAATATTTGAAGAACCGACACACTGTTATGAGATGGACACTGGTGAGGAGAAACCATGATACCATGAAGTAAGGAGATATCTGGAAGCACAATAGTATCCTGACGGAGCTTCCATCAATAATAAGAAATTCCTGCGAAGGTTTTCTGCCAAATTCTTCCTAAGAAATGGAATCATGTACAAGCGCAACCATGATTCAACTCTACTCCGGTGCATGGACAAGAAGGATGCAGAGAAGATCACGGAGGACACGCATGATGGCCTCTTTGGAACTCACTCTAGTGGGCACACTATGGCCAAGAAGATTCTTAGGGCTGGTTATTATTGGTCAATAATGGAAACTGATTGTCACCATCACTCAAGGACTTGCCATAAGTGTCAGATCTATGCCGATAAGGTTCATGTGCCTCCGGTACCACTAAACGTCATGACTGCTCCATGGTTGTTTGCAATGTGGGGAATTGACATGATTGGAGATATCAAGCTCACAGCCTCCAATGGACATCACTTTATGCTTGTTGCCATTGACTACTTCACCAAATGGGTCGAAGTTGACTCGTATGCATCAATCACAAAGAACGTTGTAGCCAGATTTATCAAACATAACCTCATATATCATTACGGTATCCCTGAAAGAATCATCACCAACAATGGAACTAATCTCAATAATGTTATGATTACGGAACTTTGCACTCAACTCAAAATCAAGCATCACAATTCTTCTCCGTACATACCTAAAATGAGTGGAGCAGTGGAAGCTGCTAATAAAAACATAAAGAAGATTATGCAAAAGATGGTGGTGACCTACAAAGACTGGCACGAGATGTTACCGTTTTCTCTTCATGGTTACCGTACTTTGGTTCGAACATCAACCGGGGCAACTCCTTTCTCTTTAGTCTATGGCATGGAAGTTGTCCTACCTGTGGAAGTTTAGATTCTTTCCTTAAGGATTACGAAAGAAGCAGACTTAGGTGAAGATGAATGGATTCAAACTAGATTGGATCAGTTGAACTTAATTGATGAGAAGAGACTGGTGGCTGTTTGTCATGGTCAAATGTATCAAAAATGAATGATCAGGGCATTCAATAAAAAGATCAAACCTCGAGTATACCAGGTTGGTGACTTGGTAATAAAGCGCATCATTCTTCCTCAAGGCGATCCCAGGGGAAAATAGAATACCACTTACGAAGGGTCATATGTTGTTAAGAAAGTATTCTCTAGTGGTGCCATGATGCTAACTATTATGGATAGCGAAGATTTCCCGCATCCTGTGAACGCGGATATAGTCAAAAAATACTACGCATAAAATGACCGGCTAGGTTGACATACCTAGGCAAAAACAAGGGCATCCCGGCGAACCAAAGAGTTTCGGGCAAAAATTAGGGATATATACAAAAGATTGTACACCCAGCAAGTCAAAAACCCGAAAGGGCGGCTTGGGAAAAAAAGGGTATCCAGGTGGGCCGAAAACCCGAAAGGGCGGTCTGGGCAAAATTAAATGATTAAAGCGTAAGACTTTATCCCGTGAAATCACTACAACTAGATTTATTACCAAGGTCCAAGTTCTTGGGTGTAAGATCAATTTGACCAACTTCTTTCAACGACAAGGGATGATGTTCGAAGACATAGGGGCAATAGCGGAGTTGGAACACAATGAGATCACTTCCACATGGCTATTATTTTTATTTTCACTTTGTATTCTTTCGATGATTTGAAGTGCATACTTTTTGTTTTTCTTTTTTGAGTGCAAAAGTGTCCAATGACTAAAATTAAATGAACATATATATGAACATGATTAACTGTTAACAAATGTATGTTTAAAAACAGTAATAAACATTTTCTTAGGGATTTGGGGTATCCCCACAAGAGTTACTTCAACAAAGATTATCCCCACAAAGTTGAATTCATACATTATTCATCTGGAGTTCCAATCTTCTGACAATCCCTAGATAAGTTGGCCTTAACTAAAAAAGGAAATTTTGCGGAGCTATTCCCTAAAAAGAAGTCATCTCTCCAATAAGGACACCAAAATATCCTTCTCAATAGGGTTTATTTCCTCAACAGACTACAAATTTCCCAGCTCGATTTTGCCTCTCAGACTATTAAAAATCAATGGACAAAACCCCTTAATCCCCGCTAGAGTCATTGCAGTCTCCAACAGAGTCGTTACTATCCCATTAAGTTACTGCGAAGCCCGAAATTTGACCAGATAACAGTTTAACTTCATCCTTTCAAGAAAGTTGATGCTAAGCCTAGAATTCGACCAGATAACAATTAACTTCGTCCTTTCAAGTAAGTTACTGTGAAGCCTGGAATCCGACCAGATAACAGTTAACTTCAAAAGTTGTTGTGAAGCCTGGAATCCGACCAAATAACAGTTAACTTTAGGAAGTTGCTGCAAAACCTGGAATTTGACAAGATAACAGTTAACTTCAATAAGTTGATGCGAAGCCTGGAATACGACCAGATAACAGTTAACTTCAGTAAGTTGTTACGAAGCCTGGAATCTGACCAGATAAAAATTAACTTCATTCTCCCTAGTAAGTTATTGCGAAGCCTAGAATCCGACCAGATAACAATTAACTTCATTCTCCTCAGTAAGTTGTTGCGAAGCCTAGAATCTGACCAGATAATAGTTAATTTCATCTAAGTTGCTGCGAAGCCTGAAATTAGACCAGATAACAGTTAACTTCAATTTTCTACGAAGGCTGGAATCCGACCAGATAACATTTAATTTCATCTAAGTTGTTGCGAAGCCTGGAATATGACCAGATGACAGTTTAACTTCAATTTTCTACGAAGCCTGGAATCTGATCAGATAAAATTTAATTTCATCTAAGTTGCTATGAAGCCTGGAATCCGACCAGATAACAGTTTAACTTTAATTTTCTACGAAACCTAGAATCCGACCAGATAACAATTAATTTAATCTAAGTTACTACAAATCCTGGAATTCGACCATATACCAGTTACTTCAATTTTCTGCGAAGCCTGGAATCCAACCAGATAATAGTTAATTTCATCTTCCCCAGCAAGTTGTTGTGAAGCCTGGATTTCGACCAGATAATAACTAACTTATATTCTCCCCAGTAAAGAAGTAAATCCCCAGTAGAGCAATGGATAACTAAAACTCCTGAACTCTATTCCCCAAGCAGAAATCAACACTCCCCACAAAGTTTTCTCAAGCAAAGTCAATGTTCCCCAACAAAATTCTCCTCAAACAGCAAAGCAGCCCCAGCAGAAACATTCTAAAAAAAATTAAAGATACACATACTCCTCATCTCCAGCAATGGTCCTGGATTCAGCTTCCCGATACTCCCCAGCAATTTTTCAAGGATTTATTCTCCAAACAAATATACGCTTCAACAATAATTCATATTCATACATCATACTACATACATGACAAATGCATACAACATAATCTCATATATTTTTAGAACATTATTACGCCATGCATACATCTGCATGCAACTAACCCTCTTCCTTGCAGGAAAAATCAGTCAACAATACAAAAGTCCTCTTCTGAATAGATTTACTTCTTCCAGTTAATGATAGGAAATCAACAGTCCTCTTACGGATGGATTTACTTCTACCAGTTAATAATAGGAAATCAATAGGCCTCTTCTGGTTAGATTTGTTTCCCCAATTAAGTCACCATCACAAGACCTCTTCTGGTTATATTTATTTCTCCCAGTTAAAGACATGCAAAAGACATCTATAGTTTCAGTATAAATCAACCAAGGATTTATTCTGATACTTCTTCCAGTTTCTACCAACAATCACTCTGGATGGCATCTATAAGTCCTTCTCCGACAAACTCTTCATCACTTTTCTAAATGGCATCTTTAAGTCCATTCCCGATATAATCAGCTAACATATCATTTAGTGCAAATTTCTGAGCACTCTAGTGTTCAATCATCTTTCACCTTGAAGTCACGAATGACGAACCCGCCAATCTAACCCTTCAGGTTTAAGAAGATTGAACAGGGGAAGTTGTTGTACCCCAAAATTTTCCCTCTCATTTCTCAAGACATTTCCCACAAGATCTTCAATAGGTCAAGCTTGCACAAGGATTGATTAGGTCAAGACATCTCCTCAACACTGATGCCTCAAATTAGGGTTTGAGTTTTCACAAGGACAACTGGACTTTCAATGCCTCATATGACTTTCATGGATCATTATGGACTTTCAAGATTGCTCATGTCAAGTTTCAAGTCTTGTAGTTCAAGTTTGCTCAGTCAATTGATCAAATGACATAAAATCAATTGTATTGGGTAAAAAGTCAAATATGGTCAACCTACAGTCAAACTTCAAAATTTTGAACCAATATCAACAATTTTGAGTCATATGTATCAATTGATCAAGTTTGGATCACAATTCCCCAGGAAAATAGTTCAAATCACCAAAAGGGAAAAATGGTCAAAATTAGGGTTTTGACTGTATTTGACTGATCAAGGATTGTTTGACCTAATACATGATCTAATGGCTTAAAGTACAATATCAAAAATTCAAATACAACATGTTGACCTAATTTCATGGCTCAAAACATTTCTCAAGATCATTGAATTGATAGATGAAATTTGGTCAACTGATGAAAAAGTCAACTATACACTGAAAAGTCAAACTTTGACTTTTTGATCAAATTTGAGTTTCAAATATCACACTTCATCAAGACATTAAAAAATATGAAGCTTGATCATCAAGAAATCAAGAAAGTCAAAATTCAATGTGAAAAGTCAAACTTTTCAAGACTTGGAAATTTTTCTAAGTGTTTTTATACATGATAATTTCATTACTTCATGCAAATCTTTCACCAAGATGCAAAATGATTCAAAGGAAACTTTCAACGTGAAAGTTGTAGATCTTGATGAATTCTATAACTTTGTATTAGAGGGTTGATGTCCAAAAAATGCTTAGATTTGAAGATATAAGCCCATGAAGTCATGACATTTTCATCTAACACTTTGAGAAAATTTCAACAGATTTTGGTCCAGATTTTATCCCAACTTCTTGGCATTTTTTCACATAGTTCTAAGATGATTTTGTCAAAATGGCCAACATGAAAGTGTATAGGATGTTTCAAGCTTTCCAAAACATCCAAGATCATGAATTTATCATACTTGAGCTAGGAGATTCAAGGGCCTGAAGTTGGGCAACCATTCTTGAATTGCAAGTCATTTTGTTGAAGAACATATAACAAAATCTGCATGCCATGCTGCATAATATTACTCTGCAGACCTTTTGACTTGCAAATCTATCCATAATCAGATGTTTACACAATTGATTGAACCATTATCCAAGTGATTCAAGTATTGTCCATTGCATCGTTCCATTTATGGCACAAAGGCAACATTGCCATTCAAATAAAGCATGATTTATACAAAGTCAGCTCTTCTTGAGCCTCTCAACTATATTTTTATACACACATAATTTCAAAGAAATAAGCAACATGCCTAAAAAGTCTTATCCACTTCAGATCCCTTTTGTACTATGCATTGGGACATCAAATTTCACATAACTTGGTTGTTTCATCTCAACCAAACCAGAATTTTGACAGCTTATAAAACAAACTCTCTAATCCTCTCAAACCTCCTCTATAAATAAAGAGACCATTTTCAAGCTAAAGGCAATGTGTAGACAAGTTTCTCAAAACCCTTCATACTCTCAAAAAACCATAACTATCCACAAACCTCCACTCTTGAGCTTTGAAGTCCAAATCTTTAAACCTCTCACACCTTACAAGTTTTGTCCAAACAAACCATACAAACACTCCACATACATCATATAGAAGTTGTTAAAACTCAAGAAGAACTTCTCTAACATCACTATTTTCCAAATTCAAAAACAGCCACCTGCAACTTGACTTCTCCAACTCAAAATCAAAACACAAATTTAAGTTTCAAGGTAAGTTTTCTTGACTTTGAACTCTTCATACAAACATCATTAGTGGTTTATTTGTGAAGATAAAATGTAGATATCATTGCCTTGAAACTAACCATATGCTTGTTTTTTCATTTTCACTAACCATGTGTTGAGAACTGACTTTTACATGTAGCAGAACAATGTTAGAAGTAAAAAAGAGCAGTATGAGTCGATGCATAACTCTATGTGTTGATACATATTAGGTACAAAATAGGTTTTTGAGTTGATACAAAACACGAATGAGTCGAAACATAACAGAAATGAGTTGATACAAACCATTATGTGTCAACTCACTCTGAGTTGTTTTTTACTTCCAGGAGCAGGAAATGAGTATGAGTCGATACAAAACACGCATGTGTTGATACAAAAAAAGAAATGAGTTGAACACAAACTCTTATGTGTCGACTCATACTGAGTTGTTTTTTACTTCCAGGAGCAAGGAATGATATGTGTCAATGCATAAAAGTTTTCTTATCAATACATAAGTGCATGCGTCAATACATAAAAAAATTTGTAGCAATACATAAGTGTATGTGTCAATACATAAAAGTTTTTTTTAAACGATTTTCTTTTTTTATTTATCTTTACATTCTTGCACATTATTTATTCATTAAATATGGTTGTAATAGCAAATTAGGATTTATTTTATTTCATTCCCCATTCGTAAATTTGTACCCCCATCCCCAAATGATGTAATATCGTAGAATCTTTACATTCCACAATTTATCGCTTTCAAATACAAATGCTAGTAATTTGAGTTTGTATGGAAAGACTAAAATAAACCAATAGAAAACCCTAATTCAAGACAAACAAAGCATGAAAAAACAAACAATTTGCACACTCTCACCTCTAGGGTTAACTTCACTTGTTGCCTTGAGAAAAATAGTCATGTCCCTCGAACGTGGGATACTTTAGCAAAGACCTTCGAAAACAAGATCGTAGTACCTCGATGACCCTTCAATGTTGCCTTCGGTAAATGATCTTAGACCCTTATGACAAATTGCTAAGGCATCCTACAATGTTGCCTTCTATGACTATACGACGATCCACGCCCGTCCCTTCACATCCAATGATAGGGCTTCTTATCAATCAATGGTAAGATAGAAATATCTAAAGGAGGAGGAAAAGAACTAAGACTTTTTGAGTAGGTAGAATGTTTATAGTTGCTTGCTCACAAACATTTCAAACCAAACATCTATGAAATACACCAACATTTTCCATGAAATATTTTCAAAAGTCAACAATTTGTATGCATTCTTATAGAGACGAGAATCATTACAAAGTTTGCCTAAATGAAGTAACTTTTCAAAAATACTTTCAAAAACAAATTAAAAGAAAATTTTAAATAAAGCATTTCAAAATGAGCTACTAACTAAGATCCTGTAGATAACTAAGGATGAAAAGGGTGCTAACACCTTCCCTTTTCATAACCTACCCCCCAAACTCAAGAAACTTCTCAAAAGGTCTTTCTTGTTCTTTTCACCCTTTCCTTTATTGGATAAAAGAAAATTCAGTGGCAACTCTTGCTATTCGTAACAATTGCGAAAAAACGCAAAACAGCAAGTCAGTTCTCCCACCGTATTACAGTAATCCAAACATAACTCTCGCAGAAACCAGAAGGAAAACACACTTGTACTCATTCACAGACCATCAACCTTTAAGACCAGATCAAGAAGCACCATGAAATCTATTCTCAAATACTTTCCACAACAACACATCAGATAAATACACAACTCCTATTAGAGTATTTTCCATCAATCAAATGCATACTTTTACCATAGAAACATTCCCCTACAATTAAACATTAGATATTGTTTGTAATACAGTGGGATAACTGACTTGGAATGTTTTGCGTTTGATTGCAATTGTTGCGTTTAGCAAGAGTCGCCAACGACTTTTCTTTTATCCAAAAGTAAAGGATGAAAAGAACACGAAAGACCTTTGAGATTATTTCTTGAGTTCGTGGGGTAGATTATGAAAAGGGAAGGTGTTAGCACCATTTTCATCCATAGTTATCTATGGGCTCTTAGTTGCTTGCTAGATCACTTGCTTTTGTTTGAAAATGTGCTTTGTTTGACAATGTGCTTTGTGATGGTTTTTGAAAAGGTGCCTTCATTTAGGATAACTTTGTAATGATTGTCGTTTCGGCGAAAATGTATACAAAGTGTTGGACTTTTTGAAAATATTTCACGTTTTGAAAGTGTTTGGTGTGTGTTTGTTTTTGAAAGTGAGCAAGGATATTTGTTTTGAAAGTGAGCAAGGATGTTTGTTTTGAAAGTGAGTAAGCAACTAAGAACGTTTCTACCTTCTCAAAAGTCTTTTGTTCATTTCCTCCTTTCCTTTGATATTGCTATCTCACCATTGATTGGTAAGAAGCCTTATCTTTGGATGTAAGGGGACGGGCGAGGATCATCGTATAGTCATGATAGCAAAGTCGTGAGATGTCTTAGCATTTATCTTTGAGGAACTAGGATCATTTGAGAGGAAACATTTGTAGCGTCATCGATGGAATATGATCTTGTATTTTGATTGTTTTTGTTAAGAAATCCCACATGCATAACATGACCATTTTTATAAGGCAACAAGTGGAGTTAACCCTAGGGGTGCATGTATGAATAGTATGTTTGATTAACATGCATTTAATCTTTGATTAGGGTTATCTACTTGTTGATTTTATCTTTCCATACTGTGATACGGTGGCAGAACCGACTGGTAATATTGGTTTGCATTTTCTGTTTGCAAAATGTCACGGTAAGCAAGAGTCGCCACCGACTTTTATTTTATCCAATCAGGAAAAGGAAAAAGAACAGAAAAAACCTTTTTTCGAGATGTTTCTGAGTACGGGGGGGTAGATTATAGAAAGGGAAGGTGTTATCACCCTTTCTATCCATGGCTTTCCATGGGCTCTTAGGTACTTGCTCATTTTGAAAATTGCTTGTGTGTGCTTGTTTTGAAAAGTTTTGTTTTACTTCGTTTTAACCCTTGTTTCTGTCCTCAAGAGTGTTACGAAGTTGTTTTTGAAAACTTTGTTTGAAAAAGTGTTTGGTGTGAAAAACTTTGTTTGTTTGAGCAAGTACCTAGGAACTAATCTACCTACTCGAAAAAGATTATTCATTTTCCTTTAGACAACGCTATCCTATTATTGAGGAATAGGGAGCACCGTCGTTGGAGTTTTTTAGGGACGTTCGAAGGGACAGATACGGTCACAAAAGCAATGTTAGGGAATCTTACTAATCCTTCTAAAGCCTTAAAGATCTTTTCCGAGGCAACATCCGAATGGGTCATTTTTAGATCTTTCAGGGCTAGAGGATGACCACTAATAAACCCTATGCTTCTTGACTGTTTAACCGAAGGCAACCAGAGTGGAGTAAACCCTAGGAGTGAGCATGTGGGAGTGAATTTTTCAGTTAATTTGTCTCTGCACATTTATGGTTTTCTACCGTATTAATTTTCAATTAATCTTTCCATACAATCCTATTAACATACATCTAACAGTTTATAATTGCGGAAATTAAAATGCGGAAAGTTTAAAGTTCTAGCTATTACATGGCTTTCGCAGATACATAATTATTTTTTACTGTAAAGTAAAATGCGAAATTAAAACCTAATTAAAACTATTACAAACTCGGAGCAGTTACACAATTATAAAAAATAATTAAAATGCGCGCGGTGAACTAAATGCGAGGATAATTATAAAGCCTAAAAAATCTAATTGAGAAAAATATTTAAGTTAGTTTTGAAGAAAAAAATTAATTATATACAAAATTAACCCTAATTTCTAATTGATTTTAATTACAAAAAAAGGAATTAAATTAACCTAATTTTTAAACTAATTAATTAAAGAAAATAAATATTTTATGAAAAAAAATGATTTTTGGTGTTTTGTGATTTTTGATTTGAAAAATAGAAATGATTTAATTTTGAGGTTATTTTTATAAAAGATAAAATAATTAGAAAATAATTAAAAAGAAATAAGAAAAGATAAAATGGGCCTGTGCTGATGAGTAAAGCTGGGGGTGTAATGCTGAATTTGCTTGGGCCCAAAGCTGAAGCCTAGTCCTTACGGTGAATCCTATATGAGATCCTTCTGGTGACGTACCATGGTACTACAGTGCCGTGCGTTGGATCTGGACAGACGATGCATCCATTGGCTGGATGGTAGTAGTGCATGGTAGGCGTCTGGAAGAGAGCAGCATGTGATATGTAAAGAAAAATTGAAACAAAGAAAATGTTGGGACCAGGGATCGAACCCAGGTCCTCACGCTCAACACCAACATGCCTAGCCATCTGGGCTATCATTCTTATTTGTTAATATAATGACAACAATATATAATATATGAAATCAAGTATTTGCATCAAAACACGCGCGAAAATTCAAATCAGCCAGTGGTGGCTAGGCACGTTATCGTCTTCCTCCTCATCCGTCGTATTAGATCCCTGCACTTTTACCTACGGACAAATGTTTGTAGCCATAGCCCTGCAAACTTCAAAAATCATCAAGACGCATGATAAATACATTCTAATTACATGGTTCAATTTGTCTTGAACCCACGAACATCATAGTATCCTTTTCGTTGGCCAATTTAACCTGTATGGAGAAGCCCTAAAACGAACTCAAAAACCGTAGTAATGGCAACCGCGTATGTAAGCATAAAAAATTCAATTAAACCATTCAGTTATATTCCAAACACATCAACAATCACAAATATAACATTCAAATGTGTTAATGATGCACGAATTACTGTAATCGATTTTGAAAAAGAGGGAAAATTGTATGAGGTCTAGGGAAAGATTTTGGGCGTGAGAGTGCTTGCTACTAATTGTGTTAGCTTCTGGGAAGGTCCAGGAATCTATTGGTGGTCTTAGAATGGCCTGAATAAACCTCTAAGTCCAAGAATGATCTCTCACTTTCTTGCAAATTTTTAAGTTTTTGTCCTCTGTTTTCCACGACTGCTAGCCTCTCTTCTGCACTTGGTCTTACTCAATATATATCCCTGAATGAATTAGGGTTATAAAAACTACATGTATCTTTGAAAATTTTGAAGATTTGATCTCATTCCTTCCTTGTATAATTTGTTTCCAAATTAGGCCTAATCATGCTATTCTTGTTCCAATCTACCTTGATTCGATTTGATCCTGATATGTCAACATAATTAGCTTGTGATCCTGTACAAAAATCAGATCAAAACAAATCTTTGCTATTAGTTGTCATTTATTTGATTTAATTTAATTTTTAATTAATAAAAAATCAAAATAAAATGGAAAACAAATGAAATAATGTGTGGGTGAATATTTGGGTCGTGGACCATGTTATGAGTGAGGTGCAAGCATAAAAAGTTAGGCCCATTTAACAAAAAGTGTATTTTTGAGCACATTTGACTTTTGGCAATTTTCAAAAATGGTCAACTTTGCCAAGGCATATCTCCTCCAATTTTAACCCTAGAGAGGTGTTCTTGGACTTTTTAGAAAGATTAGGATGTCCCCTAAACAACACTTTTGGTCTCATCTCAATTGGGTCTTCCATGCTCATGTAAGAATCCTTGACCCAAAAGGTGTTTTTGTTGACTTTTTAAAAAGACCTATAATGTAGAAATTCATATCTTTTGATGAGTGCATATTTTGAACTTGTGGACTGAAGATGAATTTTAGGGAATTGCATCCTCTTAAAAATGAGCCTTGGATGGAAAATTTATGATAAAGTATGAGGAAATAATGCTTGGTCAAAGTTTGGTTGACTTTTCCTGAGAAACCCTAATTTAACAACTTTTGGGTTTTGATGAATTTGGGGTATTCCTTGGGGAATCATGATCAAACCTTGATAAAATGATGCATATCACTTCAAAATGTTGATGTTGACCAAAAATATTGAAGTTTGATTGTATGTGGGCCACAATTGACTTTTGACCTAGTATAGTTGATTTTCAGGCATCTGAGCAGTTGACTGAGCAAACCTCTTGTGCAAGGCATACAACTTGACATGGATGACCTTGAGAACATATCCATGGAAATCATTTGGGACCTTTAGAGCTCCCATACCCTGATGAAAATGGAAACCCTAATTTGGGGTACATTGCCTTAGGAGAGAGTTTATCTGGTCAACTCTTGGGCATCCTTGAGCAACTTGAGGACCTCTATGGGCATGTGTTGAGTAAAATGAGAGGGAAAGTTTTGGGGTACAACAGCTGCCCCTGTTTAATCTTCTTAAACCTGAGGATGTATATTGGCTTGTCTGCCTTTAGTAATCTGAAGTTGGAAGATGATTGAACACTAAGTGCCCAGAAATTTGCACCTGTCTAAGATGGTGTGGGACTGTGTAGATAGTACCAGGAATGGGCTTACAGATGCCATTTGGAAAATATGACGGAGAATCGTCGGAGGTGGGCTTAAAGATTCCATCTGGCAGAGGTGACGGCGAAGCATCAGAGATGGGCTTAAAGATGCCATCCAGAAGATGTTGATTTCTCGAGATATTCCTTTGATAAGAATTCATGTTCCTGTCGTTGAGGAGGAATCGGCTGAGGAATGTTGGTCTCTGTCTTGGGAGAAATAGAATTTTAGGAACTTCAGTTGTCCGTTACTCTACTGGGGAATCATCTCTTAGCCGAGGAGGTGAAAGTGAACTACTATCTGGTTGTGCTCCTGGCTTTACAGTGATTTGCTGAGGATAATAAGATTAACTGCTATCTGGTTGCGCTCCAGGTTTCATAGTGACTTACTGGGGATATGAGATTAAACTTGCTATCTGGTCGTTCTCTAGACTTTGCAATTTCTCATTCTTATCTGGTTGTGCTCCAGGCTTCAGAAGGATTAAGTTGTTATCCAGTCGCATCCGGGTTTCAACTTGAATTTAAGGCATACTAACATTCGGTCGTTTCCAGGCTTCATAGTAATTGGCCGAGTAAATTGCTACCTGGTCGAATTCCAAGCTTCACAGTACCTTATACTGTTATCTGGTCGTGTCCCAGGTTTCATAGTGTCTTTTGCCGCTATCTGGTCGTGCTCCAGTCTTCACAACATCTTGTATTGTTATCTGGTCGTGTCCCATGCTTCATATTATTTTGGAGAAATCAAGATAATATCCGGTCGATTTCCGGGCTTCATAGCTTGAATCTGGGGTATACCACTATCTGGTCGATTCCAAGCTTCATAGTATTTTGGAGAAATCAAGATATTATCCGGTCGATTTTCGGGCTTCATAGCTTGAACTGGATTAGAAATCTTAGTATCGATTTGACTGAACCAGGGAAAACTTGTGAGAACTTCAACTGGGAGAGAAATCTTAATGTCTATTTGACTGATCTCGGGGGAGGTCTCGAATTAACTTTGACTGGCATAGAAATTAGGGGAATCTTAGCGGCGATTCGGCTGACCCGGACAAAAGTCTTAAAACATCTTCAACAAGAATAGAAACATTAGTGTCAGTTTGACTAAACTAGAGAAAATATCTGAGAACTTCAACTAGGAGAGAAATCTTAGCATCGATTTGACTGATCCCGGGAGAGGTCTCGGATTAACTTTGACTGGCATAGAAATCATGGGAATCTTAGCAGCGATTTGGCTGACCCAGACGAAAGTCTTAAAACATCCTCAACTAGAATAGAAACCTTAGTGTCGGTTTGACTAAACCAGAGAAAATTTGTGAGAACTTCAACTAGGAGAGAAATCTTAGTATAGATTTGACTGATCCTGGGAGAGGTCTCGGATTAACTTTGACTGGAATAGAAATCAGGGGAGTCTTAGCGGCGATTCGGCTGACCCAGACGAAAGTCTTAAAACATATTTGTGATACGGTGGCAAAACCGACGATTAATACTGGTTTGTGTTTTGTATTCGCAAATGTCGCGGTAAGCAAGAGTTGCCATCGACTTTTATTTTATCCAATCATGGAAAAGGAAAAAGAACAGAAAAAACCTTTTTTTCGAGATTTCTGAGTACGAGGGGTAGATTATATAAAGGGAAGGTGTTAGCACCCTTTCTATCCATGGTTTTCCATGGGCTCTTAGGTACTTGCTCATCTTTTTAAAATTGCTTGTGTGTGCTTGTTTTAAAAAAAAGTTTTACTTCATGATAACCCTTGTATCAGTCCTCATGGGTGTGATGAAGTTTGTTTTGAAAAGTTGTTTTGAAAGGTGTTTGTGTGAAAAGTTTTATTGAGCAAGTACTTAAGATTCTACCTACTCGAAAAAAGGTTGTTTATTCTCGTTTCCTTTAGACAGCACTATCCTACTATTAAGGAGTAGGTAGCCCCATTGTTGGAGTTTGTAAGGGACGTTCGAAAGGGACAAGTACAGTCACCAGAGCAATGGGTAGGAAACCTTAGTAGTAACCCTAGAGTCTTAAGATTTTCCGAGGCAACATTTCTGGGGCAACATTTGAATGGGACATTTGAACTTTTAGACAGGAGAGAAACCACTAAAATCTCCTATGCTTAAATGACTATTTTACCGAAGGCAACCGAAGTGAGGCAAACCCTAGGAGTAAAATATGTGCACGTGATTTTTTCATTTAATTAGTCTTTGCACATTATGTGAGCTACCGTTTTAATTTTCAAACATATTTCCATACAATCCTATTAACCATGCATCTAACAGTTAAAGATTGCGAAAATTAAAAGTGCGAGAAAATAAACCTAGCTATTACAAGGCTTCGGGGAGGGGGTTAATTACATAACCAAAATTAGGGGACAAAGCGATAAATGAAAAAACCTAGTTTAACTATTACAAACCATTGCCAGTTACAAAAATAATGAAAAAGAAATAATTAAACGCCCGGCAAATTAAATATGAGGATGCTTAAAAAAACCTAAAACCCTAATTGAGAGAAAAATATTTTTGTACATTTTTTATTTAAGAAAATAATTTGATTGCAAATTAATTAAAACCCTAATTTCTAATTGTTTTAATTATGGAAAAAAGTACATTAAATTAACCTAATTTTCTAATTAAATTAAAATAAATATTTTATGAAAAAATGATCTTTGTGATTTTGTTGTTTGTTGATTTTATGATTAATAAAAAAAGGTAATTAATTTTTGTGGAAAAATAATTAAACAAAATAATTAAATAAATGAGCTAAATAAAGAAAAGAAAATGGGCCTGTGTTGAGTAGCAAATCTGGGGGTGCACTATTGAAATTGCTGGGCCCAAGGTTGATAGCCCAGCATACCAGCGCCTGGTCCTGTGAGGTCATCTCCTGAAGGTCTACCATGCGCTGCTCCTATGTGAGCGTTAGATCTCCCTTGAGGCTAGATCTAATGGCCAGATCTGGAGGCTGCAAGGTTTACACCTAGGTATGAGGCATACTGAATCCTACGTTGGAACGTCAGAAAAATAGCCACTAGACCTGGGATCGAACCCAGGTCCTCATACTCCCCACCATTCGCTCTTACCACTGGGCTAATCTACTTTGTTGTGCATAGAATGAAAACAAAATATAATATAAAAAATAAATGAGTTAGTGGGAAACGCGCGCGAGATTCCAAATGGTCCACTGATTGGCTGCCACCTATTCTTCTTCTCCAAGGCTCCATCGTCTTAGCTATATACCTTTTACCTACAGTCGTGCATCTGTAGCTATAGCCATGTCACCTTCAAAAACTCATAAAATGCATGATAAATGAAATTGGAGACCAGAATCCAATTGTTCTTAATGTCACAATCATCATGGTATCTTGTTCATGGCCTGATTTTACCTGTATGCAAAACCCCTAAAATGCACATAGAAAACCTAGCGATGGCAGATCTATATATAGGCATCAAAAATACAATTGAATCATACATTCATGTTGCAAACATCTCAAACATCACAAATATACCAATTAAACATACTAATGATGCAGGAATTACAGTAATCGGTTTTGAAATAAATGCAAACCGTGTGAGTTACAACTTGAGTTTCTTGATGCTTCAGACCTTGCAAATGATTGGGATAGCTTCAGAAACTCCCAAGGAATGTCGTTTGATCCGTAGAACACTTTGAAACAGCCAATGGAGCAAGATTGGATCTGCACTTTTCTTTGAAAAATTGGAACTTTGTTCTTCCTTTTCACGCCTGCCAACCCCTTTTTCATCCTTGGTTCTTGTTCATTATATAGGCTAGAGCGAATTAGGGTTGCAAAAACAGATGATATCTTTGGAATTTTGGAAGATTTGATTTGATTCTTCATCCATATGCAAACCTTCTATATTGAGCCAAATTATCCCATTTTTGTACCAATCATGCTTGATTCGATTTGGTCTTGATATCTCAGCATAATTTGATTGAGATCCTGTCCAAAAATCATATCAAAACATGTCTTTGATATTATTTACCAATTAGTTGATTTTATTCAATTTTTAATAAATAAAAAATCAAAATAAAATAAATAATGAAGCAAATAACATGTGAGTGAACATTTGGGTCGTGGACCATGCTACAAGTGAGGTGCAATCATGAAATGCTAAGCCCATGTGGTAAAAAATGCACTTTTGAGCATATTTGACTTTTGGCAATTTTGCAAAAAAGGTCAACTTTGACAAGGCATATCTCCTCCAATCTTAACCCTAGAGAGGTGTTCTTGGACTTTTTAGAAAGCTTAGGATGTCCCCTAAGCAACCCTTTTAGTCTCATTTAAATTGGGTCTTCCATGTTCATGTAAGAAGCTTTGACCCAAAAGGTAATTTTTGTTGACTTTCAAAAGGACCTATAATGTAGAAATTCATATCTTTTTATGAGTGCGTATTTTGAACTTATGGGATGAAGATGAGTTGTAGGGAATTGCATCCTATTAAAAAGGAGCCTTGTATGGAAACTTTCAGATAAAGTATGTGGAAGTTATGTTTGGTCAAAGTTTGGTTGACTTTTCCTAAGAAACCCTAATTTAGCAACTTTTGGGTTTTGATGAATTTAGGGCATTCCTTGAAGAATCATGATCAAACCTTGATCAAATGATGGATATCACTTAAAAATGTTGATGTTGACCAAAAATATTGAAGTTTGACTGTATGTGGGCCACAATTGACTTTTGACCTAATACAGTCGATTCTCAAGCATCTGAGCAGTTGACTGAGCAAACTTCTTGTGAAGTGCTTGAAATTTGACATGGAGGGTCTTGAGAACATATTAGGACCATTTAGAGCATATGAGGTCTTTGGAGTTCACCTATCTTGATGAAAAATGGAAACCCTAATTTGAGACACACTGCCTTAGGAGAGAGTTTGTCTGGTCAACTCTTTGGTAAACTTGAGCAAATTGAGGATCTCTAGGAGTATGTATTGAGTAAAATGAGAGGGAAAATTTTGGGGTACAACAATATTCAAATAGAATAGAAACGTTAGTGTCGGTTTGACTGAACCAGAAAAAATGTTGGAATATCTTCAACTGGAATAGAAACCTTGGTATCGGTTTGACTTAACCAAAGAAAACTCGTGAGAACATGATTGCATCCTTCCCTGAAAGGTAAAGGGTTAGTCGTATGCAATGTCATGATGTATGAAATGTATTGAGTAATGATGTTCTCAAAATAAATAAGATTATGCTGTATAATATGTATGTGCATGCCATGGTGTATGGATATGTAATGCCATTGTGATACTCTATAACTGGGGAGAATAAATCCTGGACTGTTGCTGGAGAGTATAAGGAGTTGAGTTCTTCGTTTCCGCTGGGGATAGTGAACGAAGATGATTAGATGGAGATTTACATCCATTATGCTTGAGAACATTCTGTCGGGAGAGACTTTGTCTGAGAACGATCCTGCGGGGTAATGACTTTGTGGGGAAGGGAGATACTCTGTTAGAAGGTCTGCTGATTTGGAAAAATAAACTCAGCTGAGGATGAACTTCCATTGCTGGAGAGAAGAGCTCTGTTGGAGATCGAGCTTCTGCCGTCAGAGAAATAAACTCTGCTCGGGAGAAAAACTTTATAAATTGTTTATGATTATACAACTCGGCTAGGGAATACAGATATTGGCTTTCTGAAAGAGCCTGCTGGGGGAGGAATTCCTGCTTGGGGATACAAAGGTCGGACCTTGGTTGTATAGGCTCTATGGGGAATATAGATATCACTGGCTTGTATGTGATAGTGACTTTGCTTACAATTGTCTCTGCCCCTTGTACCATGACGGACGGGGTAACTGTCGGTATTTAGGTTTTGCACCAGTTTCTTTGAGTTCTTAGTAACTGTCTTTCTGTTTTGTATGCAAGTATTTGTGAACAGTAATCATATTCAAATGCATATGTCAAGAATAAAACATTGGACGTTTTTGCAAAACAAAACAGAAAACGGAAAAAACAAACACAGATTTTGTACTTAAAAGACGCGTTGTATTGATTTGAAATTTGCTTATAACATGTTTTTTTTACAAGGAGGATGACGCTCTAGTAAGAAAACGCCACCGTAAAAATGGAAATCATCACAGGAATTGTGTACAAAAAGAAAACAGCTATGTGTAGTGATCCCATTGAGTTTCAATTCTGCTATTGCCCCTATGTCTTTGAACATCTCACCACTTTACTGCTTGTCCGAAGCTGACTAGTTTGATCTGTACCGTTTGAACTTGATTACTGATCACTGTGGTCTGATCGCAAGGTGATCCAATGGGACATAATGATATGCTTTAATCCCTAACTTTTGCCTGGACCGCCATTTCGGGTTTTTAGTCCACCGGGATACCCTTTTTTGCCCAAGCCGCCTTTTCAGGTTTTTGACTTGCCGAGTGTACAAATTTTTTCGTTTTTATCCCTAATTTTTGCCCGAACCCTTATGGTTCGTCGGGATGCCCTTATTTTTTCCTAGGTATGTCAACCTAGCGGGTCTTTATTACGTCTAGTATTTTTTCACTATGTCCGCATTGACAGGGTGTGGGAGGTCGTCACCATCCATGGTGGTCAGAATCATGGCTCCACTAGAAAATACATTCTTGACTACAAATGGTCCATCATAGGTGGGAGTCAATTTTCCCCTAGGATCACCCTGCGGCAGTATAATGCGCTTGATTACCAGATCCCCTACTTGATACGCTTGTTTTCTGTCTTTCTTGTTGAAGGCCTTGATCATCAGTTTTTGATACATTTGACCATGGCAAACATCAGTAAGTCTTTTCTCGTCGATTAAGTTTAATTGACCAAGTTGAGTCTGGATCCAATCATCTTCGCTCAAACCCGCATCCTTCAAAATTCATAGAGAAGGGATCTAGACTTCTATGGGTAGAACAACCTCCATGCCATATACCATAGAATAGGGTGTTGCCCATGTCAATGTACGTGCTGAAGTACGGTACCCGTGAAGAGAAAACGGTAACATCTCATGCCAGTCTTTGTAGGTCAACGTCATCTTCTGTATGATCTTTTTGATATTATTATTAGCAGCTTCGACAACCCCATTCATCTTCAGCCAGTAAGGAGAAGAGTTGTGATGTTGAATCTTGAACTGTTTACAGAGTTCAATGATCATCGAGTTGTTAAGATTGGTACCGTTGTCTGTGATGATTCTCTCAGGGATACCATAACGACACACCAGGTTATGCTTGACGAACTGTGCCACCATGTTCTTAGTAATCGTAGCAAAGGAGGCAGCCTCAACCCACTTCGTAAAGTAATCAATGGCCACTAAGATGAAGCGATGCCCGTTGGATGCGGTAGGTCTGATCTCACTGATCATGTCAATTCCCCACATTGCAAAAGGCCAGGGAGCCATCAAAACATTCAAAGGAACTGGAGGTACATGCACCTTATCAACGTAGATTTGGCACTTATGATAGGTTCGAGAATGCTGATAACAGTCGACTTCTATAGTGGACCAATAATATCCTGCCCGTAGGATTTTCTTTGCAATGGTATGTCCACTGGAATGAGCGCCAAAGGTACCTTCGTGTAGGTCTGCCATGATCCTCTCTGCCTCGCTCTTGTCTACACACCGCAGTAAGGTAGAGTCATGGTTGCGCTTATAGAGGATTTCATTGCCGAGGAAGAACTTTGCGGAAAACCTCCTCATAAATTTCTTGTCATTGACAGATGCCCCCTCGAGGCATTCTTGAGCCTCGAGATACCTTTTCATCTCATGAAACCAAGGTTTGTCGGCTACCTCCTCAGTATCGATCTCACAGCAGTATGCCGATTCATCCAACCTCTCTATAGTGATTAGGGGAGCTTCATTGTCCCACCTGACCTTGAATGTTGACGACATAGTGTTGTACCCCAAAATTTGCCCTCCCACATTCTTCAAAGTTTTGACAAGCATCATCTCAATTTGCTCAAGTCTACTCAAGGGCTACACAGTCAAGCATCCTCTTAAGCCAGTCAAAATTAGGGTTTTGGTTCTTGCAAGGAAGTTGAGGTTTTCAAGGGCTCAATCAAGTCACATATGCCTATACACATGGTCAAGCATCTACATGCCAAGTTTCAAGACTCACAAAGTCAAGTTGCACAGTCAAAAACCCTAATTGCTTCACAATCAACTGCAGGGGCAAAATGGTCATTTGGCAGTCAAAAGTCAAAAATTTTGGTCAACATCTTATTTTGAAGCCACAATCATCATTTGATCAAGTCTTGATCATGATTCCACAAGAATGGCTCAAAAATCATCAAGATGCAAAAGTTTCCATTTTTGGACAGTTGAAAAGTCAACTGTAACTTGACCAAGGCATAACTTTTTCATGGTTCATCAGAAAACTCCCATCCAATGCTCATTTTGAAGGGGATGACATTTCCTACAACTCATCTTCACATTTCACATCCAAGAAATGCTCTCACAAAAAGTTACCAATTTCAACATTATAGGTCATTTTCAAAAGTCAATAAAAAGGCATTTTAAGTCAAAGACCATAACTTGAGATTGGTAAATCAAAATGACATGGGACCAAAGGCATTAGTTAGAGGACTTCAAGACCTTTCCAAAATGTTCCAGAACATGTTCATATGATCAAAATTGAGCAAGATATGCATTGGAGAAGTTGAGAAATTTTTGTGAAATGGCAAAAGTCAACTATCCTTGAAACTTCAATTTTTGACAAAAGGGCCCACTTTTTTCCACTTGATTCAGCCTTGTCATGCCACCCACGTGTCCCATGATCAATTTCAAGATTAAACATTAATGTTTCTATTTTTATTTAATTTTATTTGATTTAATTCATTTTAAATCCATAAAATTCAAATAAAATCAAAAAAAATTAAATCAATAACATCTTTTGATTTGAATGGCTTTCATGTGTCATAATACACCTACCAAATTCGTGCTAGGGCCATTTTGAGCATAAAATTCAAGTTTTGCTTCAAAGATGGAATGTTCTTTAATGGTGTTAAGGCAAAATCCAAAAACTTAATTGCAATGGATCATTGGCTCATAATGTGACTTATTCTCATTCATACATACATATGCAAGTGTTCCATACCTCATTCACGACCTAGAGCTCATTGAAATGGCTAGAACAAAAACTGAAATTTGTCAAAAAAAGTGAGAGACCAAAAACATAAGAGCAAGTACCTAAGAGCCCGTGGATAACCACGGATAGAAAGGGTGCTAACACCTTCCCTTTCTATAAATCTACCTCCCGAACCGAGAAACATTCTCAAAGAAGGAATTTTGCTGTGCTTTTGTCCTTTCCATGTTGGAGAACATAAAAGACGGTGGCGACTCTTGCTTACCGCGACATTTCGCGAAACCAGCTAAAAAACAGTCAGTTCTATTTCCACCGATCACACATAGTAGCTAGCGCGTCAGCTAACTGATTCTCTTATCGTGGGAAATGTTCAAAGGTGATCTCTTCGAAATGTGGCAGTAATGTTAGTACATACTCTTTGTAAGGAATAAGGTTCGTGTGCTTCATATCCCACTCGCCTTTGATATAACTTATCACCAAAGTGGAATCCCCAAATACCCTCAAGAACTTGATCCTTAGGTCAATAGCAACTCGAAGACCCATAATACATGCTTCATACTCCGCCATGTTGTTGGTACAGTTGAAATATAATCGGGCAGTGAACGGAGTATGACAGCCCTTGAGAGATATGATTACAGCACCAATGCCGTTACCCAGTGCATTTGAGGCTCCATCAAAAAACATAGACCATTGGGATCCTTCTTCAGGTCTTTCATCTGGTCCAGGTTCTTCAAAGTCGGTTACCAATATGATAATCTCATCCGGGAACTCGAAATTCATGGACTGGTAGTCGTCCACAGCCTGATGTGTCAAATGATCCGCTAACACACTTCCCTTGATTGCTTTTTGGGTTGTGTGTTGGATGTCGTATTCGGTTAAGATCACTTGCCACCTTGCTATCCTTTTGGAGAGAGCGGGCTTCTAGAAAATGTACTTGATTGGATCCATCTTAGATATCAACAAAGTAGTGTGGGTCAACATATATTGTCTCAGTCGGCGAGCAGCCCATGCCAAAGTGCAACAAGTTTTCTCGAGCAGTGAGTATCGTGTTTCACAGTCGGTAAACTTTTTTCTAAGGTAGTATATTGCATGCTATTTTTGACCAAACACGTCATGCTTCCCCAACACACACCCCATTGAATTATCTAGCACTGTTAAGTACATTATCAGAGGTCTTCCTTCAGTTGGAGGCATCAGAATAGGAGGCTCTTGGAGATATTGTTTAATTCTGTCAAAGGCTACCTGGAATTCGTCATTCCACTTTATCACTTGATCTTTCTTCAGAAGCTTGAAGATCGGCTCACAAGTAGCAATCAGATGTGAAATGAATCGGGCAATGTAATTTAGGCGTCCCAAGAAACCTCTAATTTCCTTCTTAGTACGGGGAGATGACATCTCTTGTATGGCCTTCACCTTTGTAGGGTCTACTTGAATAACTTTGTCACTGACGATGAATCCCAGAAGCTTACCAGACCTTACCCCGAAGGTGCACTTGTTCGGATTCAACCTCAACTTGTACGTCTTCAACCTATAAAACAACTTTTGTAGATGATCAAGGTGTTCTTCTTTAGTTTGAGACCTGGCTATCATGTCATCAGCGTAAAACTATATCTCATGGTGAATCATGTCATGGAACAGAGCTACCATAGCTCGCTAATAAGTTGCCCCAGTATTCTTCAACCCAAACGACATTACCTTGTAGCAGAACGTGCCCCACTGTGTAACAAAGGTTGTCTTCTCCATGTCTTCAGGTGCCATCTTGATCTGATTGTAGCCAGTGAAACCGTCCATGAAGGAAAAAACTTTGTGGTGTGCGGTGTTGTCAACTAGAACATCGATGTGGGGAAGAGGGAAGTCATCCTTGGGGCTTGCCCTGTTCAGGTCTCTGTAATCCACACACATTCGTACTTTACCATCTTTCTTAGGTACTGGAACCAAATTAGCAACCCACTACGGATAAGAGGTGACAGCTAAGAACCCTGTGTTGAACTGCTTCATAACCTCGACTTTAATCTTCTCTGACATCTCAGGGCGCATACGAAGGACCTTTTGCTTTACCAGAGGGCAGTCTTCTTTAGTCGATAGACAATGAACCACTATATCCGTGTCTAGTCCCAGCATGTCTTCATATGACCAGGCGAAGATTTCAACATAATCATGCAACATCTGTACCAACCGTTATTTGACACTAAGCTCCAGATTTGCACCTATCTTAACCTCTTTTTTGTCTTCCTCTGTACCCAAGTTCACTATCTCAACCGGCTCTTCATGAGGCTGTATGGCCCTTTCTTCTCGCTGTAATAGTCTAGCAAGTTCTCCGGGTACCTCACAATCATAATGAGCAGTAGTAAAACTGTTATCAATGGGATCCAGAGTGGATATGGATCTGCATTTGGATACTTGAGTGTGTGTAAGAGCATAGTTGTATAGACAGAATAAAAGAAAAGAAAGACAAAGAGCGCAAAATTTGTATGCAAACGTCCAATGCTTTATTAATGTCATATGAAAATGAAACATGATAACCCTCACAAATGGAACCATTGTGCCCCGGGTAAGACACATGGCTATAAAGTTTATATTGTTTTTAAATTACATATCCGAAAAAATCAAAAGACAATTACTCCTGAACAAATGTAATCGACACAAAGTCCTTGGCAGTCCAGTTACTGAGTCCACCATTGGTAGTCGGGAAGATCCAGTTGTCAATTTCGGAATCACCATACTGTCTTCAAGTGCATTGACCCCAGGATTACTGATGCGTAGGGGAGGTCCTCTAGCCCGAGCACGACAAACAGCCCAGATTTTTCAGACGTGTAATGAATAATCGGGAGCTGACCCCAAATGGTAGACCCACCTTCTTCAACCACTGCTCATGCATCCTTGAGAGAAGCCATCTTCAAGGGAGTTTTGGTGACCTTCAGAGGACTGTCGGTAGCTTCTGCTATAGCCATAATCTGAGGTACCTCTTCAAAGTTATGGCAAGGAGTCTCGATGAGCTCGCCATCCATCTCTACGTACCTGAAGGAGTTCAAGTGACTGATCATGTACTCCTCTTCACCATGCACAGTGACAATCTTTCCTCTTACTGGGTACTTCAACATTTGGTGGAGGGTGGAAGTAACAGCCCCGACCCCATGTATCCAAGGGCGTCCCAACAAGCAAGAATATGATGGTTTGATATCCATTACGTAGAAAGTGGAGTCGAAAGTCTGGGAACCAACTTTGATGGGGACATCCACTTCCCCATGCACCATCCTCTTCAATCCATCAAAAGCTCTCACTACTATATTGATAGGCTTCAAGGTAAAGCCTTCACAGTCCAATCTGTCTAGAGCTTTTTTAGGTAGCACATTCAACGAGGAGCCAGTATCTACCAAAACATGGGCCAGAGTCGTGCCCCGACATTCAATGGAAACATGAAGAGCATCATTATGCTTCCTACCTTTCGGTTCCAGATCCGCGTTAGAGAAACCCAAACCATTATTGGCAGTTAGACTAGCCACACATTCTTCAAACTGATTCTCGGATGTCTCTTGTGGTACGTGAGCTGTCTTCAGAAACTTAACCAAAGCCTTCGCGTGGGCCTTAGAGCACAACAACAAAGCCAACATAGAAATTTTGGATGGGGTCTGCCCCAGCTGCTTGACCACGTTGTATTCGCTCTTCTTTATCATCTTTAAAATTTCTTCCATCTCTTTCTTGGAAGCTTCTGGTATGGTTACTGAATTAGCCCTTGTCAGGACAAGCTCAATCAGTATGTCTTTTCCTCGAGTCTCGGCCGACTCGGTGATGGGAGGGTCAACAGGAATAAATACTGGAATTTCAGTAGTAGTCTCGGGTGGAACCACAGCAGGAATGATCACAGGTCTAGTAGTGGTCTTTGGAGGAGAAATCTTAGGGGAGAAAACTCTTCCACTTCTTGTTATCTTACTGGTTCCGGCAATATTGACGATGCCAGAATCAACATCTTCAGCAATCTTGTCTTCAATGGCTAGCATGTCCTTCTTGATGCCATATTAATAGACGTCGGCCCCATAGTTCCAAGGAACAACTTTATCCGAGGAATATGGGATTGGCCCAGGCATGGTTATGATCAACAGAGTTACTTTCGGAATTGATGTAATCCTGACGGGTCTCTTAGAGGAGGCCCTGGGAGGATTGGCGGAAATGGTTATGATGGTAATGTATTCACAGGAAATAGTCGGAACTGGAGTCTTCTCAAATAGAATCTCTTTGTCATCCATCAGGAACTAAACACCTGCCTTCAACAAAGGGCAACCAGTCGGTAGAAATGAACAAAAGTGGCAACCTTCACCACAGCCCGGAAATAAACCAGATTTCAACAAACTCTCCCTGATAGTTATGAGTGGGGTCACCAATTCTTCCACAGAGGTCACAAACACATCTTCTTCAACGACATTAACACCCCGACCATGTTTTGGCATAGGAGAAGTAATAACGTTAGGAGTCTCCGGGGGATCAAATTCAATTTCCTTAGCGTCAATCAAATTCTTTACTTTATTCTTCAAGGTCCAGCAGTCATTGGTGTCATGGCCTGGACTCTCCGAATGATAAGCACAATGAGCATTCGGTTTATAGTAGGGAGAGGTGGTGTTTGGATTCTTCGGGGCTTCCCTCAAAGTAACCAGATTGGTCTTCAGCAACTGAGGTAAAATTTGAGACAACATCATGTTGATCCGAGTGAATTATCTAGTTGGCCTCTCTGCTCTCGGCTGATTATTTCTTTACTGAGCAGGTGCAGGGTTGGGAATCATAACAGCCCCTACCTCTAGACGACGCTCAGTTCGATTCTTATTCTTTTGGTTGTATACAACACTGACTTCCTTTTTACCTACAAACGGCTTCCTTACAGCACTAGAAGAGGCATCCTTCTGAATTTTTCCACTTCGGATTCCAGCTTCCACTATTTCTCCCGTTAAAATCACTTAGATAAAACCCACCTATGAACTTCCAATTAGATGGTTGAAGAACGGCCCAGTCAATGTTCCCAGAAACATATCCACGAGCTCCCGGTCAGCCAAGGGAGGTTGAACTCTTCCATCCAAATCTCTCCATTTCTGAGCATAATCCTTGAAACCCTCGTTCGAACCCATAGACAGATTTTTGAGTTGTGTATGGGTGGGAGAGAGGTCTGCATTATATTGATATTGCTTATAAAATGCATCAGCAAGGTTTTCCCAGTTACGGACATTGGCTCTTTCTAGCTGATAGAACCAATCCAGTTGTGTTCCAGACAGACTGTCTTGGAAGAAGTGAACCCACAAGTCTTTGTCAGCAGTATGAGGCTGTATCTTCCTAACATAGGAACGGAGATGCATTTTAGGACAAGAGACCCTATCATACTTAGCAAATATCGGTCCTTGAATTTTGGGGAAAGACAACCCCGGAGACCAGACCTAACTCTTCAAAATCTAGCCCAGGAACCTTCTGGATTTCTATAGCGATGCTCTTCTAACTGCTTGTACTTTTCATCAGCCAGAGGGTACTGCTCCTCATTGTAATCAGTTTCATTATCAGACTCTCTAGGACTAGGGCCCTCTTCTCTGTCTTTAACCTCTTGATTCTCTCCCTCTTTAGATGAAGAAGCTAGCTCAACAACCCGCCTTGGCGGCCCTCTGAACCTCCTGCTCATATGTGCCACACCGGCTGTTTTCTTGTTTTTCTTAGTAATCAGAGCCTTCAGTTCTTCCTGTCTTTTGGCCAGAGCCACAATCATTTGCCGGAATTGCATGTTCTGAGTGTGAAGATCTTTCACAGTTTGTTCAAGAGCCATTGCTGAAATAAACAGCGGAGGTGATGAGGAACCTGTTATGAATCTTATTATGCAATGATATGTATGATATGTATGCAATGTTTTCAAAGACTTTGGGAAATTTAACTTTGCGAACCAAAATGAAACAAATCTTTTATTAGTATAATTCAAAGTTCAAATGCCTTTTATGCGTTACAATTAAAAACAAATCTATAAACTAGAAAAAAATCAAAATCCCCATGGATGCTTCCTCTTTGTGCCGAGATAGACATTAAGTCTTCTTTCCTCCTGGAGCTGCTTTGTGAGCTCTAAGACCTTCCTCTCCTGGGCATAAAACTGATCCCTGTAATTATCCCCCTCTTTCTTCAATTGAAACTAAGACCTTTGTAATTCTCCAAGATCAGTGGGCATATCAGGATAGAGAATCATGTAAGGAACACCCCCTTCAGTAGTGGGTTCAACAATCACTGGTAGAACGGCCATATAGGGCATTATAAGTTTCTGGGTGCGAGCTCGTACCCATTGGAGATAGGGTTCCATAGGAATGGAAACCTTTGTCCCCAAAGCCTTGGCGCCAGATCTGTTTACCATGCTCCAAGCTTGTATGAACTTATGGTGATACCCTTGAACATCATCCTCATAGTTGAATATAATTCCCTCAATAAGTAACTCATGGGGACCATCCCTTCGAGCGTAACCAAATTGTCGCAGAGCTAAACAAGGATTGTAGGTTATACCCCCTCTGATGCCGAGTAACAGGACATTAGGGTATTCCCCATAGCGGTCAATAATAGCAGTGTTTTCCATAGCTCGAGAACACCAGAGAATATTCGTGTGAGTGAGTGACATTATCCTTTGTGACCAACCCACACCTTCTTCATTCTTCAGTACGGACTTAGGGAGGTGAGAAATAAACCACCTCGACAGCAATGGTATGCAGCACATAAGAACCCCTCTTCTCTTCATGGTACGAGTATGGAGAGTGTGCAAAATATCTTTGAGCAAGGCAGGCACGGGGTTGTGAGAGAGGAAGATCTTGATAGCGTTCACATCTATGAATGATATTGGATTAGGGAATAGTACTAACCCATAGATTAGAAGGGCCAAGACCTCCTCAAAAGCCTGAAAATACATATCATCCCAAAACAGCTGGGCCTTGTCTATCAGGAACTTGGCTAGAAGACCCTTGACTCCGTTTCTTGTTTCCCAATTGGATACCATATTGACCCGTTTCAGATGCAAGGCTGAGGCAATGACTTCTGGCTTAGGAACTTCTTCCAGACTTGTGAAAGGCAACTGTTCAAGAATGGGTATATCCAACAACTGAGAGAACTCTTCCATGGTAGGCCCCAACTGATACTCTAGAAAGGTGAAGCAGTGGTGCTTGGGATCAAAGAACTGAAAGAGTACACTCATCATCTTTTCAACAAAGTTTGAAGTAACCAGGTTGAGAAGTCGACCATGTCTCTTGGTGAACGCAGAAGTTTCAGAAACCCTTGATACTAGCTCTTTGAGTTGGGAAGGTCTCTTCAAAAAGCTGATTCAGATAGTGTTTCTACGAACGGAAGCCATGATCTGCAAACCAAAACAAATATAAATTCCCTTGGTCCTTGAAATGGTTAGTGAAATAAGAATGGATGTTATGTTATGATGCATGATGTCATGATAAACCACATGTATAGCAAACACAGACAAATCACACCAAGTCCTTAGGTTTAAGGCCTACTTGAGTTTTAAGGTCATACCCTCTTGAAGCTGGATTGGTTCAACTTGTCCTATAAATATGTAACTGGGTTCTAAAGGGATCTCAATATCACTGATCATCCTTTATCGGGCATTGTTTCAGCTCAAGCAATCTTTTCTTGCGGCCGAAATATCCCAAAAGTCTAATCTCAATGAGTGTAGCATCGAGTATCAACCAATCCTCAACTTTATACCGAGGCCGGCTATCTCACTACTTTCTAATGGCCAAGTTGGTTCAACTAAGGTTCTAAGGTCCGTTAGTGCTTCACGACACCACGCGGCGGCCCCGTATGCTACTTGTTTCCCCATGAAGGATACCAGTACCAACCAAAGTGCCGCACCAACACAACCATCGCTTAAACCATATCGGTCTATGTCGTACAGTCTCCACGATCTATTGATGTTTACCTAAAAAGTGCCCCCAGATCCGGGTGTAGGATCTATAGTAACCCAAGCAAAACCCTTTAAGAATAAAGCAAACAAACAATAAAGCAATTTTAAAATGACCTAGATCCTATGGTAAACCCCACTTTATATTGTAAGTCCCCAGCAGAGTCGCCAGTTATGTGATACGGTGGAAGAACCGATTGTTAATACTGGTTTGTGTTTTTCGCTCGCAAAATGTCGCGGTAAGCAAGAGTCACCACCGACTTTTATTTTATCCAATCAAGAAAAGGAAAATGAAGAGAAAAAACCTTTTTCGAGATGTTTCTGAGTACGGGGGGTAGATTATAGAAAGGGAAGGTGTTAGAACCCTTTATATCCATGGTTTTCCATGGGCTCTTAGGTACTTTCTCATTTTGAAAATTGCTTGTGTGTGCTTGTTTTGAAAAGTTTTGTTTTACTTCGTTTTAACCCTTGTTTCTATCCTCAAGAGTGTTACGAAGTTGTTTTTGAAAACTTTGTTTGAAAAGTGTTTGGTGTGAAAAAGTTTGTTTGTTTGAGCAAGTACTTAGGAACTAATCTACCTACTCGAAAAAGACTGTTTGTTTTCCTTTAGACAGCGCTATCTTATTATTAAGGAATAGGTAGCACCGTTGTTGGAGTTTTTTAGGGACGTTCGAAGGGACAGACACGGTCACAAAAGCAATGTTAGGGAATCTTAGTAATCCTCCTAAATCCTTAAAGATCTTTTCCAAGGCAACATTCGAATGGGTCATTTTTAGATCTTTCGGGGCTAGAGGATGACTACTAATAAACCCTATGCTTC
This sequence comes from Vicia faba, assembly GCA_948472305.1. Taxonomy (NCBI): domain Eukaryota; kingdom Viridiplantae; phylum Streptophyta; class Magnoliopsida; order Fabales; family Fabaceae; genus Vicia; species Vicia faba. The sequence continues at coordinate 1,193,618,569 of OX451736.1, forward strand.
ATGGCTGTTTAACCGAAGGCAACCGGAGTGGAGTAAACCCTAGGAGTGAGCATGTGCGAGTGAATTTTTTAGTTAATTTATCTCTGCACATTTAGGGTTTTCTACCGTATTAATTTTCAATTAATCTTTCCATACAATCCTATTAACATACATCTAACAGTTTATAATTGCGGAAATTAAAATGCGGAAAGTTTAAAGTTCTAGCTATTACATGACTTTCGCAGATACATAATTATTTTTTACTGTAAAATAAAATGCGGAATTAAAACCTAGTTAAAACTATTACAAACTCGGAGTAGCTACAATATTATAAAAAATAATTAAAATACGTGCGGTGAACTAAATGCGAGGATAATTATAAAGCCTAAAAAATCTAATTGAGAAAAATATTTAAGTTATTTTTGAAGAAAAAAAATTAATTATATACAAAATTAACCCTAATTTCTAATGATTTTAATTACAAAAAAAGGAATTAAATTAACCTAATTTTTAAACTAATTAATTAAAGAAAATAAATATTTTATGAAACAAAAATGATTTTTGGTGTTTTGTGATTTTTGATTTGAAAAATAAAAATGATTTAATTTTAAGGTTATTTTTATAAAAGATAAAATAATTAGTAAATAATTAAAAAGAAATCAGAAAAGATAAAATGGGCCTGTGCTGATGAGTAAAGCTGGGGGTGTAATACTGAATTTGCTTGGGCCCAAATCTGAAGCCCAATCCTTGCGTTGAATCCCATGTGAGACCCTTCTGGTGGCGTACCATGGTCCTAAAGTGGTGTGCGTTGGATCTGGACAGACGATGCATCCATTGGCTGAATGGTAGTAGTGCATGGTAGGCGTCTGGATTAGAGCAACACGTGATCTATAAAGAAAAATTGAAACAAAGAAAATGCTGGGACCTGGGATCGAACCCAAGTCCTCACGCTCAACACCAACACGCCTAGCCATCTGGGCTATCGTTCCTATTTGTTAATATAATGATAACAAAATATAATATATGAAATCAAGTATTTGCATCAAAACATGCATGAAAATTCTAATCAGCTAGTGTTGGCTAGATACGTTATCGTCTTCCTCCTCATCCGTCGTATTAGATCTCTGCACTTTTACCCACGGACAAATGTTTGTAGCCATATCCCTGCAAACTTCAAAAATCATTAAGACGCATGATAAATGCATTCTAATTACATGGTTCAATTTTCTTGAACCCACGAACATCATAGTATCCTTTTCATTGGCCAATTTAAATTGTATGGAGAAGCCCTAAAACGAACTCAGAAACCCTAGTAATGGAAACCGCGTATGTAAGCATCAAAAATTCAATTAAACCATTCAGTCATGTTGCAAACACATCAACAATAAAAAATATAACATTCAAATGTGTTAATGATGAAAGAATTATTGTAATCGATTTTGAAAAAGAGGGCAAACCGTATGAGGTCTAGGGAGTGATTCTGGGTGCGAGAGTGCTTGCTACTAATTGTGTTAGCTTCTGGGAAGGTCCAGGAATCTATTGGTGGTCTTAGAATGGCCTGAATCAACCTCTAAGTCCAAGAATGATCTCTCACTTTCTTGCAAATTTTTGAGTTTTTTCCCTCTATTTTCCACGACTGCTAGCCCCTCTTTTGCACTTGGTCTTACTCAATATATATCTCTGAATGAATTAGGGGTATAAAAACTACATGTATCTTTGAAAATTTTGAAGATTTGATCTCATTCCTTCCTTGTATGATTTGTTTCCAAATTAGGCCTAATCATGCCATTCTTGTGCCAATCCACCTTGATTTTATTTGATCCTGATATGTCAACATAATTAGCCTGTGATCATGTCCAAAAATCATATCAAAACAAATCTTTGCTATTTGTTGTCATTTATTTGATTTAATTCAATTTTTAATTAATAAAAAATCAAAATAAAATGGAAAATGAAGAAAATAATGTGTGGGTGAATATTTGGGTCGTGGACCATGTTATGAGTGAGGTGCAAGCATAAAAAGTTAGGCCCATTTAACAAAAAGTGTATTTTTGAGCATATTTGACTTTTGGCAATTTTGCAAAAATGGTCAACTTTGCCAAGGCATATCTCCTCCAATTTTAACCCTAGATAGGTGTTCTTAGACTTTTTAGAAAGCTTAGGATGTCCTATAAACAACCCTTTTGGTCTTATCTCAATTGGGTCTTCCATGCTCATGTAAGAAGCCTTGACCCAAAAGGTGTTTTTGTTGACTTTTCAAAAAGACCTATAATGTAGAAATTCATATCTTTTGATGAGTGCATACTTTGAACTTGTGGGCTGAAGATGAATTGTAGGGAATTGCATCCTCTTCAAAATGAGCCTTGGATGGAAAATTTATGATAAAGTATGAGGAAATTATGCTAGGTCAAAGTTTGGTTGACTTTTCCTTAGAAACCCTAATTTAACAACTTTTGGGTTTTGATGAATTTGGGGCATTCCTTGGGGAATCATGATCAACCCTTGATCAAATGATGCATATCACTTCAAAATTTTGATGTTGACCAAAAATCTTGAAGTTTGACTATATGTGGGCCACTGTTGACTTTTGACCTAGTATAGTTGATTTTCAGGCATCTGAGCAGTTGACTGAGCAAACCTCTTGTGCAAGGCATACAAATTGACATGGATGACCTTGAGAACATATTAAGACCATGGATAAAATTTGGGACCTTTGGAGCTCCCACACCCTGATGAAAATGGAAACCTTAATTTGGGGTACATTACCTTATGAGAGAGTTTGTCTGGTCAACTCTTGGGCATCCTTGAGCAACTTGAGGACCTCAATGGGCATGTGTTAAGTAAAATGAGAGGGCAAATTTTGGGGTACAACACATACAAACCCTAATTTACTAGCATTTATATGAAAGTGATAAATTGGGAAAATAAATTTACTACGCTATTACAATCATCAAGGGATGGGTATACAAATTTACAAATAGGGATTGCAAGAAATTAAACCTAATTATCTAATACAACCATATTGAAATAATCTACAAGAAATGTAAAATGGACTTGTTTTGTTTTTGTTAAGAGAAGAAATAAGTTTTCTCAAGAAAATATTTTTTAGTCTTTTGATTTTAAAAGAAATAAAATAAAGTATGTGATGTATAAAATATTTTTGGTGTTTTTGAATAATAAAAATAAAATTATGGTAAAAAATAATAAGAGGAAAAAGAGTCATAATCAGCGCATGGCTGTGATAAGAAACTCTGATTCTGGTGCGCTGCAAGTCAAAAGGAAAATGTTAGCTAAAAAAGGGGACCGGTCAAAAGTTCCGGGTCTGGGTACACTGAAGTTCTGAGGTTGCTGGGAACAAAGGAAAGTTTAGAAGTTTTGATGCAACTGGAAGCCTAGAAGTTCTAATGTTACTGGAAGGTATGGAAGTTCTGGTTGCTGTGATGATCTGGATGTTGAGAGAGTTTGGATATTTTGGAAGTTTAGAGAGAGTTTGGAAGTTCTGATGTAGCTGGAAACCTAGAAGCTTTAGTGTTATTGGAAGGTCAGAAGTTTTGATAGTGGGTATGTGAGGTGTCAATGCTGTTGGATGGAAATGTCTAGAAGTTCTGGTCCAGGATGGAGTAAAAATGTCAGGGAATAAAACATAAAAGGGTGTTTCTGGGGCTAGAACTCAGGACCCTTAACACTAATGTCTTATGCACATGCTCTCTACCACTAGGGTTGCTATACATCCGGTATTAGAAGCAAAAACATAAACATATAACACAAAGTAAGTTCTGATGATGAACTCCATCCCTTTCTCCATGATAATCAGAACTCTACAGCTTAGTCATTTCTCAACAAAACAGAAAATGCAAATATAACAGTTAAGGCAGGTTTCATCATGGTTTCAGAAACATAAAATATCATAATTGTAAATTAAAAGCAAGCATGTAATTACTAATCCTAATTATGGATCCCAATTTCCTCATGAATATATGCATATGTACAGAATCAGAGCCATAATATCTACATTGTATCTTTGAAAATGCAAGCCTAGCAATGCATAAGCAATGAAATACAAGTCAGAAGAAACTTACCTTGTTTCTGGAGATTGTTCTGAATTAGAGTCTGGTTCAAGCTGCTGTGATGTTCTGGTCAGCTTTCTCGCGTGCTCAGAAGGCTGGAAAAATCTTTAACTTGAGCTAATGAATGGCTGGAAAATTCTAGAACATTTAAGAATCAAAATTCCGATTTTGAAATGGAATTTGGTAGAGATGGAATTGCAGCTTGCAAACAGAAGTTGGGATTGTTTCAAATTTGGCCAAGAGATGTGCAAGAAGATTTGAGCTTGGATGCAAAAAAAAAAGCAGAAACTGGCACGTTTTGTGTTTATGTTTGCAGTTTTAAGTTCTTGAAATTTTCAGCAAAGTTTCAAGGCTTTTTTCTCAAATTCTCGACCTCTTTACAGTGGCAAATGGAGTTTAACTTATAGGAAAGAATTTTGTAGTTTGGAGAAGTCAAGAGTACATCCATCATGCTAGGGCGATGACTTGTTCTTGAAGCAAGTTAAACAAGTATGGTGGTTAGCAGCTTTTAGCCGTGCTAAAGCTGGATTTGTAAGCATGAATTAAGGAAAAGTACTGTCAGAAGCAAAATCAAAGCATGGGCCCAACATACACTTGTGCAAAAGTTTTCTTTTCAAGGACAACAATTGTACTTCTATGTCACACGTGGGGAAATCCTTTGGATAAAGACTCAAAAGTGGGTGTGAGCATTAAATAATGATGAGATTTATCAAAACATAAATCCTGCAGTATGAGATTATGTATCATAGCTTAATCTGGATCAGAAGTTCAGCATCAGCACAACTTTGAACGAACATCCAACTTCTGATCTTTGAATCTCTTTGTTTCAACATGTTCTGAGTGAGTTATCGGACTTTCCAAAAATCTTGTAACACGCTTTGTAGACCCTCTTTGAATTACTCTTGCAAATTCTAAATGAATCTTCGTGAAAACTAGCCCAGAAGTTGTAACCAAATTCTGGTCTAAAAATGCTCAGAATTTACTAAGTGTTTAAGTTTCATGGACGTGTATTTGAGGAGTTATAACTTGAAATCCCAGCATTTCTAGAAGAAGTTTTATTCTGCAATGTTTTAGATCTCATTGAGATCTACAACTCTTGTGTTAGAAGTTATTTCAGAATCAACTTGTATCATGGTGAAAATCTGGCCATAAGTTCTGAACTTATCATTTTTCCTAAACACTTAGAAAAATTTCTAAGTATTTGGAATTTTGACTTTTCCAAAGTAATTTTGACTTTTGATTTTCTTGATGAAACAAATATCATATTTTGACATATCTTGATGAAATATGATTCTTGAAACTTGATTTTGATCAAAAAGTCAAAGTTTGACTTTTCAATGTGTAATTGGCCATTTTGCCCTTGTGCCAATTCCAAACCTAAATTAATGTATCAGTGCTGCAAACTTGATGTCATGGAAAATCTTGGGAGGAAATAATTGGGAAATGAGAGGACAAATTTTGGGGTACAACAACTTCCCCTGTTCAATCTTCTTAAATCTGAAGAGTTAGATTGACGATTCCGCCATTCCTGACTTGAAGGTGGAAGATGATTGAACACTAGAGTGCCCAGAAATTTGCACTCGATAATGTGTTAGTTGACTGTGTAGGGAATGAGCTTAGAGATGCCATTTAGAGTGACTGGGGAAAACATCAGGATAAATCTTTTGGTTGATTTAAACTGGAAAGGTAGATGTCTTTGTCTGTATATTTCCCCTGCAAGGAAAAAGATTAGTTGCATGTAGATGTATGCATGGTGTAATGATGTTCTCAAAATAAATGAGATTAGGCTGTATGATTTTGTCATGTATGCATTATGGTTTATGAATGTGATGTGTTTCTTGCAGTGTGTCTTTGTCTAGAAAAATAAATCCTTGACAACATGCTGATGAGCCTTGGGAAATGAGCTCTCAGACTGCTGCAGGGGATGAAGAGTATGCTCCTCCTATTGTAAGATGTTTTCGCTGGGAATTCCTGTTTCGTTGTTTGAGGAGAAACTCCATTGGGGAATACCAACTTGTTTAATAAGACTCTGTGGAGAGTGATGATCTCTGCTTGGGAAAAGAGTTCAATGCTCTAATGGGGAATTATTCCTGACTAGAGAGCATCGAAAACTGGTTGTTATCTGGTCAAAATCCAGGCTTGGAAGAAATTTGTTGAGGATAATGAAGTTGACTGCTATCTGGTCGGGTCCAGGATTCATAGTGACTTGCAGGAGAAGAATCTAAATTAACTGTTATCTGGTCGGAATCCAGGCTTTGCAGAAAATTGCTTGAAGTTGAACTGTTATCTGGTCATGTCCAGGATTTATAGTGACTTGCTAGGGATTGTAGCTAGTTGTTATCTGGTCGGGTCCAGTCTTCATAATAACTTACTTGAATAGATGAAGTTGAACTGATATCTGGTCGGGTCCAGGCTTCACGGTAACTTACTGGGGAAGAATAAATTAACTGTTATCTGGTCGGGTCTAGACTTCACAATAATTTATCGACATTAAACTGCTATCTGGTCAGATTCCAGGATTTGCAGATTTCTGAGGTGGATGAAATTAATTGTTATCTGGTCGGGTCCAGGCTTCATAATAACCATCTCGAAAAGATGGAGTTGAACTGATATCTGGTCAGATCCAGGCTTCACAGTAAGTTGCTTGAAGAGATAAAGTTGAACTGATATCTGGTCGAGTCCAGGCTTCACAATAACTTGCTTGAAATTAGTTGTTACCTGGTCGGATTCTAGGCTTCACAACAAATTTCTGAGGGGAATAAAGTTAATTGCTATCTGGTTGGACTTCAGGCTTCATAATAAATCGTATGAAGAGATAAAGTTGAACTGATATCTAATCGGATCCAGGCTTCACAGTAACTTGCTGGGGTAGAGGCAAACTCTATTGGGGAGAAGAAATTAAACCCTTGTCTGGTTGAGTCCGTGTTTTATTTCAATATCTTAAGGATTTAAACTATTATCTGGTCGAGTCCAGGCTCTATAGTGTCTTGATAAGTTAACTATTATCTGGTCGGGTCCAGGCTTCATAGTAACTTGTTTGAAGTTGACTGTTATCTGGTTGGGTCCATGCTTCACAACAACTTATTAAAGTTAAATTGTTATCTGGTCGGGTGCAGGCTTCACAACAACTTTTGGAGATAGCAATGACTTTGCTGGCGACTTTACTGGGGATCAGGGGTTGTGGTCCTCTGATTTGTAATAGTCTGGGAGACAAACACAAGCTGGAGAGGATAGACTTAGCTGGGGGAGACAGACTCAGCTGGGGAAATAAACCCTGCTGGGGAATACTTGACGAACTGCTGACAAGGTGAGTTATTTTTTGGAAGAGACCCACGAGGCTTCCTCTTTTAGGACCAACTTAGCTGGGGAGAGAGCTATCAAGAGATTGAGATTCTAGATGGGGACTAACCTATGAAAAGGACTTTGTGGGCAACTCCATTGGGGAAAGGTTTATTGTAGTCGGACCTACGGGATAATGTTAATGAGATAACTCTGTGGGGATATCCCATATGCATCAAGGAGATGTTTGTTGCTATTTAGCAGGAACACGTGCCAAATAGTTTTAATTATGTTCACATGCATATGTTCGTTCAATCTTATTCATTGGGCGTTTTTGTAGTCAAAACAAAAAACATAAAAT